>OY728143.1:68677500-69927500 GCA_963277665.1 Viscum album
ATTTATTAATGTTTAAATATTTTCCCTTTTGTATAGGATTTTGATAAAGGGGATAATAATGTTAGTAAATTTCATGATAACTCATCCATGTGGTGATGTACTAGGATGGAATGCTTTGAATCACATCTATATCTATTTCAATTAATGAAAATATAAAAAAAAATATCCTTGAAATGTAACTTGAGATGTTTTAGAACTAAAACATGTTTCACAGTTCAATAAAACATCCAGTGCAAGTTTAGATATTCATATAGTAGTCCCGAGAATTGCATGATATTAAATATCATTTGGATTATAGACACTTTGACCACAAAATGATTAGATTATATGGGAGGGTTCAAGATGCTCAGTTGAAGTCTTTTGATCGACATCCTCCTATAGTCTGTGAGTATTTCCATCCCTTGATCTCATCAGGGAAATTAGGTTACCTAATTTTATTCTTAACTATCCTTGGTCGTAGTTTATTTTTTTCCTTATTAGGATTTGTTCCATCTTAATAGGGCACTGAAAATATATTTCCCATTTGAGTGGGTTAAATTTTTAGGCATAAAAACATGAAATTATAATACAATAATTCTAACCATAAAATAGGAAAATAAAAATAAAATATAAAAAATAAAATTAAAACTTTTAAAATTTGTAAATTTAATAATT
The DNA here is from genome assembly GCA_963277665.1 of Viscum album. Taxonomy (NCBI): domain Eukaryota; kingdom Viridiplantae; phylum Streptophyta; class Magnoliopsida; order Santalales; family Viscaceae; genus Viscum; species Viscum album. The sequence goes on from OY728143.1 coordinate 68,678,155, forward strand.
TTAACTATCCCAAAGAATAGAACAAAAAACATGACCACTCATCGGGTGTCTGGAATTTTCTATTAGCATAATGAAATTTAAAATTTATAGAAACATAAACATTTTTAAATAACTAATTTCATATAGAAAGTGGTTATTTCAAGGTCAAACCCATGATATAGTAAAAAAATTATTTTAGTATTATTAAATAATTAATAAATTAAATGATTGATTTATTGATTTAAAAATATATCAATGGAATAAATTTTTTTTATTAAATTGAGAAATTATTCCTTATTTTGTAAATTTTTGGTTTGTGTTGAAGTGATTTTTAGAAATTGAATTTTTCTTTATGTTCTTCATTTGAGTTGAGGAAGAGAATGATCGTTGTTATTGGTATTATTTTCTTAATTAAACAATTCTTTTTTCATATGGTCAATTACTTTAATTTTTAGTGAGTTAATTATCTTTATACCATATTTAAACATAATTGTTTTAAATTACATGTTATTCATGTTGTATTTAAAACAATCAATTGCCTATTTTTTTATTTTATTAATATTTTTTTCAATGCCCATTAAATGAAAAAAAGAAAATATTTTAAATATTTTTATTTAAATTGAATATTTCAAAAAATGACCAAATAAAAAATAAACAAATACAGTTTCACATTCCCTCATATTTTTACATTACTCAATACAATGAAGGGATTACCCCCTCAGGGTTGTCATGAGAGTGTTGAAGGGGAAGAGGAAAATAAATTCTAAATAAAATGATTAGGATTATATTTTTAGGCTCTTTATCACCAAGAAAGTCACAATTCATTATATAATGATTTGGAGGAGAACCTAAGGCATCTATTTATTGGTGTGAAGGACCCCAAATCATGAAATAGTGCATTAAATCTGTTCTGGTTAACTCCAACCATTATTAGTTCAAAAAGTGTAAGTCTCCATTAAAATTCATGAATACTCACTCATTAATAGTTCATATTGGCATGTTTCATGACATGACACATATTTCTACATCATTACTTTTTAGGCTCCTTTTTTGAATTTTTTTTTTTCACAGACTGCTTCACATCCTGAATATCTGTTAGATATTTCACATCATGAATGTGTCATTTACAATGTGAATATTTATATTACAGCATTATAAGACCTAATTCTACTCTATTATTTGTTTACTTCCTCATAATTCCTCCTTGACCAATCCCATATCTAGGAAAATCATTTTTATTGTCAAATTCATCTTTAATTTTCTCATTTTTCTCCTTGAATATTCATCACATGTAACCATCATAATGATAAATAAAACAATGAATATCTTGAAATAATTAAACTATTTAATTACATAAATCATGGATTTAAAATTAAATATATGTATAAAATTTAAGTATATTTCTTATTTAGAAATTTTTACAATATTGGAAAGGTATGTATCAATTTTTTCATAATAATGAATGTATCATTGATAGATTTTACACAGGCTGGAAAAAAATCTTATAAAGGGCATTAGTCCCTTGTAAATTTTTATATTATGAAGAAATTTTTAGATGAGTATAGAAGGTGTAGAGAGATTTATTTTAATTTCATAAAACTGATATTATTTAATATAAGAAGTATCTGATTTGGAAATACATATAAGGATATGGTATGTAAAAACCTAAGAGTAAGAGAAAAAAAATTATTTTATCCATTAAATATAGAAAAAATAATTAAAGTGAGTGTCTTATAGTTCTAGGTAGATGTCATAAGTGTGGTAAATTTGTACATATGACTCGATATTAAAAATAAATAAATAATCATTTATCTAATAATGTAAAAAATGGTAAAAAAAAAATTTATCAAGGTGATCAATAAATAGTTAAATGTTTTAATTGCAATGAAATTCATAATTATGAAAATCTATATCCTAATAAGAATATTAAATAAATATATCAACAATATTGTGTTGATAAAGGTTAAAAAAAAGTAGTTTTCTATTATAACTAAATATGGGGAAACTAGAAACAACATATGAAATGTTTATATTACTTTCATCATAATTCATCAAATATTTTGAAATAAAAAATATTATAGTATTATAATTAATAAATCTTATGTAATTATACATATTTTTAAAAATTGAAAGGAATTATTGAGGAATAAAGAAAAAATTCATAGTTAATGGTATTTTTTGAGTTATATAATTGAAGTGTCCATATAATAGGATTGAAGTGTCTACATAAAAGGTTTGAAGAGATATAAAGTAGTTATATTTCTATTTGATTTCAAGGGAGAAAATATCTCAAGGACATGATTTATTTATTAAGGGGGATGTAATAAACTAGATTTTAGTATGTATTAGTTTCTTATAAATTTCTTATATTTTAAAATAAAGTTAGAATAAAATGAAACTATAAAATAAAAAAAATAACATTATTTATTTAATGGCATAACATTACATATGAAGGATGAATAAACATTATAAGATTAATAAAATTATTATGAAATAATACAAAAAAATTAAATAAAAAAATATAATATCAAAGAATTCATCATCAAAGTCCCCCATGATAATCATCCGACTAAATGAAATTATGAAAACAATGAAAATAAGTTTAAATGTGAAGGGAATTTTAAGGATAATATGATATAATAAAGGATTCTATATTTAGAGAATTAAGTATGGATATATATATATATATCTATATACATATATCATCGTTGAAGGAAGTCGTTATATATCTATTTTGATAGTTATTGAGGGTATCCATTGAATTATTTTTTGGGTTATTGTTATAATAACCCTGGAAAAATATAAGATTCCAATAGTATGATTAGGGAAATTTAAAATTATAAATTAGATACTCACTTTATATTGAAAATTAATTATTATTATTTTATGTCAGGAAATTTGTTTAGTTTTAGTTAAAGCATATTTATTTATTATAATGTCTAATTTTCATTTATTTAAAGATTTATTTAATTATAATATATTTTATAAATGGATATTTATTTTAATGGTTAGTAATCATATTGATATTTTTTATTATGATAAGATCAAAAAAATATTTATCATGGTATGGAATAATATTATAGATTTTGTCTAAAAATTAATATATGTTGTTTAGAAAAAATATATATATTTTAATATATAAGATGTTTTTATTATTAAATTTTATGTTTCAATAATTTTAAATTTATTTTAGTAAAGGTAATAATATAATTTTAACCAAAATTTCAAAATTAAGATGAATTTATTAAGTTACGTTGTTTAAATAATAAGGTTAACCAGTAAATATTAAACATGGTGTTTATTAAATATTTTGCTAAAAATTATGGTAAAATATTTTAAATTATATTTTTATTTAAAATTAAATAATTTAATTTTTTAAAGAATTTATTTTTGAAATTGATATTCCAATTAAATGTGGTAACAAGATTAGTGACAAATTTTCAATCAAATAACTTTAAAAATAAGAGTTTGAATTCAAGTCAAATTATATTTCCTATTGTAATATCTTTTCTCTAAAATGGTATAAGGCATTATTAAAACATATGGAACATCACTTAAAAGATAATATACTAAAAATATCATATATATATATATATATTATTAAATTAATATAAATTAATTTATATTTATAGGAGAGTATTAAAACATTTATTAATGTTAATGCAGTACTTGTATGGTATAGGAAATGTTAAAATTAATGGATTAACTCATAAGAAGGATAAGGGATAAGGATATTCTCAACATTAATAGGTTAATATTATGAGTAATAAATAATTTTTGTATATTTATAAATTTTAAAATCATATGAAAAGATAATTATTAAAATTATTTACTTATGCTTGATCAATGTAATGAAAGTAAAAAACATTACCTTAAATGTGTTATAATGATACTAATGGAAGTAAAAAATTTATAAACAGTTTTATATTATTTGGGTAGTGACTCAAGAAATTATTAGTAGATATCCATTCCAAGGGAATTTAAACGGGGTCTTTTGGCTTGTGGCATGCTCATTGGTTCATATATTTGTCATTGAACTTTTTCTAAAGAGAGGGGTTATGTCATGAAGTTGGATGGTATGAATACTATTAAAAGAGGTGTTTGTAGATGAAATTACCCTCTAAAAGGGAAGAAATTATAGTATATATTATCAAATATGGTAACTTTTCATGCATCATACATAATAAGAATGAAATCTTAAAAGAATTTATATTTATAAAATTTTTTCTTTTGCTCAACTAGTGTCACCCATGGGATCAAAATTGTGGATTTTAAACAACCTCAAGAATAGGATTTCATAAATTTGGAGAGTCTATGAATGGAAAGGAATACCCATGGGGAAGTTAATACTTGATTTTAAGTATGGGTTTATTTCTTTGGTATTAATTCAATATCATAGAATTTAAAAATCCTTTTTAGCATTGTTTTGGCTATTGAATTGTGAAAAAACTTAGTAGGGTCAGTGAGGAAACATGATTTTTATTTTTTTTCTAGGTTCCTAGTTAAATTATATTTAATATTATAAATAATTTAGGAAATATAAATTTTCACTAATGATGATGATCTTTATATGTGTCTTGTTTATGAAATATTACCTAGTTTCAGTGATAAATACTTGGACATGGGGAATTTGAATGAGAAATGTTTCAATCAAATAAAATTTCATGGAAAATGTAAGAGGCGAAATTTGAGGAATATTAGACCACATTATTAAATTTATTCTAAACTGATACAGGTGATTCTTGAACATTCTTAATAGTGTGTTGTGGGTTATAGAGATTTGGATCATCAGGATCTAACTATGGCGGATAATGATGTGGTTGTTTTACTAAAGGGATTTGCATCTATAGAGGTTATGGTACCTTATTCAAGTAATAGTATGTCATAGGATGTTAGATCGTCCTAAATGATAGTTTATTATATACTTGACTTTAGGACTAAGAAATTTTAGGGGAATTTTTCTACAAATGTGGATCAATATCATTAATAGGTATTAGGCATGCATGTTCCCTATATTTTTATAATAAAATGACATATATAGGGCTCCCAAAAAGATCCTAACTCAGTTCATATTGATACTAATTTCCCTTAGTGAAATTATTAGGTAGTCCTATAGAATTATGTTGCAAAACCTTTTTGGGACTGGCCATTCTAACAATTCTTCTTTATAACTTCCACGGGGTCTTAGAAAGACTCTTTCTTTAAGGCTTTTATATGAAAAGGATGTGAATAATATGGTGGATGAATATAGTTTCTAAAGAGTCCACATAGTAAATCTAGGTGTCATAAGGTTAATATGGATTATTTTCACATATTAGTTCTGAATCTTTGGATTTAGGGAAAAGGTATTTAAGGGATACACCTGGTCAATCATAAGGCGCCCCTCGACAGGCTGTCTAGTCAGGGTTGGATGATATAGATGAGAGTTATAAACCTATCTTCCTAATTTTTATGATTTAATGAAATTAATTTATGATATTTTTAGTAAATCTATGGAAATTAAATTTTATTAGGAAAGGGTAAAAAATTCAGGCCTTAATGAGTAATAGAGGTTACCTATGGGCCTTAGAGATTATCTCATATACTGGTTTAATATATTAGTTGAGAAAATTTATTGAAAAAATGAAATTTATTCCTTTTCATATAAATAATACTTCACATTCTTGGAATTCATATCCTCTAAAATTGATTAAAATATCATATCCGACATATAGTTGGAAATTCTAGAAATATGATGAAAATACAGTGCTTGTTACATTTCCATGGACAATTCAGGTTCATATCTTGATTATGATCATAAACCTACTCTAGAAACCAAGACATGGATATGATGTTTTCACCTTTAATGTAAAGGAAAACAAAATCATATGGGTTCTAGATAAAAAAATTCATCAATATATAATCTATGACTTTTAATTTAGGGCACTGTTGATTTTTTTTCATTCTTATTGAGGAAAGAGTTTACCATGTCTGAACCCTTATTATTCATATCTTATTATATTATCATTTATTTAAATAAATTATTTATGTCCATTAACATCTGTTCTTGGATTGTTCTAATTAATTTTAAAATTACATAATAAGATAATATCCAAAATTCTTATATTAGGTCGATGCAGTGATTGTGCAAGCCGCAAAAAAAATTAAAAAATATAGGTTTTAAAATATTTAAAGTGATAAGGATTCAATGAATTAGAGTATTTAATGGTTTTATAAGATAAATTTAATTTTTATGTTGTGTTTCAAATATATATTGTTTAATTATTTAGTTATATATAGATATTTTATAGTCAAATTAGAAGACTAGAGGAAAAAATAATATTAAATATTATTTAATGTAAAAATATATATATAATTTAGTAAAAATAATAAATCATTATCTTGTGTCTTGTGTGGATGTATAATGGTAAAAAAATATTATTTATTAGATATTATTGAGCTACTTTAAAAATAAAATTTAAATTATTAACCCTTGATGATTGAATATTTTCAAAAATTTCTTCCAATTTTGCCTATAAATAGAGACTTACTCAACCATTTTAAAAACACACCCAATGTTTTATTTTATTTTTATATAATGACCAAATCCATCTATAAATTTTCTTATCCATATTTTTAAGGATTTTTAATATCTAAAATATGAAACATTGATATTCAATTTTGATTTTTATATTCATATGATCGACTTCTCACTTGAGTTCAGGGTGTATCGGGGTGAAATTATGAGATTTTTGAACCATTTATAGGGTCTCATAGTTAAGTGCATAGGCTAGGAAACTGTGTAGTGGAAACCATGTACCATATACAATTTTGGATAGTGGAGATAACATGGTCACCACATGATCTAATATACCATGATACCTTTTGGGTTTTCAATTTTTTTCATTTTGAGTTGTATTTATTTGGGTCTTATTTTAAAAGATTTTCTATTTAGAATCCTTTGAAGTAGGAATCACACAAGGTATTTCCTCCTACTAAACCAAGTTGTCATGATCAGCTGATTTTGATGTCTATAGTTGTTCTAAATTTGGGTTTTTTTGTTCCTAAGGTTTTGTCCCAACCCTTTAAATATATTATACTGGTTTTCATAAAAAGGGAGAAGATTTTTTATCTTGATGTTGGTGTTTCCATTCAATTTCCTTTAATTATATAGCTCCTTGGTTTCTTGAATGTTTAAATGTGTTTTTGATATAATGTATTGATGTATATAAAATTTAAAATATGGTTTTCAATAAAATTTCATATTTTTTTATTTTACCTTTAATAAATTGGTTGAATATCATGTTTCAATGAAACTTCTATTTCAAATGGTGTTTTATACATTCTATGTGTTTAATCGAATTACAAAGAGGGTTATTTAAGGAAAATGATTTTTCATGAAGTTTTCATCAACATTGATTTATAAATTTGGTTTACCTTCCTATTTTTAAGTTTTCCATATTCAAAAATATATGTTTGACTTATTTAATTTTTTATTGAATTATTTTAATTTATTGTTATTGTGTTTTGGTGTTCCTTTATGAATTTATTTTTATTTTAATTTTAATTCCAAATGTTTTTAAAAAGGTATTTATAAAACATATAATAATTATGTATCATGCAAAGTCTCGGTTTGAACATTCTAAATTTTCATTTGATTGGTTAGTTAGACATTCTATTTTTGATCCCCATTTTATTTTTGTAGATGATTATGTATATCCCCATGATAGATATTTTTATTAGGATTCATGCTTGTTCTTATGGTTTGGGTTTGTTGTTAGGTGGTATGTTAGAGGTGGGAATGATATGATTGTGCCATTATCCTTGGGCTTCGTTATTGTGAGGTGATTGGAATTGGCTTGGAATTTTTCCACCTACTTTATATACTACCATAGTATACTTAGGACACTAATTGGTATGTAAAAGGATGTTTTCTTCACTATTTTAGTGTTTCCCTATCTAGTGGCCTATATTTTATAATCTTCTAGCTATGTCATGTGTCACCAATGAGGCGAGTTGATAGCGATTCACATGATGAATGTCGGATCATAAAACATGTAGGCTATAGGTTCAAAAAATATATTTCTAGTGTTATCCCATTAGTCTCAATGGTTTTGAATAATTATATAAATAATATATTTTTTCACTTATTTCTTATTTATAATGTTAGTTTCTTACCTCTTGGTTTTTTATTTCTAAGATGTATTGTTCATTTGGTAAGCCTTGTGTGGCTTACATTATCCTTTTAAAATTATATAATATGAATTCCCTTACGGATTTTACATGTTCATTATTTAAATTGAAGGGTCTGTAATTGTTTTAAAGAAAATGGGATAGGTTATTTTCAAAGGGGTGTTTAAAATGATAAAGGGGAGGTTTAATTTTGTTTTTAAATATAAAACATCTAAGTTGAGTTTGATAAATTTTGTTTATCTTCAATCTAGAAAATGGAAATGAAAAACTGATTGTTTCTATATCATTTCAAACTTTTATTCTTGGTTATTCATTTAAATGGAATTTATTTAGGTCTTGGTTTTATTAAAATAGACTTTCTATCATACCCTACAAACTCACATTGGTCGGTATGTAGTCTTAATGTATTGTGTTGTTTCTTAAGTATTAGATTTGAATTTTGGTTGGTTTGGTGGAACTCTCCTTAGGAATTATATTGATTTTTGGATTATGGGGGTGACTCATGAGTCATATATTGATAGTGTTTTTGGAATATTGGGTTGGTTGGAAAAGTAGGATTGTGTTTCGAATTAGCCTATTTGGCCAATAAATTTAGTTTTTAGTTTCTTGTTTGAAATTTGAAAGGTTTTCAAAAATGGCTTTGTTTAAATGTAAATGTTTTGGTAAAATATTTTAGTTGTTATTTTTTATAATACTTTAAGATTTCTTAGACACCTCATGTCATGTTACTAGATAGAACCTGTTGTTTATATTTGGATTCTTGAGGGTGAATTTTTTCCCACATTTTTACTTATGATACCATAGTACTTGATTATATCAAGGGGTCATCAGGATTGTGTCTCAAGTCTAATAGTGGTTCAAATTGGGTTCCAGGTCAGATGAAAACATGGGCTCATTTGTTAAATGATATCAATTTTATTTAGATATTTTATGACTAATGGTAAACAAGAGTTATTATTATTGAGGCTTGAGTGGTAAGTGTAGAGGAGTGCTTGGTTAACTTTTTCCCATACTAATCCTCAAGTTTACTAGGGTATTTAAGAGTTTTATTTTTATTTTCGGATTTATTTTTGTTTATTATTTAGATATTTTGATGTGTTATTCAACTACTCTAGCTTTTAGAAAGGTCCTGAGAGATGTCTCAGAAATTTCTTAGTTTCGAAGTGAAAGTGGTGGAAATATAGGTGCACATGGTCAAAGTGCATGGTCTGTGAATTCATGAAAAAGATATAGAAAACATTCTAGAAAATTTCTTATATAATTCACATGTTTTCTGCATGGGATGATAAAATATGTATCTGAACCATGCGTAATGGAGAAATTTTGGAAAACAATTTTCACTCCTTTAAAGCTTCAAACTTCTATATTGATTGATGGCTTTTTTAATGAGAATTTTCATTCAATTTTGTAGATTTTTTATTTTATTTTATTTATTTATAAAGTATTATCATATGACTTGATATTTGATATTATTTAAGAAACCATGTTTTGGTTTTTTTATATGTATTTGAGAAATTATTTGAACCTTGAAAATTTTTATTTAGGTAAGGAAAAAGATTTTTTATGTTTTTTTTTGAATGTAAAAATGGTTTTCCATAAGTTTATTTATTATTTTTAGGTTTGAAATGTTTTAGGTATTTTTGTAAATATAACATTAATGGGGTTTAGTAATTTTGAATTTCTTGGTTTTTTCCCCTTTGAATTAGGAATTAAAATGTTTTGAATATGTTTGGTTTGTGGTCATTATCTTTGTGATTTAATTCAATGTGATTTTATTGAGTGACTTTGTTTGTGATATTTTAGAACATTAATACTAGAAGGAATTGACATGTCAATAAATCAATGCATTTGGTAGTAGTATCATTGATCTATGTATTGTCCTTTTGGACTATAACTCTACCCAGACTCTCGAGGGAGTGGTAGGTCCATGTTTTTATTATCTCATAGATCTTTCTCAAGATTTTATGAATTGGTATCCTCTATTTTTTATGGTGGTCACGTATCCCATGAGTTAATAGAGTTTCTAGCTATGGTTTAAGATATCCTTAATTCACTAAAGACTCATGAAACCTCTAGGGTAAGGTGTACCACTCCTTTTTTGAATGATTGTGTTTTAAATTGTGGAAGCCCAAAATTCATTCCCATGTTTTAGAGGTTATATATTTGGAGTATTTTAAGAAAACATTTATGCAATAGTTTTATATAGATTAAGTAATAATTTCAATGGATATTGAGTATTTGGTTGTTTATCAGGGTGGTCAATCAGTAAAATATTATATTGATCATTTCATTGGGTTTCTTGCCTTTATTTATGAATTTAGTCAATGGTGAATCAAATACGGTGAATTTAAATAAATAAAATTTTATTAAATAACTCTGTTCTTCAGTGATTCAGTCTTTCTTGACTATATATACGAAAGTGGTCTATAATTCCATCATTGTTGGGGAAATCGTTGTAGGGAATCATATGGAAAATGATTATTTGATCTTATATTGTTTCAAAGAGGGTGATTCCTCTTGTGTGGAATTAAATAAAAAGGGCGATGATGATGGGAAGTTCTCTCCTCAACTTATTATTCTTATTTCAATAGAGAAGAATTTTTTATTGTTCTTTCACTATTAGAAGATTGGGAGCACAAAACTATCATTTGTGACACCTCTAAATACTTATCATCTATGTGGTTATCTCAGTCACCATCAAGGGTTTTATAATATTAATGGGAATTATTAGAAGAATTATCAGGCTTATATTTGATTTAGATCGACAAATTGGGTGTTTCTTCCCATGGAGAGATAGAATATGGTTAGTGTTTCTAGAGAATATCCTTTTTCATATCTCTTTCTCTACACTAGGAACTTTTTCCATATCTTATAAATTCTATCCTCCTTGGATATAATTTATGAAAATATTATTTTATTTAGTGATCTTGTATTTTTAAGATTATTCTTGTATTTTTTTTTTGAAGAGTTTCATTTTATGATCAGATTTTGGGTAATCTAATGGAGTTATTTATTCCTTTTATTGTGTGATGTAGATGATTTGAATAAGAGAATTTTTGGGCTGTAATATTATTGGTCTATTTGGTTTTATTTTTATTTTGATATTTAAAAATGGTTGGGAGACCCATTCTAGGTATCTATGTTTTCTCCTTGGTCTTTTGGTGTATCTTTAAAAGTTATTTTGGTTGGGATGTGATTTTTATTTTGGATTATGTAACCCTAGATGTTCTAAAGGTGTTTCTTTTTTCCCTCTGGTATATCTTGTGAATTTAGGTGGAAATTATGATTACTGATAAGTATTTCTTCATTAGAGAAATTATATAATATAATAGGAGTTTCAATCCAAATACCTAATTTTTTTCCTCCATACATTTCTCTAGTAGGGAGTCTTATCCTTATGATTCATATTAAGTTTTCGGTTGGTGAGTTCTAAATTGATCATTAGTGGTTCTCTTGAGGAGTATTTTTTCAGGATTAATATTCTTGGTCCCGAGTTTTATAAGTTTTTAAGTTGATTGGGTCTTGTCATAGCTGAGTTAGTTTTGGCATTCCTATTTTCTGTATGTTGTTAAAGCCTTTATAGGGGAAGAAATGTTCTTGGTGGGGAAAATTAGGACACACAAAAATTCCATTTTTCTTCATTATATTAAAATAATTTATTTGTACATTGGGTTTGGGATGGTCGGGGGTGAAATTTAAAACTTTTTTAATCTTTTCTAGGGCCATAAAATTAGCAACATGGTTTGAGAAACTATGTAATGGAAACTGTTTTACAGTTGCAGTTTTGGATAGTGACGATCAAAAAATAATCACAAGGTTGACCAAACCATGTAAGTAAACCATGTGACCTACACAAGTTTCATAATTTGTATTATTTTGGATTTTTTATATTTTAGTCTTATCTCATAAGATCCCCCATTCATAATACTCTAACCTAAGTTCCTCGCAAGGGATTTCCTCCATACAAGAAAATCTATGGTGAATTTATGGGGATTTATTGGTAACTTTACATATGAATCAAAAATTTAGATAAACATTATTATTATTTCTTGTTTTTCTTATAATTTATACCTTCTATATTACCCTATTGTCCTTGTTTGGGTGATTTTGATATATAGGGTTGTTATAAAATAGGGGTTTCATTTTCAAAGGGTTGTGATCCATCCCATCAGAAACTTTACAGTGGTTTCCATCGAAGGGGATATGATTTCATCCCCCTAAGGTTATTATTTCCATTACATTTATTTCTATTCAATAGATCCTAGGTTTCTTGATGTTTTAAATATGTCTTTTAACAAAACATTTTATGTATATGATATCAAAAAACTGCTTTTCAAATATTTTATAATTTTATTTTCTTTTTCTATTTGATAAATTGTCTGGATTTCATAGCTAAATAACACATTGAATTTAAATTGTGTTTTATACATTCTAGATGTCTAATAAAATTCCAATGAGGTTTTTCATGAATAAAAAATATTTTTCATGAATTTTTGGATCAAAACTGATTTATAAATTTTATACACCAATTTATTTTAATGTTTTTCCATATTTAAAAATAGTTTATTTTACTTATGGAATTATTTAGTGATTTCTTTGATTTTATTGTTTTTTTGGTTTTGATGTTTCTATATGAATTAACTTTGATTATCATATGTATTGCAAATCATTTAAAAAATTTATTTACAAAACTTATATTATCTACTATAAAATAAAGGATGAGTTGGCACTTTATGAAATTCCATTTGATTGACGGGTTAATTGTTCCCCCATTGAGCCTCATTGTTTTTGTTCTTGATCTTAATGAATATCCATTTCATGGATGATTTAATTTCCATTCATTATTATTATTATGGGTTGATTATCTTGTTAAGGGATATATTGGAGGTGCGAATTATATGATTATGATGTTAGCCTTGGGTTTTTTGTAATTTTATTAACATTTGATTGTAAGTGGCCCACATAATTTATCTACTAAATCAGGATCCTTAGGACAATGTTTGATAGATCTATATATAGTTTCCGAAATAGTTGATTATTTTACATGGATATAGGATCTTATTTGGTATTCATCTAGCTTTGTTATTTGTCTCTAATGAAGCCAGTTGAGAGAGATTCAGGTTATGATTATTGGGCCATAAGACATGTAGGCTAGGGGTTTCTCCTATGTACATTTATTATTATCTTGTTAGTACCAATGCATTTTCCACATGATATGTGTTTTATGTTAAATTTTCATTATTTATTTTTTATAATATTGGTTTTTTACCTCTTTACTTGTTTATACTTTAATGTATTTTTTATTAGGTTAGACTTTAATATTTTTCATTATACATTTAACTTTCTATGGTATGATTTCACATAAGGTTTTTCCTTATTATTTATTATAATTTAAGGGTTTATAAAGTTTTTAAATAAATGATATGGGTTTTTTTAAAGTTTTGTTTTAAATATTGATGTTTTAATTTACGGTATTAAAGGAAAACCTTTTTTATGGGGGAGTTAATTATTATTTGTTTTCAAACCATTAAAGTGAAATTAAAAACTTATTTTTTCTATTTTTTCAAACAAGTAGACTTGGTTTATCTTATGAATGGAAAGGAATGGACTCATGGTGGTATCATACAAGAATTTACCTCACTCCCTTCATACTCACATTGGTGGTTATTTAATTTACATGTATTGTACAGGTTCTTGGGCGTTAGATTTAGATTTTGGTTGGTTTTTTGCCGATCACCTTGAGAATAGGATGGATGTTTAGCTTATGGGGGTGATGTGAGAGTCATATGGTAAGAGAGTGTTTATTCTCTTGGGTTTGTGGGACCATCAAGTTTCTGTTCTTTATATTCCTCATTGACCTATTTCATTAATTATAGTTTCTTGTTTGAAACGTGACTTCTTTGTAAAAATGATTTAATCCAATTAAAATTTTTTTGTAAAATATTTGATTTTTATTTATTTATTTATTTTATAATATTTTTAAATTACTTAATACCTCATGTTGGGTTCTTGGTTGTAATTAGTTCCTTATATTCAGAGTCGTGGGGTTGAAATCATTCCCACATTGTAACTTGTGAGACCCTGGCTTATGTAGACATCCTGGGGGATGGGAACTTGCCTTGGGCCTTATGGTGGGTCTACACTAGTTTCAAGCTAGGAGATCTGGGGAATTTTATTTATAAAAATCCCAATTCTAAAGGATTTAGACTCAAACCGAAGGTGGAAACTCAAAGATCAATGTTATTACACCCGAATCAACCTTTTATTTATTTAATAAGATTATTTTTCTCAAAAACTATTTAAAACCTCCTATTATTTTGATGTAATAACGAAATTTACATGTTATAAATACCTTTTTATCCATTATTAATGAAATATCACTCTTTCGATCCACTAAATCACTTTTCATAATATGATTTTTATGTCAAAATAAGGTTTCAAAATACATGCGTTTTGCTTTTTTAATCTCATATTGACCTTTCCATAAAATAATTAATATTTAAATGTAATTTTAAAATAGTAGTGTAAATGTTATATAAATTGTTTTGAGACTTAATTATTTAACAGTATTTATTTTCATTTAAACTCATTTAGAAAAAATTATTCACCCATCGTGGATTTATGATTCCAAAGTGAATGATGTTGTTTTATATCTCACTTATTCCACTCATAAATATTATTAAATATAGATTACATGATTGGATGTAAAATTAATAATTAAATAATTTTTTTAGGATTCTATAATGACTAAATTATCTTAATAATTATGATATTAAAACTGAAAATTCAAAGTTAGTTTGAAGAATCTAAAACAAGATTAACATAGAAGATTTTATAAATTTTAACTATATAAAACGTTATTTAACTTCTTTTCTTCTAGAATAACCTCAAAAAAATATTTGAACACTTCTAAATATTATGGGACCATTTTATAAGTATCTTTGACCATTACTTTTATATCAATACTATTTTGGAATAATGGACCAGACAACCTCAAAACCACCAATGAAATAAAAATTGACAAAATAAATAAAAAATAAATGAATAAAAATAAATAAATATAAAAATAATGAATCTAAATCAATTTAAAAACTAAAAAAAATATTATTCATGGAGTTAGAGGGAGTAAAAAGGAAGTCAGGACTGGAACGAAGGGGTTTTCTTTAAAACATTTACATTAATTGTTTTTAAGTCATTATATCAACATTCCCTCTAATGTGTTATATGAATTATATTTATTATCTTCATATTGAAATTTATCTAGCTTTTATGTTTCACTTTAATTTTCCTTTCAATTGGGAATTGGTTAACCCTTTATTTTTAATTCATTTTGTTTTCATGGGTTAACTTTTATTCTTTTGTTTATGGATGGAAATACCAGATCCTAAGTGTTTTATTCCAAATATGGTGCTTGTAAGTTAAATATGGTGATGGGTGGGGCTAGTTCATAGACCTCCATTTCATTTTATAATGATTTATTATTCTGATATATAATTTTGGAATTAATTTTTTAATTTATGCCATTATGAGTTTATGATGTTTTAATTTACTATTTTTGTTTTTCTATTATGGGTTTATTTGGAATTAAATTGTTATGTTATTATGTCATGTGTGATTATGGGTGATATGAATATAATAACCCAATAATATTTCAAAAATATTTTATTTCATTTAATCTTTTTGATGAGTTTGTTTGGTGGAACTCTTTTAGAAAATAATTTTTTTAGAGTGAAAATGAGTTTATGATCTTATATGATCTTAATGTTAATTTTTTAAAAAGAAAAACTTTTTAATGTATTTTTATGTATTTCAAGGGGATAATAGGTATTCGTTATATTTATACCTCTTACTAAAAATTATATTCTCATTACATGTTTTAAAATAATTTTTATTGGATTTAAGGATGTTTAGAATAAGAAATGAAATACAATTAATTTAATCTTAGGCCCAAAATTTTTAAAATTATACAACAAAATTCAATGCCACAATGTAAGTAGTTATAGTGTGAACCTTGACCTATAGAAACATTTTAGACTCATAAACAACCAAAAACTGAAATACCACTTCATAGGCCTTATTAAACCCCTGCTGACAACACAAACATACCCAAATATATATGATTAAGATGAAATTAAAACCTAAATCACTAACCAAAAAAAGGTTATTATAATAGACCATTAATAAATGATATATAAAAAAATAAAAAACATTATCTTATGTAAAAAAATCATAAATTCAATATAAAATAATTTATATTTTCAAAAATAAAATTTTTTTTATTTATAAAATGAGTTAAATTTTTACTACAATGATACATTTGTTCAAATGTGAAATTTAATTTATTTATAATATGAGATAAATTTTACATAATAGTTTTTAAACGAAAATTTTGTATTATATAAATTATATGTTACAATTTATATACAATAATGGATTTTTTATTAAAAAACTACATCATGTGCCGGATGAAATAAATTTATAAAATTAGATAAATTTAATTTTTAAAATATTTATTCTTTTATTAGAAAATCATTTCATATTAGATAAATTTAATTTTACAAATGAAGTTTTATTATAAATGAAAATTAAAATATATCATAAAATAGATAAATTTTATTTTTTAAATATAGATAAAAAAGTACATAAAATTTATCTTATTTGCAATATTAGATAAATCTTATTTCATAAAATTTAATTGACATAAGTTTTAGGAAATTAAATTTCTCTCATGTATATAATGAAATAAGATTCACTACCAACAAATGGTATATTTTTTTTAAAAAAATGAGAGTCATGTATTGTATGGTATAAGTTATATTTTTTGAAGGATAATAGATATTTTATAAAATGTAATTTAACATATTTATGAGATGAGATAAATTTCATCATGAAAAACTAATATGTTAAAAATGAAATTTATATCATCTACCAAATATGATAATTTTTTATACATTGGTACGTCATTTAGGGAAATAAATTTATCTCTTTTACAATATAACAAAAAATTTATATATAATTTAAAATAAATTTATCTCATGTATGAGAAAAAAATCACTAATAATGAATTATACATGTTTTATAAAATGAAATTTATTTGATGTTGGAGATGAAATATATTTCACCTAGAATAAAACATATGTTTAAAATGAAATTTTTCTTTGGTGTGAGATGAGGTAAATTTCACAAATATATTATTTAAAAAATGAAATATATCTCATCTCATACATGATATAAATTTCATTTAATGAAATGATGTTTTAATGTAATTCAAATGGATTTCTTCCCATGCACAAGATAAAGTTTATTTTTTTAAAAGAAATTTAATTCTAGGTGAAATTTATTTCATCCACAACATCAGATAATTTTTATTTCATAAAATCTGTATCATTAATTATAGGTTACATTTATCTTGTCTCATTTATGGGATAAATTCATTTTAAAAATAATTTTTACAAGAAACTTTTCAAATATAATAAAGTAGATAAATTCTATTTTATGAATGATAGGACATAGTAAATTAAATTTATGTCATTTATTAAATAAAAATATTAATTTTATTAAACTAAATTAATATATATTTTATGAAATTAAATTTATATCTAATATTATATGAGATAAATTTCACCTGCAATGAATGATGCATTTTTTAAAAATAAAATTTGTTTCATATAAAATTTTAGATAAAATTGTGTGTAATTAAATATATTTTCTAACATTAAACTTATATAATATATATGATGGGATAAATTTCACCAATAATAAAAAAATCTATAAAAAATTATACACTATTTTTGTAACTTATATTTTATTTTTTAAATAATTTATATATCAAATATTAAATATAAGGAATTTAGTTTTTTTAGGATAGAATTTTATAAAGTGAAATATATCACATGTATGGGATGAGATAAATTTAATGTGCTTTGATCAATATATTATAAAATTAAATTTACCTCATTTATAAGTTGACCTAAGTTCTTTATACAATTATATGTCTTTTATAAATTGAAATTTATCTCATGTTTGAGATGTGATAAATTTAAAATACAATTATAATTACTTTTAAATGAAATTTATTTCCTCAATGAGATGAGATAAATTTCAACCACAATGATAAATTTTACCAATATTGAAATATATCTCATGTATTATATGAGATAAATTAGGTGAGATAAATTTCATATAAAATGATATATCTTTTATAAAACAATATCTCATTTACAAGATGATAAAATTTTCAAACACAATATCATATCTTCAATATTAAAATTTCTTTCTTATATGACATGAGATAAATTTTACATATCATTTTATCTTTTAAAAAATGATATTTACCTAATGAATGATATGGGATAAATTTCACTCACATATATAAATTGAAGCCATAATAAAACTTATCTCGTGTTTTAGATGGGATAAATTTTATATATAATGATTTATATTTTGTAAAAAAATAAATTTTATGTATGACATTAAATAAATTTCAATTAAAATGATAAATAATTTAAAACATAAAATATTTTTCGTATATAAAATTTATTTCATATTTGAAAATTACCTCGTATAGTCATTCATGTATAATTGTGTTCTTCAATATGTTGTGGTAAATCAAAAATTTATGAATTTATATTGTTTTTATATTTAAAATACATCAAAAATTGAAATTCAATAAATTTAATGGAGTAATTAATTTTTGAAAACTAAAAATTACTAATAAATTTATATTTTATAATTAGTTATTTGGAGATATTAATGCTTTATTTTTATTTTTATTTTGAACAAAAATTGAACCTCGAGATGAATAAGTCTAAAAATTGATTATCGATAATTTTTGTTTAAAAATAATTATATTTTCATTCTTTTACTCAATTCAACTCATTTATTGGGTGAAATAAATTTTATTCAAATAAAAATATTTTTTGAGACATTTTATGTGATAAATTTTATTTTTAATTAAATAATATAACTTATTTATCTATTTTCATAAATCATATCTTGATTTTTTATAAATCATTTTTTTAAATCATTTTTTCATAAGTTATATTTTTATTGAGTATAAAGATAAATAATGTAAAAATAACATTTTTTGAAATAAAACATGTCATTATATTATAATACTCTATTTACTATATAAATGGTTGGATTCAATTTTAATGTAATAAAAAAATATTTTTCATTTATCTATAAAAAATTTAAAAATTACATTTTCTTTGAAGATTTTGAGAACTTCAGTTTTTTATATTATAAAATAAAATTAAAGAAACAAAAAATAAAAGAAGAACATATATAAAATATTTTTACCAATAATGTTTTCAATTAAATAAATTAATTAAAATTTAAAATTATTCTACAAGATCGAGAAGAATTTTTATTTTATGATTTTTTATTATAAATTAATTATGTAATTTTTAAAGGAGAGAGAATATAACCTACATGTAATGATTGATTTTCTTGTCACAACAAGAGAACCTATTTCTTCATGGAAGAGAAAAATTTGTTACTACTATTTAGAGGTCATTATTTCCACCAATATGGACTGCCAAATGGAATTAATTATTCCATTTTAAAAACCCAAATCCCCCCCCCCATTACCTTCTCCTCCTCCCTCGATCCGTTCCCTACACCCCTTCCCTCCAAATCCTGCTTGTTGATGCCCCTTCCCCACGAAGCTTTTCATAGACGTCCCTTCCCACGACTGATGTCTTTAACAATACTTGGCCTAACAGGGGCCCTCCTAGGCTAGAATTACGTCAAGAGATCCTCCCCAAGCCCATTTAAAATAGTATAAGGGATTAAAACTAGTGATTATTATGAATATATCACAACATGGGAGACCTTACCCTATAAAAACCTACAAAAACGCATCTTACAAGTCCCTAAAACACAAAGCACTGACAATATCCTTCATACAATAAGTTCTCTTAGATAGCAATCGAGAAAAAACAGTCACCACTACTATCATTAATCACTATGCCCCATAATGTGTCACCAAGAATTACCAGGAGTCAAATTTAAAAAATCAACTCCTGCTCCATGTTAACAAAGACAATCTTTGTACCATCATATCATCTTCACAAACACATAATGTGTTGAAAAAAGTAATGTGTAGTAATGTGTATAAACATACCCAGTAATATTACTCTAGAAACACAAAAGAAAATTAAAAAAAAATCAAATTACCTCATGGTATGAGTGATGTCTAGGTGGAATAAAAGTGGATAACCATAAACCAAGTCAAGTAAAATATTCATGTGTTGAAGAGTAACCAAATGAATGAAAAGGAAGATAAAATAGATATTCTCAAAAATAATAAGTCATAGGTAAATAAACATAAGTCTCATCTAACCCATCTGTTAAACATAAGGTAAAAAATTTCATTTGAAACTATGGATGATCCAAGTAACAAAAAGATAATTAAGTCCAAATTACATAGCCAATTTTATATTGCATCTCTAGGGTCTTCAATGGGTTCATATGGAGTCACAAGTCTTGAATGATCCAACACTGATTAGCCTTTCCGACTACTAAACCACTACCTAAAACCATGGAGGGGAGCCTAATCAACATTTAATCCCACTCTCTAATCAAGGGAATACTACATCCATCATCCCATAAATACAATATCAAAAATCAAATGCTATAACTACCCAAAAAACATACATAACCCTTCATGAATCATAAAAAAATAAATTACATACCTCAGTATAAGACACCTTAGTGGTGGGAGTATAAATAGAATAATGAGGATCTAATTCCCTAAGGTAAATGAGTAGATACATGAACCATACTCTAAGTTTATATGGTAAATCCCTCACCTAGGTAATAAGGGGGTACCTAACCCTATCTATAAACTGACCTATCAATAGAGGATCTCATGCCCCCAAATAATATGGTAGATACTTGAACCTATCCATTGAATGAGATAGAGGATCCCACACCTAGGACCATGTTGGATACCTAGATCTCTCAATAATTGGCCCAAAATTGACGATTTCACACCCCATGTAATTAGAGGATACATGTACCTACCTGGAGGATAAAAACACACTGATTGATATATTATTACCCACAAAAATTGGTTCTCCAAATATGGAAAGTGTAAACTACTCATACCATCACTTGTCTTATCCTGGATTTCAAACTGAAGTCTACCATCATTATCTTAATTAACATACACATAGGATGGACAATTCACCTGACCAAATTCAAGTCATGAGCAAAGATATACATCAAGTCTCCAAGACTAGATGAAGTAAATGTTGTGGGATATAGAATACATGGTATGTACCTCTAAAAGGTTACATGGGGTGTACTTATAATGGAAACAAATTCATTCCCCATCATTATGTGTTGTGTGATCCAAAACTGCATGGTGTATAAGGCCATATAGACACCTGGGTGTGTACTATCTTTACACTCCATAGAGTCAGCTAGGGGGTATATGGACTATACCATGAATCACATCATGTATTATATTTAAATCAATCTGAAACCCAAGATTCCACAACGCCATAGATACACAGTGTGTGTCCTTATAAACTACACACCATGTAGTGTTGTTTTCTTACCAGATTTTGTAAAATACCTATAAATAATGGTTTTTGTTCCAATTATTCCTCTAATCATGAAAAAAACTCTATCAAAACATGTCACCTGATATTCATGTCCTATGATGCTCAGTTTCATAATGTTCCTGATCAAAAATGGAATCTAAGGATACATTGCTCGCCAGTCATATCATCTCTCCATATCTAAATCCAATATTAACACATATTTTCATTTTTATTCCATCCAATGATTATAATAATAATATAAACCAGCTATAGAAATTAATGAGTATTCATGGTTTTAGTATATGATCTTAGGTAAAACCTATCCAAAATCAGTTGAACCACCAGCCAGATCTATGGTCGATGATGATAATATAAATAATGGTGGTAGGATTTAATGAAATATCAAAAGTGATCATCAAAAATGTATTTTTCAAACCCATCCATTAATATTCTTTTGTGATAACCATAGAATAGAAAAAAAACAACATAAAAAAATTATCTACGGTAATGAAAAATTCATAAATTGAAAGTGCCATGCAATAACATGGTGATTCAAATGAAGAACATTGTTCAATTCTTTAAAATGATAGATTTTCTAGAAAATAAACCAATAAAAAATACCTACTTCCAGAAATTTTTGAACACTAGAGCAGATAGAATCCCCATTTTCTTCACTTTAGATTCCTCATTTAGATCATTCATCACTCTAGAATCCTCCCCGATCTATCATGTATTATCCCAATAACAACACTCTAATCCCAAGGTTCTGTGTGGATAAGACATGTGATTTAATAATGATATGTTTAATTTTAGATTATTATTTGAAAATTTTATTTACACAATTAATAATTTAATTTATTAGTTTATCCAATTTTTCAACCCATGAAAATGAACATACCTATAACTTGGGGCGAATGAAACTTACATTTTTCCTAGTGTAAAACCCACATCCTTGTTACAACCACAATGTTCTTTTTTATCTATATCACTTAATTTAAGAGATATAGTCGTTCCATCACATATATTCATGTGATGGGTAAGAATAATATTTTTATACATAATATATTTTTATCATAGCCTCTTTATGCTTAAAATTACATGTTTTTCACCCTTGGGGTAAACACCACACCCCAAAATCAATGAAACCATTAGATAATTTTTTCAATGAATTCTTCTATGTTATATTTTATTTTTAAACCAAGGGAGGTATCAATAACTTCAAAAACGAAAATTTGATCTATGTTCCATACAAGAAAATATAGATTACTACATCCACCCAACCTTATACCTTTTTCATCATCTAAAAGGAAAACGATCAAATATCCACCATAAATAATATCATAAAAATACTTACTTAGACATAAACCACCACTTCACTTAATTACATCATCTAAAATGGTTTGATATCTAAGTGATACTAGTATATAACTACCAATGTAGTAAATATCCTCTTTCTTGAATGAAGATACCACCCCTAACCCATCTTGATATGAGAACAAAGTAGAAACATGCATCTTCCCTGGGTGAGCCTTTCCAAGCCACTACGCCAAAAGTGTATCTGCATTTTAATATTTCCTTACCACATAAAATAAAAATAATCTAAAAAATATAAAAATATTAAGATAAGGTTTCATCATTAAAATATACTTTGATTTGAGTGCTTTTCTTCCCACCATTAAAGGGTGTTCTATATGGTTATCATAATAAAGGAATATATCTATGTCACACACCAAATCTGAGTGATTTACCAAATCCCATATCATAACTAGGACATTTACAAGACCAAATTATCTTCATGATCCACATAATCTATTATATTATCACCTATAGATTAGGTATATGCATCATCACTACTAGCTTTATGCACGAGAGTAAAATAGAATTCTTCTCAACCCCTTACACAAAAATCTATGAAAATCCCACATCTACAGCACAATCACTATTAGATTCACTCCCACTATCAATGATAACATTTTTTCAACATCATCACCCATTTATAAAATCTACTATGGAGAAAATCATACATATGATAGACCACACAAACAAATCAATGTCACATTATTTCCCACCAGGTAGCCGACCCAATCTTCCACAATCCAAAGTAGATAGTCTTGACCATTTAGATAACCCTGCGATGTCAACTCCATACTCTAGGATAAGATCTTCCCAAGTGACTACAACAAAAAACACTTGAGAAGACCTCATCCTCTATCACAAAGGAAGGGCTACCATATGGTGAGTACACCCACAAATATCACTATAAAAACCACATTGAGGGTACTTCTACACCAGGTTAGTCTCTACTCATTTCCATCAAGAATACATGTCAGTCTAAGTTCTAAGGTGACACATGAATCCATCACTACTCATAGACATATACACCCACTAAAAGTCAGTTTGTCAACAGGTCACCCATTCATCTCCCCTTGGTCATTACACATCAGCAGCATCCTCATTTGGTTCCTCAAGGTGAATGTACAAGAAAAGTAATCCATCTTGGGATCCTCTAGGTCATAAATACTTTTCAGGCCAATTCCCATCACTCAATATAGAACCCCTTCACAGTAGTGACTTCATATATAACATCCCATTGACCTCCAAGGGTAAGACACATAGGAAATAGTCAAGAGATGGTCCATGACACATCTCGATCCTTAAGGCCACTCTATGATAGTTCAGTCACCTAATACACCATCCATATCATATGTTATGTCCACATATGATAATAAATTATCAATTCAAGGCCTCATACATCAGCAAGTGAGGAGATCAGTACTATTCCAAGGATCTTCATACCTTTCACACTTTGGGGAGTATATCCAATCATTCCCTTTTAAAATAAATACTTTTATTAAACAAGGTTAACACCATTAGTGATGAAACCACTTATAATATTCCACAAAAATCATACAAAAACCATAACATTGGGTAAGAAGGAATGCCTACATTAAACAAGTTGATTTCTTTTTTTAAGTGTATCCAAATAACTCTCTCTTAAGATCATCACATGATTAACCAACTTATATAAAACCCAATGTGTCCCTATAACATACCAATAAATCACAATAATTTTATTATAACAGTTTACAATTAATTAAAAAATTAATTTAAATAGGATTTAATTCCTAAAATATCATTTGTTCATCCTTCTCTTTCCTCTTCTTCTTATTCGTGGTCAAATATATATAAGTATTACTTTCTTATCTTATTTTATTCTTCTCTATTTATTCTTTAATACAGAATATAATAAACTAGGTCTCCTTCTTATTCAACTTGTTCACCAAATATCAAATGACAATAAAATCATTATTTGGAATATGTTCGAACCTTTTTCTTCTTAGTCATCTTGTACCTATCTGTCTGCTGCTACTCCTCCATTTAACAACTTCTTCTCAGTTTGGTCGACATACATCCAATCCCTTCTTTATTAATCTATCTATAATCACAAAATTCTTTTTTGATCATCAAAATAATGAATTATCACCTCATCATCATCATAATTTCTTCTTCTTTTGGTCTTCGAAAAACAATATGAAATATTAAATGTCAGTGTTATATTGTCAATGTATATTTATGAAAACATGTTGTATATGAAATGCATGACTTCTCATAGAATCCCTAGCATGTAAAAGATATAATTCATTGATATTTTATATGTTATATCTCAAATCCTTCATATTTGTTTCATGAAATCCTCAATGAATGCATTCACCATATTCTTCACATTAATAAAGACAAGTACACAGTTTGTGCCTTCTCCAAGATTTTTTCTTAGCATAATATATATAGATATATATATAATGTCTAGTATATTTTGTGAAAAAATGATTTTGTGATACAATTCTCCGCATATCCTCATTTACTTTTTAAAATCCAAGTATTGCTCGAGAAGTCTGCTTCTCCTTTGCATGAATAGAGAATTTGGTTGTTTTCTCTTTCTCCTTTAAATGACTAGGTTGGTCTATGATATTATTAACTTCATAAAAGTAGTGGTTTCTTAGTAGAAACTCTACTATTTACATTATCTTTGTGTAAGAGAGTGAATACACTAAGATGGTGTTTCCATCTTCACTTAACCATTGAGTGTTTTTTGAACAAACAATGATATGTGGTTCTTATTCTTCTAATATTTGCAAAAAAACTATTATTCACATAGCCAAGTGGATCATGGAACATATTTATGGAATAGATTAGAAAAAAATATTATGGAGCCTCTATTAATACCTTATGATTGTGTTTCCACATTCACAAAAACTCTTGTCTTGGGTTCCATGGAATTTATAGATGAAGTTAAACACATTTACCCCATGAATTCACTAACTCATATCCTTGAAAAATATTTCAAAAAAAACATATTTTACAAGACCCATTCAAATATCTAAATATCATGGAAAAATCTCATTATTTAGAATTCATGTTTCCATATTATTTATTACCATAGAATGTCTAAAAAAGTGTAATCTTCACATAAGTGACTATTGGATTCTTCCTTCATGATTTCAGACTGACATGCATGTGAGAATATCACAGGAATCATCTTATGAATGAATCTCTCTCTCCCTCTCTTGATATCTTTATTTTTATAATTGGAAATATTATGTTCTTAGAATATAATTATGCATGACATCAAGGATGATCGAGTACCTTTCATAAAATCTATAGTATCCAATATGGTATCGATCATCAACATATAACACTCACTGGAGATGCTCAAAATGAAAAATCTCAATGTCAAGAATGATAGGGCTATATGTGGTTGAAGATAGTGGAACTGGTTTGAACTCAATTGGAATAAGATATCGAACAACCCAGATTGTCTTCATAAAATGGACCTAATTTTATTTGTAACTTCTAAAAAGGATAAACAGTGTTCCACATGATCTTCCCCACATATATTCTTTTCATGGTTGGGTAGTGAAATATCGTACATTTTTTATCTACTTCCTCTAGATAAAAAATCATTATTTCTAATCTAAAAAATCTATCAAACACCACATGGGGTGGGACTCACTAGTTTCCTCCATTACATACCACTACACTAACACCCTGAAGGCTATTAGAATCCACCTTTCTTGTTATATTCAATCACTTCACCCATGTGATATGTGTGGGTGTTATGCATCCTCACCTACCACCATAGGAAACATTGGTTGATTTCCTCCCACATGGTTGAATACATAGGTCCCATATATGGTTGAGTTGGTCCCGATTTGGCTTATGGTTGGCCATATTTTTTTCTCATATTATAGAAAATTTATATGTTAAATATTATATATAAAAAATTCCTAACCATAATCTTAATAATTCTCCCTTAAATATTCTTCATGAAAACGGACAATTTGAATGGTTTTATTTAATTACTATTTTTTATCATTATTGAATATAATTTCCAAAGAAATATTTAACATTAAATCATCTAAATTATTCACATCTTATTCATTATTGTAAATAATGGTCCACCCACTAGCACATGTTCTTTAAACATACAGACCAGTTCATCAATCATCGTACTTATAAACTCAAAGTCTTCAAAAGAAAATCCTTAAAATTGTAATACATGAGTACTTTATTATTCATCCATTCTATTAATTTATATTCACTTTGTTATAAATCTTGGATATCTTGGATATTTCAATAGAACTTCTATAAACTTATGTAATGATGTAAAATTTTATCAATGAAATTTCCCTTTTTATAAATATGTCATGTAAGTAAAAATCAAAAACATAACATAGAGAAAAAAACAAAATATTATTCTCAGAAATGAATAATGACATATTAGTCAGCAAATAAACTAATAAAAATTACAAATATTACATCGGGATAATAAATAGAAAATAAGATGACCATAATAGAGAATTTTGGATATGCTCGATCCACTAGAATGGTCGTTCTCATGAACAAAGCTGTAGAAATAAAACATAGAGTAAATAATAAAATATTCATTCTGAATATGACTATATATATATATAATTGAGAGAAAGTATAATTTAATTAAAAAATAATTTAATTAAACATATTTATAAGATGTATTAAACCCATATGACCGTTATAAATCTGATTGTTGGAATAGTAACCAGACAATTAGATTAGTAACCTGATCATTAGGAATAGTAATATGATTATTAGGAATTTTAATATGACCATTTTAATAGTAAACTCACCTATAAAAGTAAAAAATAAAAATTAGGTATCTTATAAATTAAAATATGATATATTTATATCATGTTCCATGTAAATAAATCTTTTAAAAATGATAAATTGAGTTTTTGTATTTTTGTAAAACATAAATATTTTATTTAAAATTTTATAATGAATATAATAATTAAAAATAATTTTTTTTATAATTTTTTTTATAATTTAATATTATGTTTTATTTTAATTATTGAATAATTTTATAAGACCCCAAATAATTTTTTAAAGGGTTATAAATTCGATTATAATATTAAAATCTGAATTTGTCCAATAAATGATAACTATATTTAGAAATTTATTTTCATAAAATAGATTCTATTTATAAAATATAAATTTAAATAAAAATTTAGGGTAATTATTTGGGATTTCTCTAAAATAGTAGAAATTTGGGTGAATTGTGAAACATGGTAATTTATGTTATTTAACATTATAAGCCAAATACATGAATTTTTGAGTCATGGATGATGTAATCCCAAATTATTTAAAAGAAATGAGAATTTTTTACTATATATATGCATAATAATCAATACTATTTATTGTTTTGAGACCAAATAATAGACTGATGAATATAATAATCAAAAACACCCATCTCCTTTCATATAAATTTCACCCTCATCATCCTTTCTCCTCACACCTTATAAGCTCACCACCCCTTCTCCTCAAAACTTCTATGATTTGGAGCTTTCCAAAATTCTTCCCAAATCACTATTCAAGAATCTTCATCACATCTTGGTCTTTTTTTAACCAAAAGTCCAATTCCAAGAGCCTTAAAGAGCTTCTCAGGGAGATCATATTCAAGAGGTAAAATCCTTATTTTATATTTTAAATTAATTATTTCTTAAAATTTATCCTCATCACCCTATAAAATGTGACATGATAACTATAGTATCACATATATACATTAAATTTACTAATGATACATCCCTCCTCAAATCCGTTCTCACATCCCTTAATTGTAAAAATTAAAACATCATCTATAATATGTTGGTCCATCGCTTTTGTGGATGATGAGTTTTTATTTTCTATTACCATCTTCATGGATGGTCATAGAAACAATATTATAGTTAAATTAGATTTTAATATGTATATTATAATTCATTTAATGTTCTAAAACCAATATATAAACATAATATTATATATAATTATACTATTTTATGGTGTTTCTTAAATAACACCAAAAAAAGATAAACATTTCTCATTAACATTTCATCCAATGAATCATCCTAATATCACAAAAATGATATATTGGGACATTTAATATTATATAACCATATTAATACAATTTAATTCCACTTATTTATTTTTTCTTTCATTTGACAATAACTCCCATAATTATACTCAAGGGAACCGAAAATAAAACCATGAAACGAACACTTCCAAAAAAAATTGAATATTATAACCTACCAAAATAGACAAAAAATAAACTAAATAAAATTATAATAAATAAAATACATGTGTATAAGGTTACTAATTACATAATTAATGGATCTAATTTTATTATTTAGGACATTAAGTGAAAGAGCAGAACACATTCATACAAAAGGTTAGTTGTCTCTCAAAACTTCTGTTTTTCCTTCAAGATAGGATTTCTCTCACTTTACCACAATGTATTATTTTTTAATATAATATAATTTTCTAAAATTATGATTATATTTTCTAAACTTGTTAATATATCTCAATTTAACTTTTTGTAGGTATAATTAACTATTTTATAAGGTTCCCATCTCAATTCCTCTTAATAAGAAATCACAATTAAAGGGAACTTATCTTTTTCATACCCAGTTTGCTAAACACTCCATAAATTATTATAAGACACAAATATTTTTATAAAATATTTCATTTTATCAAGAAATTTTTTTTTCATTTATGGTTTCATATATACAATTATGAATTTTTCCTCCATAAAAACTATTTAATATTTTCTCGTAAACAACATGAAAGTGGCCCATTTCTAAATTTTCATAAATACTATTTTTCGTGTATTCTGTTAATTTTGAAATCATTATTACTGATATATTCTTATTTTTATTTTATTATTGTAAATAAATTATTTAATTCCTTCTTTCATGGATTTTATTATGAAACACCCTTTAATTATTCATTTACGATACCCATTTCATTCCATGGGTAACCCTTATGTTTATTCCTTATGTTTGATTATTTATGTGGAACAGATATTCATTAACATGTTATGATGGGTGACCCTAGATAGTGATCTAATTAATTGGGTAACTTTTACTCTCATGAGATGTCATGTATGGGATTATGGAGTAAACCTAATCCATCAAGGTACATTGTCCACCATGTATTAGCAGTTTGCATTGAATCATGTTTATGTCATGATATATGTTGCAGGTACATTACTATGTCTCCATAATAATATTATTAAACGTTATATATTCTATTTTTCTTTATATTTATTCATTATTTATTCCTTTTATATTATCATTTTACACCTTCTTACTCTTGTGTTATTATTTATACCCTTGTTTTTCCCTTATTGATATTTTTATATAATACATTTTGTCTATGTATTCCCCAGGTAATCTTATGAAAGTGTAGGATCGCAATGGAACTTCGAATATCATTATGTATATTAATAAAAAAATATTTTATTTTGGTTCCATGTTTGATTTTATCCTTCTAGGTTAATATTTTTCTTTTTATTTTCTCAGTGGATGAGTATTCAAGACCCCTAATTTGGTATTTTTTTAGATAATGGATGGAAAGTGTAGAAACAATGATAAAATTAAATGTGATATAAAATTTGATGATTTCCCTAAATATATTCCAAACTAGATGGGAATGGGAGATTGTAACTTCATGAAAATATTGTATCAACTATCTCAAGTTATTAATAATAACTTGAATCAAGTAGAACACCCTCGTTATCCTTAGAAATAAAAAAAAATTGTTGAATATTTTATGTGAAATATGACTCCTATCATTAGTGGATATTTTGATCCCATTATTGTAGAGAAATTAATTAACTCCATTGATTATATATTATATGTATTCTAGTGCTCAGAAGAAGATAATGTTTTTCTAGTGGTCTGGAATTTTGATGGGGAAGCAGATCTGTGGTGGAAACTGATCAAGAAGAAATAGTCAAATAAAGAAATTGATTCCATGGATTGGAAAGGATTAAAATAAATATTTTTCTATAAATATTTTCCCTAAACTTTCCATCCTAATATCTAAACATATTTCTTCATACTAAATTCAAAGGAAGACGAGATTTTCAGAGCATATGAGGAACACCTTACAAGGTTTTCAAAATATGCCTCTAGATTTCTCATGAACACTGAAGAAATATTTATTTCTTATTTTGAATATTAAAAATGAGTCTACAAAAATCATTTTAAATTAAATACTATGATATCTATGAGGATATTTTTCATTCTTACCTTAAGGTTGAGATGGATATTGGCGACTCTCATTGGTCTCATGGGATTAGAGATAAAAAGTCGAAAATATTGTTTAATAGGGGGGATCAACAGATATATCCCATGGGGTAAAGAACTTTTAGCATTTCACCTGTCAAAAGTGTTATAATAATCATCTATGTAATTTTATAAATGGAACCAAGAGATGCTTTAAATGTGTACAAGTGGGGCATCATAATAATAATTTTCATAGGGAAATGAAGAATCCCAAAAATGAAGAAGAAGAAAGGAAGGATCAAATCAACACCGTGTCAATGGTACAATGTTTCAACTATAAGAAACATTTTCATTATGCAATACAATATTTTAATCCAAGGGTTGTTGGATATAATTAATGAAAACAAACTCCAAGCCAATAAAGAATTGCATGTGTTATAACCACTTCTATGGTGGAGCTCAATAATGATGTGGTGGAAGGTATTCTAGTTATTCATTCAAGAATATAAAACATACTAATTGTATTTTTCTACTCATTACTTAATATCATTCATGTTTAGTTGATCTATTCAAGCACCACCTCAAAATATGAAGGGTGAGTTATTTGTGAGAATAGAAAATGGGGAAATTATTGAATCCAATGTATATAAATCCTTGCCAATGAATTTTTGTGGACTAAACCTCCTAGAAAATATCATCTTACATTATTTGGTGGAGTTTGATGTCATATTTTTCATTTATTGACTATCTTTATATAAATCCAACATTAACTATCGGTAATGGTATACCACTCTTCAAATCCTAATTCATCCTCCTATTCTGTACAAGTTTAAGGAGGAGGATTAATCTTCTTCAAAATCATCATCTCAATTATGGATATTATTACCTTATGAGAAATAATATCTATCTCAAATTATTGAGATAAATGAGAGGATAATTCTCGATGACATTCCCATTTTGAGAGAATATATATATGTATTCCTTGAATAAATGATCGGTCTTTTTCCAGACTGAAAGTTTGAGTTCTCAATTGAATTTATTTCTGAATCTCTACCTATATCAAATAATCCTTACAGATTGGACACCATTTAGTTGGAATAATTTAAGAATTTACAAGAGAATATGTACAATGGTTTCATGTTCTTGAGTGCTTCATTGTGGCATGTTCTAGTCTTATGTTTCAATAATAAGGAGGTATCAATGCACATCTACATGGATTATTGTGAACTCAAAAAAATCATGGTAAATAACATGCATTTACTTCTGTGGATAGATGACTTATTTGATCAACTATGTGGGACCAAGTATTTTACTAAGGTCGACCTTTGGTTGAGATACCACCAATTAAAGGTGAATAGGGAAGATATTCCCAAGACTACATTTCAAATGAGGTATGGAAACTATGAGCTCATATTGATTCACATTAGAGTAACTAATTTTCCAAAAAAAATATGGACATAATGAATAGGGTATTTATAGATTACCTGGACAAATTTTTGGTGGTATTTATAGATTATATTATAATATACTCCAACATCGAGGAAGAGTATGAGCATAATTTAAATAATGTTATAGGGACTTTGAGAACTAAGAAACTATATGCAAATTACAGTAAGTGTGATTTCGGGATGGAGGTAGTATCATTCTTGGGGTATGTTATCCCCAGTAATGGGATGTTAGTGGACCCATCTAAAACAAATGAAATTGAAGAGTGGACTGGGAAAACATCTTTAACAGATATCCATATTTTCCTTGGTCTATTTGGGTATTACTAAAAAAATTGGGGAACTTATCACATTTTTGAAAACCACAAACTAAGCAAACTCAAAATGGAGTTTATCTCAATAATTGAATGTGAATACTGCTTTAAATAGTTTAAAAATAGGCTAATCCCTTCACCAGTACATACACTACTGATAATTAAGGAAATATTTGCTGTATATAGTGAAGATTAAAAGAAGGTATTAGGTTGTGAACTAATGAAAAATGATATAGTGATAGCTTACACCTCAAGTCAGTTGAATGTTAATGAGGAATACTTTCCTATGCATGATCTGGAGTTTATGGCTATGATATTTGCATTAAAAAATTTGTAGGATTATCAATATAGGGAAAATTGTGATATATATAATGATCACAAGAGCCTAAAATATATATTCAAAAAAAATGATTTTAATATTCACCAATGAAAATGGTTATATCTCATCAAATATTATGACTGCTAAATCCATTCTCATCCTGGTAAAGAAAATAATGTGGTAGATTGTAATGTCTCAGATTTTTCCATTTATTTTTTTAAATATTATATGGAATTATTTCGAGACTGGGCGTGAAGACGGCACATCATTCCGAGGTCCAGTGAGCCCGGAATGGTGGTTTGAAATTTTTTAAGTAAAATGAGTTGGCACTTGTGCTCGGTTGTGGGAGTTTCCAAACGGATGCTCGGATTAAAAATCTGAGTGCACCGTTGTGTCCGGGACAACGACTTTACCTAAGAATTAGGCTAACCACGACCGGCGCGGGTCGAGGGAAAAAGTTAATTTTCAGACGTTTTGATAATAAAATAAAATAAAATCTAAATCTAAATGTTTATTTTATTTTATGGAAACAACCGCTGCAGCGCGTTAAAAGTGGTGTTGTTTCCTTAATTAAATGTTGTGTCATAATGGCAAATAAATGGAAGTCTGGACTCTTTAATACGCAGCGACGGGACGTCTGTTTCCTTGACTAATGGCGCGTCATAATGACTCAAGTTTTGGCAAGTAGGAGTCATTAATATCGCCGCGTAATTAAGTGACAATATTGTTTACCTTTTTAAAGGGGTAAACAATTGTTTATCATTGGCGACGTTTGAGAGGAACCTCTGCCGAATCCGTGGCACGTTGGAGCAAACTCTCGGCGATGAACGACGACGGATCGAAGTCAAGAATCGCTACGCCAACAACGTTGAAGGATCTCTACGACAACGACACTGTGGTGCCTTCACCAACGATCGATACTTTCAAAAGTCAGGGGTTGTTATTTCAATTTCTTTTCCCTATATTTGAGTTTAAACGACAAACGCGAATCAACCGCGAAAAAGATGATCCGCAGATTCGTACGTTCTTACAGGAGGGATTTTCTTTGGAAAGATTATGGAGAATTGATCCATGCTTTATTGTTGTTGTTGATTCTTGCTCTGTTTAAGCCTATTAACGGGAGCGGATCAACGCCGTGACGAACGACTGTGGAGGTTCATTCCTCATCTTGTTTATTTGGATTTCTTCCCCCTTCTTTCCTCGCATGTTTTTTGCATTCTTCATGAGGCGACAAACAACGGATCGTCGCGCATCCGTTCTGCGATGCAATGATCCCAAATCGAAGGTTCGACACCACAACGACCTTGTGGAGGTGCGGAGACGATGGTGGATGACGAATCGTACCAGATCGGAATGAGCGTTCTTCGATCGTTCTTCGTGCGGGAATATCGGAACATGTTTTCGGAGCCGATCGGAGGACCGAAAATGACGGAAGCAGCTTCAGGGTGTCGAGGCGACCAGAACCTAGAAGTTTAGCGGCAATCGGACGGCTGGATCGATGATCAGAGCACCATGGAAGGCGCGCTGGAAAAGGGCGTTGTTTCTGGAAATTTCCAGAATACACGGCGTGTACCTCCGAAGAACATGCTGTGTAGTACTGGCAGTGGCAGTTAGGGTTTCGGGGTCAGAGAAGAATCACACGGCATGTGACCCTGGTCACACGGCATGTTGGACCTTCCCTGAAGCTCAGAGTGTACTTTGGGTAGTACACGGACACGGGATGATCTACACGGTGTGTAAAACTTGGTAGAAGTGGCTACGCGGGACTCGGCGTTCATATCGGGGATACGCAGACATGGGATAGACTACACGACCGTTTACTCCATCACACGGCCAGGTGAGGCCAGCAATGCGGGTCACCCCGTGTGCAGATTACACGGGTTAGAGTACATGGGTTGATGACCGTGTACGGGCACATGTCCAGAGTACAGAGAGTCAACCCCCAGTTACCCAGACACAGCATGTACACCATACTACACACCGTGTACTTAGTTTTTCTTGCCCGACCAGCCTATCACACGGGTCGTTGTACACGGGCAGTACCCGACGTCAGACAACACGTCGTGTATCTTTTCTACATGCCGTGTACTTTTTGGAAAATGGCATGGTCTTTTCGTTCACCATACCTTAAACATATTTCTTTTGGGTTAGTGCCCCTCCTTCTCGTTCCCCTGAAGGTCAGGCATCATTTTCCCACTTAGGAGTATGATCCCTTCAGCAGGAATTTTTGTGATAGAGTCAGGCATCCATCTGAGAGGCCAGGACCGAGATCTCTTATCCATTCTTGACCCTAGGTAGAGTCAGGCATCGACGTATCCAACCTTACCAGGCGTTGATCCTCTACCTAGCAGGTGTATCACCTAACTAGTGAATCCGGATGAGTCGTGGTATCCGCCATGGCCCTGACAATGCTCCTCTTATGTGTATCGTGATCTTTCCCACTCAGGAGTGTGTCTCCCGTAATGAGTGCTTCTATCTATCATAACCTTTCCACTCAGGAGTGTGTCTCCTGTAATGAGTGTAGCCATCTCTCATGACGGTTCCTGATGAACAAAACTTCTTAGACGGACGTCAGCATAGCTATAAGACTCATGGAGTGTGTTCTCCCGTAATAAGTGCATCACGGAATCTTTGAACAGAATCCCTTATGGGGGTATGCGGTTGTGTGACTTGTCTCTAGACCACGGTTCTAGGTGTTGAGTATATCTGGTTTTTTCTATATGTTTTGTAGACATATACTGTGCATAGATGACTGTACCTTTACTTTGTGTACTGCTTTGTGGTTTTCAGGGTCCTCTACTGAGTATTTTTATACGCACCCCTGCACGGGCTTTGCTCGCACGTCTGGTGTCTTGTGCAGACGAGCAACCTTTTGACAGAGTCCAGGGCGGACCAGGACAGGACCGAGCTTTTTGAGTTCCTTACAGGCCGAGGTGTTCCTATGGATACGAGCGGCAGTCCCAGTACCTTTGTGCTTACAGGTTGGACTTTTCAGTTTTCAGACTCCGGTTTTTGGTTGGCTTTTATTCTGGCCTAGTTTACTTTTACAGCACTCTACCTTTCATCATACTTTGTTGGTTGGGATTTAGTTGTATGTATGCATTTTGGTTCCTTAGTGTTTTACATTTCCGCAATTGTGGGCTTGGAGATGTGTGTGTGTGTGTATAGGTACATAGGAAATGCCTCCCATGTTAGTAATGTGCCTACTAGGTGCTAGTCACCAGCCCCTGGCCTATTGGAGGCGGGCATCGGGAGTCACGGCGCGGGCCCCACTGGGACGGGTCATGACAGAGTGGTATTAGAGCAGGTCGGTTCTACCTTAGGACCAAGAGTCTATGAGTTTGGTATGGGGAAACAGTTTTGAGTGTTTCGGGTTCGGCTTTCATGCCAAAGAACCCAGGGTTGGTGCGGCGGCCGACGTATCCATACACCAGGACTCTAATACACTGCTTTTCGACTCGGTTCATGAAAACACTGGTTGCGGGGAAATAAAAGGTACATGCATCATATAGGAATGGGTTGTGTTTTCCATGTCCTTTGTGTCAGCTATCCAGATATACTCTTTGACCATGGTACATCTTGTTTGTTTATAGGATTCCTCCGCAACGCATACCCGCTAGGATTCAACAGCACGATCATGAGGATGACCCCCTCAGTGACGAGGCAACGATATAGGGACCAGCTCCCCAGGCATTGCCACCTGGTGGTGCACCTGCTATACCACCACTAGTGGAGAAGCCAGTAGTACCCGTTTTACCGACCGGCGAGGAGCGCAGGCTCAGCGCGCTCCATGAGTTTCAGAGACAGAGGCCCCTCATGTTCCGAGGCGAGCCTGACCCTCAGGCGGCTGAGGACTGGCTTGAGGTGGTGACCAGAGTTTTTCGACTTGTGAGGACACCAGCAGACTAGATGGTGATCTTGGGAGCAAGCCTTCTTCAAGGTTTGGCCAGACGATGGTGGAGTCTGACCACACAGACTCATGACGAGGAGACTCATTCATGGACGGAGTTTGAGCAACTCTTCTAGGAGGAGTTCTCTCCGGTTACTCTGAGAGATGTGCGCATCCAGGAGCTTCTTCAGCTCCAGTAGGGAAGTATGACAGTGGATGACTATTCATCGAGGTTCACCAACCTCACCAGGTACTCGATGGATATGGTCAGGGATCAGTACTTCAGAGCTTGGACCTTTGAAGGAGGTCTACGTCATGACATCCGAGCTAGTGTCATGCCTCTATGAATTTCCACTTATGCTGGAGTGCTCGAGCGAGCCTTGGTGATCGAGAGCTTCTTGGCGGAGCAGAGACAGTCGCTGGCAGTCAACAGCAGGCAGACAGGTGCAGAGACCCCGGCAGCTGGGAGCCGACATCAGGCACAGATATCTGGACGTGGGAAATGTCATAGGAGGACCCAAGATAGGGGATGGATATTCCAGGGCTCTCTGGATGGATCCAGTCAGCCTAGGGAGAAGCGATGCTATGCATGCGACGGTAGGGGACATCTCGCTAGAGATTGCCCGACCCGTCGAGCTGCTGACAGGGAAGCAGTGGATGGACCACAGAGACAGAGGCAGAGAACAGAGCAGGCAGACCCGCCAGGTGGCGGACATGGCAGAGGAGTAGGGAGAGCTACAAGTGGTGGCAGACGCTTCGACTTACTTCCACCACCACCCCCAGTAGGTCCGCACCAGGCTCAGGGAGCTGGGGGACAGGGGCGAGGATAGCTACATGTCGTCGAGGCATATGACCCAGGGGCTCTCGGGATGATTCGAGGTATGATCCGTGTCTTTTCTACCTTAGCTTATGTACTCATAGACATAGGTACCAGCCATTCCCTTATATCCACATGTCTTGTACGAAACCTCAAGATTCCGGTAGAACCGTTGACTCGATCCTTACGCTTGGAGAAACCTACGGGAGGAGACTCGATGATCACGCACCTTTGCAGACATTGTGATCTTACCCTTGGAGGAGAGAGTTTCAGTTGGAACCTCTTGGTGGTAGCGTCGAGGCCTTACGAAGTCATTCTCAGTATGGATCGGTTATCTTCGGTCCATGCCCAGATTGATTGTATTAGGTGAAGGGTGCAGTGTCTCCGCCGTGATGGAACGAGGTTTTCCTTTGTCGGAGAAAGGGAAACCCAGGCAGCAAAAAATGGGCTCATGCATAGAAGGGTGCATCCGATCACTCATGAGTTGGCTAGCCTTACCCTTTGATTAGTAGATGTTGTGAGCTCTCAGTTCCTAGCAGTGGTGGAGGAGTATGAGGACATCTTTCCCAAATATTTTCCAGGACTACCTCCCCACTATGAAATCTATTTCTGCATCAACTTACACCCTGGTACGACACCGATCTCCTCATCGGCATATCGGATGGCTCCCACAGAGCTTCACGAGATGAGGGTGCAGTTGGAGGATTTGCAGAGCAAGGGTTTCGTGAGACCCAGCGTTTCACCCTGGGTGGCCCTGGTCTTGTTTGCCAAGAAGGCCGATGGGAGTTTGAGACTATGCATGGATTACCGGCGCCTGAATCAGGTGACAATGAAGAACAAGTATCCACTGCCGAGAATCGATGACCTTTTCAATCAGCTAAGAGGGGTACAGTGGTTCTTGAAGGTTGACCTTCGATTAGGCTATCACCAACTACAAGTGCAGGATGAGAATATACCGAAGACGACTTTCATATGCTGTTACGGTCACTATGATTACTTGGTGATGCCTTTTGAAGTGACGAATTCCCCCGCAGTATTCATGGGGCTGATGAACCGGATCTTCCAGTCGTACTTGGACCGTTTTGTGGTCATCTTCTTCGATGACAACCTTGTGTACTCAGTGTCAGAAGAGGAGCACGCGAGACACCTAAGGATGGTTCTGGACGTACTCCGGGAGAACCAGCTTTATGGGAATCTCTCGAAGTGTTAGTTCTAGATTCAAAAGGCCCACTTTCTGGGACATGTCATCTCAGTTGATGGAGTGGTTGTGGACCCAACCAAGGTGGAGGTTGTGTTAGCATGAGATCCACCTCGGAATGTAACGGAGGTGCAAAGCTTCCTTGGATTGGCAGGATATTACGAGAGATTCATTCCTGATTTCTCTCGGATATCAGCACCGATGATGGTCTTCACCAGGAAGGGGCAACCCTTCATGTGGACTGAAAAGTGACAGCAGGCTTTTGAGCCACTGAGACAGAGTTTGACGAGCACCCCAGTCTTGAGATTGCCGGAGGAGGGTGTCGAGTACATAGTTTTCTGCGACGCATCAGGGACTGGGCTTAGCTGTGTCTTGATGCAGCAGCATGCAGTGATTGCTTATGGTTCGCACCAGCTAAAGTTACAAGAGTAGAACTATGCGACCCATGATCACGAGTTAGCAGCGGTAGTCTTCGCATTGAAGATGTGGTGAAACTACCTTATGGGCGAGCGGTTCATTGTCTACTCTGACCACAAGAGCCTCAAGTACATCTTCTCGTAGAAGGATCTGAATCTGATACAAAGGAATTGGCTAGAGTTCCTCTAGGACTATGATTTTTAGATCATCTATACTCTTGGAAAGGGGAACAAGGTGGAAGATTCCCTTAGAAAAAGGTCGAGCTCATAGATTTTGAGTGAGGAGACACAGTAGTTGGCCGCGTTACATTTATCCTTCATGGATGGAGAGGACACAGCTTACCTATAGTCGATGGTTGTCACCCCTCCACTCTTACAGCGAGTTAGGGAGGCACAGCTTGGGGATGTCGACTTTGTGGCTTTACGTGCTCAGTTATCCACAAGACATGCTCCTGATGGATATTTTCAAGGTGGGGATAACGTACTTCTTTTCAGGGGACGCATTGTTGTACCAGTGGCATTCTAGGAGAAGGTCCTGAGGGAGTTTCATACATCCCCTTTGGAGGTACATCCTGGAGTGCTAAAGATGTACCAGGATCTTCGACGACAGTTCTGGTGGTCAGGAATGAAGAAGACAGTAGTAGATTTTGTTTCTCGATGCCTCACATGCCAGCAGGTGAAGGCTAAGCACCAAGTTCCAGTAGGATTCGCTCACCCCATGGAATTTCAAGAGTGGAATTGGGATGTAATATCAATGGACTTCGTGATGGGATTTCCATGGACGTCCAA
The DNA here is from genome assembly GCA_963277665.1 of Viscum album. Classification (NCBI taxonomy): domain Eukaryota; kingdom Viridiplantae; phylum Streptophyta; class Magnoliopsida; order Santalales; family Viscaceae; genus Viscum; species Viscum album. The sequence goes on from OY728143.1 coordinate 68,718,624, forward strand.
TGGGAATTATTCCATCGGGGTGATCGTTGCCCTACTCACCAAGTCGGCCCACTTCTTAGCTATCAGGGAGCAGAGTTTCGTAGAGAGCTTAGGACGCCTCTACGTGCAAGAGATAGTTCGGCTTCATGGATTTCCCTCGACTATAGTCTCAGACCGAGATGCCCGCTTCACATCCCGACTGTGGGAGAGATTACAGGAGGCTTTTGGGACTCAGCTACGCTTGAGCACAGCGTTTCATCTCCAGACGATGGTGGAGTCTGGCCACACAGACTCATGACGAGGACACTCATTCATGGTTGGAGTTTGAGTGACTCTTCTAGGAGGAGTTCTTTCCAGTTACGCTGAGAGATGTACGCATCCAGGAGCTTCTTCAGCTCCAGCAGGGCAGTATGACAGTGGATGACTATTCATCGAGGTTCACCAACCTCACCAGGTACTCTATGGATATGGTCAGGGATCAGTACTTTAGAGCTTGGACCTTTGAACGAGGTCTACATCATGAAATCCGAGCCAGTTTCATGCCTCTATGCATTTCCACTTATGCTGGAGTGCTCGAGCGGGCCTTGGTGATCGAGAGATTCTTGGCAGAGCAGAGACAGTCGCTGGCAGTCAACAGCAGGCAGACAGGTGAAGAGACCCCGGTAGCTGGGAGCCGACGTCAGGCACAGGGATCTGGACGTGGGAAATTTCATAGGAGGACCCAGGATAGGGGATCGATAGTCCAGGTCTCTCTGGATGGATCCAGTCAGCCTAGGGAGAAGCGATGCTACACATGCGACGGTAGGGGACATCTCGCTAGAGATTGTCCGACCCGTCGAGCTGCTGACAGGGAAGCAGTGGATGGACCACTGAGATAGAGGCAGAGAACAGAGCAGGCAGACCCGCCAGGTGGCGGATGTGGCAGAGGAGTAGGGAGAGCTACAAGTGGTGGCAGACGCTTCGACTTACTTCCACCACCACCCCCTGTAGGTCCGCACCAGGCTCAGGGAGCTGGGGGACAGGGGCGAGGACAGCTACATGCCGTCAAGGCATATGACCCAGGGGCTCCAGGGATGATTCGAGGTATGATCCATGTCTTTTCTACCTTAGCTTCTGTACTCATAGACACAGGTACCAGCCATTCCCTTATAGCCACATGTCTTGTACGAAACCTCGAGATTCCGGTAGAACTGTTGACTCAATCCTTACGCTTGGAGACACCTACGGGAGGAGACTCGACAATCACGCACCTTTGCAGACAGTGTTATCTTACCCTTGGAGGAGAGAGTTTTGGTTGGAACCTCTTGGTGGTAGCGTCGAGGCCTTACGAAGTCATTCTCAGTATGGATCGGTTATCTTCGGTCCATGCCCAGATTGACTATATTAGGTGAAGGGTGTAGTGTCTCCGCTGTGATGGAACGAGGTTTTCCTTTGTCGGAGAAAGGGAAACCCAGGCAGCAAAAAATGGGCTCATGCATAGGAGGGTGCATCCGATCACTCGTGAGTTGGCTAACCTTACCCTCTTATTAGTAGATGTTGTGAGCTCTCAGTTCCCAGCAGTGGTGGCAGAGTATGAGGACATCTTTCCCAAATATTTTCCAGGACTACCTCCCCGCCGTGAAATCTATTTCTACCTCAACTTACACCCTGGGACGGCACCGATCTCCTCATCGGCATATCGTATGGCTCCCACAGAGCTTCACGAGATGAGGGTGCATTTGGAGGATTTGCAGAGCAAGGGTTTCGTGAGACCCAGCTTTTCACCCTGGGTGGCCCTGGTCTTGTTTGCCAAGAAGGCCGATGGGAGTTTGAGACTGTGCGTGGATTACCGGCGCCTGAATCAGGTGACGATGAAGAACAAGTATCCACTACCGAGAATCGATGACCTCTTCGATCAGCTAAGAGGGGAACAGTGTTTCTTGAAGGTTGACCTTCGATCAGGCTATCACCGACTATGAGTGCGGGATGAGGATATACCGAAGACGACTTTCATATGCTTCTACGGTCACTATGATTACTTGGTGATGCCTTTTGAAGTGACGAACGCCCCCGCAGTATTCATGGGGCTGATGAACTGGATCTTCCAGCCGTACTTGGACCGGGTTGTGGTCATCTTCATCGATGACATCCTTGTGTACTCAGCGTCAGAAGAGGAGCACGCGAGACACCTGCGGATGGTTCTGGACGTACTCCGCGAGAACCAGCTTTATGGGAAGCTCTCGAAGTGTCAGTTCTAGATTCAGGAGGCCCACTTTCTGGGACATGTCATCTCAGTTGATGGAGTGGTTGTGGACCCAACCAAGGTGGAGGTTGTGTTAGCATGGGATCCACCTCGGAACGTAACAGAGGTGCAAAGCTTCCTTGGATTGGCAGGATATTACGGGAGATTCATTCCAGATTTCTCCTAGATATCAGCACCGATGATGGTCTTCAACAGGAAGGGGCAACCCTTCGTGTGGACTGAAAAGTGCCCACAGGCTTTTGAGCAACTGATACAGAGTTTGACGAGCGCCCCAGTCTTGAGATTGCCGGAGGAGGGTGTCGAGTACATAGTTTTCTGGGACGCATCAGGGACTGGGCTCAGCTGTGTCTTGATACAGCAGCATGGAGTGATTTCTTATGGTTCGCACCAGCTTAAGTTACATGAGTAGAACTATGCGACCCATGATCTCGAGTTAGCAGCGGTAGTCTTCGCATTGAAGATGTGGTGAAACTACCTTATGGGGGAGCGGTTCATTGTCTACTCTGACCACAAGAGCCTCAAGTACATCTTCTCGTAGAAGGATCTGAATCTGATACAAAGGCATTGGCTAGAGTTCCTCCAAGACTATGATTTTTAGATCATCTATACTCTTGGAAAGGGGAACAAGGTTGAAGATTCCCTTAGCAAAAGGTCGAGCTCACAGCTTTTGAGTGAGGAGACACAGCAGTTGGCCGCGTTACAGTTATCCTTCGTGGATAGAGAGGATACAGCTTACCTATAGTCGATGGTTGTCACCCCTCCACTCTTACAGCGAGTTAGGGAGGCACAGCTTGGGGATGTCGACTCTGTGGCTTTACGTGCTCAGTTATCCACAAGACATGCTCCTGATGGATATTTGCAAGGTGGGGAGAACGTACTTCTTTTCAGGGGATGCATTGTTGTACCAGTGGCATTCCAGGAGAAGGTCCTGAGGGAGTTTCATACATCCCCTTTGGAGTTACATCCTGGGGTGCTAAAGATGTACCAGGATCTTTGACGACAGTTCTGGTGGTCAGGAATGAAGAGGGCAGCAGCAGATTTCGTTTCTCGATGCCTCACATGCCAGCTGGTGAAGGCTAAGCACTAAGTTCCAGCAGGATTTTCTCACCCCCTGGAATTTCAAGAGTGGAAGTGGGATGTAATATCGATGGACTTTGTGATGGTCTTTCCATGGACGTACAATGGGAATTATTCCATCGGGGTGATCGTTGCCCTACTAACCAAGTCGGCCCACTTCTTAGCTATCAGGGAGCAGAGTTTCGTAGAGAGCTTAGGACGCCTCTACGTGCAAGAGATAGTTCAGCTTCATGGATTTCCCTCGACTATAGTCTCAGACTGAGATACCCGCTTCACATCCCAGCTGTGGGAGAGATTACAGGAGGCTTTTGGGACTCAGCTACGCTTGAGCACAGCGTTTCATCTCCAGACGGATGGTCAGACGGAGAGGACCAATCAGGTTCTGGAGGATATGTTGCGAGCCTATATCTTGGACTTTGGTCGCAGTTGGGAGGACCACCTACCACTGGTGGAGTTTACGTAAAACAATAGCTACCACACCACCATTGGTATGGCACCGTTCAAGGATTTGTACGGGAGACCCTGCCGGCCACCGCTTTGCTGTACCGACCCCGGAGAGTCAGCACTCATGGGTCCAGAGTTAGTGCGAGCCACCACAGAGAAGGTGCAGATCCTCCGGGAGCGGATGAAGACTGCACAGAGCCGGAAGAAGTCTTATGCTGACAGGCGACGGACACCTCTGGAGTTCGAAGAGGGAGACCACATCTTTCTTTGGGTCTCACCTCGATGAGGGTTGCGGAGATTTGGCTGAGGAGGCAAGCTATCTTCGAGGTTCATTGGACCTTTCCAGATTTTGAGCACAGTTGGCGAGGTGGAATACCACCTATCTTAACCACCACAGTTGCATCAGATACATGATGTCTTCCATGTGTCGTAGCAAAGGAGGTACGTACATGACCCATCGCACGTCACTGACTGGGGCGAGCTGGACATCGAGGATGGAGTGACCTTTGCTGAGTACCCGGTGGAGATCAAGGATCGGCAGGAGAGGATCCTTCATGGGTGATTTATTCCCTTGGTGCGCGTCTGGTGGAAGCATGGGAATCTTCAGGAGAGCACATGGGAGCAGGAGGCTCAAATCCATGCCCAGTACCCACATCTTTTTGAGTATCCCTTGTTTTGTCTTTTCGGGGATGTAAAGCCCCAAGGTGGAGAGAATGTAATGTCTCGGATTTTTCCATTTATTTTTTTTTAATATTATATGGAATTATTTTGAGACCGAGCGTGAAGACGGCACATCATTCTAAGGTCTGGTGATCCCAGAATGGTGGTTTGAACTTTTTTAAGTTAAATGAGTCGGCACTTGTGCGCGATTGTGGCAATTTCCAAACGGATGCCCGGATTAAAAATCTGAGCGCACTGTTGCGTCCGGGACAACGACTTTACCTAAGAATGAGGCTAACCTCGACCAGATCGGGTCGAGGGAAAAAGTTAATTTTCGGACGTTTTAATAATAAAATAAAATAAAATAAAAATCTAAATGTTTATTTTATTTTATGGAAACAACTGTTGTAGCGTGTTAAAAGGGTAGTTGTTTCCTTAATTAAATTTTGTGTCATAATGGAAAATAAATTGAAAGATGGACTCTTTAATACACAGCGACGGGACGTCTGTTTCCTTAACTAATGGCTCGTCATAATGACTCATGTTTTGTCAAGTAGGAGTCATTAATATCACCACGTAATTAAGTGCCAATATTGTTTCCTTTTTTAAAGGTGTGAACAATTTTTTATCATTGGAGACATTTGAGAGGAGCCTTTTCTGAATCTGTGGCGCATTGGAGCAAACTCTCGGCGACGAACGACGACGGATCGAAGTCGAGAATCTTTATGCCAACAACATTGAAGGATCTCGATGACAACGACAGCGTGGCACCTTCGCCAACAATCGATCCATTCAAAAGGTAGGGGTTGTTGTTTCAATTTATTTTCCCCGTATTTGAGTTTAAACGAAGAGCGCAAATCAACCACGAACAAGTTGATCCGTGGATTCGTACGTTCTTACGGGAGGGATTTTCTTTGGGAAGATTATGGGGAATTGATCTATGGTTTATTGTTTTTGTTGATTCTTTATCTGTTTAAGCCTATTAACGGGAGCGAATCAATGCCATGATGAACGACGGCGGAGGTTCATTCCTCATCTTGTTTATTTGGATTTCTTCCCCCTTCTTTCCTCGTGCGTTCTTCGCATTCTTCATGGGGAGACGAATAACAGATCATCGCGCATCCATTCTGCGACGCAACGATCCCAAATCGAAGGTTCGACACCGCAATGGCCTTGTGGAGTTGCGGTGACAATGGAGGATGATGAATCGGACCAGATCAGAACGAGCGTTCTTCGAGCGTTCTTCGTGCGGGAAGATGTAGAAGTGGCGCCCTTCTCCCTCACTGCTGAGGCTCTTGAAGGTAAAGGCAATGGCTGAGCTACTGAAGGGATGATCACGGAGGGTGTGAGAGATGGTGCAGGGGGAGATGGTGTATGGGGCAAGTGGATGGTGTCTCAGATTCCATAGAGAGGGAGAAAAATGGATCGTCATCTATCAGTGTGGTTGACGAAATAGTATAACACTTCCTTCTTAACATTCTTGCCATTAAATAAAATCAAATTAAGTTTAGAACATGTATTTCCAAAAAATTATGTAGAAAAAATTAAAAAATGATAACAGATGCACAGTACTAACAAACAAAATATATATAAAAAATCCTATCAAAATTGAAGTTATATTGAAGTTATAGGTGGAATTGAGTTTTTCGTAATAACATTTCATTTGTTTACTATTGAAGTTATAAGTGGAATTTCATTTTTTATAAGAAAGCCTATCAAAATTATTTTACCTATAAGGATGCTAAACAAGCCTTCGGTTGCAAGGGAATGCATTTAAGTAGATGTGTTCTTAGATCTAATTAGCTACATTTTTTATTTATGAAAACTTGTTGAGATTCCTTTAAGAAGATACTTTTGGGCACATTATTATGTTTTATACTAAAGTCATGATATCATAACATTTATATTCATTCTATAGTGTGAAAAATTCATTTTAAATGTTAGATCACCTGTATAAAATGGGAAGAATTTGTTTACATTCAAGTCTCTGATAGGAAGGGGTGTTCTATAGATTCATGTAAATGGGGAACTATGTGGAGATTGATTATAAAGTGGTTAAAAATAGTAGTTATGTTAATCACAAGGAAAAATCCTTCGGTTATTGAACCCATGAAATAGCCAAACCCATGGCCTGATCCTCCTATTATAGAACTCACAAAAAATCTCAATATAGTATATCATAAGGCGTAACCCTTATCATAACCAAACTCAAGGTTAAATCATAGCCTAACTCGAGGCTTTACCCTAAAAAAGTATGTCATCAAATATACATTACAACACAACATTGACACGTCACATTACTATGCAATCACCACTTTAATTTCAACACAATACTCATTGCAATATCAAACAATTCATTTACAGACAATGTTAACACAAGAAGTCATCCATCACTCAATACACCTTTAATTCCATTATTAGTCGAACAATTCAGTTTATTCATATATGCTCATTTTCACTTATTTCTATGAATTTCTAGAATTGACCTTCTAATTAGTTATCCCCTTATCAAAATTTAGTATTATGGTTTGTATTTAAATTTTCCCATGTATCATGCCCATGTGATTTACTACTACTTTGATAGATAAAAGTAAAATTCCAAAATAATATATGTGCAATGGGAAATATTTGAGACACATAAAACAAGGATATGCCATTATAATAGCCACTACCCTTTACTATATATATCTTATTCCAAACATAGTTTTGGGATATGTATCCTATATAATTGGAGGCTAAGCATGTTGGTTTGGTTTCTTAGATGAACAACATAAAATAAAACATACTAAAGGAACCTCGAAAATCCTATCCAAATAGACCCAACTGATCTAATCAATACCAAAATATAACTAAAAAACAAAGAGAATATATCATAACTAATTCAACCTAACACAAATTTAATCGAACCAGAAGAAAAACAAACTAAATTAAAATAAACTAAACAACTAAAAAATAAATTTAACTAAAACAAATCACTCCTATATGAACTAAACACAAAATAACCAATATGAATCTACCAAAAATTATATATCCTTAATAAAATAAAATAGAATAGAATAAGACATTCCCAACTTAAACTAAAGTGAACTGAACACAACCAACACGACGAGGAAAAAAGATGATATGAATATATTCGTGTTGAAATAAACAAAATAGAACCAATCTTTTCCATCATGAAAAATATCTAACACAAAATAATATTAATATCCACTATTAAAATACAACAAGAATTGAATAAGATGAACCTTCCTAATCCAACTTATCCAAACTATACCTGATAAAAAAATACATGATACAAAAAATATAGATCCATACTGATCTAACCTTAAGTGAACAAGCTAAAAGTGAACAGGACCTAACCAATCCAATCCTGAAAAATACTTGACATATGAAAATTAGAATTAATTGAATAAAATAATAGAAACCTTGAAAAAACTGTATTTATAAAAAATAGAACAAAATGAAATGAAACAAAACACAATCGATTCAAATCTATTTAAACTTAACAAAACTATACTGATCTAAAAAATCTGAAACAATCATAAAATTATGGAAAAACTCTTAACTAACTAGATCCAAATCAAATAAACTATCTAAATTTAACTCAAAATTATATATCCCAACATGAATTAAATAAAACCAAATATAATGAACCCAAATTTCACATATCTAAATTGGGTTCAATTAACCATACCTAAACCAACTAAAGTAAATTCATCCTTTCTCAATTGAACTGACCTAAATTAACCAAAACTAAATAAAACCAAACTAACTTGAAATAAATTGAACTAAATTAAAAAAACAAAACACAAATGAACATAAATAAATTGAAGAAATATCACTAAAAAGGTAGGGGTGGGAAGTGAGGGTCGGGACATGTGTTGAGGGGTGGCGAGGGTAGTAACTGGTGGTGAGGGGTGGTGGAGCGCAGTGAGGGGAAAGGGTCTAGAAAGGCGGAATGGGTGGCGAGTGTAGGGAATTCTAGGTCTTTGGAGGGTCAGTAGGTCACGGTGGGGGGGGGGGGGGGTTAGTGACTGGTTGTGCAGGCCGGTGAGGGGTGGTGAGGTGCGATGAGGGGAAGCAAGGTTCGGGACTGACTATGGAGAGAACTCGGAATGGTAGGGCTTTGGGGGTCGGGGTTGCAGAGGTCGGAGGTGGGGGACTAGGAAAAAGTGTTAGGGATGTGTAAAAAATAGATTTAGCAACAGGTTTTTACAAACTGCCGCTAAAAACTGTCTCTAAAGCTTAATTATGTTGTATTGTATGTTTATTACTTGATTTTTATTCATTATGTGGAACACATATGTGTGAAAATGTTTTGATGGGTGCTCCTAGATAGGGATCAAATGAATTGGGTAATTTTTTTCTCATGAGATGTCAAGTATGGGATTATGGGGTAAACATAATCCATTATGGAACTTTTTCCTCCATGTGATATAGTATTGGCAGTTCGCCTTGACTCGTGTTTATTTTGTGTTATATGTTGTTTCCACATTAATATGTTTTAATGATCATATGATTCCATGTTCTATGTTTTTTTATTCTATTTTTTTATACCTAATTCATTCCTTTTATGTTACAATTTTATACCTTCTTACTCATGTGTTATGATCCATTCCCTTTTTTCTCTTATTGTGATTGTTAGCTCATTTGTTTGGTCTATGTATTCCAAAGTAAATCCTATTTAGGGATAGAGAATCAAAGGAAGTAAGGAACTTATTATGGTGATTAATAAAATATATATATATAATTTTGGATCCATGTTTTAAATATTATGTACCTAGTCTTCCAAATACACTAGACTTTTTGATCCTTTTTATTTAACGGTTAATTATACTTAAAATCTTGTAACAAGGTTTGCAAAAGGATAGGGTCTTTATTGTTGGAAATATAGAATGCTCTATTTATTTATAGGTATTAATACTATAATTATTTATTAAGAATCCTAAGGATAATTTTATCACCATGGATAGCTATATTGAAAGTCAGGTTATCATAAATTCGGATATTCTTTTGATTTATTAGTTTATCCTTCTATGTTCATAGTTTCATTTTTATTTTATTAGTAAGTAAGTATTCAGTCCACATGATTTTATTTTCTATTTTTAGAAAATTTATTGAAAGTATAGATCCTATGGTAACAACCAATGTGATAGAAAATGTGGTGATTTCAGAAAGATATGCTAAACCATATGGGAATGAGAGCTTAAAACTTCATGAAAGTATTGGATCAACTAGATCAATTTATTCATAATAAGTTGAATCATTTAAAACACCCTCCTTATACTAAGAAATATAAATTTTTGGTTGAATATTTTAGGATAATTATGACTCAAATATTTAGTATATATTCTAATCCCTTCATTTTAGAAAAATTTATTAACTCCAATGAGTATATATTATTAGTTCTTTAAAGCTCAGAAGAAGAGAAAGTTATTATGGTGTTCTAGCATTTTTGATTATGAAGATGATCTGTGGTGAAAACTGATCAAGAACACATACTCTAAAGAGGAAATATTTTCCTTTGATTGGGAAGGATTCATGAAAATATTTTTCCATAAATATTTTTCCCAAACACTCCATCTAAATATGGAAAGGGAGTTCTTCTTAATGAAGAAAAAAGAATATAAGTATATCGGGGTGAAAGAGGAAAACCTAAAAATTATTTCATGATATGACTCTTTATATGTCATGAACATGGAAAGAAAGGTTGATCACTTATTTAGAATATAAAATCTGAGTCTGTAAAAAACATTGGTGATTTGAGACTTTGACATATATAAGGATATTTCTCATTGTTACCTAAAATTTGAAATTGATATTGGAGACTCTTAGAGGTATCATGGGATTAGAGATAAAAAGTATAAAATGAAGTTTAATATGGATGGATCAACAAATATATCCCATGGAAGAAAGAAAATCCATCATCATGCATGTCAAATGTCTGGTAAGAAGCATCTAGTGAACTATCTATAAATTTAATATGGAGATGATTCAAATGAGGAAAAGAGGGAAATCATGCTAATAGTTGTCATAGGGATATGAGGAAGCCCAAAAATGAAGAATAATAAAATAAGGTTCAGATAAACACTCATCATATAGTACATTGTTTCATAAGAAAGGAACATGGTCATTATGTAAGACAATTTTTTAATCCAAGGGTTTTTTGAGACAATCAACGACAACAACCTCCAAGGCAATGAGGGAGGGAATATGTTGTCACTACTATTGAGGTGGATCTTGATAATGATGTTGTGTCTGGTATACTATTTATTCATTCAAGAATAGTTAACATACTATTTTATTTTTTTTCTGATCATTCTTTAGTATCCTGCATTTTTAGTATATCTATTCAAACACCACCTCAAAATATAGAGGTCGAGTTATCATTGAGAACCTAAAATGGGGAAATTATTCAATGAAAAGTATATAACTACTCCCCAATCAATGTTTGTGGACTAATCCTCCTATAAAATCTCATCTTACTTACTTTGGTGGAGTTTGATGTTATATTGTTCATATATTGTCAATGTTTATATCAATTCAAAATCAACTACCAGGAATGGTTGATCACTCATCAAATCACGAAGCATCCTCAAATTATGTTCTAGTGTATGGAGGAGGATGAATCTCTTTTGGAATAATCATCTCAATTGTGGATAGTATTCCCTTATGAGAAAGAATATATACCTCAAATTATTGAGACAAAGAAGAGGATCATGCTCAATGACATGCCCATTATGAGGGATTGTACTGATTTGTTCCTGAATAAATTATCGGTATTCCTCCTAACTAAAATATTGAGTTCTAAAATGAACTAATTACTAGATATCTACATATATAAAATACTCATTATAGAATGTCCTACATTGAGTTGGAATAATTTAATAAGTAGTTACAGGAGAGTCTAGAAAAGGGTTTCATAAACCTAAGTGCTTCACCATAGTGTGTGTGAGCCCTCTTGTTCAATAATAAAGATGGGTCAATGAACCTATGCATTGATTACTGTGAACTCAGAAAAATCATAATAAAAACATGTATCACCATCCATGGATATATGACTGTTTTTTCAACTACATGGGACCAATTATTTTTCTACGGTGGAACTTTGGTTAAAATATCACCAATTAAAGGTGAAGAAGGATGATATTCACAAGACTGCCTTTCGAATGAGGTACGGACACAATGAGTTCATAGTGATGCCCTTTGGAGTCACTAATGCTATAGTAATTTTAATGGATTTAGGAATAGAGTTTTTAGATGTTAACGTGAAAATTTTTCGGTATTTTTTATAGATTATGTTATAATATACTCTTAAATAAAGGAAGAGAACGAAGAGCATTTAAATATTGTGACAAGGACTTTGTAAAATGAGAAAATATATTTAATGTTAAATAATTTTGAGTTCTAGATGGAGGAAGTATCATTCTTGTAGAATGTTATCACTAGAAAAGGGATATCATTATTCCCTTATAAAATAATGGAAATCGAAGAGTGCCCTAGGAAAACACCTATAACAGATATCCGTATTTTCATTAGTCGATGTGTGTATTACTGAATATTTGTGAGAAACTTCTCATGATTTTCAAACCAAATAACCAAGTTTACTCGAAATAGAGTAAAGTTTGTATGAACCAATGAATCTGAAGACTTATTTTAAGATTTGAAAAAGTGGATTATCACTTCACTAGTACTTACACTACCGGTATGTGGGGGACTTTTTTTAGTATACAGTGATGATTAAAATAAGGTATTATATTGTGTAATGTTGAAAATGATAAATTTTTGGACTGTGCATTAATTTCGTCTAAAGTTCATAAGTAAAAATGTCCTATGCATGGTCTAAAGTCAGTGGCTAAGATATTTGCATTGAAAATATGGTGGAATTATCTATATGGTGAGAAGTATGACATATATACTAATCAAAAGAGCCTAAAATATATATTCACACTAAAGGAGCTCAATATTCAGTAGTGAAGATAGTTAGATCTCATCAAGGATTATGAGTAATCAATCCACTACCATCCAGGTAAAGAAAATAAATTAGAAGATGCTCTAAGTAGAAATTATCATATAACTTTATCAGTGAAGACACTTAAGAAGGATAAAATATTATTCGACTTGTGAAGGATGGATATGATAATAATAAAGGACGGAACATCTTAATTACATTCTTAATGATTTCTCAACCATATTTTGTTGAGAATAAAAAAGGATGATCAAAGAGATGATGTGTAAATTTAGAATAATTTTAATTCAATTAGAAATTGTAAATACATAGTGTTCAAATATGGCAAGGAAGGAGTCATAATATTTGGTTCACCACTATGTGTACCATAAAATCCTATGATAAAGAAAAATATTTTTGAATGATTCACAAAACTCGACCTTCTCTATCCACCTTAGGATCACAAAGATGTATCAATACCTCAGAGAGAATTATTGGTGGGACAATATAAAGAAGAAGATCGTTGAATATACATAAAATTTCTAGCTATGTACTAAACTTATGACTAGATAGAAAATATCCTAAGGGGATGATAAAACCATTACCCTTAACCTCATGGAAGTAATAAAAAATAATTATGGACTTTGTCACTAGTCTTTGGAAGAAATCCAAGGGAAACGATGCTATATGGGTTATTATGGATCACCTTACAATGTCCACTCACTTCATTGTAATTCGATAGGACTTCCCACTTGATCAAAATTCATGGATCTACATCAGATAAGTGGTTAAGCTTCATGGGATATCATTATCCATTATATCCTATCAAGATTCGATATTTTCCTCCAAGTTCTAGAAAAGTATCAGACATTCTCTAAACCCTGATATGAACATCAGTATGGCCTTCCATCCCCAAACTGATCTTCAATCTAATAAAACTATTCATACAGTGGAATACATATAAATAGCATGTTCTATGGACATCAAAGGAGTACGGGACTAACTTATTCCACTTGTCGAGTTCTCTTACAATAATAGTTTCCACTCAAGAATCCAAATTGCCCCATATAAATCTTTTTACAGGAAGATATGTTGAAAACCTATATTATGGGATGAATTTGTTGAACATAATATTCTAGGAACAAAATTGGTTAATGAAATGGATGAAAAGGTTAGAACTATTTATAGAACATTAGGGCAGTCCAAAGTTGATAGAAGGGATATGAAGATAATCATCAATAGGACATAGTTTTGAAATTGGAGACATTGTATTCCTCCATATATCTCTATGGAAGAGAGTCATGAGATTTGGGAAAAAGGAAATGCTATGTCTTAGGTTTATCATACCCTTTGAGATTCTTGATCTCATCAGAGCTTTGTTTTATCGACTAGAACTTCCAACCACCATATTTCAAGTACATGATGTACTACATTTATACCTCTTGAAAAAGTACATACGAAATCCCTCACATGTACTGAATTATGTGGTGGTATAGTTGGGCAATGATATCTCTTAAAAGGATTATTTGGTGAAGATCTTGGACCATAGATATAAATCTCAACACAATAAGACTACTCACCTGGACAAAGTACTCTATAGGAACAATAAATACGTAGAGGTGGAATGGAAACTAGATGAATAGATGAATGCGAAGTACCCTCAAATTTTTTCACCTTAGTATGTAAAATGAAATTTCAAGGGTGAAATTTTCAAAGGGGTAAGAAATTAATAAACCAGAATTTTATATGTGGAATTTACTTTCTTATAATTATTTCATGTAAGTATAAATCACAAACATCACATAAAGAAACTGAAAAAATATTATTCATACAAAAAAAAGAATGATACATTAGTTAGAAAATAAATAACAAATAATTAAAAATATTAGAGTGGGATAATAAATATAAAATAAGATAATCATAATATGAAAATTTGGATTTGCTCGATCCACCAGAATGATCGTGATCACGAACAGGTCTATAGAAATAAAATATAATGTTAATGATAAAAATAACCATTCTAAATATGAATGTATACATATAAATTTTATTGAAATTATAATTGAATTAATAATGAATGTAATAAGTGGTATTTATATGATTTAGTAAACTCGAATGACCATTATCAATCTGACCATTATAATAGTAACATGACCATTAGAATAGTAATCTGACTGTTAGCAATAGTAATCAGACTATTGGGAAGAGTAATGTGGATGTTAGAATAGTAACCTCACATATGAAAGTGTAAAATAACATTTATGTATCTTATAAATGAAAATATGATATATTTATATCACATTAAAATTATATAATTTTTTTAATATGATAAATTGATTTTTGGTATTTTTGAAGAATGTAAATATTTTATTTTTAATTTTATAATGAATAAAATGATTTAAAAGAAAATTTACATTTATAAAATGTTATCATAAATTTAATTTATATTTTATTATAAGTATTATATAATTTTAAGCTTCCATAAATATTTTTTCAAAGAGTTATAAAATTGATTATAATATTGAAATCGGTATTTTTCAAATAAATGAGGATTATGATTAAAAATTAAATTTCTCATGATAATAAATTAGATTTCATAATATGGAGTCCTTATTTGAAATATAAATCTCAAAAAATGGTCATGGTGAATTTTTGGGATTTTTCTAAAATAGTTGAAATGTTTTTTTTTGAATGGTGAAATACGGTAATTTAAAGTATTTGACATTATAATCCAAATTCTTGAATTTTTGAGTCACGGATGGTTTATGAGGACATTATTTCAAACATAAATACTCTCTTTAATGT
This sequence comes from Viscum album, assembly GCA_963277665.1. NCBI lineage: Eukaryota > Viridiplantae > Streptophyta > Magnoliopsida > Santalales > Viscaceae > Viscum > Viscum album. Next base: position 68,733,779 of record OY728143.1, read on the forward strand.
ATATAGTCACAAGAATAAATATTATTTATATCCTTGATTCGAAATAATAAACTAATAAATATAATAATAAAAACTACCACATCATTCCGTTATAAATACCACCTCATACCACCCCATCTCCTCAAACCTTATAAGCTTTTTAGTTTTCCAATTTTCTGAAAAATTCCCTCCCCGATACTCTTTCCCATTTCCTATTATTTCTGGTATCACAAAATGACCAATTCCAAGTTCCATAAGGAGGTTCCCAATCAGACAGTATTCATGGGGAAAAATACACCTTTCTCTTTTAAATTCTTTCTTTCTTATAAATTATCCAAACCCCCTATAAAAACTGACATTAAAACTCCAGTATAATATATATACTATAATTTTATTATTTTAATGGAATATCCATCATAAAATATCTTCTCTCCTCCTTTTATTTTAAAAATGAAAACATCATTTGTAATATGTCAGTTCACCACCTTCGTGGATGATGAGTTTTTGTTTTCTATTACCGCCTAAAAGGTTATTTATAAAATAGTTATTATTATTAAATAATATCGTTATATTTATATTATAACATATTTCATGTTCTATAACCAATATATATTCATAATATTAAATAAAATAATACTAGTTTGAGATGATCGTAAAACCCACCAAAATTAACTAAACATTTGTCATTAATGTTTTATCAAATGAATCAACCTCACATCATGAAGAAAAATATATGTGGGACCTTTTAAAATTAAAGAAGTATATTAATACCATTTCATTCCACTTCAATAGTTTTTAGTCCTTTCTACATGAACTCCCATAATTATATTAAAGGGACCTACCATAAACCCACGAAACAAACACTCCCCAAACAACGAAATTGAACATTATAACCCATAAAAATGGACAGAAATGTACACAATAAGATTATAATAATTAAAATATATGTGGAAATGTTTTTGAATTTAGTAATTAATGGATAAAATTAGATTATACTAGACATTAATTTCAAATTTGGAACACATTCAGACGTAAGGTTAGGGGTCTCTCCAAACCTCCATTTTTTCCTTTGGGTTATTCTTTCTCCCTTTTTACCCTAACATATTTCTTATTTATAATTATTAACATATCTAAAATTATATTTATATGTTCTATACTTGGGAATATATCTCAATTAAACTTCATTTTATGTGTAATTACATGTCTTATGAGGTTACCTTCATAATTCCTCTCTATAAGAAACCCCAATTAACGAGAACATTTATTTTTCTTACCCATTTTCTTGTACTCTCCATAAAATATTTTTTGACACCAATATTTTCCTAAAATATGTAATTTTCTGATAAAAAACTATTTTATTTTATTTCTGGTTTTATTCATAAAATTATTCCTTTGTCATCTTTTAATACTCTTTAATATTTTCTATTAAACAACACTAAGGTGGCTCATATCAAAAGTTTCTTAAACTCTCTTTTTCATGTATTAAGCTTAGTTGGACATCATTATTCATGATATATTCATTTTTTTATTATCGTATAGAAATTATTTAATCTCTTCTTTCATGGGTACCATTATGAACCACCCTTTGGTTATGACTTATGAAATGATTACTATACCCATTTATTTCTATGGGTTACCCTTATGTTTGATTCTTTATATGGAACACATATTAACGAAAATTTTATGATGGGTGTGCCAAGATACCACTCCATTTCATTAGGTAATGTTCAGTCTCATGAGATGTCATTTATGGGAGTATGGAGTAAACCTAATCCAATATGGAACTTTTTCCACCATGTGATATAGTCTTGGAAGTTATCCTTCACTCATGGTTATTTCATGATATATGTTGATGCCAAATTCCTATGATTCCATGATCATATTATTCCATGTTCTATGTACTATGAATCCATATGTTTATTCATGATCCATTCCTTTTATGTTATCATGTTATGCCTTCTAACTCATTTTTTATGCTTCATTCCCATGTTTATTCCCTTACTAGGATTTTTATATTATCCCTTTTTTCAATGTATTCCCTAGGTTATATTTTGTAGGTGTATGATCTCAAAGGAAGTTAGAATCTCATTGTGGAGATTAATAATAAATTATTATGGTTCTATGATTTTAATCTTATGTACCTGGTCTTCCAAATACACTATAATTTTCAATCTTTGGTTTGTATTTAATGGTTAATTATTCTTTAAATCATCTAATAATATGTGTAAAATGATATGGTATCTATAGTTTGTTTCAAATAAAATTCTATTTATTTTTTGGGATAAGGACTAGAATAATTTAGTAATAACCCTATGGATGATTCTAACACCATGAATAGCCAATATTAATTGTTAAGGAATCATAAGTTAGGATATAATTTTCATTTAAATTTTTATACTTTTGTGTTCATGGTTTCATTTTTGTATGCTTGTTAAGTATGTATTCAATCCCCATAATTTTATTTTATTTTTTTATAATGGATGGAAAATGGGGAAGCCATTCTAACAATAAATATTATCGGAAATGTTATGATTTCTCATAGGAGATGACATACCTGATTGGAATGGGATCTTAGAACTTCATGACATTACTATCTCAACTGGATCAAGTAATGAATAATAACTTGAATCGTGTAGAATACCATCCTTCTCCTAAGAAATAACAAGTTGTGGTTGAATATTTTATATGGAAAAGTCATGTTATCTTTAGTGGATATTCTTATCCCCTCATTGTTGAACAATGGATTAAATCCATTGGTAATATATTCTCAGTCCTCCAATGATCATATTAATATAATGTTTTCCTGGAATTCTATCATTTTGATGGGGAAGGTGAGAAGTTGTTGTCTCTGATCAAGAACATGCCATCTAAAGAGGAAATTGATTCCATGGATTGGGAAGGATTGAAGAAAATATTTATCAATAAATATTTTATTAAAACTCTTTATGTTAATAAGGAAAGGGAGTTCCTCTACCTAAATATAATGGAAGATGAGTCGATCAGGGAATACGAGGCAAACATTATAAGTCCTTCATAATATGACTTTTGATTTTTCATGAACACTGAAAGCAAGTTTGATCTCTTCATCAATGGATTAGAGCCAATTATATAAAATGATTTGGTGATTTGAGACTTTTACAGATATAATGATCTTGTCCATTCTGTATTTAAGGTATTGATGGAGATTGGACACTTTCAATAGTATAATGGGATTGGAGATAAAAAATGGAAAATTGAGTCTAATATGGGAGGATCAACATATATATATATATATATATATATATATATCCCATTGAGGAAATAAAATTTGTCATTACATCTATCAAAAGTGTGTGAAGAAGTGTCTAGGGAGATGTCTAAAGTAAATAGAGAGACGTTTAAAATGTGGGAAAGAGGTGCATCAAGATAATAATTTTCATAGGGATATGAATAATACCACAACTGAAGAACAAGAAAGTAAGGTTTAAATAGAAAATCATCCTAGGTTATAGTGTTTCAACTATATGGAACCCAAGAATTATGTAATTAAATGAATTAATCCATGGGTTTTTGGAGACAATATACAACAACATGTTCCAAGGTATTAAGGAAGGTCATATTTTATCACTACTACCGAGGTAGAGTCTGACAATGATGTAGTGAAAGGTATGTTGTTTATTCATAAAATAATAGGGAACATACTATTTTATTCAGTTTCTATGCATTCTTTTATATCTTTCATGTTTATTAAAACAATTCAAACACCACATCAAAATATAGAGGTTTAGTTATCCATGAGAATAGAAAATGGGGAAATTATTGAATTCAAAGTATATAACTCCTATATAATCAGTGTTTGTGGACTAGACCTCCTCGAAAATATTTTCTAACTTCCTTTAGTTAAGTTTAATTCTCTATTGGGAGTAGTTTGGATATTTTTATATAAAACCCACATAAACTATCTGGAAAGGGATATCACTCTTCACATCCTTATGCATCCTCCAATTCCATACAATTGTAAGGATGATGATGAATCTCCATCAGAATCAACAACTTAATTATGAATATTATTACCTTATAAGAAATAATATCTCACTTAAATGATTAAGATAAATTATAGGATCATGTTCGAAGACATGTACATTGTGAGGGACTATACTAATGTATTCCATGAATAATTATTTAGTATACCCTGAATGGGAGATTGAATTATCAATTGAACATATTCTTGGATATCTTCCTATATAAAAGACTCCTTACATAATATAAATCATTGAGTATGAAGAATAGAATAAGCAGTTACAAGAGAATCTTGACAAGGGTTTCATATGCCTGAGTGCTTCATCATGGGATGTGTTATCCCTCATTCTCAAGAAGATGTATAGATCAATTCACCTCTACATTGATTATTATGATATTAAAAAATTCATGATAGAGAACTTGAATTCCCAACCACAAATATCTAACTTGTTCAATAAACTATATGGGACCAGGTATTTCTCTATGGTGGACCTTTGGTGGAGATATCACCAATTAAAGGTGAAGAAGGAAGGTATTCCCAAAAATTATTTTTCAATGATGGATGAACACTATGAGTTCATATAGATGCCCTTTGAACTCACTAATGCTCCATCAATTTTCATGGACATAATGAATAGTCTTTTTAGATTACCTTGATGAATTTGTGGTAGTATTTATAGATTATATTCAAATATACTCAATAAAAAGGAAGAGAATGAGGATCATTTAAATACTTTGACACGGACATTTGGAACTAAGAAACTATATGAAAAGTATAGTAAGTGTGAGTTCTTGAAGGAGAATGTTTCATTATTGGGGAATGTTATCACCATAAAAGGGATATTAGTGGACCCTTCTAAGAAAAGGCAGTATAAGAGTGGCCCAATCCAACATCTATAATAGATATTCGTATTTACCTTGGTTTAACTGGTTATTTCTGAAATTTTTTGAGTAATTTCTTAGGATTTTAAAACCCACTAACCAAGCTAACTCGGAATAGAGTAAAGTTTGTCTGAATCATTGAATGTGAAGACTACTTTAAAGAGTTGAAAAAGAGGCTGGGGACTACACTAGTACTTATAATACCAATAAGTGGGGAACTCTTTGTGGTATATAATGATGATTCGGTGAATGATTGGGTTGTGTATTGATGAAAAATGATAAATGGATATCCTACACAGCAAATCAGTTATAATTTCTTGAGGATAACTACCCCACACATGTTCTGGAGTTGGTGGTTATGATCTTTCATTGAAAATATAGTGGCATTATCTCTATGGGGAGAAGTGAGAGAAATGTACTAGTCACATGAGCCTCAAATATATATTCAAATAAAATGAGCTTAATATGCACCATTGAATATGGTCAGGTCTCATTGAGGATTATCAGTGATCAATACACTACCATCCTGGAAAAGATAATAACATGGCAGATACTCTTTGAAGAAAGTATCCAATAAATTTATCAATGATGAGAATTGAGAAAGATTCAATCTTCTTAGACTTGAAAAGGATGGACCTGGGAAATATAAAGGAAGGAATATCATCATTACTTTCTCAAGTTATTGCTCAACCATCCCTTCTAGAGACAATAAAGGATACTCAAAGAGATGATGTTGAATTTGAGAGAAAGGTGGAATCGATCAAAAATGGAAAATACTCTTAGTTAAAAATTGATAAAAAATGAGTCATAATATTTGGTTCATAACTATGTGTACCATAAAATCCTGAGATAAAGAATGATATTCTGAACAATCTACATAGCTCGGCCTTCTCTATCCACCCTGGGAGCACAAAGAGGTACCTAGATCTATGATAGCACTATTGGTGGGACAACATAAAGAAAGATATCATTGAATATATATCAAAGTGTCTGGTATCTTATTAAGTTAAGGATAAAATGTTAAAGTATAAGGGGATGATTTACCCATTACCCATACCTATATGGAAATGGAAAAACATCACCACGGACTTTTTCAATGGACTTCTGAAGATATCTGTGGAAATAATGATATATGGTTTGTTGTGAATCTTCTTATAAAATATTCTCACTTAATAGAAATTTGAGAGGAATTTTCATGTGATAAAAATTCATGGATATACATTAGAGAAGGGTTGAGGCTGCATGGGGTACAATTATCAATTATATCTGATCAAGATCCAAGATTTACTTTGAAGTTCTCGTAAATGTCTCCAACATGATCTAACCATTGAGCTTAACTTCATTGCGGATTATCATCCTAAAACTGATTTCCAATATAAGTAGACTATTAAGACACTAGAAGGAATGCTGAGAGTATGTTCTATGGACTTCAAAAGAGTATGGGACCAATATCTTCCACCATTCAAGGTCTCTTACAACAAAAGTTTCTAATCAAGAATTCCAATTTCCTTATATGAACCCATTTTTGGGAATAGTTGCTGAACACCTTTATATTGGGATTAAGTTGGTGAACATAAGCATATGAGACCTTAATTGGTCTATGGAATGATCGAAAAGGAGAAAACCATTCAACAGCACATCAAGTCATCCCAAAGTCGACAGAAGATAAATATAGATAATCATCTATGGGACATAGAGTTTTAAGTTTTAGACAAGGTATTCCTTTTTATATATCCATGAAATATATTAATGATATTTGGGAAGAAGGGAATGAAATTTCTTAGGTATATCATCCCCTTTTAGATTCTTAATGGAATAAAAGCTTTGGAATATCAACTAGAACTTTCACCAACCATCTCTTAAGTACATGATGTATTCCACATATCCCTATTGTGGAAGTACATACTATATTCCCCACAAGTACTAAAATAAGAGGTGGTACAGCTTGAAAATGATATCTATTACAAGGAGAATCAGGTGAAGATCTTGTAACAGAGATAAAAATCTACACAACAATACTAATCACCATGTAAATATATTATGGAGGAACCATAAATATGAAGAGGTGATATGGGAACTAGAGGAACCGATGAAGGAGAAGTTTCCTCACATTTTTTCACATTAGTATGTAAAATGAAACATTGAGTGTAAAATTTCAAAAGGGGAAAGAATGTAACAACCAATAAATTTATCAACGGAATTTCCCTTTTTAGAATTATGTCATGTAAGTTTAAATCACAAACATAACATATATAAACTAAGGAAATTTTATTATTATAAATGAAGAATGATACATTAGTTAGAACATAATCCAATAATAATTTCAAATATTACAGTATGAAAATAAATAGGAAATAATATAAACATAATAGGAAAATTTGGATCTACTCATCCCATCGGGATGACCGCACTCACAAACAAATATATAGAAATAAAATGTGATGTTAATAATAAAATATTTCTTATAGAGATGAATGTATATATATACTTGATAAGAAGTATAATTTAATGAACAATTAATGTTATAAGAGTTATTTATAGGATTTATTAAACCCATATGACCATTATAAATTGATTTTTAGAATAGTAACCTGACAGTTGGAATAGTAATCAGACCGTTATGAATAGTAATCTGACCGTTATCAATAGTAATCTGACCGTTATGAATAGTAATCTGGTTATTAGAATATTAACCACACCTATTAAAGTTTAAATTAACATTTAAGTATCTTATAAATGAAAATGTGCTATACTGATATCAGGGTATAAGTAAATAAATGTTTTAAAAAAGAAAAATTAAATTTTGGTATTTTTATAAAACATAAATATTTTATTTAAATGTTTTTAATGAATATAATGATTTAAAATAAAAAAAATTCATTAAATTATTTCATAAATTATTATTAAATTATATTATAATTATTATATATTTTTATGAGATGATAGGTAATTTTTCAAAGATTTATAAAATCGATTATAATATTAAAATCGGTATTTTTCAAATAAATAGGGATTTTGTTTAAAAATTGATTTTGTAATATTTAGAGAATTATTGTCATAAAATTGAGTCCATTTTTGAAATCTAAACATTAAAAAATTGTTAGGATGAATTTCTGGGATTTTTCTAAAATATCCGGACTTTGGGTGAATAGTGAAATGCGGTAATTTACGGTATCTGACATTATAAGACAAATACATGAAATTTTGAGTCATGGATGATGTAAGAACCCATTAGTTCTAACTCACATGAAATATTTACTGTATATATTCACAATAATAAAAAAAAATTATATTCTTGATCCAAAAATAATAAAAAATTGGATATAGTAATCAAAAACACCTATCTTCTTCCCTTATAAAAAACACCCCTCACTACACCTTATCCTCACAGCTTATAAGATTTTAAAATTTCCAATATTCTACCCAATTACCTTCCCAAGCCTCTTCCCCACTTCTGGGTCTTTTTTTCACCAAACTATCAATTTCAAGTTCTTTAGGGAGGTTCTCAAGGAGATGATATTAAAGAGGTAAAATCATCCATATTTCTCTTTTAAATTATTTAATTCTTATAATTGATCCAAAGACCCTATAAAAAGTGAAATGACAACTACAATATCAAATATATAGTGTAATTTTAATTTATTTAATTTAATATCCCTCATCAAATCCCTTCTCTACTTCTTTTTTGTAAAAACCAAAACATCATTTGTAATATGTTGGCTCACCGCCTTCATGGAAGATGATTTTTTTACATTACCACCATCAAGGATGGTCATAAGACCATTATTATGGTTAAATATGATTTTAATATTTATATAATAACTTATTTTATGTTTTGGAACCAATATATAAACTAGATACCTAAAAACAATCCTGGTTTGTGATGGTTGTAAAAACTGCAAAAATAAACTAAACATTTTTCATTAAAATTTTATCAAATGAATCATACTCATACCAGAATAAAAAAGAAAAATATGAGACCATATAAAATTATAAAAGTTTATTTATACCATTTCATTCAAAAAATTATTTTTTCTTCCATTTTTCTAGAACTCTCATAATTATACTCGATGGAACCAACCATAAAACCATGAAATGAACACTCCCAGAACATTAAAATTGAACATTATACCCCATAAAAATGGCCATAAATGAGATTAATAAAATAATAATAAATAAAATATATGTGAAAAATGTTTTTAATTAATTAATTAATGGATCTAATTTTATTATCTAGAAAAATAACTGCAAGTGTTGAAAACATTCAGATATAACGTAAAGTGTCTCTCTAAACCTATGTTTTTTCATTTATGTTAAGCTTTCAATCTCTTTACCCTAATGTTTTTATTATTTATTATGATTTAATTATCCTAAATTATATTTATATATTCTAAAAATTTTAATATATATCAACTCAGAATTCTTTTATGGGTAATTACATGTTTTATAAGGTTCCTTCTCAATTCATCTCTAACAGAAAACCCAATTAAGGGGAACTTCTCCTTTTTTACCCATTATTAAATACTCTCCATAAAATATTTTAAGACACAAATATTTTTATAAAATATCTAATTTTATCATGAAGAACTATTTCATTCCAATTATTATTTTATATAAACAATTATGACTTTTCCTCCATAAAGACTCTTTAATATTTTCCCGTAAACCGCAATGAAGTGGATCATTTCTAAAGTTTCTTGAACACTGTTTATCATGTATTCAAATTATTCGGAAAGAATTATTCATTATATAGTTTTATTTTTATTTTATTATTTTCCATTAATAATTTAATCCCTTATTTCATGGATACCATTATCAAACACCCTTTGGTTATGCCTTGTGACGTGATTATGATACGCATTTCCTTACATGGGTAGCCCTTATGTTTATTCCTTTTGTTTAATTCTTTATGTTTCTCATATATGCTGGAAAATTTTATTAGGGGTGCACCTATATAGTTCACCATTTAATTGGGTAATGGTTAGAATCATGAGACTTCATGTATGATATTAGGGAGTAATGATAATCCATTATGGGACTTCTTCCACCGTGTGATATAGTATTGGAAGTTAGCCTTCAATCACATTTATGGCATGTTACATGTTTCTACCACAATCATTTATTTCCATGATCATATGATTCCTTGTTCTATGTAAAATTCATCCATATGTTTATTCATTAGCTATTACTTTTATATTATCATGTTATTCCTTCTAACTCAAGTGTTATTCTTCATTACCATGTTTACTGTGATTTTAAACTCATCCCTTTTGTCTATGTATTCCCTAACTTATCCAATGTTGGTGTAATAGCTCAACAAAAGTTATAACTCATTATAAATATTATTACAAAAATTATTTGGGTTCTATGTTTTTGATCTTTTGTGCCTGGCCTGTAACGTCCCAGTTCTGGGTGTCATCCAATGGTTCCCCAAACCTAGTTGGTCACATAACCTCAGGTGCATTTCCTAAAACATCAGAGGCTATTGACTATAAGATAGGGCCAAGGTAAGACATTGGGGAAACTATTACCTCATTGGAAGATTATAATAGTGGAATAATAAATGTAAAACAATAGTGGAAGCAGTAATACCATACAAAAGAAGTAAACAATGGAACACTGAAAGTAACATAACAACAGGTTCATATATATGATCCATTTCACATGTATCTAGGAAATTATCCTATCATTTCACAATGTTGTAACTAAAATAAAAAAACTAAAGTACAGAAAAGTAAGTAAACTCCAACAGTATTGCAATCCTCAACTTGGTCCCATGCTCTCCAACTACAACATCAATCATGTACCTGATCAACAAGGGCACTTTAACTAATATATACCTTCAATCATATAATCTATTTGGGTCCAAAAGCATGACCCAAAAATGATGTGAGATGAATCTTAGAAGGAAACCACCAAAAGATCTGTTTCTAATAGTCTGTGAATATATATAGTAGGAAATATTCATAAATTAAAAAATAAACTGGGAAGTACTCAAAAGTAACTAATCCTATAGTTTTAAATTACATTCATTTTCATTTATTAATTATTCAAACTAGAGAATAATAAATCTTGAGATCTAGACTTTTCTCTTCATCTCTCCACGAAATAGTTACAGCAGACGTCTCAGAAGACCATCTAAACAAATAGGTTAGACTATGTCCAAGCCTGTGCTTTGTCTTGAGAGGCTGGTCACAATCATTCAATCATTCATAAACAACTCTCTGAGAAATCTCTCATGGTTTAACCCCTTTAGTTTAACATAGCACTAATAAATTATAAATGACCACCTAGGTATCTCTCACGGTCAGTATCCCTATATCAACATGGCATCGATAACTTATATAAGACCTCATGTTAGCTCTCACGATCAATACCCCCTGGATCAACATAGCATAAATAATTTATATACGACCTTTGGGTTTCACTCACGGACAATACCCATGGGTAAACATAGCATAAATAATCATGAATGACTACGTGTGTAGCTCTCATGTTCAATACCACTGGGTCAAGGTATACACCAAGTCTCTCTTGATCATGTGTAAATAAACATAGAAACCCCCATAGATTTCCTGGTCCAAGGCACTCACAGTCCATTTGAAAATAGTGTGCATATCAAAACAAGACATCACGTGTAATATATACTAGTACATGGATAAAATTCACAAGCATAACCCATGAAATTAATACAATCAAATAAAACTCCATCCTAAACAATTCATGTCATGGAAACAAGGTACGTCTTATAAGAAACCTAGGCCAAAGGGCTATAAAAATATCAAACAAGGGAACACACCCATGGGGTGTCCCAAAAAGAAGGGTATAAAATATTATGAATAGGAAAAAAACCTTAATCAATCAACCAAACCACAGAAAGTATTAAATAGGGTCGAAATCTAAAATATGCAATACCCCAAATATTGGTATTTGTCACTTTAAGCATATATAATCCAAAGATAGTTGATGAAAGGCACAAACCACCAACCTTGATGTTTTAAGAAGAACACTCTTGAACATCAGCCCTTAAATCAGCCTATAACAACGTACATCTACAAAAGGGTAAAAATTATCATCAGAGAATAACTCGTGAGAGAGGAGGAATTAGGAAGAAAGTCTCTAGGGAAAGAGAGAACTCACCGGTGGGAATCCAACGCACCTAGTGGTGTCTCAATCAGATCTCGAACACAGAAACAGGAGGTTCTTGAAGCTCTTCAGTTGTTTTGTCACTCTTCTAGCCATGTAATGACCGATTGAAAGGCCCTGTAGGTGACCTAGAAGACCGCCTAAAGAGGGAGATAGTTGAGGCTAGCACACTGCGTGTAAATCAAATGAACCCACCATATAGGAGAGTGACAAAAAACCGATGAGACACCACTACACGTAGCAACCAGGTACATGGAATGTACTCAAAAGTACACGACATGTACCTAGAAAATTTCTCAATTCTTCATTTTTCCTAAAAAATAAAAATAAAGATCCATACCTAAAAAAGAATATTTGGGTTCTGACATAGTCTCCCAAGGACATTATACTTTTTATTCCTTGGTCTGTATTTATTAAATAATTATACTTAATATAATGTAATAATATGTTTAAAATGATAGGGTTTCTATAAATTATTTCATTCTAAATTATTCAACATATTTAAATCAATTTAATAATGTTATTTAATTAACTACTATTGGAAACCAATAAAAATCATTGACAATAAATATGAATCATACACATAGTTGGATCTTTATTCTCCCCATTTTTATTTATTGAAAATTCCTTCAAAAATTTCAAAAATGAATATTTCAATATGTGAAACTTCCAACTATACATTTCCAAAATTTTATTTCACTCTGTATCTACCTTATTAACAAAAAAAATAAGGTTTAGGGGAAAAGGTTCTCATTCTATACTTAATCAGAGTATCATCCATAATTTCACTCTATGTCTATATAATCCATGCTTGATGTAGAAAATAATAGGATTTTATTTATACAAAAAAATTATCCTTTACCAAATTATTTAGATACCACATGAAATGAGAACATATAAACTTGTATTCATGGGTCATCCACTATTTTTATTGGCTGACGATAAGAAATTAGATATGAAACTTATTTAAGAACAATCAACATAAAACCAATGAAATCACTTCAACAAATAGATTAAAAAACATTCAAGTATAGAATATTTAGAAACATTATTAAAATATAACATAGATGGGACATATTTCTTCACATTTTCTTGAGAGAGTTCATTGAACTAAATCATGATCTTCTTATCACATGTTGGAGGTAATTCAACATTATAATCTTGTAGTGATCATTGTGTAGCAGAAGCAACTACCACATTCATTTTTGAAGTCCTAATATGTGTCTTCTCAATATTGTACAACTAAACTTGCAATTATATACATTTTATATTAAGGTTGTTTTTGTATATTCAATCATAATCACATTTTCCTCACAAACCTTCTTCATTTTATCATCTTCCTCTTCAAACATCTTAGATTGTTTTTGAAATCAATATTCAATTTCATTGATTTTATTATATTTCACTTAAAATTGAAAATACATGACAAAAATCATTTTTTTAACTTTTCTTTGAGTGAAATGATCTTTTCATCAAATGTATTATTAACTCCATTTTTCTCTTCAACCTATTTGATCTATTTCTCTTCAAACTCTATGGAACATATTTCAATATCCACATTTCATTATCTAAAGGCTCTATATTGTTTATATAGCTTTATACATTCTAGACATTTTTCATGTAAATACTTCTCCATTACTTATGAATTATCCTCAATTTTTGTAAACCCTTACTACATACTTTCAAACATCCCATATATAATAGAGAAAAATTCTTTTGAAAACCATGCATTATATCCTTTAATGCAACAATTGAAAAATTAGTTGACATGTTATCACTCCAAAAAGTGATTGTATCATCTCTAGGACAGCTTTGACATGAAAAACCACATACCTCCTGATCACTTAAGATAAAAATGTGGTCCTTATCCTTGGTAGAAAGATGAGTCACCTTCTCTTCACTTTCCAACATTGATCTAATTTTTTTGTTAACATGGAATGAAAAATTTAATACTTTCTCTTCATTGGATAAAAGGGGTCTCTTTTTTAGGTTTATTTTATCTTTCTTTTACCTATTCATCATGGTCTTGGCATATATAGACTTTTGGTTATAGGTTACTCAATATTTACTAAAATTGAAATTTATTATTAACACGAAAACGAAACAAAAATATCTAAAATAGAATAAAAACAATTTAGAAAATCCAATAGAGGTGAATTGTACCTCTAATACCAATTGAGAGGACCACTTTAGGATATGCTCAGCACTGAGAGGTGGGTGAACCACTTGTGGGAATATTTTCTCATTTTATAACATTTTATCCCTTTAACTCTTATACCTATTAGAATCTTGATTAACTATTCTATTTCCATTCTTGTATAAAAATAAATGAAATAAAGTAAATATGGAATAGGATATTTCTACAAGGTTCACTACTCAATAGAGTAGCTAGTACTTATAGTTTATGGTGATGATTGGTACACATATTCTACACTATAATGAGACACCAATTATAGTGGTGTGGTAAGAAAAAAATACTTATCCAATTATGATCCCCTATACTTAAGGAGGGGGACAGAAAAAAATATTATTCCCTATAACATTGATATCCTTGTCTAAATTGTATCTCCTCGCAAGTTCTTTATAATTACTCTAAAGACAGTCTCCACCTTCATTATTAAATTACTTTGTATAAAAAAAATGGATTTAACCAATTAAGACAACTATTGGATTTCATAGTGCTACTTAGATCTTCACTAACATCTTCTCTTACTCACACAAGATAATACAAGTAACATTTATTATTATTTATAGTAGAGAACTAAAATATTAACTTATTATTCTTCTAATATATATACAGGTGTTCACAAATCTATATTCTTCATGTTCTTATTCTTTTTCTTATTCCTATAAAAATATCTATGCAGGGTAATTACTTCTATTCTTCTCTCATTTTCTTATTCTCTATCTCTTATCCATTTTAGAGAAAACTTCATTTGGTATCCTTTTTATTTACCTTGTTCATATGATACCAAATGATAATAAAATATTTTTTTGATATGTGGTCGAACCTTTCTTCTTCTTAATCATCTCGTACCTATCTGTCTCATGATGCTTCTCTATCTAATAACTTCTTCTCAGACTGATACCTATATGTCTAATAATTTATTCCTTAAATCTCTCTATAATCTCAAAATTATTTTGTGACCATCAAAATTATGAATGTTTAACTCAGCATCATTATAATTTATTCTTCTTCTTTGTTTAATCTTCAATAAATAATAGGAAATATTAAAGGTCAGTGTTGTATTATTAGTGTATCTTTATGAAATCACATCTTATTCTATGTGTGTAATTTATCATGTAAACCCTAGCATATGTAAGATACAATTATTTAATATTTTATGTCCTATATCTAGAAACATGAATATGTGTTGCATGGAATACTCAATGAATAAATGCACAATCTTTTTTGAATGAACCAATACAAGTATGTAGTATGTATATTTTCCAAGTTCTCTGTCTTTGTGTGATATATAAATATGTGTGTGTGGTGTGGTCTCTTGGTTTCTTTTAGAGTCAATTATCATGCAAGATAATGGGTAACATATCCTTACTGCTTTTATAAATCCAAGTATGGATCGAGACTTATATTTTACCTTCATATGAAAAAATCATGTGAATGACTTCTCCTTCTCCTTTATAAGACTAGTTTAGCCTATGAGATCCTTCACTTCACAAAATCAGTAGGTTCTTCATAGATACTCTATTATTTTTACTATCTTTGTGAAACATTGTGAATATAAGGATATAGTGTTTCCCTATTCCTGTAACCTTTGAGTGTTATTTTAATAAGAAAATTTATGTGGTTCTTATTTACCAAATATTTGAGTGGAACCACTTATTCATGTAGAAGATAAGTTCGTCGAACAACTCTATGCTATATAAAATCACATAACTGTGACAAAGTCTTCATTTTTTAGAGACATCTCTCATATTTCATTAGTGCCACTTTTCTTGGGTACCTCTGTATTTATAAATAAGGTTCAAAACCTTTACCCCCTTAATTCTCTGAATTAAAAACCTTAGAAAATATTTCATGTTCAACAAAATCATTATACCAACAACAAATTCAAAGATCCAAAGAACGTAGCCATATCTCAATATTTGACATGCGGGTTTTCTTATTCTTCATCAATATAAAATGCTGAGAAATAGAAAATCTTTTCATGAGAGACTGTTGGCTTCTTACCTCATGTTCTTAGACTCACGTTCAAGTGAGAATATCACATGCATCATCTCATGCATGAATCTCCCTTTTAGTATCTTTGTTTTTATCATCATATATCATATTCTTTGTTCCTAAGTATACATGGATATGGGGATGATTGATCATGTTTTATATCATCTCTATTGTCTGATATGGTATTGATCATCAGTATAGAACACTCACTATAGATGGTCAGAATAAATAAATACCAACATCGATCATGCTAGGGATGTGGGATCTTGAAGACAACCACACTTATTTAAACTCGTATGGTGAAGGAGATCAAATAACCCAAATTTTCTTTTTAAAATAGCCATATTACTAGCCAAAACTTTTTAAACTGATGAATTGTACTCTGTATGATCTAATCCCACATCGATTCTTTGTGTGGTTGGGAAGAACTATATACAAATTTTCATATCTAATGCCTCTCTATTCAGTACTGAGGTTCAGAACCAGAATCACCTAGAACATATCACATGGGTTAGGCCACACCTACTTTCCCCCTTTCAAGCCACCATGCACACACATTGCAGGTTTTATGTATCCACTATGTTTCTTAATTAAAGTGTTTCACCCATGCACTCCTTATTGGCACAATGCAATCTCACCTACCAATATGGATAGTACAGGTCAATTTCCACCCATGTGGTTGACCACCTAGGTCCCATATGTGGTTGAGGTGGTCCCTAGGTGTCTTATGGTAGGCCATATATTTTTCTAATCACTTAGAATATTTCTTATTGAAATATTCCATATAAAATAAAAATTCATGTCCATAATCATAATACTTCTCTATTAAATATTCTTTATGGAAACTAACATTTTTCATGGCTTTATTTAATTCAAATTATTCTTCTCTTTTTGGAATATAAATTGAAAATAACCCTTCAATATAAAATCATCGTAATCATTCTCATATTATTCATTGTTTTAAACATTTTTCTACTAACCATCACATGTTATTTAATCACATAAACCTTTTCATCAATCATCAAAAATATATACTAAAATTATTCAAAATAACTTCCTTAAGACAATAAGACTTATGTGATTTATTATTCACGAATTCATCCAAGGTACATTCACACTATGTTCTTTCTTATTCTATGAACTTATTTTTTTCTAAATTCTACAACTTATTGATATCAATGTAATATTTCTATTTCATTTACCACCATTGAAAATCAATAATAACCATTGAAAATAAATAAAACTCATGTAAAAAAGTTGTCTCTTAGATTCACATAATGAACCATGCCATGAATTGTGGATCACCCCATGAATTTTTCTCACGTCACACTGATATCACCCAAAAAATAATTTCAACTCACCAACTCATCATAAGTCTCATCTGAATATAAAATATGATATTTACATTGGACTAGATAAATTGAATGTATATCTCATTAATGTCCAAATTCCACCTTGATCGTACAATGTCCAGTCTAACCATGATAATGACCCTTCCAACACTAGGGTAATAATTCTATAGATCCCACTCTATCTACTATCATACAAAACTAATGGGTATGACTATCAGGCACATATCTGAGTGAAAAAATCAAACAGTAATTATCTCCCATTCCCATCTAATGATAACTTCATCCTTGGAAACCACCAAAATTTTAATCATGGTGAGGATCACACTCTTTAACAAACTATGGTAGACTCCCCATCATATGTATTTCCTTATACCACTCCTTGAGTTCAATATCAATAGGATCTATTTCTAAACACTAATGTTTCTCCTACCAAGACACTTTCACTAAAATATTCTAGAAAATGCCTGCCTATAATAAACCTGGATCATTTGTACCATCGAACACAGTCCACTTTTAAGGTCTCCTCTACCATAGAGAAGGATTTAAAAATCCTTTCCTAGGCCTCAAGAAGACATTTACATAAGAGTCTTATCCAACCACTTGGACCTTCACCCACACACGACCACTATTTGATCTATATTTCAATAGGAATCATGCATTACCCACACACACTTTCATGATCTGATCAAAACTCAAGGTTTTCATGCCTCTATGATGCCTAATGATGAAAACTCAACTCATGAATTTATGAGTCTCCTGAAAATATAAATGAATACCCATAACCCCTGGTATTCCATATTACTAAGTAAACCACAATTTTTTTCACCATTCGGTACTATGTTAATGCCTTGATCATTTACCCATTCTCTCATTGCACCGCTAAGGTGCATCCAAAGAATTAGCACTTGAGGTGCCTCCTATAATGAATCTAAAACATCCTCATTCCTATATAATAAATACAATTTAAACTCCATAAATTGATCAAATAACCATATCACTTACTCATACTTCAATCCCCAAAGAACCCCCATAAACCTTGGATAACCCCTTATATGGATTTCCCTTGCATCAAGCTCAACTGACTGACTCACTAAACACTGACTCGAAAACCAATTTCTCTAGGTCCTCCCACCTATCCTATATACCAAGTTCAATCTAGAGGTAAAACTCACTAGAAACATCTCATGTTACCATATACCCACATGGAATCCCACATGCCTAACACCCTCTCTAGGTTCTTCAATATAACAACACCACATTCCAACTCATCATCCTACTCAAGGCACTGATTCTCACTAAAAATTCATACATAGGCATTCCCCCTCAAGAATCATAATCTCAAGGTGATCCCTCATAGCATCATATACGTCAACATGACTCATGAAACTATAGTCAAAATGTTGTTTAATATATTATTCCATTCCAAGATATACGAAAAAATTCCATATAGGTTATTAGTAGCACTTTGAATAACTAAATCTATATGGTAACAAATCAGACATCCACATCCATTAACTGTTTCTCTAAAATTATATGTATCTAAAAAACCACTATGACATTGTTCTATTAAGTATAGAGCCTTTACAAGATACATGGGAAAATAATTTATAGGTTTTTTTTGTACTCGAAGTTACTAAACCCACATCAAACTCACCTTTATATGGTGTGCCTCTTAGGAAATAATTTTCCTCTCCATCTTCTATAGGTCTCTAATTATCACCAGTTCAAGGGATTGTATCACCATTATAATTATAGAATCCATAAGATCTTTCACCAAAATAAAATAGATATGAATGTTGTCCCAATTGAGTATAATGTCACCAAGTACTTGTACAGAAAAACATTGTATGACTAGTTATTGACACTTTAAATATATAAGTCTCTATCTTCAGTGATGGTGGCCACACTAGAAAGCCTATATCATGTGAATAATTTATACCTACTATGATGAATGACACAATTCTTTCAATTATAGTCCAAGAGCCAAAATCCCTAATTGGAAAATTTTTAATAGTCCAAGAGATAGAGTCTATAAACCATAATCATAAATCTAAAATATCATGAGTTCCATACTAAGTAAAAAACCACAAATAATTTTAACAAAAAAATCCATGAACATCAATCTAATACCCATGGAAACTTAGACTTTTACCAAAAAGGGTGTTCACGGGGCACCAGTCCAGGTTCTATAAAAAGATTTAACATATTTTTAAGTATCCAGTCTACCAAATCTCAAATAAATAATACAAAAAGAATAAAATTATATTATAACACATTATAACACCCTGGTATGGACCACTCTATGAAAATTAAATGGATTAGTTTAAAAAGTGACATCAATCATGACTCCCCAAATTCTAGAGGTTGTCAACCAGTATAGGGTGATATAAAGAGGTATCATGGGGAGGCTATACAACCTATGTCAGAGTGTAAAATAGAATATAAAATAGCTAAACATCACCCATCACAAATAAACTATAAGAATAATTAGTAAAAATATTAACATGAATGATAAAAAATGAAGTGTAGTAGAAACCCAAACAACCATACCAAACAAAAAATATTTGACCACCCACAAGGTTGGTCACATATAAATATGAGAACAAAAGGAAAATTAAAACACAAATCTACTACACTCTAAGAAATACCACATCCAAATCTATTAAAAATAGTGTAGTTTTCCCACACTACCATGTCATCCCAGGCCTTAGTGAAACCTAATCCTATAATGACTATTTGATAGATGCACAAGTACACAAGTACAATGGTAGCCCAAATAGGGTGTGAGTACAATACTTAGTTTCAAACTAAAAACATGGTCTCGTACTAACAAATATATGTTGTGATATGTGAATGTGACATGCTTATCTAAAATAAATATATAAATTATAGTACAAATATATATATATATATATAACTATCAATGAATTGTTTAGCTCTATGATAAAGTATCTCTAAGAATTTCACAATGATTGCACCTCCAAAGTATCACAGTTTTCCCATGGGAATACACATATATCATGGTCTATGCCCAAAACCATAATTGATCCATAGGTTTGTGACCTTGATCGAAGATACCAGCTTCAACCTACACCAGAATGTCTCCAAGATTGAGAATCTCCTCCAAGTAATCTCTATACAAACTCTTCGGATCCCATTATCACATTTATACTATTGAGTAACAGACCCTGGGGCATCACTAGGAATATTTCATCCTCAATACCTTAGTAAAAACCCCATAGTAATATATGGGCTTTCTCAATGTTAGTCTAATGAATGATTACTATGAGGGTGGATCCCAAGTAAATCATATACATACAAGTGTGAATGGTTCCTAGGAGACCTAGTAAATCAAAGGGAATACCCTCTCTAGAAATCACAATCAATATCTTGTGCATCTAAGAACTCATGGAACCTCATCCAAACCATCAAGAGTGCATCCACCTGATCCTAAAAGGATATCCTAGGAATAAATCAATGAGATCAAAATTTACCCTTTGTATGTTTGATATCTATGATTCAAGATATAATCCCACCTAACAACTCATACCATCATCTGACTTTTAGGAATCGCCACATTTGTAATCATCTATTGGCATCAAATTTTGAAACCTAGCATGTGTTTATTCATAATGGAATCACATTATCAAAGGAATATCATCCTTATTGGAAATTACTTTATATGTTATCATACACACACTAGTGTTGGATCCTATATACCACCTCTGGGAATTCACTCTCACATTAACCAAATCACTTGATACTAGCTTGGCTAGAAATCCACCCAAAATACAAGGTGGGAATGGATCCCAACCATAATGGGTTTCCTGGTGTCTCATCCATCTCATCAAGTGATTTTAAATCATCCCAAGTAATCACATAAGTTTTTAGACTGATATATGATTCCCAGACATCTTGAAAAATAACTAGTCGTGATGCATAAATATAAATAAAATAATATTTCTAGAAGGGTTAGTTGAATTATCATTTCTTCCATCATCATCTCATCCCTGTAAGGCTTACACATCAGCTCAGGTTTATAGGTGACACCTACAACCATCAAAACCCATATCAATATGCACCCACTCAAGATCAATCAATCTATGGGGAACCCACATGGGTCCCCTCATCCACTTCATAATTGGTGGTTCCTCAGGTTCAATATAAATGTAAAGACATCTATATTTGGATCCTATAGGTTAAAACTAGTATTTCATTCTAACACCCTTAACTGGAGAAAGACAATATTCTCAATAGTTTCTTAATAAATAACCTCCCTTTGGAATCCAAGGGTAAGATACATTGGAAATAGTCAAGAAATGGCCCACAACCCATCTTGGTCCTCAAGGACACTCTAGGTCAGCCTTCTCACCCAACTATTCATCCATAGCCTATGGTCTACAAATCTTGTTTATGCATGTATCAAGTCAAGGCCTTGACCATCATTGACCAAGGTAATCAAGGAAATGTAAATGATCCATGTGGCCTTGGTACTTTAAGTAGTCTACCCAATCATTATATTTTAAGATAAAAAATTTACCAAACAAGCTCATTTCCCAAAACGTAGAGACCACAAAGAACATGCCATTAAAATTATTCATATGACATAAAGATAGGTATATAGAACCACCTACCCCAAAGAAGTTATATTTTCCATTTAAAGTGCATCCCAAAAACTCTCACCCAAGCTTATCCCAAGATCAACTATCCACTACCAACCACTTGGGGCCCTATCTCATACCAAGAAATCATAATTAATTAAGTATATAATGTTTTTAATTGATTAAATATATAAATTCAAATAGTCATAAATGACTAAAATCTCACTAGGCCATACCATGATGAAGAAACCACCGACAACAGGGGTGTGGTCCACTCCCAACATGCTCCCAAACCAATACCATGAAAAAACACCAAATAATTTTCCTATTTCAGTGGTAAAATAAAATAATTAAGGGTAAAATCCATTGAAAAAATGAACAATGACATAAATTTGAAAAAATGATTAGTGATGATGTGTAGAACTCATCTCTAGTTCTCCTATAGCTAGGTGGAATGAAAACCCCATAAAAATCCAATTGAAAATATTATGGTGAAATAATAATTTTAGTTGTAAACCAAAATCAATGAAATCAAAAAAAAGAGGGAAAATAAGGATAAGGGAAGGTGGAGGGAAAAACCTTACCTCTAACACCATCAAATTTCTCAAAAACTACCCCAAAATGAGAGAAATCAATACATGGGGATGTCGGGATGAGCCTGACCCAACACATAACATTTTTCCGAACAAAAATTGGGGGTAACCCCATATTAAAAACAAAAATGGGGTACTTAGAAACTTTCACTACATGAATACATAGGCCACGCCATGAATTTTCATGCCTAGATTCCAGAACCTTTTCACACCAAAATCTTCTCCCAACATATCCCATGATTCATATTCACATCATGAAAACCCTATTTAGGATGTGAAATGTATGATACCACACTTTTCAATAGCCACGGGACCCCATACACTCCTCTAATGGACACTCGCCCCCCGACCTCATCACATGAGACTTAAACCATATATAAAACCACGATTTTGGGATGTCAAAATACAAAGAACTATTCTCCATGTTCCAATTATCAAAATGAACCACCCACTAAAATAAAATTCAAATTCTTGCATAATTTAATTACCCATTTTAAGATGTGTTTTTATAATTATCATCATAAAAAATTGGTATAACAAATAATAAGTTGGTTTTAATCACATCAACAAACAAAACATCTTCGGATTTTAACATTTGAGATTCAATCCCAATTGTACTAATTCCTCCAATTTTTAAGGAGTTATCTTTCCTACAAGCAACTACACCTTCATCATGTTATTAAATGTTATTCATTATATTTTTAACATATATCAGGTGGTTGGAACAAGTTATATCATGTATCCATGGATTCATTTTCCTAATAGATTTTATATCAAATTTGACAATAAGTTGTGTTTTTTTATTCCTCCTTTTGGGAACATCCTTTCCTTTCTCACTATAAGTAAAATTTATTGGAAGATTAATCATGTATTATTATATACAATGGCCCTATTGGTTACATAATCTAAAAATTTTATCCATACATTCAAATTTATTCTAAGTAGATAGACTTAGTAAAATTATATTCACGGATTTTTCATTTCTAAAATTTCTCCTCATCTTTCGAGAGTTAATTCCTTTATTTTTTGAGTTTCTACAACCCAATTAATTCCTAATCCAAGTAAATATCATTTTTTACTAGAAAATATATTCTTTATTCTCAAATATTCTATATCAAAAATAATAACAAAATAATTTTAATGTTCCAGATTGATATCAGTTTTGTTTATAAGAATATTGTTCTTTTTCAGTCATATTTTAAGAATTATTTTTCTTTTTTCTTGTGTAATTATTTCTTTTTATTTTACTCCCATCTTCATTTTATATATAATAATATTTATCATCTTTTTTCTCATCCAAAACTCTCCTAGATTTTGTTTTAAACCCTACATTTTTAGTAAAAAATATTTAATTTTAAGTTTAAAAATGGAATATTTAACATAACTTATCGAGCTCACTGTCTCAGAAATTTTTGATGATTTATATTTTATTTTGTATTTTTTGAAATATTTACTCATATATATCAGATTATTTTATCTTCAAGACATCTTGATTGTTTCTTATATAATTATTATCCCTTTACATCATGTTATTTATTAATATCTTTCACCATTTTTACTTTCTCCATAACGTTTAACATGGGGATTTTTAATTCTTTATTGTAACAAGATATTTTGGCCAAAAACATCACCTTTTTTCAACATTCTTCTTAAATTATCTAAATGGTATATTTTATTTTGTACTCTAATCAAGACATGATTCAAGATCATATTTCAATGTGTTCTTAGTATATGCTTATTAAATATATTCACTATCTCTGCCACTACATATGGGTTTTTATGCTTCTCAAGATGATAATGAAAGTGCATGAAATATTGAGTGAACTACTCTACATAATGAATACATTAACTGGAGTAGTCTTCCGCTTCTTTTCAAAACATAATTACCATTTTTCTTTTAGTGAACCTTTTTTCCTTTGACTAGTTCGTTGTTTTTCTTGGAACTTTTACTAAATAACTTATTTTTAAACATTTATTTATTATTATATTAATAAAACTCACCACATTACTTATTTAAAAAATTAATAGAAAAGTGTCCAATTCAATCATATTTAAATAATTTTAATGGGATTTTACCTTTGTAATTACCATTAGCATTTTATAAATTTTTTAGATAAGAGTAATAATTCTCTTATACTCTTCATCATTCTCTTCCTCATCTTATGATTCACTAATGTAATCATCTTATTATTCCATGTTTTGAAGATTTTTCATGGATTCAAATTCCATGTAACCACCTTGACCCCAGTAGCCCAGAGTTAGTGGTTATTTTGTTATAACGGCCTATATACAATAGATCACATCACCATGTTTCGATCAGTTTAGTAGTATTGAAGAAATACATACATTCATGGTACCCTTATTATATTGGTAATCAAACATAAAACATAAAAAATTTAAATAAATTGGTTATTTGAAACTTATTCATTGATTTCATCTTCATAAACAATGAAAGGAAAACAAATAAAAGGGAGATATCAAATGCTCAATAAAGGTTATGTATAATGTAATATTACATTAGTTAATAATTATAATCAAAATTGAAAGTTAAATAACTAAAAACACATGAAAATAAATAAAATAATAATGAAAATGAATCCTTATAATTTCTTCATAGTGAAAATATCAGGGATAGTAATAACTGAATACTGAATGAAGGGAATGCTTAATTATTTTACATCATATATATGGCACATAGCCACTACCATCTAGATGTTTTATGTATGGGGATAGAAACCCATCTAATTGTACTTAAAAACAAACATTAATGGTTTCTCACCAACTTATTTCATTTCTTGAAACTACCGATGCATCAAGGGGTTATCTATAACTTGTCCACACCCATAGGACTTGAAATTATTCGGTCCCCAACCCATAGGGCATGCATTAACCGGTCCCCAAACCATGTCATACCAGTCCAAATCATTCCTTACATATCAAATAATTTCTTTAATTAATAAATAATATTATTTATCATCACATATCTATATTAAACAAAATATACATGTTTATCAATATTTCCCTAGTTAATCAAATAACTATCAATGTAAACTCTATATGTAAAAGTGGTATACGGATTAGAAAATAATCATATCCATGAATGAATGGATTCAAAATATTAAATAGTTATGTTTAAGGTTAAATAATTTCCAAATGAAATTGGAACATATAAAAATAGTGTTTCAATAAACTTTAGAAATGATCCATTTTGATGTGGTTTAAGGGAAAATATAAAAGAGACTTTAAAAGAGGAAAATTGAATAGTTGTTTGAATAAAAATAGAAATTAAATAAGATAGTTTGTATTGGTAAAATGGTTTATTTTATAAAAAAAATATTTTTGGATTAAAATATATTAAAAAGTGTACTTTAAAATTGTTAAGAAATAAAAAATTTCCCATTAATCAGACTTTCTTGTGAGAAGGAATTAAAAAAATAGAACCTTTTAAAGACATGTATTTCTCATAAACTAAAGATGAATTGATCTAGATACATAATTTTGAAACATATACAAATAATTTATAATAATTATATAAAAAAATAACTACATTGGGGTAAAGAGAGAGAAAGTATAACATAATGGAAAAATGGGGATTCAGAGAGAATCCCTTGCCACTTTGTGAACAATCGAATCGTATTCCCCATAAAATTAATAATAATAAAATAATACATTTAATAATTGAAAGATTAATGAATTAATTATATGATATATAAAATGGAATAATACATACACCACACAAATGGAATAAGTGGTGAATAAGGAAAATCTCACACAAATAAAAGCGAGGTGAGAAAAATCTTACCTTATGTCTGAAAGTGTTATACACTTTCACTTAATGTCCAAGATAATTGTATTAGATTCATTAATAATTTAATTCATAAACTATTAAAAATTTAACTTATTTAGTATAATTTTATTAAGTTAATTTATGTTTTTTTGATGAGTTATAAGAATCTATTTCATCTTTTGAGATTGTTTTCTTCCTTGGTTTTCATGATTGGTTCACTTGTATACAAGTATCAAAGGTCATGTAAAATAGAAATAGTTCTCCAAAAGTGAAATTATATGAAACTGATGAAAATAAAAAATATTAATTGTAATTATATATCATTTTTTCAGATTTTATGATGATTCGTTAGATAAAATGTTAATGATAACCGTTTAGATGACTTTGGTGTTTTTTATCACCTCATATAGTTTTATTTTATTAATTAATATTATATATACATATTCTAGTTCTAGAACACTAAATAAGTTTTAATATTAATCTTACAATAATTTTTAACCATTTTAATGGTTTTATGACCATCCTCAATGTTTGTGTCAGAAAATGAAAAAACGTCATCCACAAATGTGGTGAATCGACACCTCACGGATGATATTTTCAGTTTTAGAACAAAAGGGGAAGAGAAGAGAATTGATAGTGGATATATCATTAACATAATAAAATTCCATCCTATATATGATATTGGAGTTATCATGTTACTATTTATAGATTAGTTGAGGTAATGATGATAAAAGAAAATAAATTAAAAGAGTGAGAGAGAGAGAGAGAAGGTTTTACCTCTCGACTGTTGTCCCCTTGAGAACCTCCTTAAGGGAAATGGAAATGGTATTTTGGAGAAACCAACAAGACCAAAACGTGGAGAATATGTTTGGGAGATTAATTTTGAAGAATATTAGCAAGTTATAAGGATTAATAAGGTACTAGGAGAAATGGTAGTGAGGGTATTATTTATACCGAAGGAGAGTGGTGTTTTTTTATTATTTTATTTATTTTATTATTATTTTGGATCAAGACTATAAATACTATTGATTATTGTGAATAAATATAGTAACTATAGTATGTGATTTTGAAATAATGGGTTTTTACCTCACCCATACATCATCCATGACTCAATGATTTTTTTATTTACTTAAAATGTTAAATACTGTAAATTATCGTTTTTCACTATTCATCCAAAATTAAATTGATTTAGAAAAATACAACAAATTCAGCCTAAACATTTCTCAACATATATATTTCAAAAATTAAATCCATTATAAAAAAAATTCTAAATATTATAAATTTAATTTTCAATTAAAATCATCATTTATTTGAAAAAATACAGATTTTTAAATTATAACTAATCTTATGACACATTGAAACATTAAGGTCTTGTAAAATTATCTTATAATCATAATACAACAAAATATTAATTTATGAATCTATTTTTTTCAAATATATATTCTTTTAAATCATTATATTAATTATAAAAGTTTAAATAAACATTTACATTTCAAAAAAAATTCAATACTTAATTTATCATTTTTAATGAATTAATTTACTTATTCCATGATATAAATATATCATATTTTAATTTATGATATACCTAAATTTTATTTATAATTTTATAGGTGATATTACATTAAAATCATAAATAGACATTTAATATAATGAAATTGACAGTTTTAAAAAATCAGTATTTTTCAGTATTTATTAAAAAATAAATATTTTCATAAAAATACGAAGATTTTACTCTATGATAATTTTGAAATTATGATTTTAAAAATTAATTTTAATTTGTTAAATAAAATTTATAAAAGTTCAAAAATTTAATTTTAAACAAAATATTCCCTCAAAATGCTGTAAAACTACCTTTATAAAAATATAGTCTTTTATGTATAAAACATGATTTATTCATATCTTATGCTATATAAAAATCATTTATATGAATTTAAAAATATAAATATCATAATTTAATTAATACTATTCATCCACACCAATTTAATGGCCATGTTATAATGGTTACATTTTAAATAGTATATCACAGTTTTAAACTAAGTGTTGTGTGCAACATAAGTTATCGATGTAGTTAAATTAAAAGTGACATACTATAAAATCTTAGGTTGTTAGAGTCTCCCCTAATTTAATAAATTGAAACCACACAATTTATAATTGGTATTAGTAATCAACGAGTTGTCAATTTATAATACTGTTGTGAAAATCCCATGTTGTAAAAAGGCTTAAAAACATCCACTTAAAAATAGAGAAAGGACAAGTTATAGTCACCACAAAACCAGGTTTACCTATAGAAGTACATTAGTTGGGTAGTAAAAACATGGGGATAGAAAGGAAATATATTTATCAAGTTCTGATGGAGATTTATAGATAAAATTTTCATCATAAAGTTAACTATCACAAGACTGAAAATCTATGATCTGTTAAGATACTATTGATTTCTCAGAAATAAAAGTAAACAGATGACATTTTTGTTGAAAAATAATATTCCTAAAGATGATGGATTATATTACTATATAGATAGACACTTGAGAAAATAAAAGTAATGGATTTTTTTCCATTTTATAAAAATAATATCATCCTTTGGTTATGATTCGATCTATTTCTACTTCATTTAATACACTTGGAAGTGGATATTCTAGATGAATTTTTCATACCTGAAGCACTTTTAACAAATCATATGGTCCAAAATTCATTCCTTAGGCCTTTAAATATTTAATAAAATAAAAATGGTTAGCAGATGATATCTAATGTGATAAATCATACTTTAATCATAATCAATAATATCAATGATTCATTCCATAGGTAGTTAACCTAAAGACTCATCCAAAATATGTCTGTCAAAATTCAAAGACCAAAAAAAATTAGAAAGATTCTCTCTAAATTCCTAAAATCAACACAACATTAGATTTCCCCAAATTATTTAGCTCTTATTTTCAAATTCCAAACATATTAATACATTATTATCCTTTAAACCTTTATGAAACATGTATGCTTCGAAGAATAACATCTTTGGTTATTGAATATATTTTTTAATCCAAACATTTAATAATACCAGCATAACATAGACCAAAATATCACTAGCCACCGTAATGTTCACCAATACAATCCCATAAATATCTTTTTATTCTTTTCTAAAAAATAAGAAAATATTTAAGGTTATCTTTTCCAAGTAAACAACATACAATTTAATCAATTCTCTTGATTACTGGTGATATTCATCATATACTTCCAATACCTTAGAGAATAATTATTGTAGTAAAATCCTTATATATCTCATGATTCTTATAACCATAAAATTAGTAATAAAATACTAAAATAACCTAATTCATGAATATAAACATTGGCATATTAAGAATTCCTACTTTTTTAGTATATTCCTAGGATACTTAATACATTTATTTGCATAGTGTCTCATTAATTTGTAGTTAGAACATAGTATATTGGAAACTTTTTTTACCTTTCAATCACAAGAAATGTCTAATTTCTCTCCAATGTTCTATAAAACTATCACTCCATTTAAATATGTTTCATCGTTTTTCTTTTAAAAATTATCACATATCAGAAAATATTTATTTCTCTTCATTCCTTTACCCAAATTTTTCCATGTTTTACTTTTGTTCTTGTTCTTCTCTCTGAAGTAATAATACTTAGATATTTATTTCTTTATCTCTTTTGAAAATAATCTTATATCCTCATATAATGAGAATTTTTGGAGGACTTGTTCACTTTGAAATATTTTTATATTACCGTAAAATATTTGATCCTCCTTACTCTTCAGATCATGTGCATTAGTGAGGTTCCCATTTCGTCTATGAGGTGTCATTTATAAATGGCGGTATATACTATATTAGACTATATAATTATTAGGCATAATGTATAATCCCAAAACTAGTGAAATACTTAACATAAACTGAAAAAATTATGAGAAACTAATTTCATAAACATGGTTCATTTTGGATGTTCTTCTATAGTTATCCTCAAAGTCTGTATTAGGGTTATCTTCCCTAATCTTCAATTTTATAAATATAGTTCCAAAGGTTTCTAATAAACTTGTTCTGATACCCATCAAATGTGTATGTCATGGGGGGTGTCCAAAAAATATTTTCTAACTTAAAATGTAGTAAAGTAATTAACCTAGGTTGTCTCTATAGAGGATCTCACAACAATCAAAATGTCACTTAAAATAAGAAAATGAAGTGGTGGTTGTTTTTTAAAATGTTTGATTTTGAAAAGACAAGAATGAAACTAAACAAAAAAATATTAAGATAAAATTGATAAAACAATTTATTGATAACTATTATATGGTATGGTGAATAGGTTAGGTTTGGTCCTATAATTGTAATTCTATCATAGTTCAACTTATCCAATTCTCTTCAGCCAAGCCGATAAAAGTGAGAATCCATAATCGTTTCTTCTCACTCCCTTGGTCAAATAATAATGGTGAGAATAAACACTAATAAAATCTCATATTGGTATACTCTCCTTCCATTGTGTGATATATTTGTAGAAAATACCCTTAATTGACTTAATTAATTCACAATCGGGACTTGTTTATCTCAAACAATCAAGATGGTTCACTACTCCTCAAACACGTACCAGCAATTACCGAGTACTTCACCACTAAGAAACGATCTATTCTGTAGTTTATATACCAGATCCTAGTGGAGTTAAAAATTGATCATTTACCAAAGTAATAAACAAAACATAATCTAAAATAAAATACAATCTTATATGATAATGAAACCCATTCTAAGAAATTGACACTGATTTCACAGAAGAGAGAAAATATCTTAAAACATTAAATGAAAAAACTCATGAATTAGAAAATGGAAAAACTATACTTCCCCAATCGCATATAATTTTACCCCACCATGGTAAGGGTAATTGTGAATAATTACGGAGAATAATTCATTACAAAACTAAGAATAATAAAATAGATAAAACAAAGAACTGAAATTTGATTCTCTAGAATCTGTCCACCAGATGTTTGGTTCTATTATGCCCAACAACCTTCTGAAACTCACTAATGTCTCTTCATATAATTTTTTAATTAATTTGGATATAGACCATCAAAATTTAAAAGTTTTTGGATATTTTTAAATAAATATGTAGCTAAATAACTGAACATGACTTTTCTTGGCCGCCAAACACTATTTCACCCACTCTACTTGGTCTCAATAAAAAGATGCCTTAATAAAATCCTTAATTTATTAAATTAAATTTGAACCATACCTTGTGAGTCATTTCTATAAAAAATTTGTAATCACGCCATTTTAAAGTAGGAAATATCATATATTCTTGATTTAATTTGGTGGGCTCCATTCTACCAGCCAGAAATATTTCTCCACTTGATTGATTTTTATAGGTCATTGTGTGTAAAATTGGGTCATGTTACATAATAAAAAAATGAAGCCCGCAACCAAGTAAAACCTATAAAAAAGTATTCACCTAAATTGGATCCTAATTTAAAATTTATTCCCAAAAAACATAAGATCTAGAAAACTATGAATTTTCCAGAATTAACAAATTATCACAATTAAGCCCATAATTCACCAAAAACACTAAAATAATTCAAATTTACTCAAATTTACTAATTGGTAGGTATTAAATCATTGAAAATATATTAAAATAATTAAAATATTAACTCTATCAATTCCCCCACACTTAACACTTGCACCCCTGTACAAGTAAACATCAAAATCAAACCAAAGAAAATTTAAAACACATATCCATGAGATCCACCAATTTGACAAAAAGAAACAAAATATATCATGCTTCCTCAAAAATAAGTATTTAAAGTTCTTAATTTAACATAAGTAAATATATTTTCTCTTCATTTCTCATCCCATGCACAAAAAACACTTACCTAAAATTCATTTTCTCTCAGCACACAAATGTCAATTTTTTTCAGCAATGACTTTCTCATCCAAAATCAAAAAAGGGTCACCATAGGATTGATACATTCCTATATATCCACCCGATGTGAGTCAATTGAATGTGTTTATCATGATAAATTTTCAAAAATGTTTTGTGTATTTCTTTTGGTAGGATTTAGATGTTAAAAATTTCGAGGTAGAATGGGGAGGGCTTGGCTCTTTTTGAAGAAAAATTCCATTTATCTAATTTCCACTCATGTATGATCTTCTAATCACTCCCATTAGTATAAAATCATCTCTGTCATCAATAAAAACTCAAGAAATATTCACCCAATTCATCATTTTATCACAAACAATTCAATCTTCTCAAACATATTTTTTCTTGAAAGCATGAAAAACAACACAACTTTCTTCCTCCATTAGAAGCTATAAAAGGGCACAACTTCTCTTATCATGAAATCTCCAAAAAAGGACTAGCTTTCACTAGACTGATTTTTGTTTTTATCAATAATAAAATATCTTCAATAGTTTAATTTCACCCAAAGATTCCCAAAATTAGGTCGACAACACAAGACTGCTTCCCCCCACACTTAATTTCAAATGGATAATGAAATTTCACTTCAAGAGAAGGTTGGATAGGGAAAATTGACTTGTAATGTGTCTCACCTAATATAAATTTCATGGCTTATAAGGGTTATAAGGATTAAATGTAAATTTTAGGACATAATGAAAAAAAAATTATTGAAAAGGGGGCTTTAAAACCAAATAAATTCCTTAATCATTTAGAACACAAATACCTCAAACCCTCAAGTTTTGATTGGAAGAAATCCAATTCTAGTTAAGTAAATCCTGATTTTTTTCTCTCAAGAAGTGATGTGAATGTAATTAATATGAAAATAATGGATCATAACCTTCATAGGAATGTGATTAAAAAGATATAGAAAGTGATATGTGGCATGGTATTTAAAAATTAGAGTACTTTTCATTAAATGTATAAAGATTTTAACTTGAAAAAAGAAATTTTAAGCTTTCATTTAATCTCACTTTTAAGAAATAAATTGTTTAACTCAATGAAATGGGTTTCAAAATTTTCAATTATAATCATTTATACTCAAAAGTTTAAAAAACACAGAAAATTTGAAAAATAAACACACAAAATTTGAAAAACATATTTTTTTTTGAAAATAGAAAAACAAACAACAAATAAAAATCCTAAACTAAAAAGGTTACCTGTAACACCCGAGACTTTTATGTTATATAAATCATCAAAGTAATCTTTTTCTACACAACACTTGCTTGGCTTGCTTTACACGCAATCGCGACCTTCCTCGATAGCTTGCGTCGTACGCAATACAGAGTTTCAATAAACAACAATATGCTATTAAAACTAGCCGTTATGAATAGTAATAACCACTTTTTGAAATTTTATAAATTTTATTTTTCAAAATGGACTTCATTTTTGGACTCAGAATATCGAAATTAGCCTAGGGTGAAATTTTGGTATTTTTCTGAAAACTTTCAATTTTTGATGAATAGTGAAACCACTAAGTGGTAGGTTAAAAACTGAATTTTGCATAAAACTTAATTTTACCGCTTCTGTGAATGGAATTTCAAAAATCCGAGAGACACGGTTAATATCAAGGACTAAAATGTGGTTCAATGAGATGAAAATAATTTTTTGGTGAATAGTAACTTTTTACTATTTTTACCGCGGTTAATAGTAAATAGGGTAACTAAGGGTAAATATGATATTAATATTACCCTAACACATGTCCTAATTCTATTGGACAAGTGTAATTCGACCAAAAACAAACTTAGGAATAAAATATGACCATTTAGGCCCACTTGGATTAGATTAGGACATTTATTATTAATTTATTTAAAGAAGGGTTAAAATAGTTAAAATCAAAGTTTAATAAGTAAATCATTTTTAATATAGGGTTATACATAAGATAAATTCGATTGTAAATATTCATTATAAAGATAAAAAGATTTCCTACATGATGGTATTTTATTTGTAATTTTTAGACATCAAATAATTTAATTTATATATGACACAAAGATGATGCAGTAATTATCTTATTAATGAAATATTGACAAAATTGATAATATAAATACCAAAATAAATGTAATTTGAGACTTTTTATGAATTCCACTAATTTTCTAGGTTACTATGATGTATTAGTGTTGATTTAATCAACTTGGTTCGAACATATAATTCAGTTATGACTTTCACAAAAATCATATATCAAATAGTGTCAAAATTGACACAAAATAGTTTTTAAATCAAATATTATATTATTAATTGTTATTGTATTCCTAAAAATCTAAGGTTCGGCCAAATGACTTAGATAAGGATATATATTTTAATAATAAACAATTTGGGGTTCGTTTGGCATGTTATAGTAAGTGTATTAACCATATAGTGAAAGAAAACAAAAAGACATGGTAAAAGTTAAATTATTTAACTTAGAGTTAAATCTAATTGATAAGGTTAAAATAATACCCTAAACTTGTCTAAATCCTATTGGTTGATAGGATTTCGACCCTTCCCCACATTATCTTCGAAATAAGACCCTTTGGAACCATTATAAACCGATTTTGACTTTAATATAAAATAATATTTTGAGATATTCCTAAGGTGCCCCTCTCCTCCCTTATAAAAGGGCACCTCCTCCCCCTCCTCCTCACACCAATTTGAGCACTCAAGCTCGGCCAACCCCTGCCATTTTCTCCTCTACACTTCCCTAGAATAATCCTAGAGGTCCTGGTCTTCTCCAAAGACAAATCTTAGTTCCTTAAGTGGAGGATTCAAAGAGGCGTTCCAAAGAAGAGGTAATATCCATTACCGATCTTTTCAATTTCTTTCTTCTTCAACTTATTCTTCTTTAGTTGTTTCATGATGAAGTAATAACATCAGTATTACTTACATACTGATATGTTATTATAAATATGAAACAACCCTAATTAACCTTCTATCCATCCTACGGAAAAATGAAATCACCGCGCGTGCGTACGTACGGAATACCGTCTCCACGCCGTGGTGTAATCTATTTTTCCACCATCACTTTACAAGGATGGGTATAATGGTGTAATGAGTAACTATTTATGATTATTATAAAGTAATATTGATACTGAAATAATATATATATACTCCAATACATTTCCACGATCATAGGAATGATATCATCACTCGTGCGTACGTACGGAATACCGTCTCCACGATGTGATGCGACTCGTTCTACATGATCATCATTACATAGTAATTATATAAATGAATTGAATGAATAAATATGATATATGTTACACTAATACCATTCTGGATATAAGGTATCTATAACCTTGAAATAAGAATAAGAATTTATTCGGCAAAACACGCGTAAGAACAAAAGGCAATAAAGACCCGAGTAAACAAGTAACAATGAAATATTACTAACAAGAAGCTAAGAATATGACCATATATGATATCATATCAATATGTATGATTCTGTAATAAGTCAATAACATTATTTAAACCATTATACAGGAGCTTCGGACACATACAAGGAAAATTGGACCTAAGGTAAGGGAAATATCACAATCTCATTTTTATCCGAGATTTTTTATTCGTAAGTATTTACTAGGGTGTATTTTATCATCCACATCCATGTTTCATAAATATGTAATATTATTTCCATCCACCTACAATTGTTTAAATCCATTTTTACCCTTCGGTGAGTTTTTAGTAATATGTATGAAAGGAATCTTTTGTCGTTTTTCGTACGAGGTACTTTTTGACTTTTCCGACAAAAGTACGAAGAATGTTTTTTTTAACTTATACGGCACGAACGGATTTCTACTGTTTTATAAAGCCTTATTTTCATGAAGATTCCTCTAAAAGATTTCATGACTATTTTCAATAAAATCTCTTTCTTTTAAAATTGCATGATGTTTTGTGAAAAGAAATTGATTTTGAAGAAGAAAGGATATTTTCCTCAAGAATTCAATTCAAGTGTCTTATCAAAATTATTTTCCATCTAAGATAATAAAGGGTTCTGTTTCTATCCATATTTTTACATTGATTTGACTATGTTATGATGGAATTATGTTTATGAATTCCTTTATCTTATATGAATTGATTTATGATGTCATGATGTTTCAAGAATCCCATTTTTGTTACCTGTGTTATGCGATGATGTATGTTTTATGATTATGTGGCACACATAAGAAAGGATTCATTATAAGATGGGTGGGACCTATATCTCCCTCCAATGCATTGGGTAAAGATTTTATATCTCATGAGATAGACATGGATGGAACGGAAGGTTATTTCGGTTCAGTGATACAGGACTGAAACGAGGAGTGAACTCGGTTCAGAATGGGACTTTGTCCACTAAGATAGTCTTGGCAATGAGTCATGACTAACAAGAAATGATTTTCCAAGATTATGTGTGCATGCCACAAAGTTTCAAGTTTTATGTTATGATTATGGGGATCTCATTTTCACTTCTATGATTTATTCCATGTTAAGATATTATGATCTCTTTTGCAGGTTTTTGATTTTCAAAAAGATATGATATGATTTTTATTTCCTTTATTTGCCCTTGCTGAGCATTTGAGCTCACCCTTTTATGTTTTCTTTTCCCCAGGTCAGGAAGATGGATATTAAGTAGAATATGATAAAAGGGACCCTAGATATGATGAAATAAATGGGAGACACTGTAGAAGATTTATGAACCAGTTTTTTATGTTTCCCAGTTTCTAAAGACACTATACCTATACGGTCCTTTGTGGTTTTGTCATATGTTGTAATAAGTGTGCTTCAATTTTGAAGTATTAACAATGTATGTAAAGTATGGGTCGTTATAGTTGGTATCAGAGGAAAGGTATAGTCAACCTTTGGAAACTAGGATGTGAAAGACTTAGTAAGAACCCTAAGGATAAGTCTAAGCATAGAACACAATCTTAGAAATGGACATGAATAACCTAGGATAAGACCTTAAGCATGAAAATTTTATTCTTGAATTATGTGGTTTCCTATTATAATTAGTGTTGCTCACACTATTCTTCTTGGTTTTATTCAATGGCTGGAACCTGAAGGAACCGTGTTAATGCGGAATGCGATGGGCAATGCAATGATTGTCCCCCTGAGCAGCCAAACGATATGGGAGCTGGAATGAAAAATCTTGTAGCCATGCTCACACAACTTTCTCAAGCTATGAATCATGCAGGATTTCCAAACGAACAAAGGAGGGAGCAACATTCTGTTGAATCCTTCATGAGGCAGCGTCCACCTTCTTTCAGCGGGTCTACTGATCCATTAGTTGCTGAACAATGGATTAGTACTACTGAAAAGATATTTTCAGTTCTTCAATGTTCTGAGCATGATAAAGTCATCCTAGCAGTGTATCGTTTGGAAGGAGATGCGGATCAATGGTGGAATCTTGTTAAGAATACGAGGCAAAGGGATGAAATTGAGTCTATGGAATGGGACGAGTTCAAGAACTTATTTTTCAATAAGTACTTCCCTCGTATTCTCCGAACAAAGATGGAGAAAGAGTTCCTTGAACTGAAGCAAAGGGATGATGAATCTGTTAGTACCTATGAAGCAAATTTTACAAGACTTGCAAGGTACGCTTCTGGTATTATTATCCAACCTGAGAGTAAGATCGATCGATTCTTTAGTGGCTTAAAACCAAGTCTTCGAAGGGCGTTAGCCATAAGGGACTTCAATAGCTACGAGGAAATCGTTCGATGTGCTCTCAAAGTCGAGATGGAGATTGGAGTAACCCATCAGTCACATGGGTTTGATAAGAAGAGGAAGATGGAATTCAAAGAAAAATCTAAAGAGCACACGGAAAAGAAGATGAACTTTCCCTTATGCTTAAAGTGTGGAAAGAAACATGGAGGGAGTTGTCTTAAAGGGACAAGTAAATGTTTTAAATGTGGAAAGGAAGGTCATCGGTCATTTGAATTCCGTGATAATGGGAAGAAGATGTCTAATGATGCAAACAAAGGAAGGGATAAACAGAATGAACCTACTACACTTCAATGTTTCAAGTGCAAGGAGATGGGGCATTATGCCAATCAATGCCCAAATCCAAGGGTTGATGATGATGGTCGACGTCAACAAACTCTTAAGGCTAAAGACAAAGGAAAGTCACATGCAATTTCTATCAGCGATGTGGAGTACGATAACGATGTGGTGAAAGGTACACTTACCATCCACTCTAAAGTAGCAAATGTTTTATTTGATTCTGGATCCACCCACTCTTTTATTTCTGAAAAATTTTCTAAGGGTATCACCGTATTACCTCAACAATTAGATGTTGAGTTAGCTGTGACAACACCTAATGGCACATCAATCGCATCAAAAGTTTATAATTCTTCTCCGATCGAAGTTTGTGGGAAAGTGCTTCCTGCAAATCTTGTGATCCTTCCTTTAGTGGAATTTGATGTGATTCTTGGCATGGATTGGCTTTCTCTACATGGAGCTCATATCAATTGCCAAAGAAGGGAAGTCACATTTCATATTTCAGATCAATCTACGATCGTCTATCAATGCAAGGATGAACATAACCTTCCAGTGGAAATTCCTTCCATCTTATGGGTCATGATTCCACTAAATGAAGGTTATTTATCTCAAATGGTTGGTGAGAAACTCACGATTAAGAATATGCCCATTGTACGGGAGTTTGATGATGTCTTTCTGGAGGAATTATCGGGTCTTCCACCAAATCGTGAAGTTGAGTTTTCAATAGAACTCGTACCGGGTGCTTTTCCTATTTCAAAAACACCTTATAGAATGGCCCCAATTGAGTTGCAGGAATTGAAGAAGCAACTCCAAGAGAATCTTGATAAGGGATTCATACGCCCTAGTGCGTCACCTTGGGGAGCACCTGTTCTATTTGTTAAGAAGAAAGATGGATCAATGAGACTCTGCATTGATTATCGAGAACTTAACAAGATCACTATCAAGAACAAATATCCTCTCCCACGCATTGATGACTTATTTGACCAACTACGCGGAGATCAATACTTTTCCAAGATTGATCTTCGTTCAGGGTATCATCAATTAAGGGTCAAAAGGGAGGATATACCAAAGACGGCTTTCCGTACAAGGTATGGACACTATGAATTTATAGTGATGCCATTTGGTCTTACTAATGCCCCTGCTATCTTCATGGATCTAATGAATAGATTCTTTAGAGACTATCTTGATCAATTTGTGGTAGTCTTTATAGATGATATTCTTGTCTATTCAAAGAGCAAGGAAAAACATGAAGATCACTTGAGAATTATATTGAAGACCCTGAGAAAGGAGAAGCTTTATGCCAAATTTACCAAGTGTGAATTTTGGCTTCAAAAAGTTGCATTTTTGGGTCACATAATCTCAAAAGAGGGGATATCTGTGGATCCAGCAAAAACAGAGGTTATCGAAAGATGGTCGATACCAACAACAGTAACTGAGATCCGAAGTTTTCTTGGTTTGGCTGGATATTATCGACGTTTTGTAAAAGATTTTTCACGATTATCTAATCCAATCACCAAGTTGACTCGGAAAGGAGTTAAGTTTGTCTGGACAGAGTAATGTGAAGAGAATTTCAAGGAGTTGAAAAGAAGGTTATCCAGTGCACCTGTGCTCACACTGCCTTGTAGTGGAGAAAGGTTTGTGATCTACAGTGATGCATCCAAGAAGGGATTGGGGTGTGTTCTTATGCAAAATGATATGGTGATAGATTATGCCTCACGACAGTTGAAAATCCATGAGAAAAATTACCCAACACATGATTTGGAGTTGGCTGCGGTAATCTTTGCATTAAAGATTTGGAGGCATTACCTTTATGGTGAAAGGTGTGATATTTATACTGATCATAAAAGTTTAAAGTATATTTTCACACAAAAGGAGTTGAATATGCGTCAAAGAAGATGGTTGGAGCTGATTAAGGATTATGACTGCTCAATCCATTACCACCCTGGGAAAGCAAACAAGGTGGCAGATGCATTAAGTCGACAAGACCATGCTAGTTTATCCATGATGAGGATCACAAAAGATACAATATTCATGGATTTACAAAGGATGGATCTTGGAATTATAATGGAAGGGGAAAAATCTTATCTTTCTCAAATGAATGTTCAACCATCTATACATGTGAAGATTAAAGAGGCACAGAAAGAAGATGTCGAGTTACAAAAGAAGGTGAGAAATGTTCCTGAATTCAACCTTGATTGTGATGGGATAATAAAGTTCAGGAATCGGGTTTGTGTTCCTTCCATCCCCGAATTAAAGAAGGAGCTGCTGGATGAGGCTCATAGTTCTTCATTCTCTATTCATCCTGGAAGCACGAAGATGTATAGGGACCTGAAAGAGTACTTCTGGTGGGATGGAATGAAAAGAGAAGTTGCTGAATATGTCTCTCGATGCTTGGTTTGTCAACAAGTTAAAGCTGAGAGACAGAAGTCTAAGGGGATGTTACAACCATTACCCATACCCGAATGGAAATGGGAAAACAACACTATGGACTTTGTCACAGGACTTCCTAAAACATCCAAAGGCAATAATGCTATCTGGGTCATAGTTGATCGTCTTACAAAGTCTGCACACTTCATTCCTATTAGAGAGGATTTCTCTCTAGATCAGCTTGCAGGATATATGTAAAGGAAGTGGTAAGATTGCATGGAGTACCACTTTCTATTATATCTGATCGGGATCCGAGATTTACCTCGAAGTTCTGGCGAAGTCTTCAGCATACTCTGGATACAGAGTTGAGTTTCAGCACTGCTTATCATCCCCAGACAGACGGTCAGTCTGAGAGAACAATTCAAACCCTAGAAGATATGTTGAGAGCTTGCTCTATGGATTTCAAAGGAGGTTGGGATCAACACCTACCTTTGGTGGTATTTTCTTATAATAATAGCTTTCACTCCAGTATTCAGATGGCTCCTTATGAAGCTCTCTATGGAAAGAAATGCAGGACTCCAACTTGCTGGGATGAAGTTGGGGAAAGAAAGCTATTAGGACCTGATCTCGTTGATGAAATGGCATAAAAGGTCAGATCTATTCAACAACACATAAGAGCAGCTCAGAGTCGACAGAAAAGTTATGCCGACAACCGAAGAAAAGACCTAGAGTTTGAAGTGGGTGATAAAGTGTTCTTACGAATATCTCCATGGAAGAGGGTTATGAGATTTGGAAAGAAGGGGAAGTTGAGCCCTAGATATATCGGTCCTTTTGAAATACTGGATCGTGTTGGGAAGGTAGCTTACCGATTGGCGCTTCCACCGAATCTCTCTCAAGTTCACGATGTGTTCCATGTATCTCTCCTGAGAAAGTACATACCAGATCCTTCACATGTACTTAGCTCAGAAGTTGTACCGCTGGAGCAAGATCTTTCTTATGAAGAACAACCGATAGAGATTCTGGATCGTAGCGAAAAAGTCCTACGAAACAAGACCACTCGCTTGGTGAAAGTTTTATGGAGAAACCACCAACTTGAAGAAGCTACATGGGAGCTTGAGGATATGATGAGGGAGAAGTATCCTCATTTGTTTGTTGCAAAGTGACGAATTTCGAGGGCGAAATTCTTTTTAAGGGGGATAGAATGTAACACCCGAGACTTTTATGTTATATAAATCATCAAAGGAATCTTTTTCTACACAACACTTGCTTGGCTTGCTTTACACGCAATCGCGACCTTCCTCGATAGCTTGCGTCGTACGCAATACCGAGTTTCAATAAACAACAATATGCTATTAAAACTAGCCGTTATGAATAGTAATAACCACTTTTTGAAATTTTATAAATTTTATTTTTCAAAATGGACTTCATTTTTGGACTCAGAATATCGAAATTAGCCTAGGGTGAAATTTTGGTATTTTTCTGAAAACTTTCAATTTTTGATGAATAGTGAAACCACTAAGTGGTAGGTTAAAAACTGAATTTTGCATAAAACTTAATTTTACCGCTTCTGTGAATGGAATTTCAAAAATCCGAGAGACACGGTTAATATCAAGGACTAAAATGTGGTTCAATGAGATGAAAATAATTTTTTGGTGAATAGTAACTTTTTACTATTTTTACCGCGGTTAATAGTAAATAGGGTAACTAAGGGTAAATATGATATTAATATTACCCTAACACATGTCCTAATTCTATTGGACAAGTGTAATTCGACCAAAAACAAACTTAGGAATAAAATATGACCATTTAGGCCCACTTGGATTAGATTAGGACCTTTATTATTAATTTATTTAAAGAAGGGTTAAAATAGTTAAAATCAAAGTTTAAT
The DNA here is from genome assembly GCA_963277665.1 of Viscum album. Taxonomy (NCBI): domain Eukaryota; kingdom Viridiplantae; phylum Streptophyta; class Magnoliopsida; order Santalales; family Viscaceae; genus Viscum; species Viscum album. The sequence goes on from OY728143.1 coordinate 68,776,442, forward strand.
AAGTAAATCATTTTTAATATAGGTTTATACATAAGATAAATTCGATTGTAAATATTCATTAGAAAGCTAAAACTATTTCCTACATGATGGTATTTTATTTGTAATTTTTAGACATCAAATAATTTAATTTATATATGACACAAAGATGATGCAGTAATTATCTTATTAATGAAATATTGACAAAATTGATAATATAAATACCAAAATAAATGTAATTTGAGACTTTTTATGAATTCCACTAATTTTCTAGGTTACTATGATGTATTAGTGTTGATTTAATCAACTTGGTTAGAACATATAATTCTGTTATGACTTTCACAAAAATCATATATCAAATAGTGTCAAAATTGACACAAAATAGTTTTTAAATCAAATATTATATTATTAATTGTTATTGTATTCCTAAAAATCTAAGGTTCGGCCAAATGACTTAGATAAGGATATATATTTTAATAATAAACAATTTGGGGTTCGTTTGGCATGTTATAGTAAGTGTATTAACCATATAGTGAAAGAAAACAAAAAGACATGGTAAAAGTTAAATTATTTAACTTAGAGTTAAATCTAATTGATAAGGTTAAAATAATACCCTAAACTTGTCTAAATCCTATTGGTTGATAGGATTTCGACCCTTACCCACATTATCTTCGAAATAAGACCCTTTGGAACCATTATAAACCGATTTTGACTTTAATATAAAATAATATTTTGAGATATTCCTAAGGTGCCCCTCTCCTCCCTTATAAAAGGGCACCTCCTCCCCCTCCTCCTCACACCAATTTGAGCACTCAAGCTCGGCCAACCCCTGCCATTTTCTCCTCTACACTTCCCTAGAATAATCCTAGAGGTCCTGGTCTTCTCCAAAGACCAATATTAGTTCCTTAAGTGGAGGATTCAAAGAGGCGTTCCAAAGAAGAGGTAATATCCATTACCGATCTTTTCAATTTCTTTCTTCTTCAACTTCTTCTTCTTTAGTTTTTTCATGATGAAGTAATAACATCAGTATTACTTACATACTGATATGTTATAATAAATATGAAACAACCCTAATTAACCTTCTATCCATCCTACGGAAAAATGAAATCACCGCGCGTGCGTACGTACGGAATACCGTCTCCACGCCGTGGTGTAATCTATTTTTCCACCATCACTTTACAAGGATGGGTATAATGGTGTAATGAGTAACTATTTATGATTATTATAAAGTAATATTGATACTGAAATAATATATATATACTCCAATACATTTCCACGATCATAGGAATGATATCATCACTCGTGCGTACGTACGGAATACCGTCTCCACAATGTGATGCGACTCGTTCTACATGATCATCATTACATAGTAATTATATAAATGAATTGAATGAATAAATATGATATATGTTACACTAATACCATTCTGGATATAAGGTATCTATAACCTTGAAATAAGAATAAGAATTTATTTGGCAAAACACGCGTAAGAACAAAAGGCAATAAAGACCCGAGTAAACAAGTAACAATGAAATATTACTAACAAGAAGCTAAGAATATGACCATATATGATATCATATCAATATGTATGATTCTGGAATAAGTCAATAACATTATTTAAACCATTATACAGGAGCTTCGGACACATACAAGGCAAATTGGACCTAAGGTAAGGGAAATATCACAATCTCATTTTTATCCGAGATTGTTTATTCGTAAGTATTTACTAGGGTGTATTTTATCATCCACATCCATGTTTCATAAATATGTAATATTATTTCCATCCACCTACAATTGTTTAAATCCATTTTTACCCTTCAGTGAGTTTTTAGTAATATGTATGAAAGGAATCTTTTGTCGTTTTTCGTACGAGGTACTTTTTGACTTTTCCGACAAAAGTACGAAGAATGTTTTGTTTAACTTATACGGCACGAACGGATTTATACTGTTTTATAAAGCCTTATTTTCATGAAGCTTCCTCTAAAAGATTTCATGACTATTTTCAATAAAATCTCTTTCTTTTAAAATTGCATGATGTTTTGTGAAAAGAAATTGATTTTGATGAAGAAAGGATATTTTCCTCAAGAATTCAATTCAAGTGTCTTATCAAAATTATTTTCCATCTAAGATAATAAAGGGTTCTGTTTCTATCCATATTTTTACATTTATTTGACTATGTTGTGATGGAATTATGTTTATGAATTCCTTTATCTTATATGAATTGATTTATGATGTCATGATGTTTCAAGAATCCCATTTTTGTTACCTGTGTTATGCGATGATGTATGTTTTATGATTATGTGGCACACATAAGAAAGGATTCATTATAAGATGGGTGGGACCTATATCTCCCTCCAATGCATTGGGTAAAGATTTTATATCTCATGAGATAGACATGGCTGGAACGGAAGGTTATTTCGGTTCAGTGATACAGGACTGAAACGAGGAGTGAACTCGGTTCAGAATGGGACTTTGTCCACTAAGATAATCTTGGCAATGAGTCATGACTAACAAGAAATGATTTTCCAAGATTATGTGTGCATGCCACAAAGTTTCAAGTTTTATGTTATGATTATGGGGATCTCATTTTCACTTCTATGATTTATTCCATGTTAAGATATTATGATCTCTTTTGCAGGTTTTTGATTTTCAAAAAGATATGATATGATTTTTATTTCCTTTATTTGCCCTTGCTGATCATTTGAGCTCACCCTTTTATGTTTTCTTTTCCCCAGGTCAGGAAGATGGATATTAAGTAGAATATGATAAAAGGGACCCTAGATATGATGAAATAAATGGGAGACACTGTAGAAGATTTATGAACCAGTTGTTTATGTTTCCCAGTTTCTAAAGACACTATACCTATACGGTCCTTTGTGGTTTTGTCATATGTTGTAATAAGTGTGCTTCAATTTTGAAGTATTAACAATGTATGTAAAGTATGGGTCGTTATATTACCTACCCCATTCTTAAATTATGTTGTGTCTGAAATGCATTTAAATGTATTTAACATGTAATAAGATTTAAAAAATGAATCATATAAAGAAATAAAGTGTAAAAGAGAGATATGACCTGGTGGATTTTATTGATAAATAGGTCGGAGGAGTGTGATCTCTTCCACTAGATTTAATGCAATGGTCCTATAGAATTTCTTAAGCCAATGTACATTAATAGTGAATGGCTCATGTGGTCCATCCTTCACAATCTGAACAACACCAAAAGGATATACATGAGTAATTGTAGATAGACCTTCCCACCTAGAATGAATTTTACCTCGAATCAACTTGAGTCTTGAGTTGAACGACAACACTATGTATCTAGGATGGAAGTCTTTCAGTTGGATTATCTTATCATGAGACACTCTTGTTATTTCTTTGAAAATCCAAGAATTTTCAAAATATTCTCTTCTAATTTCATCCATATCCTATAACTAAAATTTTCTATCTTTTCTAGAACATTCAAGATCCAAATTCATCTTTCTCGTAGCCCAATATTTCTTATGCTTCAATTCCACTATAAGATGAAAAAAAATCCCATAAATAAACTTATATAGACTCATTCCAATTGGGGTTTTGTAGGATGTACTATAAGCCAATAATGCATCTCCCAACCTTTTTCTCCAATATTTCTTGTTTTTATTAAAAATATTTTCCAAAATTCCATTGATTTTCATATTGAACACTTCAACTTTCCCATTGGTCAGTGGACAATATGGATTTGATGTTTTATTATGCACCCTATACTTCTTCAGAAAAGCCTCCATTTTCCTATTACAAAGGTGATTCCCTTGATCATTGATTATGGATCATGGAACTTCAAACCTACAAAATATGTTCCCCCCTGAAAAAATCTCAAACAACATTAGCATCGTCAGTCCTGGTGGATTTTTATTCCACACATTTCGAAACTTAATCAACTAAAAGAAAGATATAAGAATTTCCAAATGACAATGGGTAAGGTCCCATAAAATATATCCTAGAAACATCAAAAATGTCACAAAAAATCATTGAATTTTGGGGAATTTTTTTCTCCTGAAAATATTTCTAGAAAACTGGCATTTTTTCACACCTTTTGCAATAGTCATGAGAATCGTTAAAATGGGTGGGCCAATAAAGTCCAGACACTAAAACCTTCCTTGCTATCCTCTAAGGTCCAAAGTTTCCTCCACAAGATAAAGTGTGACAAAACATAAAGTTATAATCAATTTCACTTTCTGGAAATCATATTCTTATCACTTGTTCTTTGTAAGTCTTCTAATGAAATGGATCATCCCAGATGTAATACCAAGATTCAGATTTCATATTTTAAATTTGGTAGGAATTTAATGGTTATGTTACCTAAGATGTCACAAGATAAAATTCCATATCATCATACCAATTCAATTCTCCATCATTCAAGTACAATTGATCTACTGGAAGGTCATCATTAAGTGGTTCTTTGTCTGTAATTTTAGCTTCAACGGTGTCGGGAAGTCTACTTAAGTGATCATCCACTTGGTTCTCAGATCCATTATTTTCTTTGATTTCTTTGCTGAACTCCTGTAGTAATAGAATCCATCTTACTAACCTTGGTTTATCTTCTTCCTTCTTCATCAAGTACTAAAGAGTGGCATGATTAGAAAACACAGTGACTTTAGTACTAAGTATAAATGATCTAAATATTTTTAAAGCAAAGACAAGTGCTGAAAACTCTTTTTCCGTTGTTGTGTAGTTAAATTAGTCTCCATATAAGGTTCTTGAGGCATAAGCAATTACTTGTGAGATTCCCTCAATTCATTGATAAAGGAATTCTCCAAATTCTTGGTTTGAAGCATCACAAAGTAGCTCAAATGGTTCTTCCCAATTTTGTGGAAGCATTACTGGTGGTGTAATCAATATCATCTTCGACTCATCAAAGGCTTCCCAAAATTCCCCTTTAAAATCAAAATTAGAATCATTCAAAAAAAATCTAGGGAGAGGGAGATAAATTTTACTGAAATATTTGATAAAACTCCTATATAATCCTTCATGTCCTAAAAATTAACTAACGTGTTTCACACAAGTTGGGTAAGGAAAATAATTTATGACTCCATTTTTCTTTGATTTTTCATGTTCAATTCCCTTTTTTAAATGATGTTCCCAAGTAAAATTCCTATATCAACCATGAAATGGAACTTTTCAAAATTCAAAACAAAATTCTTTTCCATGCAAATTTTCAAAACTTGTTTGTGTTTACTCAAAGAATGGTCAAAATAATTTCCAAAAACTCTGAAATCATCCAAGAAAACCTCCAAGAAATATTCAATGTGATCAGAAAATATATTTACCATGCACCTCTAAATTGTACCTAGAGAATTACACAATCCAAATGGAATCATTTTTAATGAAAAAGTTCTGAAGGGACAAGTAAATGTACCCTTCTATTGATCCTAGGGAGTAATAGTTACCAAAATATAACATGAAAATAAATCCAAAATGAAATAATGAGTTCTCCCTACAAATCTTTATAACATTTGGTCAATTAAGGGGTTGGGTAAATGATCTTTCCTAGTGACTTGAGTTAACATCCTTAAATCTATGCTCACTTTCATTCTTCTCATTCCACACAACAGTTAGTATAGTTTTTTTTTGGAAGTGCATGAATGGTGCTAACCCATTATGAATCTGATATGGGATAGATAATCCCATTTTCCCAGATATTCTCAATATCTTTCTTCACAACCTCCATCGGGGTGGGGTTTAACCTCATTTGGGGTTGTGTGATGGGTTTGGCATCTCCCTCAAGAAGAATAATATGTGGGCATAGTTTTGGGTTCATTCCTCGGATATAACCTAAGATCCAACCTATTTCATGGATATTATCTCTCAAAATATCAATAAAAGATTATTCTTAGGTTTCAAAAAAATTATTTTCAATTATCACTGGTAATTTCTCTCCCTCCATAAGCTAAACATATCATAAATCAAAGGGGAGAGGTTTTAATTAAAAATCAAGGGGATGCTCAAGGGAGGAAATTAAGTTTATTAACCTCACTTCCAAAGGATGGACAACCTACACACAAGAAATTATATCATCGTATTCATCATTGAACAAATCCTCAGAGAAATTAAGTTTTACCTCTTCCTCCCACATGAAATCGTAATCTACAAGAGTTTGGGAATCCTTATGTTCAATGGTATTTTCAATGGATAAATTCTCTTGTAAGGATAAGAATTCATGGAAAATAGCTGATTATTCAATGGGTTCAGGACCAATTTCATGGGAGAGTGCAAAGAGGGAGTGATCATTCGACGGGTGCCTCATGGATTCAAAAATTTTGAAGTGGATAGTGTTATCTCCAAACACCGTGGTGAGGGCCCCTTCATGGAAATTGATGATGGTTTCGTCCATCGTCAAGAAAGTTATCCACAAAATGATAGGTGAGTGTTATGGGCTTCTATCATCTTCCATATTAATCACATAGAATTTAGCTGGGAATAAGAGATTTTTGACATTCACCAAGACATCCTCCGGAACTCTTGTTGGGAAAACTGTGGATCTGTTTGAAAACTAGACCACCAATCCTGTGGGATTAAAGTATCCCATCTATAAAGAAGTTTATACTAATTGAGTAAATACATTAATGGAATCACCTAGATCACACAAATCATTAGGTAGATTTAAATAACCAATGGTGTATGGAATGGAAAATATCTCTAGATCTTGATATTTGGTTAGAAACATTGGTGTGATGTGGGCTGAGACACTCCTTAACAAGTTGATCATATCATTCCCATGAAGTCTCATCTTCTTTCTACAAACATATTTCAAAATTTTAGCATACTTTGGAATTTTTTTGAGGGCTTCAAGTAGGGGGATATTTATTTCCACTTTCTGGAATATGTTCATAATTTGTTTTAAGTGCTTCTTTATGAAACCTCTTTGATTAAAACATCCTTGATAGAAATGGTGGGGGTATGTATTTATTCTATATTTTTTTCTTTTCAATAATGTTTCTTGTCTCTTCTTCCTTGGCCTATCCTTCCCCTCCTCCTCTATCTTCTCTTCTTCTTGGTTCATTTTCATAGAATTTTTAGAATTTACAACTTCATTCTCTCTTAACTCATGTGGTATTGTTTCGGGACCAATAGTGGCTAGTGGTAGGAGTTATTTTCCACTTATTGTTTTTATTATGATGACATTCTATTTTGGGTTTGGGATTTTTTGGTATAGGAGTTATACTGGGTTTGGTTTAGTTATCCCATGAGAATTTTCAACTTGTTAGACAAATATTTTATGGTGTCTTTCTGCCCATCAATATCAGATTTTTGTTGTTTGTTTTGAATTAGATGTTGTGAATTGGTAGATGGATGCTCACAGGGTCTCTAGAATGTTGGTGGTTGTTGGTAAGAATTCTGGTTATACAATTTCTTTTGTTGAAATGGTGGTGGGTTATGGAATTTATTCTGGAATGGGGTTGGTTTTGGAACTAATTTTGGTATGGGGGTCTAACTTGATTTTACTGATTTTAAAATCCATATTGGACTTGGTTAGGTTCTCTCCATCATTAATTTTTCTGAAATTTATTTTTCTGAAAGGATACTATAAAACTTTCTATTTCCTGTATTTCATCACATTAGGGAGTGAAATGATCATATGATGAGGATAAACCACATACCTTAAACGGTTTTTATTGGTATCCCAATTATTTCAGGGACATATATCTCACCAAACTAGTTAGCTGTTTAATATTATTTTCTAATAATTGTGATGGATGAGAAGTTATTACCTTATGAATACCTCTTGTTCTAGTACCTCTTGTACCAAATTTTTACGAGTTCTGAAAAATTTTCTCAAGGATTCTTCTAGTGACTTGTCAATAAATGTGCCTCAAGATGATGCATCTATAAGGTTTCTATCATTGTCTAGAAATACTTAATAAAAGAAGATAAGAAAGGGATGATCCTCGGTTTTTTGATGTGGGCAACTGGCATATAGCCTCTTTAATATGTCCCAGTACTCATAAAGAGTTTCTACAAATGATTGTCTGATGCTATTGATTTCCTTTCTGATGGTCATGCTTCTAGAGGTGGGGAAAAATCTTTTCATGAAGCATCTTTCCAAGTCATTACAATAATTTACATCTCCTGGTTGTAAGATATACAACCACTCTTTGGAATCTTCTTCTAATGAAAATGGGAACTCCTCCACTTTACCTACTCCTAAGCTACTCTTTGGGGTCTGAAAGTGGAGCATACATGCGGGAACTCTTTAATATGTTTTTTTGGTATTCACCATCCAAGCCAAGATATTTTGGGAGGAGTGTAATCATGTTAGTTTTCATCACAAAATAATTTTGTAACACTTCCATGACAAGATTATTATTTTGATTAATGAATTGTGGTGCACAAAGGTCTCCAAGTGTTTGGTTTTTATTTTCAGCCATGATGACAGGCTCATTGTGAACACTTGAAGTTTCAATCGATCCTACAAAAGAAATTTCCACAAATTCAGTTTGAAAATTGAGGTTTTTAATTCTATTCGACAACATTATTTCAATTTCAGGATCTATGGTGAAAGGGTTAGGATTTTTACTTCTAGTCTTGAAATATAAGAAAAAAATGTTGGAAATACCTCCCCAGCAACGGCGTCAAGTTTTGACATGTGCCTATCATAGGGTGTAGAGAAAAAAAATATATAATAAGTTAAAATGTAGTATAGTAATTAACCTAGGTTTTCTCCTATGAGGAGTGCACAACAATCAAGATGTCACTTAAAATAAGAAAACAACATGGTGGTTGTTTTTAAAAATTTTTGATTTTAAAAAGACAAGAATGAAACTAAACAAAGAAAAATATTAAGATCAAATTAAAAAAAGTGATTAAAAACTATTATATGAGATGGTTATTATTTCAGGTTTGGTTCCCCAATTGTAATTCTATCATAGTTCATCTTATCCAATTCTCTTTTGTTAAGTTGGTAAAAGTGATAATCCACCATCATTTCTTCTCAATCCCTTGATCAAATAATAATGTTGAGAATAAACCTTAATAAAATATCATTTTGATCAACTATCCTTCCATAGTGTGATATATTTGTAGAAAATATCCTCAATTGACTTAAGAAATTCTCAACTGGGTCTTTGTTATCTCAAACAATCAGGAACATTCACTACTCCTCACACACGTATCGGCGATCATCGAGTACTTTGCCACCAAGAAATGATCTATTAAATAGTATATAGACCAGATCCTAGTGAAGGGAGAAATTTAGCATTGACCAAAGAAATAAACAAAACAGAATCTAAAATCAAATTCAATTGTATGTGATAAAAAAACCGTTTTAAGAAATTGACATAGATTTTGAAGAAGTGATAAAAAGATCATAAAACATCAAGTGAAAGAACTTATGAATTATAAAATGGAAAACCTCACCTTCACCAATCACGTAGAATTTTACCCCTCCATGTTAAGGGTAATTTTAAATAATGTGGAACAAAAAATCATTACAAAACAATTAAGAATAAAAAAGAGAAAACAAAGAACAGAAATTTTCTACTCCAAAATCTGTCCACCAAAATATTGCTTCTATTATGCCCCCCAGCCTTCCAAAACTCACTAAGGTCTCTTTTTATAAATTTTTTTTAATGAAGTTGGTTATCAGCCCTAAAAATTTCAAAGTATTTGGACCTGTGTAAAGAAATATATGGCCAAATAAGTGAGCAACACTTTTCCTATCCGCAAAACACTATTTCACCCACTCCACTTGGACACGATAAAAATATGCCTTGATGAAATATTTAATTTATGAAATTTAATTGAACCATACCTTGTGAGTAATCTATTAAAACCAGATGGAAAAACATAATTTTAAGGTCGTAAATATGAGATATGCTTGATTTAATAAGTTGGGATTCATTCTGCCGACCAGAAATATTTCTTCACTTGATGGATCTTTTTGGGTCATTGTGTGTAGAATTGGGTCTTGTTCTAGAAGATAAAGGTAAATTCCACGACCAAGGAAAACCTAAAAAAGTAATCACATAAATTGAATCCTAATTTTTAAAGTTATTCCAAAAAAAGGAAGCTGTAGAAAACTGTAAATTTTCTAGAATTAACCATTTTTCACAATTATGCCCATAATTCACCAAAAACACTAAAATGATGAAAATATACTCAAATTGACTGATTTGTAGGGATTAAATCATTTAAAAAAAATTTAAAAATAATTAAAATATTAAATCTATCAACCAACTAAAACAACCCTAACCCCAGTAACCCAGAGTCATGGTTGTTTTATTACAATGACATAGATATAAGAGATCACATCACTAAGGTATGATTGGTTTATTAGGTTTAAAGAACTAGATTTATAAATAGTATGATTATTACATTGTTAATCAAACATATATTATAAAAAATAAACTAAACTACTTCATAGAAACTTATTCAATGAGTTTTTCTTCATATCCTGGGGATGGAAAATATATAAAATGTTGCACTCAAATGCTCACTATGGGTTAGGTACAATGGAAGAAAACTTGAATCAATAATCAAAATTGGAATGTAAATAAAAAAATTCCATTCAATAAATTGATAATGAAAATGAACCCATATATTTTTTTCATGGTCAAAATCTCATGGATAGTAATAACTGAATACTGAATGAAGGGAATGCTTAAATTTTTGATATCATGTATCGGGCACATGAACCACTACCATAAAGATGGTTCAATTATGTTGGAATAAACCCATATGATTCTTCTTGTAAACAAATTAAAAGTGAATGTCACCAAATAATTTCTTCTCATGATACTAATAACACATTGAGGGGATATCTATAACTGAGGCCCACCCATAGGGCTTGCCTTAATCGGTGCCCAACCCACAGAGATGGGATTAACCGGTACCCAACCCATGTAATACTCATCCAATGAATTATTTATATATCAAATACTTTATTTAATTAATAAATAATATTCCTTATCATAAAATATTCATGTTAAATAAAAGATACAGATTTACCAATATTTCCCCAGTTAATCAAATAACTATCAATGTAAAATCTGTATGTAAAAGTTTTATACTGATTAAAAAATATTCATATTAATAAAATAATGGATTAAATATAGTAAATATTAATGATTCATTATAAATTATTTCCAACTTAAATGAAAACAAGTAAAATAATTTTCTAAGAAACTTTAGAAATGATACATTTTGATGTGGTTTAAGGAAATATATAAAAGAGGAATTAAAATAGGACAATGAAATAATTGTTTGAATAAAAATATAAATTAAATAAGATTGTGTTTAATGATAAAAATATAAATTTTATAAAAAATATTTTTGACTTAAAATAGATTATGGAGTGTGCTTGAAAATGGGTAACAAATTGGCAAGCTCCCTTTAATCGGGCTTACTTATCGGTAGGAATTGAAAAAGGGAACCTTTTAAAAAAATTATTTCTCATAAAATAACGTTTAATTGACTTGGATATAGAATTTTAGAACATATAAATATAATTTAGAAGAATTTTATAAAAATAAATAATAATTTCATTGGGTTAAGGATAGAGAAAGGGTGACCTAAAGGAAAAACGGGGGTTTAGAGAGAAGCTATTACCACTTTTTCATCAATCGAATTGTACGCCCTATAAAAATAATAATCATAAAATGATACATTTAATAAAATAAATATAAAGAAATTAATGATATGATATATAAAAGTGTATAATACATACAACACACACAAGTAATAAGGGGTAAATAAGTCGTGTCTCACTGAAATAAAAGTGAGATGAGAAAACCCTTACCCTATGTCTAAAAGTGTTATGCATTTTTACATAATGTCTTGGTTATTGGAATTATATTACTTAATAATTTAATTTTAAATCCATTAAACATGTATTTCATTTATTATAATTTTATCATGTTTATTTATGTCCTTTTTTATGAGTTATAAATTTAATTTTGTTATTTGGGGGTGTTTATTTCCTTGATTTTCATGATTGGTTCACTTGTAAACATGTATGAAAGATCATGTAAAATGGGAATAGTTATCCAAAATTAAAATTATATATTATTAATAAAATTTCATAATATTAAATGATATTTTATATAATTTTTTTTATATATTAGTATGATTCATTATATAAAATGTTGATGATAAATGTTTAGATTATTTTGGTGTTTTTCCGACCATCACGCACTAGTTTTGTTTTACTAATTAATATTATGTGTATATAATGGTTTCAAAAAACTTAATAATTCATTATAATGTTTATATAACCATCCTTGAATTATTTATTAGAACATGAAAAATCTTCATCCATGAAGGTGTTGAATGGACACCTCATAGAGTATGTTTTCATTTTTAAAACAAAAGGCGAAGAGAAGAGAATTAATGGTGGATACACCATTAACAGAATAAAATAATCATATATAAATATATATATATATATATGATACTAGAGAAATAATGTTACATTGTAAATTGTTTGTTAGGGAAGGATAAAAAAGAAAATAAATGGAAGGAGATAGAGAGAGAGAGAGAAGGTTTTACCTATTGAGTGTCGTCACCTTGAGAACCTCCTTAAGGGACTTGGAAATAGTCTTTTCGTGATACCAGAAATACCAGAATGTGGGGAAGATGTTTGGGAAAGTAATTATTCAAAATATTATCAATATCCAAGTCTTATAAGGTTTGTGGAGAAGAGGTGGTGAGAGGTGGTACATATAGTGTAAGAGAGGGGTGTTTTTTTATTATTTTATTCATTTGTTTATTATTTTGGCTCCAAGATATAAATGGTATTTATTATTGTGACTGATAATAGTAAATAGATCATGTTATTTCTAACTAATGGATGATTAGTTCATCCATAAATCATCCATGAATCAATAAATCATTTATTTTCTTATAATTTTGATTGCAATAAATTATCGTATTTCACTATTCAACAAAAATTCAATTATTTTAGAAAAATATCATAAATTCACCCTTAAAATTTTTTTATATTTACATTTCAAAAATGAACTCCATTTTATGAAAATAATTTTCAGAATATGAGAAATTTATTTTTTAACTAAAATCATCATGTATTCAAAAAATACGTATTTTAGAATTATAACTGATATTATGACATAATGAAAAACTAATTAAGGTCTCATAAAATTAATTATAATAATAATACAATAAAATATAAATTTGTGAATAAATTTTGTTAAAATATTTTTTTTAAATAATTATATTAATTATAAAATTTTAAATAAACATTTATGTTTCACAAAAATACCAATAATTAATTTTTCATTTTCAATACATTTATTTACTTTTTCGAGGATAAAAATATATCATATTTTCATTTATGATATAAAAAAAATTATTTATACTTTCATAAGTGACATTAAATTTAAATCATAAATAGACTTTTAATATAACAAAAATGATAGTTTTATAAAAATCAGTATTTTTCATTATTCATTGGAAAATTAATATTTTAAAAAAAATACCAAAATTTCACTCTAAGATAATTTTTACATTAATAAATTAAAAATTAAGTTTATTTTTACGATATAATTTATAAACGTGTCAAAATTTAATTTTAAATAAAGTGCGCCATTAAAAGGCGACAAACCCGCCTTTAGAAAAATATATTATTTTATGTATAAAATTTGATTTATTCTTATATTATGACTATAAAAATCATTTGGATAAATTTTAAAAAATAAATTTCAAAATTAAGTTAATATTCTTCATTTTCACCAATTTATTTTCATGTTATAATGGTCTCATTTTAAATAGTATATTGTGATTTTAAACTTGGTGTTGTGTGCAATATGAGCAATAAAAGTTGTTAAATTTAAAAGAAGACCAATTATCATAAGCCGAATCTGGTCACCACCAATACCAGCACCAAACCCCACCCGTGACAAGGCCTGAAGGGAATTCCCTATCCCCATGGGATAGAACAAGTGCCCAGGTATCATTTATCTTGGTTTGGGAACGATTTACCCGAATATGTATACCTTAAACATCAAAAATATTTGATAAAATGAATCTGAAAAATTCATACCAACAAGTTTTATACAAAAATACAGAACTAAATACATAAGTTCAAATGCAATAAAAACATCCCAAAGACACAATTAAACAACAACAAAATATCCCCATGGACTCCACATGACAAGGGGTCATCACCCCCAAGTCGTCTCCAAAACTCCGCCCCAAGGATGGGGACTAACACCCTGAATCGCCATCACCCATAGCATTTCATTTACCTGAGTCAAACATAACCAAGTCTACTTACACCCAAGGGGTGTAAGTAGGGTGTGATCCTAAGCCCAATATGATACCGCCCAATGATTCCAAAGTTCATGCAATACAATGTGAAAATTCAAGCATTTTAATACGCAAAGAAAACAGAGATAAAATCCAAGAAATGCAACTTTCAATTGAAAACATTTTTCAAGATAGTGTTTTTGGAATGTTCACACATTTAAATCGACATGTTAGATAATGTAAATTACTTCCAAAAACACCCCAATACATTTGAAAATACCACAAACACAATGAGAAACAAAATCGGGAACACCCCTAGGCACTAGATAGTCTCGGGCCCCATGTACCTCATACCTCGGTGTAAAGTATCCATAGTAAAATTTGTTCTCGTGCATGAGCCACTAGTATGGAATGTACCCATAACCTAGTGGTCCCAAATCATCATCCACATAGTTTATTTATATTTTCAGTTATCCAAATTCTAGATGAAATAGGGACAAACCCATCCGGTCCACTAGTCGTATTAGTACACATCCGCCCCACCTAGGTACTCGGGCTTCCCCCTTTGTGATCAAACAATTTCAGAATGAAAAATATATCCATTTTCATATAAAACACCATTACTGGTCACATACAATTAGTACAGTTGCTACACACATTTTATACAATTTAAAACACACAACAAAACTCTTCGAGTTTCAATAAAAAAACTTCTCAAAATCTTTCCTTATTTTGCACCCATAACTCATTGAAAACCCCACTTGAACACCATATTCATACTGATATTTATCAAAACAGAATCTAACACACCCTAAACATTTCTTTAAAATCATTACATAAGTTATAAAACAATATCAATAAGCATCTCATAGAATACCCATGTAAAAAACCCAATTCAATGCCAAATTGGTACTCAAAAACCATTTTCATAACAAACGTCACCCAAAATCAATTTCACAACAACAACAAAATAACATTTAAAACATTATTTTCAGCCCTAATACAGTTTAATAAGGTAAACTAAATAATTAAATGGCAACCCTTATTCAACCAATAAAATATTTATTTGAAAAAACACAAATTTCACATGAAATTGGCACTAAAAATTAACTTGCAGTACAAACACCACTAAAACTGAATTTTGCAGCACCAAATCAATGGGTTAAAAATTAAAATATAATAAACACAGTATCTATGTCACAAGGATTTCATAAAAAGTGGAATCAGATACCAAATTAGTAAAAACCTTGAATCCTTTGTGCGAAAATCAAATCACACCACTGCCGCACTAAGAGGGACTGAGATCAATCATAAAACCACAAGAAATGACCCAGAAAACCCAAGTTTAAACCCTAGGTTTTAAACTCAACCCTCAGGACATTTGGTACTTCAAGGAAAAGGGAAGAAACCCCAAGAAAATAGAATGAAAACCTAAGCAATTTGAAAGAGGAATGGAAGAGACTCACTTACTTGAGGGATCTTAAATAATCTCCCCTAATACACTTGTAGCTGAAATTTAAAATAGTCAAAACTTCAAGGGCAGTTCGACGAAGGATGAGGAGGTCATTTAGGAACTGGAATAAAACGAGTATGAATTGAGATAGTTATAATGGAAATAACTTACCTCCTGAAATCTAACTAATTTTAGAAACCCTAAGAATTTTAGCACTCAATCGCGGTGGAGAAGAGTTCCAAATAGGGAGGAGAGAGGTTAGGAGTGCGTCAGGGATCAATGGTCTCGTGTGAGACTTAGAATCACCGAAAAATACTTAATATTGAATAATTTATTAAATAAATAAAATTCATTTTTAAAACCGGATATGGGATTTCGGGTAGGCCCAATCCCTTAAACAAAAACCCAATTGCACCATTTTTATGGATATATAAAGGTTACAAATTTTAATTTTTGTGTTAATATATCGGGGGAGGAAATTTAGGAATTGGAATGAGTGAAAAATATAAAAAAATGAAAAATTTATAAAAGAAACAAAATTTATTTTTAAATATGGAATTGGGATCACAGTTTGGCCCAATTCATTAAAAATCACCTATTCCTCCATAAAACCTTGGAAAACTCACAAAAAAGCATTAATGGAAATTAAATGAAAAATACCTTCAAAATATTTCATTTATATGACAATTCTCCGCACCATGAAAACCTTCCATCCTGGAAAGTCAACCTGAAGCATGATCAGAAAACAGGAACGGATACTCTTCCTCATCCCATGACTTCTACTCTCATGTCTCATGTGTATCATTATCATGCTGCCAACGAACCCAGACCAATGGAATGGACTTCCCTTGAAGAACCTTCTCTTGGGAGTCCACTATTTGTATTGGCTGCTCAATAACAGACAAGTCAGGCTCTAGCTCCAGTTCTTTCCAACTCAGAAAATGCAGTGGATCTGGGTTGTATTTCTTTAACTAGGAGATATGAAAGACATCATGGATGGATTTCAACTGAGAAGGTAAATCCAACCTTTACGCCACCTTGCCAATATGCTCGGTGATCTCAAAGGGCCTGACATGCCATGGCATCAGCTTACCTTCCATCCCCAATTGATGATGGCCCAGACGAGGGGCCACTTTCAAAAATACCATGTCACCCATAGAAAACTCTAGGTCTCGATGCCTTCGGTTAGCATATGATTTAGGGTGACTCTGAGCTGTCAATAAACGCTGCCTGATCAACTTGACCTTCTCAGATGTCTCCTGCACCAGACTTGGCCCCAACAGTGAGGTCTCACCTACCTTAGTCCAACATAGGGGGGACCGACAAGGGCGACCATAGAGCACCTCTAAAGGAGCCATTCGAATGGAGGATTGGTAACTGTTATTATAAGAAAACTCAACCAGCCTCAAATGGCTATCCCAAGAACCTAAAAAGTCTAGGACACATGCACAAATCATGTCCTCCAAAATCTGATTCGCCCACTCTGTCTGAACATCCGTCTAAGGGTGGTATGTCGGGCTCATCTTAATCTGAGACAGCAAGGCCTTTTGAAGGCCTTCCCAAAATCGAGAAGTAAAGTTGGGGACTCTATATGAGAAAACTTCTGATGGTATGCCATAGAGTCTCACCACTTCCTGAAGATAGAAATGGCTTAACTCATCCACTTTAGTTGTATCTTTTATTGGAATGAAGTGGGCTGATTTGGTCAGATGATCAATCTTAACCCAAATGGCATTCTTTCCCTGGGGTTTATGAGGTAATCCATCAATGAAGTCTATGGAGACCTTGTCCCACATCCAGGTTGTAACACCCCAATATTTCATAGTACGTTATTTCTTCAAAGTAATTCAATAACTTTTACTACACGCAATACCGAGTTCAAACGCACCACTACTTACCAATCTAGCCATTCAAAATAGGTTATGAATAGTATTAACTTCATTTTGAATTATATATAGTCAATATTATTTTAACATCCATATTATGTGTTTCTTAGACATAATATAAGAACAAATTAAATTTTTTAGATAAAGGAAGTATTTTTCAGAAAATGCAATTTTACCACCTTTTGAAGGACAACCCTTTTTAAATCCAATATTTGACACTTTTATGTATTAAATTTGACAAAATAAACTTCTTACTTATAATTGGGAGATAAAAATTTAGTTTTTATAAATTTTTGGTATTTTTCTGATAACTTTCATATTTTGGTAAATAGTGAAAAATACTAAATTTTAATTAAAAACAACTTTTTTAATCGAAATAATTTATAGTGTTAAATTATGAATTTGATTGGTTTTGAATAATAATTAGATTATATTTTATTCATTTAATAAAATTTTGGTCATTATAATTAATTTCACTTTGAAATTGGACATAAACAAGTGTCAATCTTTTGATAGATATTGTTGCTTAAAAACACGCTATTTATTTTCACAACGGGAATTAATTTTAAATTAATAAATCCAACTTAAATATTTTTGATTTGGTAAAATAGACTTCATTTTTTAATTCGGAATACCAAAACTAGCTTAGGGTGAATTTTTGGAATTTTTCTGAAAACTTTCAATTTTTTATGAATAGTGACAAACACTTAGTTATTGGTTAAAACTGACTTTTTATTTAAATAATTATTTATTTTATTTAAATTTATTTTAGGTCAAAATAGACACATAATACCTATATATATTCAATGTAATTCATTGGAGTCATTTTTTAATAATATTAGATATATAAAATTTTATTACACTTTTCACCGTCTTTTACCCACCTCCTAGAACAGTTTGCAAATTCGCATAAAACTTCATTTTACCATTTATGTGAGTTAAATTTAAAAAATACGGGAGACACGGTTAACCTAAATAAGTAAAATTTGGTTCAATAAGATGAAAATAATTTTTGGTGAATATTAACTTTTGACTTATTTACCTCGGTTAAAGGTAAATAGGGTAATTCAAGGTAAAAAGAATATTGTAATATTCAAAATTACCTTAACACATGTCTTAACCCTATTGGATGAGTAATGTCCAACCATGGGCATCGTTGGGTCAATTTTGGGACCCCATGGATCTACTTATGAATGATAATGACACTTTAGATTAATTAACATAAAGTAATATTTTTTACTATAAATATTAATTAGAAAGCTAAACATATTTCCTGCATCATGGTATTTTTTTTATAATTTTTAGACAACTAATAAATTAAATCATTTATGACACAATAATGATGCAGTATTTACCTCATTAATAAATGATTTCAATAAATTATATTATAAATATTAAAATAATATCCAAAACATGTCAAATTATTATTGGATTATTTTATTTCTACCATGAGTCGTCTTATCTTCTACCCTAATGGTTTTTGAAACTTTATAAACCGAATATCAATATATAATAAAATTATATTTTCACACTTTCCAAAAGAGCCCCTCCTCCCCCTTATAAAAGGAGAACACTTCTAACCAATTCCTCACACCTCTCAAGAATTTAGGCTCATCCAAACTCTACCAAATTAAGCTCCCTACATCCCTCTCCTCCTCCTAGAAGACTTACCTTAGGCATAAGGCACTTCAAGAAGTCATTTTGGTTCAAACCAAAGGAAGTTACCCAAATTAAAGGTAATAGTTTCTCTTAACTTCTTTTCTTTTATTTCACTTCTCCAACCCCTAAACTCTTTTTATTCATTTATTTTATAACAACACCAGTATCCTCAATATACTATTATGTTTTTATGATAAGTATTCGAACTACACTTACAGAAACCTCCATCGAATGGGTGAAGAGCATAATGTTTCTGTGGATGGAAAACTAACGCCTCACGAAACGATGATTGTTCAATTACCTCCTACAGCCTCTCATGGTGGCCATTATGATGGAACTGTATTTATATATAATATATATATTATGTTTAGTTTTTATTCATGCTTCTTTATTTTTCTTTTATATCATTCCTTAATGGTTTCTATTATGGGTAAACGTGATAATTTCATTTGAGGAAATGTGCACTACCGCCCCCTCAAAGTGATTTGACTCGTTAATACCATATGTGTGGCATATAAAGGATGGATTTAATGATATTATATATGATATTATACTGGAATTATAATATACCTATGTATCATTATGTTTTAATTCTATTAAAATAATAAATAAAAATGAAAGTAGTGTTCATGCGTACGTACGGCTTACCATCTCCATTAACGGTGCATTTCATTTCTTACCCCAAAATGATATGTACTGTTATAAACACATGTATATACTGGATATATATGATATATATAATATCTAAATAATTAATATCATTATGGATATAATAAACTTTTGACCATGTGAACAACTTGTAACTATAAAGTGTTCATTTTTTACTCAAGTGCCAAATATCGACAAAATGAGTGTTATTAACTTAAATGATTACATAATGTTTATAACATGGTTATAAGTGATATAAAAGGAATAATAAACTTGAAAAATGTTATTAATAAAGTATAAATTAGCTTTAGTTTCTTATTAATGATATTAAATAACGAACGGGTCAAGTCGGACACGAGGTAAGGGGTTTCTTATCTCACTTTTAATCCCGTGAGATTTACATTGTTCGCCACTTATTTATTGAATGTGGTGTATTTTGTACTACCATTTGATATGTATTATCATGATTCTATTTATATTCATGATATTTTGTGATTCATTTGGTGGTTATTAAATATTTTTCATACTACTTGATTGATTACAATGAGGTAAGGGTTAATTTCACAATCTCTTTATTTTCTGAGGTTGTTTATACATAATTATCTACTAGGACATCTTTATCATCCACATCCATGTTTCTTAAAAATTTATTCCAAAACATTTTTACGATTTACTAGACTATGGGTTAAGTCATTTATACCCTTTTTTGACTTTTTATCAAATGGTTTGAAAGGAATATTTCTGTCGTTTTCCAAACAAGGCACATTTTAACCTTTTTGACAAAATTAAGGTAAGAATTTCTTTTTTTTAACTTATACAGCGGGTGCAGTTATTTTCCGCCATTATAACATCGTTGAAGTTTCCCTTACAATATTATAAAAATATTTTCATAATGGATTTTTTCTTTTATAATTATGTGACTTTACATGATTTCAAAAATAGAAAGAGATATTTCTCTCAAATAGTTTTGATTTCATCTATGTCAACATCCTTTGATAAATTTTAGACTTGTTTGAAGTTGATTTATTATGATACAAATATTCCATATTGTATTTAAGTTTTTGTGATATGTTTGACTATGGATAAGTTATTTTTATGCCATTCATGGTTTATGGTTAAATTATTGACATTTCGTATGTTAGTTTTAATATGAATGTTTATGTTATATTTCAACAACTTCTTAAGATGAATGTATTAGAATAGTATGCTCCATGTTGGGGACTGGTAAAATTAATCCCTCTGGGTTGGGGTCCAATTACAGCAGACCCTCTAGGATGGAGTCTGGTTATAGAGGATCTCCAGGATGGAGTCCGGTTACAGAGGCTCTCCGAGATGGAGTACGGTTACAGAGGTTCTCCGGGTTTGGGTCCGGTTACAGTTAGCCCGTAGGTCCTGGCACGAGGCCATGACACAGAAATTAATGTTTGGTATTATACATTCCCTCATTATGAAAATAATATTGATGGCTCATGTGTCCATTTACCCGAATTTCCCGAAGGCCTTATTTTTTATTTTATTATTGATAATCCCCCTTTTAAGGGTTGAAAGGGAACCCTTACATGACCCGTAGGCCCAAGGCACAAGGCCCGACAGGACCCGTAATACATGACCCGAAGGCCCTGAGGCATACCATGCCCAATACATGACTCGTAGGCCCAGACCACTAGAACTACCCCTCCCTAGAATCTTCATTATTTATTTCCTTTAGCTTCCGAGCTGCTCATGTGGTCATTTGACTATTAGAATAACCATGATTATGTTTTATTATGGCATTATTTACTCAGCTCATATTCCTTCCATAAAAGTATTCTTGTTTATTATTGGTAAAGGCATGTGGTTTCAATTATTCACCATGCTTAATATTTATGTTATCTTCCACTATATTTCTTACCCTTACTGAGCGTTTGAGATCTCCCCTTTCTATGTTTTTTTTTCAGGATTCCAAGAAGTGTATTGTGATTTATATGCAAAGTTAAGCTAAGGGAATAATGGAGTTCATAAAGGATTATTTATGTTGTGTTGTATGTTATAAAGTGTAATGTAACATTCATGTATGTAATATATTTTCCAAGACTGCTAAACTTATCGGTCCTTTGAGACTTGATTCCTTGTAATCATGCCAATGTATTAAAATAATGCACCGACTCTGGGTAACTAGGGTCGGGGCGTTACACAGGTAGGAATGGGATGTGGTTAGAGCAAACCAGAGGGCCTTTGGAGATCTGCCTTCACCTGCTGACATTTGTAGCATCTCGACACAAATTTTTCTATGTCATGTCTCATACCAGGCCACCAAAACTGGTGACGGACATCATAATACATCTTAGTGTCACTCGGATGGACAGCCCACTCAGACTGGTGGCTATCCGGCATCACCACCTTCCACAGAGATAATGACACTACTGAACGGACCTTGAAGCACAAGATGCCCTCAGGAGACGATGACCAATCAAAGGATGTCTCCCCACCATGAAGAAACTACTTCGACCACTGACAAATCTCATCACTGGGTTGTTCCTGCTGAATCAACTCCAAAAGAGGATTCAACTGGATGCGCACCAAGAATGCCCCTCCACTGTGTTCCCTGGTCTCCACATGCATCTGAGAAAAGATCCCCATAAAAGTCCACTCATAACTAGACTTACTCAAAGCTTGCACTGGAACTCTTCTACTCAAAGCGTCGACCACCACATTACCCTTTCCTGGGGTATAGACAATGTCAAAGTCAAACCCCTGCAAGTACTTGATCCAGCGACGCTGCCTCAAGTTGAGGTCTTTCTGCGAGAAGATATAGGCTAAGATTTTGTGATTAGAGTAGACCAAAAACTTCTCCCCAAAGAGGTAGTGACGCCAAGTCTTCCAAGCATGCATCTCCGTTTCCACCTGCAAGTCATGGGTAGTGTAATTCCTTTCATGTGGTTGGAGTTGTTGAGAGCCATACGCCACCACGTGATCATCTTGCATAAGCACGCACCCAAGACCCATACCTAAAGCATTACAATAGACCACGTACCCCTTCCCAGCCTCAGGAAAAATACGCACGGGGGAGGTAGTCAACCACCTCTTCAGCTCCTTGAATGATGCCTGACATTCTGGACCCCATACAAACTTCACCCCATTCTGGGTGAGCGCATTCCTCGGTGAAGCAAGACTAGAGAAATCCCGAAAGAATCACCTGTAATAAACAGCTAGGCAAAGGAAACTCTTGATCTTGAACACATTCTTCAGTTGCTCCCATGACATGACCACACTAATCTTCTCAAGGACCACTGAAACCCCCTTATCAGAGATCACATGCCCCAGAAATCTCACTTCCCTAATCCAAAAAGTGAACTTTGACAACTTTACATAGAGGCGGTGATCCCGTAATGTACCCAAAACGATCCTCAAGTGATGTTTGTGTTCCCCCTCAGAGCCACAGTATACCAGAATGTCATCAATGAACACCACAATGAAGGAATCTAAATAATGATGAAACACCCTGTTCATGAGTTCCATGAAGACCACAGGAGCATTGGTCAATCCGAAGGCCAAGACCAAATACTCAAAGTGGTCATACCTACTTCAGAAGGTTGTATTAGGGATATCTGACTCCTTCACCCTAAGCCGGTGATAACCCAAACGAAAGTCTATTTTTTAGAACCATGCTTCCCCCTTAAACTGATCGAACAAATCATCTATTCTAGGAAAAGGGTATTTGTTCTTATTTGTGGCCTTATTCAGCTTCCAGTAGTCAATGCAAAACCGGAGGGATTTGTCAGCCTTTTTTGCGAACAACACAGGAGCGGCCTAAGGAGAGATGCTCGGGGGAATGAATACATTGGATTATAAGTCATCTAGTTGTATCTCTAATTACCTCATCTCGTTGGGGGCCATGCGATAAGAGGGAAGAGATATCAGTTGTGTTCCCGGTGCCAGATCAATTGAAAACTCCACATCCCGCTCTGGAGGAAAACCTGATAAATCAGACGGTAATTCCTCTGGAAACTCATTCACAACAAGAGTTAGTGCACCTCCAGGGGAAATACTATCATCCAATAGCATGAGTGATGATAATAGGATCGTAAGACTTCCAACTCTGAGGTTGGAGGTCCTGCACAACCTGACTGATGATCCCATTCTCCCCAAAAAACCTGACAACTCCAATCAGGTTCTGTGAAACTCACTCACCGCCTGTAGCAATAAATGTGTGTCTAGAAGTGTACTATCCAATCCATGCCAAGTATTATTTCAAAAATTTCCATATCTATAACTAGTAGGTCACACTCCATCTCAACCCCTGACACAAAAAGCGCACAT
Organism: Viscum album; assembly: GCA_963277665.1. NCBI lineage: Eukaryota > Viridiplantae > Streptophyta > Magnoliopsida > Santalales > Viscaceae > Viscum > Viscum album. The sequence goes on from OY728143.1 coordinate 68,800,600, forward strand.
GAGGGGCACCTGAGGCCCTGCTCCTTCTTCTTTCCCACTAGTGTCACCAAATCCATCACAAAAGACATCAAATCAGTTGTAAAATTCAGCATGCCCACAAAACGGGAAGAAATAAATGAAACAGAGGAATTGTAATAAAAAGGAGCAGAAGCTATAGAAGATGCGATCAAAACGGTACCTCGAACTATCGAAAGTCCTGCCTCTGGTCCTGCTGGTGCCTGATCCACTGCATTAAGATGTCTGGTCTGTTCCTTAAGATGACTGATAGTTTGTGGTTGTTCCCTGTACTAGATCTGCCCATAAGATGACCCAGACCTACCACCATGGCTGCCAAATCGATATCCCCCCGTCCTCGACGGCTCAGACAGTGATGGAACTCCTCTTGAAGCCACTGACCTAGCCCCACTCGGAAGTGGACGTGCCACACCACAGAAACACTACAAATGCCCCATAGCTCCACACTGCTAACAAGGATTCAAAGGAAGTGGACATGTTGGTCGGATGTGACCGGGCTTCCCACACTGGTGTGACATGACCGATCTCACATCAGAAGCCGCAGACAAAAACTTCCTGGAAGAGTGCCTTGAACTACCACCTTTTTTCTTCACATGATCCTCCCTCTTCCTTTTCTTCTATGAGGAGCTTCCACTTCCCACTGCTGATACTGAACCATAGAAACCAGCCCTGCTTTTCCTGTCAATCTCCACCATGCACGCCTGATCAACGACCTCAGCATAGGTCCTCAGCTTAAATAAGAACACTTGGGAGTATATCTCTGGTCGCAAGCCTTTCTTAAACCTCTGGGCCCTCTCCTGCTCATTGGAGATGATTTATGGAGAATACCAAACCAACTCAGTGAAATGGTTGGTGTACTCCATCACAGATAGATTCCCCTAAACAAGGTCCATGAACTCTCTCGACCAAGAATAAGCCAACACCTCATGGCAGTACTGTTCATTGAAGATAGCCTTGAAATCTCACCAGTGCATCTGCTCATTCTTCCCAGTTTGAAGCACTAACCCCCACCACTTGCGATTGGTACACTCCAATAGAAAGGAGTCACACTTCACCCTGAGATCCTCTGGTTTTTTCAAGAAATCAAACATACACTCGATATTCTTGATGCATTCTTCTGCTTCTTGGGGTTCTGAGCTACCTCGGAAGGTAGGAGGCTTGTTTTTCAGAAACTCCTGGGCTTTATCTTTTCTAGGACCCATCTCTTCTGCCCTAGCTGGAATAGGAGCAGGATTTGGTCCCTATCCCAGAGCTTGGATATCTTGGACCACATCATTGACTATCCTCTGATCAATTGTTGTGGGAGAACTCTCTCAAGCTTCCTCCTGTGGGCGCGTGGGAGCTTTCCGGGGATGCATGTTGCTAAAAAATGCAATAGTCACAAAACAATAATCAATGCCAAAATTCTGAAAATTTTAATCAAATAATCTAAACACATTCCAGTAATAAAATAAAGAACTACTCCACCTCCTCCTGATGTCTATGTGTGGTCTGCAGCCCACACGTCTCGCCTGGAAATGAAGTCAATCCGTAAATTCCAATGTCACCTAATGACTCAACGTCTGCAACGAGAGGTGCGGGCCTGGCACCCTACTCACAACCACAATCCTGAGCGCCGACAGTCCTAGCTCCTATCTATCCTGAACCATCCCAAAATAGAAATATAACCCAAAAACATTAACCTCCTCTGATACCATTTTGTCACAAACCGAATCTGGTCACCACCAATACTGGCACCAAACCCAGCCCATGACAAAACACGAAGGGCATTCCCTATCCCCACGGGCTGGAAAAAGTGCTCAGGTATCATTTATCTTGGTTTGGGAATGATTTACCTGAATATGTATACATAAAACATCAAAAAACTTTGATAAAAATAATCTGAAAAATTCATACCAACAAGGTTCATACAAAAATCCAGAACTAAATACATAAGTTCAAATGCAATAAAAAAGGTCCAAAGACATAATGAAACAGAATAAAATAGTCCCATGGACTCCACATGACATGGGGTCATCACTCCCAAGCCGTCTCCACAACTCTACACCAAGGATGGGTACTAACACCCTGAACTGCCATCACCCATAGCCTTTCCTTTACCTGAGTCAAAAATAACCAAGTCTACTTACACCCAAGGGGTGAACGTAGGGTTTTATCTTAAGCCCAATAGGATACCATCCAATGATTCCAAAGATCATGCAATACAATGTGAAAAAGAAATCAATTTTAATACGCAAAGAAAAGCAGTGATAAAATCCAAGAAAGGCAACTTTCAATTGAAAACATTTTTCAAGCTAAAGTTTTCAGAATGTTCACACATTTAAATAGAAATTTTAGCTACTGTAAATTAATTCAAAAAACACCCCAAAGCATGGTAAAATACCACAAACACAATGAGAAAAAAATCGGGAACACCTCTAGGCACTAGATAGTCTCGGGGGCCATATACCCCATACCTCGGTGTAAAGTATCCATAGTAAAATCTGTTCTTGTGCACAAGTCACTAGTAGGAAACATACCCATAACTTAGTGGTCCCCAATAATCATTCAAATAGTTTATTTATAGTTTTAGTTATCCAAATTCTAGATGAAACAGGGACAAAACCCATCCAGTCCACTAGCTGTACTAGTACACATTCGCCCCACCTAGGTACCTGGGCTTCCCCCTTTGTGCTCAAACAATTTCAGAATGATACATATATTCATTTTTATATATAACACCAATAATGGTCACATACAATCAGTACATTATCTGCACACATTTTATATCATTTAAAACACACAACAAAACACTTTGAGTTTCAATAAAACAACTTCTCCAAATCTTTCCTTGTTTTGCACCCAAAACTCTTTGAAAACCCCACTTGAACACCATATTCATACTCATATTTATCAAAACAGAATCCAACACACCCTAAAATTTTCTTTAAACTCATTACATGAGTTATAAAACAATCCCAATAATAATTGCATAGAATACCCATGTAAAACACCCAATTCAACACCAAATTAGTACTCAAAAACCATTTTTTTAACAAATGTCACCCAAAACCAATTTCTCAGCAACAACCAAAGAATAATAACATTTAAAACATTGTTTTAAGACCTAATAAAGTTCAATAAGGTCAACTAAATAATTAAATGGCATCTTTAATTCAACCAATAAAATATTTATTTGAAAAAAACAAAAATTTCACATGAAATTGGCACTTAAAATTCACTTGCATTACAAACACCACTAAAACCAATTTTTTGCAGAACCAAATCAATGGGTTAAACATGAAAATATAATAAAAACAGTAGCTATGTCACAAGGATTTCATACAAAGTGGACTCACCTACAAAACTAGTAAAAACATTGAATCCTTTGTGCGAAAATCAAATCGCACCACTGTCGCACCAAGAGGGACTGAGATCAATCCTAAAACCACAAGAAATGACCCATAAAACCCAAGGTTAAACCCTAGGTTTAAAACCCTACCCTCTGGACATTTGGTACATCAAGGAAAAGGGAAGAAACCCCAGAAAATAGAATGAAACCCTAAGCAATTTGAAAGAGGAATGGAAGAGACCCACTTACTTCATGGATCTTGACGAATCACCCCTAATACACCAGTAGATGAAATTTAAAACAGTCAAAACTTCATGTTAGGTTCTAAAAAGGATTAGGAGGTCATTTAGGAACTGGAATGGATGAAAACGAGTAATAATTGAGAGATTTATGATGGAAAGTACTTACCTCCTCAAATCTTCCCGATTTTAGAAACCCTAAGAAGTTAAGCACACTATAGCGATGTAGAAGAGCTAAAAAAATGGGGGAGAGAGATTAGGTGCGGGGTAGGTTTCAATGGTCTCGTGTGAGACTTGGAATCCCAAAAAATACTTAATATTGAATAAGTACTCCATAAAACATTAAATTTATTTTTTTCTTTTGGATAGAGAGTTATGACTATTTTACTCTAAGAATTTAATCTGCCTAGACAGCCTCTCCATATTCCATGTATCTGGTTTCTCATGCTTTAATGGCCTTAAAAACAGATGATTCACGAATTTCCGCCTTAATGAAAGTTTATAATAAATATCTTATCCAGATCTATGTAGAATTGGAGCTGCATTGGGATGAAAAACTTTGAGATATAAGCTCATATTTAAAAAGTAACAGATCTATGAACAGTTTCAGAGGCTAATGTTGTATGCTGATTTTGGGACTCCAATTTATTGATTGATCTTGTGTTCACGAAGTATTTAATGTATCCCAAGATATATAGACTTATTAAAAAAATAATTTCACAATTTAAATTTATTTATAAAACTTAATGGTCGAAATACAGAAGAAAAATAAAACAGTAAAATCCCAAAATTTTGATTTTTTTACAATTAAGCTCAAAATTCAACAAAAACATAGAAATATGACAATTTATAATAAAATAAAACTTTGGTGGGTCTAAAACCATTGAAATTAAATTTAAAATAATTAAAAATATTTGTTCTGTAAATATAAATACTAACATATTCTCTCTAGAAAAACATTATGTCTTTAAATTCTCCTAACATGATTCTTCTCAATTCCACCAAAATTATATTATTCCTTTCTGATAATTTGTTTTTTATGGGGTATATAGATCACAATAATTATTTTTAATACCATTATATCTAATATAATTTTAAAAATTATTTCTTTTAAACTTTTTTTCATTTTATGTTCTCAGCTTTTTTATATAAACCCCCATTTCTTTCTCAACTTCTTTAATAAAGACTCTGAACACTTCTACAACCACTAACTTCTGTTTTAAACAAATGATATTTTTCATATGATTGAAATCATAAATAAAAGTGATAAAGTTTAAATCCACTTTTGTTTTTTGATGTATAATTATCCCGCATAAATTGAAATGAATAATCTCAGGAGGTCTAGTAAACTAAATCTCAACTCTCTTCTGACTTTTATTAGTCATCTTACCTTTATGAAAAGTTACACAAACATCTTATTCTATTCTTTTAAATTCTAGAAAGTTTTAAATAGTATCAACCTTAGAACGTTCATTCATTTTTTTCTCCCCAAGGTGGCCAAGTATTAGGTTCCACAACATATTTTCATCTTTAGTACTTAAGTAATATGAGTTTTTAAACTCTCATATTTGGAACAGATTCCAACTAGTTCCTTCTCCTCTTGTAATAACTTTTCCATATTTCACACTTTTGATAACACAATAATATTTTTTGAAGATCACTTTTTTGTCATCATCACAAATTTGACTTACACTAAGTAAGTTATTTTTATTCCATCAACAAACAACACTTCTTTATATTTCAACTTTCAAGATTCAATTTCAGCTGTTATGATTCCTTTGATTTCTAGAGAAAAATAATTATCAAAGGTAACATCACCTTTTATCATGATTTTCAACATGTTTCAAGATTTTGAAATAACCTATCATGTGTGAAGAATAACCACTATCAATTATCCATGGTTTGTTATTTTTACCTACTTTCAAGGAAATGTCAACAATAAAGGCTCCCTCTTCAACTTTATTCTTTCATGCTTCCTTTTCTTTTATTACATAAAAAACTTTTCCTATAATAGTCGTCATACATTCTTCAGTAATATGACCTAGTTGATCATATCTTCCACAAAATTCATTCAAATAGTCTATCTAATTCCTAATTATAAATTTTCTTACCTCATGAGAATTAATTTTTTCAACTTTCTATAAGTTAAGGAAGTTACATATTCTACTTTCACTAATTCTTCCACTATTATCAAACCTTATTCTCAGTAGATATATTTTGTTCCAACAATTATAAGTGTTATTCTCATAGATTATAGAACACAAACAAAAACCATAAAATCTTGATTTTATATTGAACTAAGATCCTTCTCTATAGAAACTTTATTAAGGTTTATATCTTATTAATTCTCTAACAATCTATAGATGTGGACCATATTTACTCATAAGTGGGTTTTCATATTTTGTAGATGAAAGAGGTTTCTTATATCCTTTTTTTACCCAAGACATCCCAATACTTTTTCCATAACCTAAAATGTTAGAAAAATAAGATGAAACATTATTTTTGGTGGGTGAGGATTTCAACTAATTCATGATTTCATCTCTCTCAGTAACTTTAGAATTATCAACTTTTACTTATGAATCTTTGTTAAAGATTTCCTTTTTATTTATAATGTTATTTTCAGCCTCAACAAATTTTTATTGATACTTTTTGAGTTACACTTCCTTATAATCTAACTTATTACTAATATATTCAACCATATTTCTCTATACATCAATTATAAGTTTAAAAATTAAGATGTCCTAAATATATTATTCTTCTTGATTAGAAACATCCTTTTCACTAGGAACAAATTTTACACTATCTTTATTCATAATTCTTATTTCATTATTAAGATTCATTTCTTATAAAGACATACAACAAGTTCTATTGTGAGTTGATATTCTCTGTATGATTCTTCGCATCCTTCTTCTGCTTCACTATCTAAGGAATCTTTTTTTCAACTTTTTCAATGAATTTTCTGAAATTTTCTAAACATATTTTCTCTGAAGAATATTTGTCAATTGAGCCTGATTCAGCTTTCTTAATCAATATACTTATTTTTTCTCCAATAAACTTATTTTTATTTTTTGGATTACTTTTATTATTTAGAACTTTTGTTCCACTTCTTCCATTGATGGTTTTCATCAAAATCATCTTGATATTCTCCAAATCTCCTGGGGAAATTCAAAGAAAAGTGTCTGATCCCCCCTCACTCAAAATATTTGATAGAAATTTTACCTCCATACTTTCCTCTTCTTCTTTGAGAGTTCTTGGATATAAGAGGAATTATTTTTTTCATTCAACTCATCATCCTCTTTATCTTCAGATTCAAAGGGATCAAAATATTCAACATCTTTTATTTTCATTTTTCTCATGGATTCAAAATATATTTCATCTTTCATATTAATTTTTAAAATCAATTCTTTTCTCGTTTCATAAGAAATAGAATGTTTTGAAATTCATCAATATATATATAATATTTATCTTATAATGAAGAAATTTTAGAACCAAACATGTCTAAAAATATTCTCATAAGTTTCTTCACTATTTTAGAATCTTCCAAAACTTATCAAAATTTGCTGATGTTGCAAACAATTTCATTTACCCTGGTGAAGTATTCATCAATATTTTCATCATCTCACATTATTATATGTTCAAACATACTACACAAAGTTTTTAGTCTGTTCCTTTTAGTATTCCCTTTGAAAATACATTTTAGCTTATCCTAGGTACTCTTTAATGTTTTGAGACCCATTACCCTCATATAAACATTTTTTGACAAAGAAATAAGAATAGAATTCCTAAATTTTCCATCAACTTATATATTTCTTTTATTATCAAAATTTATTAGGGAATCCTTATCAATAGGTGGAAGCTCAATTGTAGAATTATCATTAACTTATAGACCAAGATATAGAAGATAATAAATCATCCTATTTTTTCATCCATATTAGATTTTTCCATCCAATGTAGGAAATCCTCTACTATTGAAAAAATTGATATTATCCATGATAATGATTCAACAAGATAACATTCACACTAATACCTATTTAAGTTCCAAATTATATTATAAAATATAAGAAGGGGTTTGAATCATTTTTTCACTTTTATAAGTATTAATAATTTTAAAAACTTAACCCAAAGAACCAGTCAAATATCATATCGATATCATATTTAAGTAAATATTCATGCATGAAAATCTAGGAAAGAAAATAAAGTACATGATATTAAAAAATTATACCTCATTATGGGAACCTTCATCATTACCATAGTCACTCCTACGAGTCTATGGAAATTAACTATAATTAAGAAGTGAATAAAAAATTTTCTAACTCCTGTTATATTCCTTCTGTATCTTGATAGAAATTATTATATTGAATCTTGTTAGTTTTCAATGATTTATTAAAAACAATTGATCCAAAATAAAAGAATAAAAACATTGTTCAAAAATCCCCACAAATGATCTGTCTAGAATACTTAATCTAATTTGGTTGGGTCTGATTCTCTTAGTCTAATGGGGCTAGGTTAGATATACTCAATATGATGAATTTGGTCTAATCGACTCAGTACGATGAACCCATTCTCAATATACATTACTCAAAATCTACTCAATTTCTCAGTATGATATTATTCATTCTAGAAAGAAAAACGTTTATATTACCAACCTTCCAAAGAGGTCTCAGTCTAGAAAAATAACTTAGATACAAATTTTACAGTTCTCTTCATTTTTTTCTCATGAAAAAGGTTACAAATTACAAAGTTATTGTTCATCCATTTATTGGAATCCATGAATAAAAAATGTGGGAAACAGAAAAACTTTTCCATCTTACTCAAATTCAAATACTCAAAGTTCTATTCGTATTTGAATTTCATGTTTGGCAACTTTAAATATTCACAAATATTCTAGAATAAACTTGATTATTCTTAGTAATCATCCTTCTTGAACTTCCTATCTTTATTAGATATGATGGAACTTCCTTATCTCATTATGATGGAAATTCCTCAGCTTATTATGATGGAAATTTCTTAGCTTATTATGATGGAACTTCCTCAGCTCATTCTATAATTGACTTTCGCTGATAGAGTAAGTTCAATTGACTTTCCTCCTTAGAGTTATTATAATTAACTTTCCTTCATAGAGTCAGTCTAATTGACTTTCCTCCTTAGAGACAGTCCAACTGAATTTCCTCCATAGAGTCAGTATCATTGACTTTTCACCTCATAGTTATCCCAATTAACTTTTTTAACATCTCTCCCCATATCATTGGCTTGAGAGGGCGGAGGAATGATAATTGGCCTTAAGCAACATTCTCAAGGAACTATAGGTTGGAAATAAATGTTGAGGGATTCAATAAAAATTTAGGGAATGATTTTCTCTTAAGATAAAACCAACAAACCAAACAATCCACAAACTATATGATGCATGTCAACAAAACAACCAAACTCATTCATTACCAAAATAAAACCAGAAAATACATAACAATCCCACATGCCAAATACAACAAATCCAAAATCAAAGGACCAAGACAAAGACTACAACAAGACTCCAATAGAACTAGGACACCATCCCAAGCTCCACACCAAGCTCCATGCTCTAAGAACCACAACATCACCCAAGCTTCATGCCGAACTGCTAGAAAAATGTGAAGCTTCACTCTTAATTGTGTCCCATAATACAAAATCTACAAAAGAACTAAATTTTCAAAGAAAGGGGTGAGTATTAATACTAAGTAGGTTTTCCCCAAATGACTTCCCTACACATTCCACTAGGAAACAACCAATTTCCATCTTCCATAGCAACACAACAACAAAACAATCATGGTGTAACTTCTCATACAAACCCGTTTACTTCATTCCCAAACCATTCGTACTTTAAACCCACTTATCCTTTGATGGTGTCCCTTACGTCTACTATCCACCCTCTTTCTATAGTGGTACTCCGACCCGACTTCACACAAAAATTAAAGAAAGACCTAATTCCTAACCCATGACCAAGCATATCACATCAAGGTCACCACATCATACAAACAATTCATCTACAACCAAACAATACCTGAAGAACATTAACAAATTCTACAAATTCCCATTCATTTCAATAAATCATCCATTTATTCAAAAGACTCTTTAACCATTTTCCATGCCAAACCACATTTTAATAAAACACACTTTTATTTAAAACCATTTTCATCATCTATTTTCACAAATCAACCCAAGAAACTGATTTTAAAATCTCAATTTTAAATTAAAACATCAAGAACATTACACGAAAAACCCCCACTTTCCACAAAAATCCCAAAAAAAATCCCAAAGGGATTTCTTACCAATTTCACACATCAAAATCCCCAATTAATTTAAGAAAAATCAATTAATAGGAACAATCCTTATAGTTCTAACAATGTGGAGTTTAGAAAGAAGCCACCTACCTTAAGGGTTCCAGAAAAATCAACCCACGTACAACCGCACCACAAATTTGGTGAACGCACCACCAAAATCACTCTATATATCCTTCCCTATCATCCATAAGCCTTAAAATCAACATCCAAGGAAACCACAATCCTATATCTACATTCAAAGAATGTAGATATAGAAAACAAAGAAAGGGAGAAGATTAGATCTAGAGAAAGCCAAGAGAAGAGTCTTCTTTGGGAGAAACCACCTTCAAACCACCTCAAACCCCCTTTGAATTGCTTACAAATTTAGTCGGAGAGCCCCTAAAACACCTGAGAACCAAAAATACCAAGTGAGGCTCGAGTGGAAGAATATTTGGTGTGAAATGGAGAAATCCCAAGGGATCCCAGATTTAAAAACCATCTTTTAAGTGGCCACACGGTTTGGAAAACTGTGCACTAACTGTGTGTATGCCACTGCCTTGAGAGAAAGGATATGCACGGTTGCCTCGAATGGTTTAGAAAACATTTTGAAACCCTTTGTCTCCCCCTGCATGGTTTCCTAAAGAACATTCTTGGTTTCCCCTAACTGTCCTCAAATTGTGCACCCTTAGAAAAGCCTCTAACCTTATTCAAAACCCTTCCAAACTCTCCCAACCTCTTCCCAACTCATACCAAGCACTTTCAACACATAAAAATTCATAAAAAGGATACATACATCAAACTGAGGGGTGATACATTCTCCCTGCCATTGGACTTTCCTCCATTAGAAATTAAAGAACCATATCATTTTCAAAAAAGATTAGGCCATTGCTTAGCCTTCTCTTTCTCCTAATCCCAAGTCTCCTACTAAATATGAAAATGGTGCTAAAAAACCCAAACTAAATTGACTCTTTTACCACAAAAAAATTCTCCTTCCTCTCCACAATCTGCACCAGCATGTGCACCAAAGAAGCATCTGGTTCTAGCTCAACATGATCCAAACGAATCACATGGTCATGATCCAGCTGATACTTTTTCAATTAGGACACATAAAACACATTTTCCAGTACAATAAATTGTGGTGGAAAATCCAAACAGTAAGACAGCCCTCCAATCCTTTCAATTATCTCAAAAATACCAATATACCTCATAGATAACTTTCCCTGCTTTCCAAACTGATGATGTCCCAACCTAAGAGAGATTCTCAAAAACACATGATCATCCACATCAAATAACAACAGTCATAGATGATGGTTTTCATACGATTTATGACCACTTTGAGCCATCTCCATCCTCTTCTAGATCAACTTGACTTTATTTACAGTCTCTTGGACAAGCCTCAATCTGATCATCAAAGCCTCGCCCATTTCCACCCAACATAGTGGAGAATGACACAGATTGCCCATATAATGCCTCAAACGGAGCAATATGTATTGAATCTTGATATCTGTTATTATAGGAGAACTCCATAAATGGTAAGTGCTCCTCCCATGAACCACCAAAATACATCGCACAAGCCCTTAAAATATCCTCCAAAGTTTGTATCATCCTCTCATATTGGTCATCCGTCTACAGATGATACGTAGTGCTCATAGTCAACTGTGTCCCAAGAGCTTGCTGCAAGGATTTCCAAAAACATGGTGTGAAACTCAGATATCTATCTGATAAAATTTAAAATGGAACAACATGCCTCATTACCACCTCCCAGATATAGATTTTGGACAGATCCTCCACCGTATGAGATTCCCAAATTAGGATGAAATGGGCTGAATTTGTGATCCAGTCCACAATAACCTATATGGCATCATGTTTCCTAAGCGTTCTTAAGAGACCTATCACAAAATTCATTTCTATTTGCTCCAATTTCTATATAGGGATAGGTAAAGACTACAACATGCCTACTGACCACTGAGGCTCTGCCTTGACTTCCTAACAAGTCAAGCATTCAAGACAAACCTGGCCACATCCCTTTCCATACAAGCCAACCAAAACTGATCTTTCAATGACTTGTACATTTTTTGAATTCATGGACAAACAGCCCACCTAGAATGATGATAATCCCTAAGAAGTTCCTCCCAAAAAGCCAATGGTAGCACTATATGATTCCGAAAACACAAGACTTAATTGCCCTTGAGTTTCAAGCTCTCAATGGTATCCCCACCATTGAGTTTTGACCTCATCTCCATACACTTAGAATCTGATTCATTTGCCTCTTTAACCAAACCATCCAAGTTAGGAACCAACTAAACTAGAAAAAATACCACTCTGTCACCCTGGTCCTTACATTCCAATCTCATTTTGGTTATAACCAACATCAACTGCCACTGATTTGATACCCATTTCACCACTTGAGCATATGATTTTCTACTTAATGTATCTTCCACCAAATTTCTGTTACCCAGTGTATACATTAAGTCGAAATCAAACATCTGGATTTATTCCATCCATCACCTTTGCCTTAGGTTCAAATCTCTTTGTGAGAAGATATGTTTAATCTCTTGTGATTGGTAAACACAATAAATTTCTCAACAAATAGATAATGAAGCCACATTTTTAAAGCATGAACCAATACTACCAACTCCAAATCATGTGTTGGGTAGTTCTTCTCATGAAACCTCAACTATCATGAGGCATATTTAACCACATGACCCCCTACATGAGAACACACCCCAACACTGATCTCGATGTGTCACAATACACCAATTACCCATTCCCTAATTTAGGAAAAACAAAGATTGGTGCAATTTCAAGGTGACCCTTTAGCTCTTCAAATCATTTTTTTCATTTCTCATCCCATTTAAATGGGATATTATTTATTGTCAAATATGTCATCAGAAAATCCAATCATGATAAATATGGAAAAAACATCGATAATACCCAACTAGACCAAGTAAGCTCCTTATCATGAAAACATTCTTTGTATTTCCCATGAGATAACAACCTATATCTTTTTCGGATCAACTGAAACACCACTCTCAGAAATAACATGGCCAAGGAAACGAACCTCTTGTATCCAAAAGTCACACTTTGACAGTTTGGCATAAAACTGATGATCCCTCAAGATCCCCAACATGATCACCAAGTGTTGCTCATGCTCTACCCATGTCCTAAAATACACCAGTATATTATCCACAAATACCACCATAAGAGAATATAGATATCTCTGAAATATCTAATTCATCAATTCCATGAACATTGTTGGTGCATTTTTTAGACCAAAGGGAATAACCAAATACCCATAAAGTCCATATCTACTTCTAAAAGTTTTTTTTGGAATATCTTCCTTCCTCACCCGTAATTAGGTATGCCTTGAACTCAAGTCAATCTTGGAGAACCACTAAGCACCCCTCAACTAGTCAAAAAATCATCAATATATGGAAGTGGATATCATTTCATTATCATAACCTGATTAAGTTGATTATAATCAACACAGATCCGCAAGGTTACATCCAACTTTTTAACAAACAAAGCAGGTGCTGCTTATGGAGACGTGCTCGACCAGATGAACCCTTTGTTTTCTAAATCTTCCAACTAAACTTTTAATTCCTGCAATTCTGCCAGTTCCATTCGGTAATATGAAAGTGAGATAGGTCCGGTTCCCATAAAGATATCAATCATAAACTCCACTTCTATCATGGGTGGAAACCCTAATAATTATTTGGGAAATACATCCATAAACAGATCCACAACTGTCGAAAGAACACTCTTCTCAACACCTTCCACCAATTCCAACAATAGGGCCTCTAACTTATATGATATCATGCCAGAATTTGGTGCCAAAAAACTTGTTTCACCCTTTTTCTCACTCTTCTTCCCCCTAAAGAGTTTTCTAATTCCATCATCTGTCGTAAAACTCACCATTCATGCATACAAATCGATGTTGGACTTAGAAGTCATGAACCATTCCATTCCCAAGACTATTTCATAAGCATCTATCTCAAGAACTGATAAATCTCACATCAATTCAATTTCATCCACAACTAAACAACACCCTTGTAATAGGAAGGCTTGACACTCTCTTTAACCTAGGGGAGATTGTAGGTTCAAAACAGAAGGCATCATTTACACATGTAAATCAACAAATCAGAAATTCAAAAAGAAAGAAGAGAATGGGAAGCATCCATATCAAACAAGGCTTTCATTAATGTTGAATTTAAAAGAACTATACCTCATACTGTGGATGGTCCTGACTGATCATCCATCGTCGCCTGATCAGCTCTAAACAACTGCTTACTTTCCATACTCTATTCTTTATTACCCTACTCAGGTGTCATGGTATTTCCAGAATCACTATGACCAACTTTACTCTACTACTGAGGGGTATTATTTTGTCCCAATCTTGTCGAGGAATAAGACCCCTGCGACCCCTGTGGAGTGTCAAGGACACCCTACCTCAGAGCATTCCGACAATACCATTGAAGATGTCACATCTACTTACAATTATGACATGCTTGGTGTTGTGTCATAAAATCCCACTTGATGTGGCTTGTAGAACCACACTAAAAACATCCTGGCTTGCTCTGAGGCTTTAGAGGAAGATTCCCCAATCCTACTATCAGATTCTAAGTTGTACTCCCACCCAAGAAATAATTCCCCCTCTTCTGCTTGATACTAGTGTTCGATTTCCCACTATTTCCTAGGGGTACCAACATACTTCCCCCTCCTATAGCCCCTATAAGATCCCACTCAGGCATCATATATCGATTCACCATTTCTGTATAATCATCAATACACATCGCCGCTATCTTAGAACAAATTTACTACCTCAACCCAACATCAAAAATTCGTTTCTTTAATAATGTATTACCCACCACCTCAGGTGAAAACCGCACTAAGTTCAAAAACTTAGCCACATATTTCGTTACATCCATGTTATCGTTTGTCAAATTGAATAAATACATTGTGCATTGAATTCTAAATGTGTGAGGGTAGAATTGTTTATTAAAAAAAATTCAAAACCTTCCCATGTCACACCTTGGTCTGCCCAAGCTTGGATCGCCAGCTCCCACCATTGAAGGGAAATATTTTCCAACATGTACGTGGATGACATCACCTTTAGCTCTGTTAGTGTTTCTATGAAGTCAAAATATTTATTCATTACATTTATCCATGCTTAATCCTTTCTAGCTCCGAATAACCCCAAAATATGGGTGGATTTTGCCTTTGAAACTGAACTACATGATCCATATTTCATGGCTACACCCATGAAAATGAGATATCCAATGCCTATAAGTGTCTCTAAAAACTCATGCACCCAACTCGCTGGTAAATTAAAGTTCATCTTAAAAGGGGTAGCTATGTCCTGTTATTCTATACTTTACAACTTCCAAAAATCATATTCCTTACTAACATCCCAACTCAATTAACAGACCAAGAATGAATGTCAACACCAAGACCAACAATAAATTCCAAAGGATCGAATAATTGTTCTCACTTGAAAGCCAAGGACTGAACAAACTGATACCGCTTTTAATATCCTGCCCATATCATTGTCTTGAGAGGGAAGAGGAATGCTACTTGGCCTTAAGAGATGTTCCCAAGGTTCCAAATGTTGGCAATAAATTCTGAGGGATTTGATAATAAATTGGGGAATGAATTTCCCTTAAGACAAAACAAACCAACCAAAAATTCCACAAACTATACGATGCATGTCAACAAAACAACCAAACTCATACATTAACAAAAGACAACTAACTAATCTATAAAAATCCCATGCGAAAAATTAAAAATATCCAAAATCATAGGACCAACCAAAAGACTACAACAAAACTCCAATAGAACTATCACACCATCCATAGCTCCAAACAAAGCTCTATGCTCGAAACACCACAACATCACCCAAGCTTCATTCCGAACTACTAGAAAAATGAGAAGATTTACTATTACTTGTGTCTTGGAATACCAAATCTACCAAAGAAAAAAATTTCCAAAGTAGGTGGTTAGTACTAATACTCAGTAGTATTTCCCCAAATAACATCCTTACATACACCACTAGTAAAGAACCTTTAGCACATTTATATAATTTAGTTTATATAAAACATTAAATAGTGAAACCATTACCATAAGACAAACCTACCTTTACCAAGCCATGTAAAACAAGGGAAAGACATGCTAAGCTATAAGCCATGTCACCATCACACATTAGCACAACCAATTTACATCTTTCGTAGCACACAACAACCAAACAACCACGGTGGAACTTCCTGTCCAAACTCGTTTACTTCATACACAAACTAGTGGTACTTATCGCCCACTTATCCTTTGATGAAGGCCCTTCCATCCACTATCCATAAAATAATTTGTTAAAAAACATTACAAAGGTTCTTTAGGTTTATTTTTCTCACACTTTCCACACATGTAGAATTGGTCTTTCTTTCCTTCTTGGGATTTATCTATTTATCATAACAAATTAAAATCCATTTTATTTTTTTATCTTCAACTTATGAGACCAATGAGAATTTCTAATATCTATCTTGACCTTAAGGGAATAATATGCAATCTATTAAATGATATCAAAAACTCAAATCACAAAACCTTTTCATAGACTCTATATTAATCTACTAAAGAAGTGATCCATCATGTTTTTGGTGAAAAATGGAAAATATAGAGGCATACCATGTAAGCCTTGTAAAGTTCTCCTCATAAGACCTGATAGACTCATCTTCCTTTTGCTTCAACCTAAATAAACGTCGCTCAATTTTAAGATGGAGAGTTCTGGAAAAATATTTATTTAAAAATATTTTCATGAATCCTTCACATTCTGTGATTTTGATTTATTTGTTGGTCTTTTTGTTCATAATTAGTGTTAACCACTGATTGGATTCTCTATTTTAGAGATAAATTATATATATGACATTCTATTATTAAAAGAATTAGAGGACAACGAATATATTCTCAATGAGGTAAATATATTTTTTTGAAATGAGGTGATCTGATGATCCACTAAATGTAGATAACTTTATTTCATAAAGGACTCAATGACAAGTTACTCTTTCTTAGGAGAAGGAGTGTGTTACACGTGATTCAAGTTATTA
Organism: Viscum album; assembly: GCA_963277665.1. Taxonomy (NCBI): domain Eukaryota; kingdom Viridiplantae; phylum Streptophyta; class Magnoliopsida; order Santalales; family Viscaceae; genus Viscum; species Viscum album. Next base: position 68,817,569 of record OY728143.1, read on the forward strand.
TTAATAACATGAATCTATTGATAAGGAAATTTCAGGAATGTATCATCTCTTACTACCGTTAGGTTAGGTATCAAATTAAATAAATCCTCACATTTCTTGTTACATAGGTAATTGTCATGATTCCTCGTATTTCTCATCATTAACTAAAATAAAGGAAAAAATAAGGATGAAAATTCTTAAACTAATAAGCATATGAATAAGGAAAATTTTAAATTAGAAGTAATGACTTATATATTACATGTATATACTAACTTATGTGTCTCTAGGTTTCAATATAGGTTATTCGTGGTTATTTTCCTATTGGGTTCTCTGACTTAACAATTTATTTCCTTCATAGTGGTTCATAAATATCTTGAGAAATTACCAAAAAATATCCTCAAGAAGTGTCATACCAGGTGTTAATCTAGGCCCTTATGTCACACACTAAGGGTAGGTTGAGTTAATACCCAATGATCCATTTTAAGGACATTACCCCGAGGTACATCTATTTAAATTCTATATCTACTTATAGTATCCAGATAATGATTTAATTACTTGGAAACCACTCTCTATATACTTAACCAAAATTTCAGGATTATTTCCTATACTTAGAGGTATCCCTATGGTTTTTAATAACATATTCTTGTCCAAATCCCCTAAAATAACTAGAAATTTCTCTAATTCCAACTATAGGAACCTAATATTTTTACATATATTATTACTTAATAATTAACATAAATATACATTAAACACAACCCAAGGATCGAGAGGCCGAGTTTCTTTGGAAGATGAGGAGCGTATTACATAAACATTGAACTAAATGAAAATTTTATTTTAATATCGATAATGTGCTCATAATTTCCTTTTATCTTATAAAATTATATCGAATAACCTAGGATTACATAAAGAAAATTATTAAGCTATAAATCTCAGTAAGGGAATAAACATGAAAACAAAACACATTATATGATCCAATGTAAAAATATGATGTCCTAAAAGACAAGGATCGTTAATAATAATATGAGAACATGATATAAGGAATATGGTATCATAATATCATGATATAATAAGTTTGGAAAGAATATAAAACTTGACATAATCATAAGTCAAGTCTCACAACCAATACAACATAAAATGGTGGATAGAGTCCCGTTTTGGATTAAGATTACTTCTTAATCCCATATATATTATATGGTGATATATAATAATTACCCAATTAATTAGAGTGCTATCTAGGAACACCCATCATAAATTTACAAGCATATGTGTTCCACAAAATGAAAAAAAACATATAGAAAAAACATAATAATTACCCATGGAAAAAATGGGTTATATAATCATGTCTTATAGAATATTCAGATAGAATATTATAATTATTTCAAAAAAATAAATGATTAAATAATTACTACACATTCATAGTGGAAAAATAATTAAATAACATGAAAAATTAAGTCTATATGAAGCGAATAGATTAAAAATAGTGGAGGAGTAACTTTGGAAATGTACCTCTTAAGCGAGGTTTGGGGGAAAAGAGTAAAGAGTATTTAAAGATAAAAATAGCATATAAAATTACAAAAAAAAATAACCTACATTTTTTTCATAATAAAATTGTTAATTTTTTAAACTAGAGATTTTTCGAAATATTTTAAGGATAGGTACTTTAAAAGGGGTAAGAAAAAAAGAAGTTTCTTTTAATAGGGTTTGTTTAATTGATGAAATTTTGAAAGAGACCTCAAAAGATGTATATCACATACAAATAAAGGTAATAATAACTATTTATTAATTTAAGTGTCACATATATATATAATTTTAAATAAATACTTTGGAATAATTTTTTCAATAAGTTATTCGCAGAGGGAAAATTCATGACCCAAAAGAAAGGAAGGTGGTTTGGAATTCCATTACTTTAGGTCCTGATTCATTCTTTACTTCCACTTAACTTCCTAAATTATCAAATTATATTTATTTATAACTTTATTAATAAACATTTTCAACTATATTTGGTTTTTTAGTATGGTGTTATATTAGTTTAGAGTCTTTTAATTGAGATAATGAGTCTGTATTTGTTGTCCTAAAGTCATTAGTTTTATGGTTCCAAGGTCATGTTACTTGTAGGTGGTTATGGAAGTTCTTTATGAAATGTATCCATAACTCTATAAGTATAATGTAATGAAGTTAATTTGTTTTAAAAAATTAAAAAAATTCTTAGTATCAAATATTATTCAAAAATAATAATGAGTATAGGTGTTATTGTTATACACTAAGTTCATTAAGGGGGTTTTCCAACCATTGCGAACTTATCGAGTTTTCTTTAATATTATTGATATATATCCATTATAGGATTTGAAATAAAATATAAAATTATTTTTATATAAATTTTCATCATAATAAATGTATCAAACCCATCCTTTATGGTGGTGATTAAAAATTAAGTACATTGTCTATAGAGGTGGGAAACCATCCATATTGTGAACAACATTTTCATTTTAGAATGAAAATAGAAGAGGTTGAATAATGGATATTACATTCACATAGTAAAATTAATGTATATTTATGATAATTTAGTCATTATTTCATGTTGGATATAATTTTCTGGCACGATTAATGTGAATAAAATCTAAAAATATCGATTGAGGCTATTTGCTTATCCTTTGGAAGTCTCCTCTTAGGCCACCCTCTAAGGCACCTTGGAATGGTCATTTAGTATGATGAAAACTCCATGTACATGGGGAGAAGGGGTTTGGAGATAATTTTAAATATTTTTGGATAAATAAAATTCTTTGAATGTGTGAGAAAATTTGGTGGTGAGGGTGGTTTTTATAAGGTGAGGAGAGGTATGTTTTGAATAGAATATTCATGAGTTTATTATTTTTTCTCAAGAATGCCAATAATTATGATTATTGTTTCTAGATATAGTAATTAGTTAATGTTAGTTATAAATAATGGTTTATTTTACCATCCATGACTTTTTAATTTAGTTATTTAGCTTATAATTTTAATTATTGTTTTTGTCATATTTCACTATTCACCAAAAATTCAACTATTTTATGAAAATAAGAAAAATCACCCAAATTTTTTTTAATATTTATATTATAAAAATTAAATCATTTTAAGAAATTAATTTTATAAATAAAATCCTTATAAATTTGAAAAATAAAAATTTCAATATTATGATCAATTTTATGACCATTTGAAAAATCACTTGTAGTGTCATAAATTTATATTATCATTATAATGATACTTATTATTTTTTTATCAACCTACTTTAGTAAAATAAAATTTCTTTTAAATATTTATATTTATCATAAAAATTTAAATAAAAAATTCATGTTTTACAAAACTACTAACACTTATTCGGTCATTTTTAAAAAAATTATTTATTTGTATCATGATATAAATATAAAATATTTTAATTTTATAAGATAGCTAAAAATTATTTTACAATTAAATAAGTGATTTTACTATGATTGAAGTTGAGTTTCTATTCATAATGGTCATATTACTGTTCCAATGGAAAATTATTATTCCAATGATCATATTTCTTATAGCCATATATTTTATCTACCTTCTATAAATATAGCATATTTAATTCATTATTCATTCATTTATATTTTCTCCAATATTTATATATATTTTTATTTTTAATATAAATATTTCATTAATAATAGTATGTTTTACTTCTATAGTGTTGTTCATGAATGTGATCATTCTAGGGGATCGAGTATATCCAAATTTTCATATTATAATTATCTTATATTTTATTTTTTATCAAATATGAAAATTTACACAATTAGAAGTAAAATTCCATTGATAAAATTATGGATTTATACATGTAAAATCCTCCACATGATGATCATTGAAAAAGTATTTGATCACCATCAAATTACTCCAATAGAATTTGATCTAATCAAAGTTAATAGGTTTGAATTTTGAGATAAGTGTGACACTAGTGAACGATTTTCTTTTAAAGGAAATATAATATTATGTTTGGTGGGTAGCACACATTATGTGATGGTATCTGGGAATAAGATATGTTTGTTCTCATATAATCACTATAAAAGGGAACCCTGACATGATAATTGAACATAGGCATCCTAATTTGAGTTTCATATTCGAGAACACTAACTTCAACATCGAACATGGCCAGGCTAACTTGAGTACCAAATGTGGGTGTGTTGACATGAGAAAATGATGTGAAGCACTATAAATAGATGAATTCCATTCCATTTTAGTGCACCCTATTTGCATCTTGAGTAAAACCTAAATTTACATGCTCATTTTTCAACCAAGTCTTATGCACTGATCAAGTTAATTATGAATCCCATTAACCCAACACTAAACACATCTCTCTAATAATTCTAAGATAAGCCCAATATCTTTACCTGGGTGAAAATTCCTTGTGTGAAGGTGTTGTGTGAACAGATCTAAGTGAAGCACATGGGAAAAATATTTGGTGAAGAACGAAGGATAATCACTTTTGGGAAATTTTTTAGTTTAATTGTTTTTTTTAATTTATGATTCTTATCATCTGAACATCTATAAAACAATAATTTTTATTATTTGGTTCCTTAAGAAACTCTCTAAGGTTCAGGTTGTTAATCATTACTTGAGATAGTAGATTAGGTATAACCACTAGAGTTTTCACTCTATGTTATACCTAAATTAGTTTCTCATTTGGAAAACCACCACATTTTCCTCTACATTCATTGTTCTTTTTATTCCTACTGATTCCCAAAATTTTCTAAAACCAAAATAGTTAGTGTTATAATATCTAAAAAAACATAACAAATCATATTAAATAATAATAAACCATCTTATGAAAATTATAAATAAAAAGTTATTTTTAACCATTCCATATTATATTTAATAACCACAATTCTCCATATAAAATTAACCATTAAGGGTAAAATATAATTCTATATTGAGCTTGAATAACCACCTAACCTATAAAGTTTTATAAACCATTCCTCGGATAGAAACTATAATTCCATGTTTCATAAATAATCCATAAGTACATGATTTATAATAGGAGTTACACCTTCTTACTTTTAAAAAATATTTCTGAGTTAAAATTTTCTAGAATTAAGAAAAACACATAAATATCAAACCCTTGAAAAAAAAGTCAAAACTTCCACTAAATTTCCATTTTTTCATAAAAATGAGATTTTTTATATTTAAGTTTTTTTCATTCAAAGCATATTTTATTTATTAGATGAACCCACAAAGTGGAAATAATTCCATTATATAGTATCTAATCACTATTAATAGTTATCAAAAATGTTTAAAAACGTGATATTTTCAAAAAAAAGCTCAGTAATGGATATAAAAAGAATAGAAATTAATTAACCCATTATAAACATGATGACAAATATAAAAAGCTTCTTTTTTCATAATAATCATTCAGCACAAAACAATAACTTATTTACTCATGAAATTAATATGTTTGGCCAAAATATTTTTTAAAACATTTCATTAAAAAAAATTAAATAAAGATTCATGATTTATAAGGGTTTTATTGAAGACATGAAAATTTTACCTTAAAATTAAGCTTTTTAGTCATATAAGATCATGAACTTTCCTTTAAATCATAATCTTGTTTTCTTACCTGGTGAAATCAAAATATTTCTATTAAAACACATCAATAACTTAAAAATGAGATATATCTATGGAAAATGAAAATAATCAAATTATAATAAAAATAAAAATTATAATTGTGGAATACATAATTCCATATATCATTGTCTTACCATCATGGCCTCATTCTAAGAAATTATACATAAATATGTGATTCGTGTTCCAAATAACCAAGAACTTTTATATAATAAATCCTAACGATGTATCTAGGGGATATAATGGGCCTCTCCCATCACTTACAAAGTCTGATTCATTCATCATATAAAAAACGGATAACATTTTATTACATAATCAATATAATCATTTGTACTCAAAACCAGGCATATGAAATGTTAATAATTTTCTCTAGTAAATAAATAGAACAACATTATCATAATCCATAAATAGAAATAATTTGGATGGTATAATTAGAATATATCTGTAGTAAATCATAATAATCATACATGTATGTTTACATAGATTAAAATAACATTAAAATAGAATTCAAGACTTTCTATGAAAACATGAGAAAAATGTCATTTTAAAATGATAACATTTTAAATAATAATTTCCAAAATATTGATAAATGGTTTTCATTTAAAATAATTATGGAAACTTTAACAGGAATATTAAAATAAAAATAATAGTTATAATGATAGGAATGACAGTTAATTCAATAAACATTAAAACAAATATTCATTTCATGCTTTTGGTAAAAAGTCAAAAAGTACAACATTCAGAAAATGAAAAGAATACTTATTTTAAAAATCACAAAAAAATAAAATATAATATAAAAATAATTTAAAAATAATTTAATCCTAGTATAATTATTATTCAAAAAATTATAGAATACATGGATATATAGAAGAATTTTTTTTAAAGGAAAACTTTAAAACAAGGTTTCGAAGGAAAATACCTTACCACTTTAGTAACATTTCAATTAAATGGAAATTAAATTGGAGAACATTGAAAGGATTTTTAAACAACTTGAATTTTTGTAAATAAATGATAAAAAAACTTTCATATGAATAAAAATACACCAGTGAAATGAAATCATGTGGTGAAAATGTAATAAGTCTCAAAGAAAGGAAATTGAGATGAGAAATACCTTACCTCAAGTTCTGAATTGTTTTTTACATTCTTTAACTCAAAAATAATAAAATTATATTTGTTATATACTTTCTTAATAAAAATTTTAATTTCTATTTCATTATCATTATTCTCTTTATTTTATTTATTACACTGACTTATTTAGTTACTAAATTATTTAAGTTTCCATGGATGTTTTGAGGACATTCAATTCATAATCCTTAAAAAAATTGATAGGTTGACCATGTTAAAATGGATTATGATTCCATAATATTAATTACATTAATATTAAAATAATTATCACTATTATAAATTAAATAAAATATTATAATCATCCATGAAATGCAAACATGGAAAATGAATCACATCGCTTCATAGAGGTGGTAGTTCGTACGTACGTACTAGCGACGTTACCATTTTTTAATTAGTAGTAGAGTAAGAAAAAAATTAATATATTATATTTAAAGAATAATTATTTTTTTATGAATATTATATATATTAAATAAATCTATCATAATAACCAGCATTTTGAGGTAGTGATAAAAAACCAAATTCATTGCTTTGTGGAAGTGGTAGTCGACACGTACGCATGATCGATGTATTCAATTATTATATGATGAAAAATGAAATGAATAAGGATTTAAATATAATCATAATTTAATTTATGTATATTGAAGATAATGGTTTCATTATATCATTATGTATAAGGAATAATAGAAGCTGGTATAAAAGAAATAAAATAAAAGATCTGAGTTAATCTTCATACTTGTTCTTTGAAAATCCTCATTTTTCTTCAACATTGAGCCAAATTAGGATGGTCATAAGAAAATACAAGAAGATATAGAAAGTGTATCAGGAATATATGAAGGTTTTTCGGAATATCTTGGCTAAAATAAATGGTTCATGAGTTGCGATGAATAGAGGAGATGTGGTGTCCTTTTATAAGAAGGAGGAAGGATGGAATTGAAATTTTTAAGACCATTAAAATATAATAAACATAATAATCATTTAATATGGATAAAAATGGATATAATTTAGAGTATATTATAGTTAAAAGTCAAAATCCCCAAAATAAATAAAAAATTATAGGTTTAAGTTTCATTTTAAACCTTATCTTTTGGTTTAACCCCGTCGTTGACCCTTTTTTAACTTTAGTCATAGTAACAACTTATTTAACCTTTATGGGTTATAAATTTATTTATATGGTGGAAAATAACACCAAAATGGTCCATGGATATCATTTTAGACCATTTCCCATTCAATTTGTTATCATTTAATATTTTTTTATTTTAAAAACATTTAATAAAAATTTATTTAACATAAAATATCATTCAAGTAATTTTTGAGACTATTCAAAAATTTTGATTTTAATGAAATAATTATGATAATGGATTTTAAATATAAAATAGTTAAACATAAATTATACATTATAAATAACCAAAAAAATTATGTAACATTGTTATTTATCTAAAAATATTACCTTTAATGTTTTTCAAGTCATTTTCTTTGATTTTTCTAATCCTTGCACAAGCACAGTGTCGTCATTGCGTAAGAGTTTAAGGTAATTATAACATTAATAAAAATTAAAATTAATTTATAATAATAAAAAATTTTATTTATGTTAAAAATAAAAATTTATATTCAATCATAACATCTTTTTATCCCAATTAAAACATATAAGAAAAATTAAAAGTAAGAGTGAAAATTTTGTAATTATCATTTACTTAAAATAATATAAAGGTTATGATCAAAGTCAAGTGAAAAAAATCTATATTTTAGAATCAATTATTATTATGGTCTAATACACTCATACAATAAAATAAATACTGGTGTTAAAGAAGATTATTAGGCCTTATCTCATAGTTTTAACAGTGTTTTACTCATTTCACCCTTACTAGGGTGACAATATTTTTTCCAACGTTACTATACATAATAACCAAAAATAAAAGGAATGTATTTACCAAATTTAAACCTCCTAATTAGAGATATTGAATAAATTTTTCAATATTCAATTTTTATTATTATAATAAATCAATTTTAATATAAATATCTAAAACATAATGAGAAACATTTTTTTAGACAGATGCATTTTTATTCCAAAAATGAGCTTACACCAAAATCAAATATGATTCTAATTATTTTGTAATTATTTATAATATTTTAAATTAAATTTTAATAATTTTACTTTAATACTTAATCCAAAATGTAAAATAAATTTTAAATTACTATATTTAAAGAAAAGAAATAATATTTTTTCAAAAATAAATATTTTTTTACTATTCTACAAAGACCTGGATTCAAGTGGATCGACCCTTTGCATGTTATCAAGGCTTCTAGAGCTCAAAGGAGGCTTTGATGAAGTTTCTAGAAGTTAGGGTGATGCGAATTGGTAGCTAGGAACTTTCACAGCGTGAAAGTGGGTTTCATACTATGTAGAATAATTTAACAAGGTTAAAGAGGGTTTTATACCATATAGTTTTATGGGTTTTTAAAAATAAAATAAAATTTAAAGGTGAAGGTTTTTTCAGAGTAAATTGACTTCGAGGAGCTACAAGATGTGAAAGAGGATTACATATCATGTAATTCCCCATTGTTGTAATGTTTTAAGTGTTTTCCATCTACACAAGTTGTCAAACCCTACGGATGCCACTTCTCTCTCCCTCGACTCTAGGAAACTCAGTGACCCCTTATTTGATGTCTTGGTAATTCCATCGATAAGGACTGATTCCTAGCTCCCTCCTTAAATCTGTAGTGATCTGTTTTCTATCTGAGGTAGGTTCTACCTCCGTTTTTATGGATCTTTGATATGCTTCCTCCTATATCACCTCACCATGCAATGCTGGATGATCTCCCATGTTTCTAATAGTGTTCCTCTCAGTTGTTGTTGGTATGATGGTGCCGCTGCATTCATAGTTGGATCTAACACTTTTGGGGGTGGTGATCGGGGATCCTTTGTGTAGTCTGTTCTCATGTGAATAATGTTGATGACCTCTTGAGGTACTGGATTAATGGATTCTCTAATTATTTACCTGAAATCGTAGAGCTACCATGTTTTATCCCCATGAATCTCAACGAAATTTACCTAATTAAATACTTGAACCAGGTTAAATAATTGGTATCGATGTTATGGTGATGTTTTTCTGTTGTATCATGATAACGGTTTTCCTCTTGAGTTGCTTGATAGTGTGATATCTATGTTTTTTTTAAAGGTTGGGGCCGAAGCCTCATTTTTATTAATAAACCAAAGCAAAGATCTCTTTTAACTGGGTATAGGGAGACCCATTACATAGCCTGAAGGCCCAGTGGGCTTGTAGCCCATTACATAGCCCGTAGGCCCAAATTTTTGGCCAAATTCTTATTCTGTGAATAGTAACCCGGCTGCTACAGTACCCGCACAGTACCTCTGCGGCTACAGTGCCCTGCCGCCGCTATAGTACCCGCTACAGTACTGCTACAGTACCCTGTGCCCATTTGATGATAAAAAAATTGATTTAGGTTTTCATGTTTAATTGAATTGGCTAATGAACCTGAAGCATGTTGATGCATGTTGATAAAGGAATTAAAGGCATGTTAAATTAATTGTTTAATTAATATGTGATATATTATGATATCTTATTTCTTAGGATCCCCGTAGATAAAAATTATGAATAATGATTCAATTAATTAAAGATGGAATAATAATTGGTTATGTGATAAAAGATAATCCCTTTGTAGGTCTTGAGTATCCCATTTTCTTATAAAGGTCGAGTTCCTTATGCTTAGGAACTATGAGGGATCATTTTGTGTGAAGGCTAAATGCCTTGTTTTAGGTCTAAGAGTCTGGTTGTTTGTTTTTTCCCTACTTATTGGGATGTGATGTGAGCCTAGAATGGCTTGTCCTAGAGGGTAATTGTAGGTTTTTGGGGTAGGGAAACCTAAATGTGATGTGATCCTGGAATGGCTGAGCCTGGAATGTTGTTCTGGTATGTGGGGTGGGAAGGCCAGATTGTTGTGGCAGCAATGGATTCATAGAGTGGTGAGATGCATCGGTTTATACATGTGGTGTTAGGGAGGACACTGGAGATGATGGAATGGTTTTAAGTTGGGCTTACTTGATGATATGAATGTTGGATTATTTATGAATATATTGTTTGTTTATATTCTTTACATTACCCAATGAGTGAGGCAGATGGTTTTTCTTACTATCCTTCCAAGAGAGGCGAATATGTGTGGGGTATGCCATGTGATTTCCGTGTTTAGATTCTCATGGTTGGATGGGTCTACACTCTTATTACATATGGAGATGACTCAATGGGTAGTTCATCTAATCAATGTTTTGATCCCCTTGTGTTTGGTAGCTTATATTGTTTTCCTATAATATCTGGAAGTATGGAAAGTGATAATGTTATTGAATAAATGAATGAATGTTTAACCCATGGGGTTAGAGTTTTCCCGTATCCAGTACAGAGGTTATAATTCGGAGAAATCGTGGACCCAGTCTGTTATTCATAGAGGGCATGGATCATTGTTGTGATGAAATGAAATGTGGAAATGATAATGGTCAATTAATTATTAATGAATTAATTAACCTAAAGTGAAACTGATAAAAAGAGATAAAGTGACTTAATATACCTCTTTAAATGGTAGTGTACTTATAGGATATCTAGTCTTAGCAGTGTTATTCTAGAGTCAGAGTGACATTAGTTGCAGTTGATTCTAAGACTATGTTATTTACATGGTGTGGTTGTAAGATATATTTTATCATGTAATTTTTTTTCTATATTCTACTCTACCCTATAAGTTAGGGAAACTAACACCCTATGTATTCTGATCCCTGGGAGTGTTTTCTTCAATATCCTGGTGGGAGGTTGGATGGATGACTACCCCCTTTGGCCCTAGCCTCTTCTCTTGTTAGTTAATTGTGCTGGTATTCATGGAAATTAGTTTACCCCATATATGTGTATAGAGAGTTGTAATTTCTTCTAGGTATTTCATACACATGTATTCTTGATATAGTTTCCTATGGACTACTATTGGTATAACGTGTATGTGGTGTGATGGATTGAGTATCCTTACTCGATGTATGGGTTGTGATAGCTTGAGGTATAATACCATATGTATGGTATACATTATGAGAGCTATGGTGGATCCTAGAAACTACCTGGTTACTTTGGTTATGTGGATGTGTTGGTGTGATGCATGAGGTGTACGTTGAGACATGAGTTGCGTGATGTGGTGCTTCACCCAAGTGTCTGTGGGCTAGCGTTTTTGGAGAGAGATGCTCTGGACGTCCAAAGTTGGGGCAAAGTGGAAACAAAGTACTAAAGTGGTAGCGGGGTACACTTGATATTAATTATTATATTATATTATATTGTATGCAATACTTGGTGGGAGTATCCATGGTGAGGCTCGGAACGTAGTATAACGGTTTAGGTGGTGAGTGAGTTCCCCTTATTGTTCACTATACTTTAGCATGCTTTATTTACTTTTTCACAAGAGGATTTGGGGAGGATCCTACGGAGTATACTGTTATACTCACCATATGTATTTATAAACTGTTCTTCAAGTTAGTTAGAGCAGGTTGGAGATTAGGATGGTTACTACTAGCTTGTGGGTTGTAGGAGCTTTTTGGGATTCGTGGTTACTACCTTCTTCACCTTTCATTTGGTACTTGTAGTTTTTTTCATTTTAGTTGTAGTATTTCTTGCATTACAGTACATTTTTGTATTTGGGTTTCTTTTATATTGTGGTCTGAGCAGGAGTTGTTTGGTGTCTATCTTACCTCTCCATTTTTCATGTATTTCTCTTAGAGGGTAATGACTCCCATCCGTATGTTTATCATACCTTCTATGCTAGTCGCCAACCTAGGACCTGCTGGAGGAGGGACTCGGGGGTCACTATCTCTCTTCTCCCATTTCTGGACTAGGAGGGGCACACTTTGTGGGGTGGGGTCATGGTAGAGTAGTATCATAGGTCAAGTTGAGGGATAGGATGGATTTTGAGTTAGTCATATATGAGGTTGAATGGGTTGGTAGGGAAACGGTGCCAGCTAGGTTAGAAAGCACTGTACACATGGTATACCAGCTGAGACACTGGTATTTTGGTCCCCCTATGATCTGATTCATAGACCAATAAGCTTATAGTGGATACTAAATGAGGTGATATTGGTTTCAGGGTAGATATCAAGGAAAGGATCATGAATCATTATTCTTTGTTCCTATGTTTGAATGGGTAGACCTTGGGATAGGTTAACCTAAAATAAATAAAATAAAATAATTAATTAATGTTAACCTATCTCAAGGTCTACCCATCACAAGGGACTTTTAGGGTGAATGATTTTTTTGATCCAAGAGAGATACACTCCTTCATATCCCATGCCCTTTTCCATGATTTGTGAATTATAGTATAGAGGCTTCCAGTTCCCTTTGTGTTAACTACGCTAGTTAGAGGTCGAGCTGACTTGTTTGAATTATGTAGAAACTATGAGCCAATGTTGGGGAAGCACCTATCTTGTGGATATTTACTATGTTTATAGATACAACCATATTAAATTATCCTCATCATGGATTAGTTGTATTCAGTGTAGGCTATCGTGGATTGATTCAGTAGGAAGGTTGTGTTCGGCGATGCTGATGGAGAGTCGGCAGTGTTTGTGGGCAAGTGAGACCCTCGAGTGGGTTAGAGGCATGTTCTTTCCTTTTCATCCTTGATGGTCGTGTTGATATTGAGTTCTTTGGAGGTTCAGCAGTTGGTGTTTCCTAGGGTCATAGAATAGTACGCTGATATATTTCTATAAGATGTTGTTACATTACCCATTCAATGATAGATCGAGTTATGGATCGAGTTATAGCCAGACGTGTCTTTTATCACAATTTATCCATATAGGATTGTGCCTTTTGAGTTTTGAGTGCTACGTATACAGCTAAATAATATTTTGCAGTGCAGTTTTGTTTAGCTGAGTGTGCCTCCATGGGGTGCACCATTTTCGTTTGTAAAGAAGGATGATGGTAGTTTGTGGTTGTGTATTGATTATCATTGCATGAACCAAGTGACAGTAAAGAACCACAACCCTCTTCCACTAATTAATGATTTATTCGATTAACTAAAGGGTGAAATTTATTTCTCTAAGATCGATTTACAGTTAAGATATCATTAAAGGTGTATAAAGTATGAGTATATTCCAAATACTTCTTTCCATTTTAATCATGGGAATTACGAGTTCAATGTGATGTTGTTTGGTGTGATGAATGCTACAAATATGTTCATGGGGTTAATGAACACTGTTTTTTGTGAGTTCATGGATAAGTATGTAGTGGTTTTCATCAATGGAATCCTTGTGTACTCAACATCTGAGGAAGATCATACAGCTCATCTACGTGTCATCTTGGGAGTTCTTCACCATGAGAAATTTTTTGGGAAGTTTCCAAAGTGTAAGGTTTGAGATCTAGAAGTCTGTTTCTGGGAGAATTTTTTATCCCAGCTGAGAGTAGTTGTGAATCTATTGAATATAGAAGCATCTGTGTCTTGGGAATTACTCAAGAAAGTAGTAGAGGTTTAAAGTTTTCTTGTTCTTTAAGTCTATTATAGGAGGTTCGTAGCCTATTTATCTCGGGTTGCAAATCCTCTAATAGTGTTGACCAGAAAAGATAAGGATCTATTGTGGAATGATAAGTATCAGGAATATTTTTAGTATCTGAAGTAGAAGTTGGTCAGTGCTTTAGTTCTTTGTCTACCAACAGAATGAGTTTTTCTTGAGGATTTCTGTGATTCTTTGTGTCTTGGGTTTGGTTTTGTTCTTATTCAGTAGAGATTGATTGTTTCTTATGGGTCTCGGTAGTAACGTCCTTATGAGAGTAATTATTCCACTAATAATCTTGAGTTGGTAGAAGTACTATTTTCTATGACGTTTGGGAGACATTACCTCGTCAATGAGCACTTTTTGGTCTTCACCAATTATAAAAGCCTAAGGTGTTTTCTCTCAAAGTGTGACTTGAACTTGCACTCGCATTAGTGGATAGAGTTCTGAAAGGAATACAACTTTGCGATTTTTTATACACCTAGAAAGGAAAATGTTTTAGTCGATGTGTTTACTAGGGGGTCACACAATGATTTATTTCACAAATCAAAAGATTCCTGGAAAGTAATAGAAGAGCTTTTATCATTGCATCTGGATGTGGGATAATTCTGGGGTAGAGGTTGTCTTTTTTAGATGATGGTGTAGTCATCTCTAGTTTAGTAGCTGGAGGAATCTCAGTTGGGGGATCTTGAGGTGGAGTTATAGAGAGACCATGTTGTTTGTGTTGATTCCCCTCATTGTTGGTCATAGGATGAACAACACCGATTATTTTTCTAGGGAAGGATTTTAGTTCCCTTGGAAATGCATGAAAAGGTTCTCATAGAGTTTCATATTTTTCCCTTAGCGGTATATCCTGGCATGAAAAATATGTACTGAGCTTTGAGGAGTAAGTTTTTATGGCCTATTTTGAAGCGTAGAGTTGCGGATTTTTTGTCTTGATATTTGTTCATCTAGAAGGTGAAGGTTAAGCGTCGTGTTCCTAGTGTTTTTCTCTAGACGTTAGATGTTCCTCAGTGGAAGTGGGAGGGAATCTCTATGTACTTTGTTAATGGTTTACCTTGATCCCCAATAGAATATGGAGTTATATGGGTGGTATTTGATCAATTGATGAAATAATCCCACTTTATAGAGATCAAGGAGTTGATATTAGTAGAGGTTTTTTCGAGTAAGTATCTAGAGTATGGGGTGAGACTCCACGAAGTCCTGAGGATGATCATTTTTGATCGAGAGAATCATTTTACCTCTAGGGTTTAGAGAGGTCTTCAGCGTGCTTTTGGTACTCAGATAAATCTTAGTACTACTTTTCATCTGTAGGAAGACGGTAAAATAGAGCAGACCATCTAAACTCTTGAAGACATGTTTCACACTTCTGTCCTAGATTCTAGAGGTTCATGGATGAGGCACCTACCCTTGGTAGAGTTCTCTAACAAAAATAGTTTTCACTCTACCATTGGTATGGAACCATTTGAAGCCCAGTATTCTCGACCTTGTTGTTATCTATTGTGTTGGTCTGGGGTCTTATAGTTAGAAATTATCATACTAGAACAAGTACAGAATAAAACAGAGATGGTTTAGGTGATTCACAAGAGGATGAAAGCAGTACAGGATTTTCAGAAATCCTATACCAATCATAAGAGGATACATCTTGAGTTTGGCATTGGGGATCATAGGTTTATGAAGGTAACTCCACTTCAAGATCAGTGGAGGTTTTTTCATGGGAGTAATATTTCTCCCCAATTGTTTGGGCCTTTCTAGGTTTTGACTCATGTTGGAGTCATGGAATATTGGGTAGCACTTACCCTATAGATGATTCGGATACAAAATGTTCTCAACATGTCGCGGCTCCATTGTTATCTTCATGATGAATCTCATGTCATCGATTGGGGAGAGATCGATGTTGATGATGATGTAACCTTTAAAGAGTGGCTTGTAGAGATCAAGGTCCATAAGGATAATGTGTTTTGTGAGTTTTATGTCCCCTTGGTTTGTGACTTTTGGTGGTGTGGTGGAATGGAGGAGAGTAACAAGAAATGTGAGTCATAGATATATGCTCAGTACTCCGAGTTGTTTGATGCTTAGCTCTTCTCTTGTAACATAGTTCATTTAGTGGTTGTAGACCCTTTATGGTTATGAAAAGTATCTCTTATTTCTTGTAGTGGAATACTATCTTCTGAGGGGTATCTATCCTGGGAGAATGTTTAGAAGCTGGTTTTGGTTTTCATATGGTTTTGAATTGTTCATTTGATGAAGCGGGTGCGATCATGTGGTAGAGAGAGCCTTGTGGGGTATCTCATGAGGTGGCTATTAGGATGACTCGTTTCTTTTTCCACTCTAGGTTGGTTTTCGATTCTCAAGGATGAGAATTTTTTAAAAGGTATCTAATGTAAGGGCTCATGATCCATGTTAATCGACACTAGGCATGTTTCTAAGCCTTGAGGGTCTTGGATTGGTCCTGGATAATGTTTGGAGGAGTTCAGGTGCTGAGTATTGGGAGTAGGGAACTTTCACAGCATGAAAGTGGGTTTCATGCCATGTAGAATAATTTCGCAACATGAAAGAGGGTTTCCTAACATGTAATTTTTTAAGGTTTGAGAAATAAAATACAATCAAAAGGTGATCATTTTTTCAGTAGAAACAGACCTCGAGGCTACATGACATGAAAGGGGATTTCACATACTGTAATTTTCTACTACTATAATTTTTTATGTGTTTTATAGACACTCGGGTTATCAAACCGTACGGTTGTTACTTCCCTCTCTCCTGACTCTAGGAGACTCAGTGACCCATTCTTTAGCGTTTTAGGAATTCCTTTGATAAGGATCGATTTCTGATTCCCTCCTTTGATCCATAGTGATCCATATTTGATCTGAGGTAGGTTCTACCTTGTTTTTTTAGTTATTTTATCTGTTTCCTCTCATGTCTTCTCTCCATGATATGGTTAATGATCTCTTCTTTTTTTAAATGGATTCCTCTTTGATTTTGTTAGTACAATGGTGTTGGGGAATCCTCAGTTGGATGCAGTTCTTGCGAGAGAGGTGATCAGGGATTCATTGCATGGTTTTTTATCCTGAGAAGAATGTCTAAGACCTTTTGAGGTAGGGGATTCATGCGTTATTTATTTATTTTCATGAAATCATAGAGAAGGCATGTTTTATTTCCCTGGATCGTAGTGAAATTGAACAAATTAAATACTTGATCTCGATTAAAGAATTGGTATTGATCACATAGTGAGGTTGTTTCTTTGTGTCTTGATAATAGTTTGCCTCTTGATTTTCTAGATAGCGTGATATATATGCCTTTATTGGTTTATCAGGTTGGTCTTTATGGAAATTGGTAAAGAATGTAAATCCATAATTAATTGATAATTAATTGGATAATTGGTTGAAGAGGCATGTTTAATGAATTTGGTTGTTATTGTTGCAATTTGATGATAATAAAATTGATGAATGTATGCATGTTTAATTGAATTTATTAATGAACCTGAATCATATTGATGCGTGTTGATAAAGGAATTAAAGGCATGTTAAATAAATTGTTTTACTAATTTGTGATAGCTTGTTTCTTAGGTTTCCCGTATTTGGAACCTATGAATAGTGAATTAGTTACTTCAAGATAAAATAAGAACTGGTCATGTGATAAAATATTGTGCCTTTTGGATCCCAAATTACTGGTTTACTTAAAAATTAATATTTCCTTGTGCTTGGGATATGCGAGAGATAATTACTCATAAAGGTTTAATGCCTTATTTTAGGGTCAAGAGCCTGGTTGCTTGTTTGTTTCCTTCTACTTGTGACATGATGTGAGCTAGGGATGACAAATCCTAGATGGCTGGTTTGGGTTGTAGGGGAAGGGATTCCCGGATGTGATGTGATCCTGGGTTGGATAAGCCTGGAGGTTTTTTGTGGTATATGGGGAGGGGTGGCTTGGTTTTAGTGGCATTATTTTACACCTAGAGGGGTGACATGCATCAGTTAATGCTTGTGGTGTCAGAGAAGACACTAGAGATGATGAAATGGGTTAAAGCTGGGCTTACTCGATGATGTGAAATTTAGATTCTTGTTGAATATATTGTTTTTTTATCTTCTTCACTTTCCCCACTACTTTAGGAATATGTTTTTTCTTACTCACCTTCCAAGAAATGAGAATATGTGTGGGGTATTCCACGTGCTTTCTGTGTTTAGCTTCTCATGGTTGGATGGGTCTACGCTCTGGCTATATGTGGAAAAGACTCAATGGTAGTTCATCTACTCTCCATATTGATCCCCTTGTGTTTATTAGCTTAGAATATTTTCCTAGAATACGTTGAATTTGGAAAGTTGTAATGTTTTCGAATAAATGAATTAATGTTTAGCACATGGGGTTGGAGATTGCAGGGATGCAATACTAAGATTATAATTCTGAGAAACTGTGGACTCCATTTGGTTATGTCTAGAGGTAATCTATCTTTGTTGTGATGAAATGAAATGTGTAAATTATAATAGTTAATTAATGATTAAATAATTAATTAACATAAAGTTCAAATGATAAAAATTGATAAAATAACTTAAATTATCTCTTTAAATGGTTGTGTGATTATAGGATATCTAGTCTTAACAGTGGAATCAAGGAGTCCAATATACGTTAGCTGCATTTGATTCTAAGACTAGATTATTCCCATAGTGTGATTTTGAGATATATTTTATGATGTAATTTTTGTGTCCCTATAGGATACTCAATCCAATTGGTTAGGGAAAATGACACCCTGGGGATTCAAATTCCAAGGGGTTGTTTTCCCCAACATCCTTGTGGGAGGATATATAGATGACTACCCCCATTTTCTCTACGCTCTTCTCTTGGTAGTTCCTTGTTCTAGTATGCATGGTGGTTAGTGTTTCCCATATATGTGGGCAGAGGGATATAATTTCTTGTGTTTATTTCACACACATATATTCTAGATATATTTTCCAATGGATTATTATAGATATAACATGTATAGGACGTGATGGCTTGAGTATCCTTACTTGGCATATGGGTTGTGATGGCTTGAGGTATAATACTCAATGTATGATACACATTATACGAGTTGTGGTGGATCCTAGAAACAACCTGGTTACTTTTGTTACATGGACATGTTGGTGTGATGCACGAGGTGCATGTTGACGTATGAGGTGCATGTCGTGGTGCTTATCTTAGGTGTCTATGGGCTAGCCTTTTTACAGAGAGATGTTCAAGATGTGCGATGTTGGGGAAGAGTGAAAACCTAGTGAGAAAGTGGTAGCAAGGAACCTTTATATTCTTTATTATATTATATGGTCTTTTATGTGAAACTTTCTAAGTGTAGCAATGGTGAGGATGGGAACTTAGTATACCCGTTTAGGTGACAAGTTAGTTTCCCTTGTTTTTCACTATTCTTTAGCATGCTTTCTTTACTTTTTCAGGACAGGCTTTCGGAGGATCCTATCGAGTATAATGTTATACCCACCAAATGTATCTATAAATTTTTTTTTATGTCAGTTGGATCAGGTTTCAGATCAGGCTAGTTACTACTAGCTTGTGGGTTCCATGAGCTGTTTGGGGTTTGTGGTCACTACCATCTTCACCTTTCTTTTGGTACTTGCAGTTTTTTTCATTTTAGTTGTGACAGTTCTTGGATGATATTACATTTGTGTATTTGGGTTTATTTTATATTTTGGTCTGAGCAGGATTTGGTTGGTGTCTATTTATCTCTCTCTTCCACATGTATTTCTCTTAGAGGGTAATTCCTCAAATCTACAACTTTATTATAACCTCAGTGCTAATCGCTAACCCAGGTCTGACTGGAGGTGGGACTCAGAGGTCACTATCTCTCTTCTCCCATTGTCGGCCTAGAAGGGATACACTTTATAGGGAGGGGGTTGTGACATATTCCCTCAAACTCGATATTTTCATAAAAATTAGGAAAGTTCACCCTAATATATTTTTAACATGATGACTTAAAAAATTAAGTCTATTTATCAAATAAAATCTCGAAATTTTTATTAAATTAATCATAGTATCCACACAAAAAATTCAATAAAAACTATTTTTAAATAAATTTTTTTAAAGTATAAAATGAATTTATACTTGTTCATTATCTAGTGAACACTATTAGATAAATGTTTATATGTTATTTCATGTGCTAAAATATCACATATTTTCAAAATTATATTTTTAAAGTTAGTAATTTATTATGATAAAATATATATCACCTTAAAAATATTCCTTTGAAAAAAAATTGACTTTAGTCATATCAAATCATTTCTTTTTATAAGAAATTTACACAAATTATACCCAATGAATATATAATAGCAAAAAAATATAAGCCAAATTTCGATATAATCCCAATAACCATATGATTATAATGGATATATAAGCCCAACATGTATATTACACTTCTATATAATCACACATAAATCCCTAAAATCCTTACTTATTTCTCATCATGTCAATAATAGTTCTACTTCTTAGACTTGTATCCATAGTTTTGATCAAGGTTATGATATTCATGGAAGACCATGGGAATAAATATTATTTGATAGAGTTTTTTATATATATTTTTTCATTTATACTAATTATTATAGAATCCTCATATTTTATTAATGTTTATCTGTAATTGTAAAATTTTATGTCAATAAAAGTATAACTATTTTTTTATGTTGTGTGTATCACAATATATCAAAAATAATATTGATTTAAAATAGAAAATAATATTGAAATATTAGGGTGTTTCCTTTTCCCCCTTACACTATAATTACATCTTCACAATTTGAATTTGTTATATCCAAAATAAATTTATCATAGTAATAAAATCAAATATATTATTTATAATCAAATTTTATATTTAGGTCAAGATTATGAAACATATTATTTCATAAAAGAGTTTACCTCTCTAAAAATCATACTTATAGATGAATTCCTTGAATCATACCTTGATAGTTTATAGTTTTGTTGCTTATAAGACTAGATATATTTGAAAAATTATTTTCCCATAAAGATAGATATTTTATAAAAATATATTTACTTGATTTATTTTAACTAAATAATTATAATTTCATTCTTCATTTGTGATTTGATCAATTTAAACTTATATATCATATCTTACTCCAAGAAATAAATATAAAAGACTAATTTTTATTTCCTGAAGCAATAAATGGAACTTCTAACAGATCATAATATCGATAAAAGGATGAAAAGTTATTTCTAATGTGCCTATCTTTTAATAATAAAAAATAGTTAGTATATGCTAAAATAATATCCAATATAAATAAATATTTATATAAAAATACTATATTAATCTCTAAATACTCAACAATAATACTATAAGTTCTAATTAGATCATTTATTAAGTAACTAACCATAAAACTCTTCAAGATTTTCCTAACCAAGTTGAAAACCCAAAAATCAGAAATATTTGATCACATATTCTTCCAAGAAAAATTCAAAATTCATCTCCAAAGAACATTAATCACTCATAAAGTCACATATAAAAAAATTTATGCCCTCATCATATAATCACTAAAATATGATAACTTTATCCATAAATGGAATCAATCGCCATTAAGCCACAATAAAATCCTATATTCTTTAAAAATATAGTTTAATCTTTATTCCTCAAATAAAATCACATATTCGTCAAAAATATGTTCATTTTTCTCAATCATATAATGTTACCAATAAATTTAACTTCTTTAAAAAAATATTTAATCACTTAGTCACCAAATCACATTACAATCCTGTGGATGTCTATATGATAAAACATATATTCAAAAAATGAAATAACATTTTTATCTTAATTATCCATAATTACCTAAACATCAAATATCATATTAAACCTAAAGGTTATAAATATATATCAAATTGGTTAAATAAAATATAAAAGTATTTTTCATCAAATAACATATTATTTAAAACACAGTTCAAACATATGGGTTACATACACGTCAAACATCTAATAAAACTCAAAAAAAAGTCTTCCAATATACCCCCATAACATTAAACCTCAAAATAGTGTTAATTTATTTAATCTTATTATCATTATTAAAACTTATCAATACCTAAATAAAATACCACTACATCATAACTCTTTAAAAATGATATGTATACTCTTCAATCATTACCTTTCTTCAAAAACATATAACAACGATTTTCCATATTATTCCTTAATACTTCCTTCATACAATAAAAATATGAATCATGTCTCAATATTTACCAATCACAATGTTATAATGTTTCCTAATTTAAACATAATTAGAAGTTCTAAAATAAAAAATACCTTTTATATGTTATTTATAGTTTCTTCATCTTCAGGATTTGACCATGTTAAAGCTTCATTTGAATGATATTTATGATATCTTTTATGATATTTCCTAATAGGAAATTTATTTTCATGATTCCTATACTCAAAACACTAGAAAAATCTTCTAATATTTTAGAGACATTTATCTATATGCTTATTACCATGTTCTTGACATGTAGGAAGTTGAATATTTTTCCTTTATGATCATTATCACCTGAACTTCCATGAAACACCATTTTTCACTTATTTGGGGAGTTAAAAAACTCACCTAGGTTCATTTGGTTAATAATAAATAGAGAAATTTGGTTAGGAATAACAATAATATTTTTCATTCAAGATATTATCCCATTTGTTTGCTCACTTGAACTATTTTTATTTGTAACCCTTGTAAGAATGGTTTTTACTGGTTCCAGCCATTTTCAAAAACCAAAATAGCTATTGTGAGTATATCCAATAAAATCGTAAAACCTATCTTACTCAAAGTATAAATAAAATGAGATCCCTGAAATTTTCATATTCTAAATGATAATAATAACTCTACATAGTATATTAACATTTAAGGTTAAATAAAAAATCTAACTTATGCTCAAATAACTTCCTAACCTCTAAAGTTATCTAAACCTTTCCTCTAAAACCAACTATAATTCCTTATTCCATAAACAACACTTAAGTAAATGGTTTAAAACAAGGGTTATACTTTCTCATATTTTGAGGATCATTTGTTTAACATATTTATAAAATTAGGGAAAAATTACATAACAAACTCTTTGAAAAAAGAGTGTACACTTCCACTCAATGTCTATTTTTTCCATAAAATGGGATTTTTAATTTTTAATTACTATTATTTCAAAACACATTCACTTATTTTTACATATAACACCATATAAAAAACATTTACCTTGATATAGTTCCTACTCATCATTAATCCCTATGAAAAGCATTTCAAAAAATTGGATGAGCAAAAAAATATCAGTAAGTGATATAAAAATAAATTAAATCCATTAGTACATTTAAAAATGATAACACATATGAAAGTTTCCCCTTTATCATAAAAAATTTTGATCTCAAGATAATAACTTACATACTCTTGAAATAAATAGTCTTTCCCACAGTTTTTAATTAGAATTTTCATAAATAAGATTAAATGAAAAATCATAATTTATGAGGGTTTCCTTGAAAAAAATTAAAATGTTTCCTTGAAAATAGATTTTTCACTCATGAAAGATCATAAATATTCTTTTAAATCATAGGGTAATTTTATTTCATTATAAAATAAAAATATTTCCATAAAAACCCATTAATAACATAAACATGAAATATATTCATCGAAAATGTAAACAATCACATGGGTAACAATAATTGATTTCATAATGATGGAATGCATAATTTTGGACATCATAATATTATCATCAAGACCATGTTCCAATATATCATACATAAATAAGTAATGAATATACCAAATACCGAATCTATTTTGTCTCATGAGACCTACTAATGCATTTAGGGGCTATAACGGTTCCTTCCTATAACTTATTATGTCTAATATATTAATAATATGAGAGAAATAAATAATAATTAAATACATTATCAATATAATCATTTGTATTAAAAAACAATCAAATTAATTATTGATATTTTACTCCTTAAATAAATAGAAAAAATTTATAATAATACATATAGAGAAATAAGGTGTATGGTATCATTATATTATATCCCCAGTAGAGTATAAAAATCATCAAAGGATGTTGACATAGATTAAAACACCTTTAAAAGAATATTCTATCTTTTCCTTGAAAACATGAGGGAAATATCCTTTTATATTAATAACATTTTAAATAAAAAATTCTAGAATATTGATAAAATTATTACTATTTAAAATAACCATGGAAACTTATAAAGAAATAATCAAATAAAATAATATTTATGTCGCTAGAAAAAAACTATTTGGTAAATGTTATAAAAAAATATTTTATTCATGCTTTTGGTAAATAGTCAAAAGTACATCATTCAGAAAGTGAAAAAAAAATATTCCATTTAATTTTTTTAAAATAAATTAAAATATATTTGAAAATTAATTTAAAATATTATTAGAATATATTAATAACATTTTAAAGAATATGGATATCTAGGATAATTGTTTGGAAATAAAATCATAAAAATAAGGTTTTAAAGTAAAATCTCTTGCTACTTTGGTAAATTTTAAATTAAAATGAAATTAAAGAATATAAATTTGAATAGATATATATACCATTTTAATATAAAGAAAAAATTATAAAAACATTAATATTTAAATATATACACCAGATAAAACAAAACATGTGTTGAAAAGGGAATAAGACTCAAAGAAATAAAATTGAGATGAGAACTCACTTACCACCTCTCCTGAATCATTTTTTAAATTCTCTAAATCCTGAATAAGAAAATTATATATTTTATATATTTTATTAATAAAATTTTATTTTTATCCAATTATAATTATTATTTTTATTTCATTTATTATCATTTCTAATTTAGTTACGAGATCAATTAAGTTTTTGTCGATTGTTTTGAGGACATTCAGTTCATAATCCCAAAAAAACTTCGGTAGATTGTCCATGGTCAAAGGTATTATGGTTCCATTATTTAAAAAATATTAATCATTAAATAATAATCATTTTTTACATTAAAAAAATGTATAATCTTTCATTAAAGTGATAGATGAAATGAAAATTGCAACTCTTAATGAAGGTGGTAATCTATACATAAAGATAAACGACGTTATCATTTTTTAATGGGTGGTTGGGTAAGAAGCAAAGTAATATATTATATTTTAAGAATCATAATTATTTCATAAAGATCATATATATTTATTAAATATATCATAAATATTGTTCTTGTGATTCTGTAATGACAAACGAAACACATTTCTTTATGGAGGTGGTAGTCCACACGTACACAGAATAAATATTTTCAATTTCGAAAGGATGGAAAATAGATAAATAAGGGTTATTAAATAAAAATAATTACATATTAGTATAATCAAGATACTTATTTTATTATATCATCATGTTTGGGGAATAATTTATGGAGGTATAACAATTAATAAAATTAAAGAACTTAGTTAAGAGTTATACCTCATCTTTGGAAATCATCCTTTAGTTTTAAAACCCCAAAATTCCATAAAAAGATTTAAAAATTATATGGGATTATTTCGAGACTAGGTGCAGAGACGGCATGCAATTATGAGGCCTAGAGTGCCCAAAATGATCTGTCAAAAAATGTTAAGATTTAAATAGTGTGTGTGAGCAGTTTTCTTGAAAAGGTGGAATAACTCCTAAATAGCTGCTCGGATCAAAAATATGATGGCACTGTTGCATTCAGGATGGTGTTTTTACCCAAGGCACAACTTAATTTTAGTCAGTGCATATCTCCATTTAGAAAACCTGAAAATGTCACAAACTTAAATAAAATAAATAAATAAATCTGTTTAATTTTTTAAATCCTTTTAACTCACGAACGGTGACTTGGATTGAATATCTAAGACCATTTTTTAACTTGTGGGGGTATGATTTCCTTAGGCATATCCTAAAATTGGTCGGCACTGGTCAATAGTGGAAAGTATTTTTTGGACATAAATAAAATAATTGAATAAAGTTATTTTATTTTCAAATCCTTATAACTCATAAAAGGAAACTCAAATTAGAAATATGATAGTACTGTTGAGTTTGTGAGGGTATTCTTCCCTTGGGTGGAGTCTAACATCGGACGGTGCAGGTCAGCTGTGAAAGTTGGTTGTTGGTACATGAGCGTATATAAAATAATTTAAATAAAATTTATTTTGTTTATGAATCCTCATAACTCAAAAATGGTAACTCAGATTATAAATCTAAGACCACCATTCTGTTTTTAATGATATGTTATCCTTAAATAGGACTTAACCATAACTGGTGTGGGTCGAGGGAAAAAATTATTTTTTTCATACATTTTAAGGAAAAATAAAATAAACTTTAAAAGTTTATTTTATTTAAAAAATTTCATTGTGGTTCCTATACGAGGTGATGATAAATATCATTAATTAACCCCATTAATGAGTCATCATAATGACACTGTAACGCAGCGTAATAGAAACTATGATTCATCTTTCGCCAATTAATATATTAACAAGCAATCCAGGATTATTAGCACAATCCTATAAATTTCCTTGAGGCATTGGTGGGTGGCTATGACAAATGAAGAAGGACAACCACTCCAACGACGAACGTCAGTGAATCAGATAATAGTGAAAACACCCTTGGAGAGCAGATTCAGGATCGTAGATTGACAGATGATGACAAATGATCATCCTTGATAAATCTTCTTTCCCATGTAGGGGTTTATCTTTTGAGAATTTGAATGCACCATTCTTCTTTCTAAAACAAAGAATGCGGATCCACCCACAAATAGGTTGATTCATAGGTCACTTGTTCTTTTAGGAGGGTATTTGATCTCTAGGTTTTTTCTTTGATAATAGATTTTTGCTATAAAATTAATCTACTCTTCCCATATTTCAAAAACTCTAATGCAGAGAAATCAGGTCAACACGAATAAGGCCATGATTCCTCCATCTTTGTACATTCATCTCTTCTTTATGACCACACCTATGAATTGATGGAAAATAAATCTTGAAGATATAACAGGGAAGACAGAACCCCAAGAAGGTTGGAGTCACAAACGGTTTGAGAAATGGACCGCCAGAGCAAACCCGGTGGTCCGCAAAAGGCAACGACGGTGCGTCTGTGGTGGCGGCTGTTTCCCATGATAGTGGATTCGGGAAGGTGGTGGCATGCCATGATGGAATGTCGATGCGGAGGTCATGGCCCGATCGGGCCACAGTAGTGAAAAAGGGGCCACTGGCACACATGCTGACGGTTGGCGGAGACAGATGCGGCCCAAGCCGTGCGGGCTTCGGTGCTCTAGTAAGCGGTCTAGCTGGGACTGTTTGTGGGAGAAGGGGTGGTTAGCTTCATTCAGTCACATATGGGATGGAGGAGACCTGTCTGCCGTGCAAGCTAGGACTGTGGGATGGAACCGGGCTAATGGGTGGTTGGGGCTGGGAAAGAACTGGCCCACCTATTGCAGGTCGGGCCTGATGGAACCAGGTTGCTGGGCGACCTAGTGAGCTTGACCCACGGTCGAACCGGGTCAGGTCCAACAAGTCCCAATGGCCTGGACAAGTGGCCAAGATAGACCGGGCATGCCCATACCCAAACCGGGTTGGGTTGGGTTAGTTGAACTAGGTCGTTCGGGTTGTGTGGGACCCCTGGTCTAGGTTGGTCGGGTTGGTCCGACCGAGTCATATCAGGCATAGATACAACCGACCCCTATTCACTAAGAAATCAAAATCTCTTATACTGGCTATCTAATTGATGATTATTTTTCAGCATTGGATCCCTTGCGATGAGGCAGTTCTTTTGGAATGCCTTAAGTAGGCTTTCATGGAAGTTGAAATATGACTAATGTCTTGAGGAGTAGATTCTCCCAGAATCAAGCACACTACGGGAGGGAATCCTGCAGCTGGATGAGACCCAAATACTACTAAAAAGAGGGTCTAAATTATTCTACAGTCCTAGATGATAAGTATACATGTGTGTACTAGATATAAGTGACCCTTTGTGGGTCATCTAGAAGAAACCCTGTGTGGATCAACTAGGTGATCGACGCTTCGATAGAGACCTTGGTGGTCAAGGACAAGGTGTTGCTCAGTGAGACGAGATGGACGGATGCTTCGACGGAAACCTTGGTGGTCCGTGACCAGGTGGTGCTCAGTAAGACGGGACGTACGGGTGTACTTCTACGACTAGAGATCGCTACTCTTCACCAACCCTTCAGGTGGGGTCTTGAGTGGACGAACTGTGGCAGTTGTACTTTTCATTCTGGTTTTTTACTTGTATTATGGCCCCTTCGTACTTTTAATTTGTTTTTTTCTCTTAGTATTTGTCTTAGTGACAGTTTTGGATTACTTTTTGTTTACCCTCCACATTTTTAGTTTTGTGTGTGTATACAGGTTTGAAGGAAAATGCACTCCCATTTTGGGATGTGCCTATTCGGTGCTAGTATCAAGCCCTGGCCTATGGAAGGAGGGATTGGGGTAGTCACAGCATGGGCCCAAAATATGGGTTTTGAAAATGTTGTATCAAAGGTAGTCGGTTATACTAGAATAAATAAGAGTCCTTAAATTTTTATGGGGAAACAGTGGTAACTATTTCAGGTTTGTTATTCAGGACAAGGAGTCCAGTGTTGGTGAGGCGGTTGATGTATCCATACACAAAGACCCTGAATTCTAATTTCAGACTCGGTACATGAAAACACTAGATGAATGCATCATTAAATTATTTCTCATGATCTTTCTGATTCAAATTCATCTCACCAGGTATAATCTATTAATCATGATTCTTGTTGATCTCTTTCAAGATGCCTCTATGTATACATCCTTCCAAGATTCATGTGAGTGACCACAAGGATGGTCCACAGAGTGATGAGGCTTCGGTACAGGTATTGTTTCCCGATATGGTTTCTTTGGGTAGTGTCCCAGCATTACCACCCCTCATTGGACAATAGTTACTACCATCTCTACCGGTAGAGTATGCATATATGCTTCGTTCCTTATACAAGTTTCAGCAATAGAGACCCCTCAGGTTCCGAGGCAAGCCAGACTCACAAGAGACTAAGGACTAGCTTGAGGTGGTTACTAAGTTTTCCATCTAGTTAGGGCACCATTAGATCAGATGGTAGTCTTCAAAGTGTGCCTTTTATGTGGTTCAGTATAGCGATATCAAGGTTTACAATACACGATCTTATGATGAGGTGAATTTTCTATGGATAGAGCTTAAAAATCTCTCTCTAAGAAGGGGATCTTTCCATAAAAGATAAGGTATTTGCATGCCCAAGTGCTTCTATAGCTTCGAAGGTATGACATGTCGGTATCTGAGTATTCATCAAGGCATACTGATCCTTCCAGGTACTTGATGAATATGATGTGACCAGTGATTCAAGGCTCAGACCTTTGAGAAATATGTGTTTAGATACATCTGATAAATCACTATTCCTATGTACATTCCTACGTATGCTAGGGTCCTAGAGAGAACCTTTGTGGTTGAAATTTATTTGGCTGATTAGATATATCCAATGGATGTCAACAGTTGGAAAGCATGAAACTAACGTTGGTCTCAGAGACTTAGTTGAGTATGAGGATATATTTACAGAGGATGTTCCAATACTACCTTCTCATAAATATGTAGATTTATTCATTGATTTATACCACAGGATGACACTGATATCTACACCTATATATCGGATGGATTCTATAGAGCTCTAGGAGTTGAGGTTACAGTTGGAGGACTTGTAGAATAAGGGGTTTGTAAGGGCCAAAATTTCACCATGGACAACCCTTGTGTTATATGCCCAGAAGAAAGACATAATCATGAGGTTATGTGTCGACTTCAGGCGCCTGAACCAGGTGACCTAGAAGAATATGTATCCTCTATCGAGGATTGATGACTTCTTTGATCAAATGAAGGGAGTGAGATGGTTCTTGAAGATAGAACTCAGATCAGGCTATCACTAGCTTCGAGTACGAGATGAGGGCATCTCGAAGATGGATTTCAGATGTCACTAAGGCCACTACGAGTACTTAGTGATGTCATTTGGCATGATGAACACCTCAATAGTGTTCATGGGACTCATGAATATGATCTTTTAGTCGTACTTAGACCAATTTTTTGTGGTCTCCATTAATGACATAATAGTGTACTCAAAATTTGAGGAGGAGCACGCGATACACCTGAGTATGGTTGTAGACACACTTCTAGAGCACTAGCTTTATGGAAATATCTCGAAGTGTGAGTTTCAGATACAAAATTTCTATTTCCTGGGACATGTCATCTCAGAGGCTTGAGTTACGGTGGATCCAACAAATATTGAGGCAGTTCTTTCTTAATAACCACCCAAGAGCATTAACAAGGTGAAAAGTTTCCTTGAGATTTATGGGTACTATCATAGGTTTTTACCTGACTTCTCCAGAGAGGCAGAATCCATGACATCATTGAAGAAGAAGGGAAAACCCTTTGTGTGGAAAAAAGGATTTTAGCAAATCTTTCAGCAGCTGAGGCGGAGCTTGATGGGTTCTCCTATATTCAAGTTTCCATAGGAGGGAGCAGACTACATAGTGTACTGTGACACATCAGAAACCAGACATGGTTTTGTCCTGATGCAACTTTAATCAGTGATTTCTTATGGATCATGATATTTGAGATAGCATGGGTAGAACTATGCGACTCACGACCTTGAGTCGGTGGCAGTAGTCTTTGAACTAAAGATGTGGAGACACTTCCTTATGAGTGAATAATTCATCATCTACTCAAACCACAAGAGTCTCAAGATTGTCTTTTCTAAAAAGGATATGAATATAAGACAACAGTGTTTTCTAGAGTTCTTCCAGGACTATGTCTTTGAGATAGACTATACACCTGGGAAGGGGAACGTGGTGGGAAATTCTCTCAACAGAAGATCAAGTGTATTGTTACTGAACGAGGCCTCGGATCAGTTGTCCTCACTTAAGATATCCTTTATGGATAGAGAGAAGACATATTTTCTTCAGTCTATGGTGGTTTCCTCTCCACTCTTACAGTGAGTCAGGGAGGCACAACTTGGAGATGCCAACCACGAGACTACAAGTTCCTAGATGCCCATAGGGTATTCCCCTAATGGATATTCATAAGGTTGGGAGAATTTCATCATTTTCAGAGGACACACTATAGTACTAGTGGTATTACGGGAGGAGGTGTTGTGGTAGTTCCATACATCCTGTTAATCAGTACATCCAGGTGTGGCGAATATGTACCAGTACCTTTGAAATTAGTACTAGTGGACAGGGATGAAGAAAGCAGTGGTAGATTTTTCCTCAAGATTCCTCACTTGTTAGCAAGTGAAGGTTGAGCAATGAGTTCTAGCAGGATTGATATAACCCCTCGAGGTACCAGAGTGGAAGTGGGATGGTATATCAATGGACTTCATGACAAGATTACCATGTACATCTTAGGGGAATGATACCATCTAGGTGATCATAGACCCTCTCACCAAGTCAGAACACTTCCAACCCATTCAAGAATAGGGATCATTAGAGAGCTCGTCACGTCTATACATGCAGGAGATAATTTGACTCCATGGAGTACCATCTATGACAGTATCAGATCATGATGCACACATTACATCCTGCTTATGGAAGGTATTTTAGGAGGCTTTTGGGACTCAACTGATCTTGATAACTTCCTTTCACCCATATATTGATGTTCAGATAGAGAGAAACATACAGATCTTGGAGGACATGTTTCGTGATTACGTCCTTGATTTTGGTCACCGTTGGGAGGACCACCTACCACTGGTGGAGTTTTCATACTACAAAATCTACCACTCGAACATCGGTATGGAACCGTTCAGGGCATATTATGGATGACCATGTAGGTCATTGTCATGTTGGACAGACCCAGGGAGGTCAGCACTCTTGGGTCTAGAGATAGTATAGACTACCACTGAGAATGTGATGGTCATCTGAGAGTAGATGAAGAATGCACAGAGCTAACAAAATTCATATGATAATAGGTGATTGATACCTTTGAAGTTTGAATAGGGGGACCACAAATTATTATGGGTCTCTCCTCAATGAGGGCTGCTGAGATTTGGCTGGAGCGGAAAGATATCTCTGAGATTCATCATCCAATCCTAAAACTATGTAGAGTGGGTGAGGTAGTGTACCGCTTAGCTCTACCACTGCAGTTAGAGTGGGTTCACAATGTATTCCACGTATCCCAACTGAAAATATATATGCATGACCCTTCTATTGTCATCAACCACGGTGAGTTATAGATTGAAGATGGGGAAACATTCTTGGAGTACTCGGTGGAGATAAAAAATATACATGAGATGATCCTATATGGATGGTCAAATCCTCTAGTGCACGTTCGTTGGAAGAACGGGAATCTCCAGGAGAGCACGTGGGAGCATGAGGATTAGATTCATGCTTAGTACCCCCCCCCCCCATTTATTTGATTAGCCC
This sequence comes from Viscum album, assembly GCA_963277665.1. Lineage (NCBI taxonomy): Eukaryota > Viridiplantae > Streptophyta > Magnoliopsida > Santalales > Viscaceae > Viscum > Viscum album. Next base: position 68,850,167 of record OY728143.1, read on the forward strand.
TTGTTTTGGATTATGAGGATGTAAAGCCCAAAAGGGGGGGAAGAAATGTAATACCTTAAAATTCTATAAAAAATGAAAAATTAAATGGGAGTATTTCGAGAGTAATGAAAAGACAGTGTGTGATTCTTTAGTGAGAAAACCCAAAAATGGCATAACCTTAAATAAAATTATTAAATAATTTTATTATTTTTCGAATCCTTATAACTCACAAATGGTTACATGGATTGAAAATCTGATACTACCTTTGAACTCGTGAGGTTATTATTTATTTATTAAGATCCTAGAATTGGACGGTGCGGATCAATAGTAGAAAGTAGTTTTTGGCCGTAAATAAAATAATGGAATAAAGTTATTTTATTTTGAAATTCTTATAACTCATAAATGGTAACTTGGATTAGAAATCCGAGAGTACCATTGAGTTTGTGAGGGTATGATTTTCTTAGGAATAGAATAACATTACCGGTCGTGGGCTAGCTATGAATGTTGTTTTTTGGGACATGACTATATATAAAATAATTTAAATAAAATTTTTTTATTTTTGAATCCTCATAACTCGCAAACAGTAACTCAAATTAAAAATGTGAGACCACCATTGAGTTTAAAATGAGATTTTATTTTTAATAAGGACTTAACCTTGATCGAAACGAGTTGAGGGAAAAATATATTTTTAAGAAATTTTAAGGAGAAATAAAATAATCATAAAAATTTTATTTTATTCAAAATTGTTCGCTACAGTGAAGCGACGAGGTGACGATAAATCTCATTAAGGAAACTCATTAGTGAGTCAGTATAATGAAACTGCAACATAGTATAATAGAAATGTTGGTTCCCATTTCATCAATTAATAGCCTAAAAAGCAATGTAGGATTTTTGGCACAATCCTGGAAATTTCTCTGAGGATTTAGTGGGTGCTGATGATGAATGATGAAGGAAAACCTCTCCAACAATGAATGTCGGCGAATCGGATGATAGAGACAGCACCCTTGGAGAGCATATTTGAGATTAGATATTGACAGACGATGATGAATGATCATCCTGAAGTAATCTCTTTTCTTGAGTAGGGGTTTATCTTTTTAGAATTTGAATGAAATTTTCTTCTTTCTAAAACAACGAATGTGGTTCAACCCATGAATAGGTTGATTTGTGGGTTGCTTGTTCTTGAGGGAGGGTATTTTATCTCTGAGTTTTTTCTTCAGGGATATATTTTTTCTAGAAACTTAATCTTACCTTCCCATATTTCAAAAACTCAAACGTGGAGGAGTCGGACCGACACGAACAAGGCCCTGATTTCTCCTTATTTGGGTGTTCATGTGTTCTTCATGACCATGACTCCGAATTGATGGAAAAACAATCTCAAATCCATAGTAGGGAAGATAGTTCCACAAGGAGGCCGGAGGTACTGACGGTTAGAGGAACAGACCCTCGGAGCAAACCTGGAAGTCTGTGGAAGGCACCGATGGTGGCGGCCCATAGCAGCGGTCGTGGGAAGGTGGTGGAACACCAAGGTGGAGGTTGTGGCCGGCTTGGGCAGTGGTGGTGTAGTAGGGGCCACCGGCACCTAGGTTGGTGGTTTCCAGAGACAGACGCAGCCACCCAGCCGCATTGGAGGGGTGGCCTACACCGTGGTGACACGGTGCACTTGCATACGGTCCAGTGGGAATCACGTGCAGAAAAAGGGGTGTCTGGCTTCAGCTTCCTGCATCACAGTAAAACTGAAGGCCCAACGGGTGTCTAGGCTAGAGAAGACTTGATCGCCATGCGCGCCGGCCCGACAGGATTGAATCGAGCTGTTGGGCGGCTAAGGCTAGGAAAGAATCAGCACTCCTATTTCAGGTTGGTCCAGATGGAATGGGGATGTTGGGTGACCCAGTCTGGGAAAGAACGGGCCCACCTGTTTTAGGCCAAGATGTATGGAACCGGATCGCAAGGTGACCTAGTGGTTTGGACCCACGACTAAACCGATTCGGGTCTAGCAAGGCCCAATGGGCCGAGCCTAGTGGCCATGTCGGTCGAGACCTAAACCAAGTTGGGTCAGGTCGGTTGAACTAGGTCGGGTCATGCGGGACCCCTGGTCTAGGATGGTCGGGTTGATCCAACCAGGCTGGACCGGGCCCGGATAGAACCATCTCCTATTCACTAAAACGTCAATATATTTTAGGATAGGTGTCTGATTGATGATCTATTTGTGGATTTGGAACCCTCGTGACAAGGAGGTTCTTCTAGAATGATAGAAGGGGGCTTTTATGGAAGTTAAAATATGAATAATTCCTTGAGTATTGGATTCTCTCAAAATCAAGCTTGTTATGGGCGGGAATCCTACGGCTGGATGAGACCCAAAGACTACTAATGAGCATATCTAAATGACCCTGCAGGCCGAGATGAGAAGCAGCCTTATGTGGACTAGCTACAAGAGACCATGTGTGGATCATCTACAAGAGACCCTGTGTGGATCAGCTATAAGCGACCATGTGTGTATCAGCTACAAGCAGCCCTCTGTGGACCTGCTATCAGCAGCATTGTGTAGACTAGTTATGATAGCCCAAGTGGGAAGCGGCTCTATGTGGCCCAAAAACCCCATAGTGGGGGGTGATGATGTGAGACCCAACAGACCCAAGGTACTCATTAGGGATGAGTACCTCAGCAGTCCAAGGTGTTCAGTGTTACGACTGATAGACTTTCCTTCTATACATTGAGTTATACCTGGTGTGAGCTGTCTTTGCTTTGTGATCTTATTATGTGGTCTTCTTTTTTGGTCTTTCCCCTATGTTTCAGGGGCCCTACATAGTATTTTGTCACTCACCTCTTCATGGGATTTTCCCACACATGTCGTGTCCCGTGCAAGTGATCGATGCTTTGATGGAGACATTGGTGGTCTGAGACCAGGTGGTGCCCAGTGAGATGGGATAGACGTACCCTTCAATAGAGACGTTGGTGGTCTGGGACCAAGTGTTTATTAGTGAGATAGGAAGGACGGGCATACTTCTATGGCTACATGCAGCTTCCCTTAACCTACCCTTCAATAGGGGTCTCAGGAGGACAGACTGTGATAGTAATACTTTCTGTAGTAGTTTTGGGCTTATATCCTGGCCCTTTTGTACTTCCAGTTTGTATTGTACTCTCAATATATGTCTTAGTGATAGTTTTGGTTTACTCTGTGTTTACTTTCCACAGTTTTGGATTTGTGAAAGTGTACAGGTTTAAAGGAAAATGCCTTCCCTTTTTGGTATATGCCTATTTGGTGCTACTCTTCAGCCCCTGGCCTATGGATGGCAGGCTTGGGGTGGTCACGGCATGGGCCCTAGGGATGGTTCATGACATTAGCTTACACCTTAAACCTTTTTAGGATGGTCTTAGGCGAATACCAAAATCTATATGAAGTGTATACGGAATTTAGAAAGGTATTTGGGTAAACATTGTGTGAACTAAATTCCTCATGAGGTGTGAGGAAGAGAGGAGAAGTGGTGTAATTTTATAATAGGGGTAATGGACACCATTATAATTTTCAATAAATTTAAAATATAATAAATTCCATAATCATGTAAAGTCAAAAATAATGGAAATAATTAAGAATATAGGACAGTTAAATATCAAAATACATATAACCAATAAAATTTTAATTGGTTTAAGTGGTATTTTAAATCGTATCTTTTGGTTTGACCCTCCCATTAGACCTTTTTTACTTTAGTTGTGGAAACAACATCTTCAATCATTAAGGATTATAAATTCAATTATAAAGTTAAAACTAACTCACAAATAGTCCATGGATGAAATTTGAGACCATTTAAAATTCTTTTTTCCAATTTAAATATTTTTTAAACTTTTAAATCATTTACTAAAATATTTTTTAAAATAAAATATCATTAAATTCATTTTTGGGACTATTCATAAAATTTGACTTTAATGACAACATGATAAAAATGTATTTAAAATATAAACTATTTAACCATCAATAATAAATTTTTATTAACAAAAATAATTAATTATCACAATAATTCATTTAAAAATATTATTTTTAATACTTTTAACATCATTAACTTTAATTTTTCTACTTCTTGCATAATTATTGTGTCAGTGTTTCATATAAATTTAAAGAAATTACATTATAAATAAAAAATAAAATAAATATTTTTAATAACAGTAACTTATTATTGTTTAAAATAAACTTTTATATTCATTCTTAACATATTTTTTCATGACCTGCCCCCTGGGTCCCGTGTCGTGACTACCCCAAGCCCGCCTTCCATAGGCCAAGGGTTGGTGATATGAATCGGAAAGGCGTATCCCAAAAATGGGAAGGTGTTTCCTTTAAACCAGTACAAACACACAGCCCAAGAACACAACAAGATGCAACCACAAAGTAAAATAGTTGTAGTAAAAGTGTGTACAGAAATTAAAGGGGATTGAATACAAGCCCAACTAAAAGATACAAATACAACATAAAATAGTAAACAACTCCTGGAATCGTCCACCAAAGTTTCTGCCTAAAGGGTAGGTACATCTCATCTCCACAACTCTCCATGTCAACCATCACTATCGTCCACCTTCAGGTCCTAGCTCCCCGAGTCTCAGTCAATGCTCTATGTCGTCTGGACAAGACACAACAAGGTGTGGGTGAAGCCCGTGTAGGGGTGAGTATAACAACACCCAGTAGGGACCCCGAGACCCTGGAAGGTCTCTCAGAATTCCACAAAGAAAAAACACAAAGCATGATCTCAATCATAAAGAAAAAATAAAAAGACTCAGGTCAAACCAGGTCAAACCAGGTAAACAACTCAGAGTTCAGGAATAAATAATATTAGCCCTAAGCTATATCATTTTATTTTGTTACGAAATTTCCACAAAAAACCCATGAGGGAGTTGTTCCATTTTTGATCCAAACAGAGTCGTATATCGCTAATCCATGACGTGCCTCTCTAATTCTGGTCCTCATCAGGTCCTACATTTCTAATCCCACAGGGTCTCTAGAATGTTGATCCACACAGGGTCTCTATCATGCTGATCCACATAGGGTCGCTAGATGGTGATCCACATAGGGTCGTTAAGATGGTGATCCACACAGGGTCGCTAGATATTGATCCACATAGGGTTTCTAATATTTTGATCCAAATATGGATGCTAATATGTTGATCCACATAGGGTCGGTAATATTCGGATCAACACAGGGTCGCTAAAATGTTAATCCACAGAGGATCGCTATTCAAAATACAGTCAGCCACAAGATTCTCTACACCCGGTGCACTTGATCTACATAGTATCTTCTCATCTGGATATCATTCACGCCTCAAATTCTATGAATATCCACTAAGGATTAACCCAAATGACTGACATATCATAAGGGTTCCAACGTAACAAACGGAACGTCAATCGGACGCTCGGACTGTGAGTTATAAGTAATTTTGTGTCATGGGCCCGGTTGGATTTGGGTACCATCCAACCATAACATACTCCAACTTTCTCCAAAACCCAATTGAAGTATCTAAAAAGGAAATTCTTTCTCTAAGGATCCCAGTGACACAGACGGTTCGTCAAACGGGCGTCTAGTTTGCAAGATACAGCTCTTTAAGCAAAACGGGGCCGGAAAGGGGTCTGGGTCCGGTCTGACCCGATTAGACCAACCCGGCTTGAAAAGGGTCTAGGTATGGCCCGAACTGGGCTGGGCTATCCCAGTTGGGCTGGGCTGCGGATTGGCTCGGCCCTCCTTGGATAGGCTGGGTCACGGCGGGCTTAGCCCGCTGGGCCTCGGACCAGCCCGGCCCGCCTCGGCAGAGCTGGGATGTGGCGGCCCAACCTACCAGCTGGCGTGACTTGCGTGATGGTCACATGGTCCGCCTCTTGAATGGATCAAATATCTGTTCAACTCTTAATTGGCGGTGCCCGGTGGCGCCACCTGGCTGTCTGCGGGATCCGTAGGGAGCAGGTCCCCTCCCTTCATCGCGGCTTCAAAGTCATGGTTTGCCTCACCGCTACACGCCGCCTCCTGCCTCCATAGCTGGCTGAGAGCCAACCGCTTTTCCATCTGTCATGGCACAAATTAGTGCCTCCCCCATTCCATAGATGGTGAGTTTTGGCCTCCGCCTTCGCTGCTGGCTCCGGTCACCGTTGTCAAGCCAATGGGTCTTCCATGGGCCACTAGGTGAGCTCTGATGGTTCATTTTTCCTTTCACTCATGCCTACGGGCCTCCTAGGATGTCGTCGTCACTGCACGCCTCCTGGATTCAAGGTTCTATTGAATTTAAAAATTCATCTACCGAAGAATGCAACAAGAATGAACTGACTTAGTGCTCAGGCAATGTTTTTTTGGCTTGCGCCCTCCACATTAACATCACAATAGGTGGTATCAATTTAATTCATCAAAGATAAACATTAATAAACCCCCTACCTCGAGGATTGTTGGAGACATCGCAGTGTTGGAAGAATATTTTGTGTTTGATGAAGCTACTGGTGTTCGTCAATCCTAGTTCGTTGCCGCCCAAACCTCTATCCTCGGTCAGTGGAAGGTGTTGTGGTACTTCACCAGAGGTTCCTCACAACTGTCCCAAAACCCCAATCTCGATCTTCAATTAAATAGATAGAAGAATAAACCGAGTTTCACAACATTAATGTGGTTCATTTATGAACCGTATTTAATTTTTCAACATCATGGTTACAAAAACCAAGAGTCAATCCATTAAATGTCTTAACAACTTAGTGGTCCCACTACACCGCTCAACTACTGGAGAGAAAATGAAATAACATTTTCATGTTATTTTATTATTCTTAAAAAATGTCTGAAAACTAAATTTCTCTCCTGAACTAATGTGGTCAAAGTGGAGCCTCCATTAAGTGAATCTTGATGAGAGGGATTCAATGGTATCTTCAGATTTCAATTCTGATCATCGGTCCAAAAGCTAGAAAATGTCACCTGCACATTTACTGAACGTACCTAAAAAGGTTCAAAATTCAATTCTGGGCACACCGGGCCTCGAAATAAAGCACCATCAATTTTTTGAAGACTCTTAATAATCCCAAATAATTTAAAAAAAATAATATGGAATTTATGGGTCTTTACATTCTCCCCACCTTAGGTATTTTTGTCCCTGAAAGCTTCAACAAAAGTAGGGGAACAAATGGAGGTATTGAGTACGTATCTGAGCCTCCCGCTCCCAGATTCTCCCCTAGGGGTTCCTATACTACCAAAGAACTCTCAATAGAGTAATCAACCACCCATGAATTACCTGCTCATGTCGATTATCTATCTCCACTGGAAACTCCACAAACGTCGCCCCATCATCAATGTCCAGCTCGCCCCTGTAGATAACGTGCGATGGATCATGCCTATACCTCCTCAGCTACAAAACATGAAAAAAATTATGCAACTGGTTCATATGTGGGGGAAGATCTAGATAGTATGCCACCTCGCCATATCTACTGAGGATCTGGAAGGGTCTGATGAACCTCGGAGATTGCTTACCACCCCAGCCAAACCTATATAATCCTCACCGGGGTGAGACCCATAGAAAGACATGGTCTGCCTCCTCAAAATCCAAGGGTATCTGTCTCTTGCCATCAAAATACTTCTACTGGGGCTTTGCAGTCTTCATCCTATCCTAGATGATCTTCACCTTCTTTGTGGTAGTATGTACCAACTCTGAACCCATAAGTGCTAACTCCCCTGAGTCTGTCTAGCATAGTGGTGATCTTCATGGTTACTCGTACAAGTCCTCAAACGGAGCCATTCTAATCTTGGTGTGATAATTTTTATTGTATGAAAACTCAACCGGGGGGATGTGGTCTTCCCAAATACAGAAAAATCAAGGACACAAGCACAAAGCATGTCCTTGAGTGTTCGTATGGTCCGCTCCGTCTGACCATCTTTCTGAGGATTGAAGGCGGTTCTCAAGCGTAGTTGTGTCCTAAACGCCTCCTGCAATCTCTTCCACAAATGAGATTTAAAATGTGTGTCGAGGAAAATATGATCATCTATGGAACCCCGTGAATTATCATAATCACCTTCACATAGAGAAGTCCCAAGCTCTCTGTTGATCCCTACTCTCAGATGGGTAGGAAGTGGTCCGACATGGTGAGTCAGTCAACAATTACCCAGATGGAATCATGACCCCTGGACATACATGGTAGCACCATCAATAAGTCCATGGATATTCCATCCCACTTCCACTCTGGTACCTCAAGTGGTTGATATAAGCCTATTGGTACCTGATTCTTAGACTTCACTTGCTGACAAGTGAGGCATCAAGACACAAACTCCACCACATATTTCTTCATCCTTGGCCACCAGTACAGATGTCGGGGGTCTTGGTACATCTTCGCTACTCTAGGATGTACCTCCAAAGAGGATGTGTGTAACTCTCTCAAAACCTCCTCTCGTAGAATCACTAGTACCATGGTGCGCCCTCTGAAGAGGATGATGTGCCCCCCACCTTCATAAAATCCATCAGGAGCATGTCCTGAGGATATCTGAACACGTCGGGCCTCGCAGTCTATTTCCCCAAGAAGAGCCTCCCGAACTCTATGAAGAAGTTGGGGGTGAAAACCATATACTGGAGATAAGTTTCTTCATCTCTATCCACAAAGGATGTCTACAACGTGGCTAGTTTTCATGTCGCATCACCCAGCAATTGTAGACCATACCTCCTGCTGAGTGTGTCTGCTACTACGTTTCCATTCCCATGAGTGTTGACTATATCAAATTCATAGTCCTGGAGGAACTCCATCCATCACCACTGTCTCTGGTTCCGGTCCTTCTATGAGAATATATTCTTGATAATCTTGTGATCAGAGTAAATAGTAAATTTTTCACCCATCAAGTAGTTCTACCACATCTTCAGTTCAAAGAACACTGCTACTAACTCCAAGTCATGGGTAGCATAGTTTTGCTCATTTTTTATCAACTTTCATGAGACATAGGCGATCACTACTTGTTCCTGCATCAGGACACAACCTAATAAGGTCTCTAATGCATCACGGTAGACTACATACCCAAATCCCTCTTCTGGTAGCCTCAAGATGGATGCACCCGTCAATCTCTACCTCAGCTTCTGAAAATTCATCTGGAACTTCTATATCTATAATAAATGTTTCCCCTTCTTAATAAAAGTAGAAAAGGGTGACTCTACCATGGAGAAGTTAGTTACAAACCTTCGGTAGTATCTACCCAATCCTAGGAAACTTCGTGCCTCGGTCACACTACTGGGTAGCTCCTAAGCAAGAACTTCCTCTATTTTCCCCGGATCCACTGCAACTCCAGTCTCCAAGATAACATGCCCTATAAAGTGGACTTCCAGTATCCAGAATTGGAACTTCGAGAGATTACCATAAAGCTGGTGCTCTTGGACTGTATCCAGAACTATCTGCAGGTGTGTGGCGTGCTCCTCCTCTGACGCTGAGTATATCAAGATGTCTTCAATGAAGACCACTATGAAGCAATCGAGGTATGGTCGAAAGATCCTATTCATGAGCCCCATGAACACTGTCGGGTCATTGGTTAAGCTGAAATTGCATTACCAAGAACTCATAATGGATATACTGACACTAGAAGCCCGTCTTCAATATGTCCTCATCCTGTACCCTGAGATGGTGATAGACTAATCTGAGGTCTATCTTCGAAAACCATCGAGCTCCATTCATCTAGTTGAAGAGGTCATCAATCCTCAAGAGTGGGTACTTGTTCTTCACAGTCACCTGGTTCAGGATCCGACAGTCCACACAAAGCCTCAGAATCCCATCCTCCTTATTGGCGAACAAAATTGGGGATGCCCATGTAGAAATATTGGGCCTTATAGAACCCTTTCCCCTACAAGTCCTCCAACTGTACCCGCAACTCAGAAAGCTCCATGCGAGAAATCTGATATGCTGGTGTAGATATCGGTGATGTCCCATGGTATAGGTTGATGTATAATTCTACTTCTCTATGAGGAGGTAGTCCCAAAACATCATCATTAAAGACATCAGTACACTGGTCCACCACTATAGGAAAAATCGGACTCCTCACATCAACAGCTCCAAAGGTAAGGCTTTCCAACCAATGAGTGATCAGATAAACCCTCCTCCAAGTAATTCCATTATGTGCTATAATGGTTCCCTTCTCACTGGTGAATGAAAAATTGTTCTCATCCTCATGGAAACACCACAATTTGTGCCTAAAACGGCCGATCTGAGCATGGAAAGTGGATAGCCAGTCCATACCCAATATGACATTGTAAGGCCGTGATGCTGCTATTACGAGATCCCAGCCGAAGCTCTCACCTCCTAGAGTGATTTCACATTGTCTTCACCTGTGTGTAATCATCAAATATTCTACTATAGGAGTCTCTAATCCCAAGGATCGAGCCAATTGCTCTATCAGAATCTCCGAACTCTGAATGAGTGTCATGGCAATAAAATAGTGACTGGAACATGTGTCTATAAAAACTGCAGCCAGGGGGAATAGACATAGATCATACCTATAATTATCTCCTAAGGACCATGTTCATAGGACTTTTCCACCTGAAGCTGATCTCACCCCTATCCTCCTTCTCTTTGTGGTCAGGGTGGACCACCTGGGGGTGGTGGTGGTAGAATCTCAAATCATGGTCCACCTTCTTCTGCATAAACAACTACTCTTCTATGTCCACCACCCTATAGACTACCTAGATTGAACATCGTCCACTACCTCGGTGGTCCCTCAATAAACTATTGATCATTGGTACAGTGGTTCGAGTAGTTGTGAACCATGTGGCCCAGCCCACTGCACATGAAGCACAGTCTGCTTCCCAACTAGCCCCCTCTACCTCACGATCTATGCACCTCCGACCCTACATCCTAGGGTCATCCAATGGATAGTTTGGCCCTCTTGGACCTCTGCGACATCTGCCTACTGTCTAGTGTAGATGACTCGGCCACCTTTCATCTGGTGGTGGCTATCACCATCGGTGCTTGCTCAGCTAAGAAGCTCTCCACAAATAATGCTCACTCAAGCACTCCATCCTGCATCGGGATATTGAACGATATCATCGATGCTCTGATCTCCCACTGGAGACCCTTCTCAAAGGTTTGGGCCCTAAATAAAGGGTTTTATACCATGTCGATGGAGTAGCCTGAGATTTCAGTGAATCTCGCCGAGTACTGGGCCACAGATAGGCTCCCCTACTATAAGTGCAATAGCTCCTGGATACGCACTGAGCATAAAGTTACTGGTACAAACTCTACCCTAAATAGAGTCTCAAAATCCAACCAGGTTAGTGTTTCCTCCTCATGTGTCTGGAGTTTCGGACTCCACCATCTCCCTATTGTTCCCTAGAAAGGGCTAGCAGCTAGGATCTCCATCTTCTCTACTAGTGTCCCAACTAGGCGGAAAACTCTATCCACAACCTCCAGCCAGTCCTTAGCGACCTAGGAATCTATCTCTCCTTGAAACCTCAGAGGCCTATATCTTTGGAACTCATGCAACACGCTCAGTTGGAATTCACGGTCTACTAGTGGGGTTGGTGGCAATTTTTGTCCTCTGAGTGGGGGTTCTAGTGGTAAACCTCCCGAAGGTGCGAACAGAGTAAGAGGGCCTTGCACCGACGCCTCATCACTCGGTGGGCCGTCATCATGGACTCTCTTAGGAATCCTGGATGGTTGTCCACATGGCGACATTATGAAAATAAATAGGTGCGCCATGGTCAAAAATTTATACCTGGTGAGCTGAATCAAAATAGATCAAAAGTAAAACATTTCCAAAACACACGAAATCAGTGTTTTTGTGCAGCGAGTCAGAAATTAGAATTAAGGGTCCTGGTGTATGGATACGTCGGTCGTTGAACCAACACTAGACTCCCCTAACTGAAAACCACACTCAAACCACTTAAAACTATTTCTGTATTAGATTGGTCATATTCCTAGTTCTTTTCTTGAACTAACTACTCTGATACCACTTTTTTGCGACCCGTCCCTTGGGGCCTATGTTGTGACTAACCCAATCCCCCCTTCCATAGGCCAGGGGTTGGCGACTAGCACCAGAAAGGAATATCCCTAAAATGAGAAGGAATTTCCTTTAAACCTGTACAAACACACAGCCCAAGAACACAATAAGATGCAACCACGAAGTAAAACTACAGTATTAAAAGTGTATACTGAAAGTAAAGGGGTCTGAATACAAGCCCAACTGAAAGATTCAACTACAATAGAAAATAGTAAACAACTCCTAGAATTTTCCACGAAGGTTCCTGCCTGAAGGTTAGGTAAAACTCATCTCCACAGCTCTCTATGTTAACTGTCACTGTCTTTCACCATCACAACCAAGCTCCCTGAGTCTCAGTCAAGGTTATTCATTGTCTGCACAAGACACAACAAGGTGTGGGAGAATCCCGTATAGGGGTGAGTATAACAATACCTAGTAGGGACCCCATGACACCCGAAGGTCTCTCATAATTTCACAAAGTAAAACCAAAAAGCATGATCTCCATCACAAAGCACAAAGAAAAAATACTCAGATAAAACCAGGTAAACAAGTCAGATTTCATGAATAAAGATGATTATCCCTAAGCTATAATATTTTATTCTGTTAGGAAGTTTCTACAACTGAACCATGAGGGAGTTGTTCCATTGTCAATCCACACAGGTTCGTATATCGCTTATCCAGGAAGAGCCACTCTAAGTCTGGTCCTTGTCGGTTCGTGCATTTCTAATCCCCACAGGGTATCTAGAATGATGATCCACACATGGTCCATATGATGAAGATCCACATAGGGTCGCTAGATGATGATCCACATAGGGTTTCTAAGCTATTGATCCACATAGGGTCTCTAGATGTTGATCCACACAGGGTCGCTAAGATGTTGATCCACATAGGGTCACTAAGATTCTGATCCAAACAGGGTCGCTAAGATGTTGATCCACACAAGTTCGCTAAGATGTCGATCCACACCGGATCTCTATTCAAAGACAGCCAGCCACAGGATTCCCTGTTCTCAGTGTGCTTAAGTTCCGTAGTATCTTCTCATCTATATATCAGTCATGCCTAAAATTCTAAAAATATCCACTAAGGATTAACTCAAAGGACCTCCATATCGTAAGAGTTCCAACACAATAGATGGCGCGTCAACTGTATGCCTGGTCTGTGAGTTATAGACATTTTAGTGGCGTAGGCCCGGTTGGATTCGGGTACGATCCAAAAAAGCCATACTCAAAATTTCTCCAAAATCCAAGTGAAGTATATCAAAAGTAAAATCTTACTCCAAGGATCCCATTGCTGTAGACAGTTCATCAAATAGACATCTGGTTCGCAAGATACGACTCTTTAAGCAAAATTGGGCCCAAAAGGGGTCCAGGTCCAGGACGACCCGACCCAGTTCGGGTCGCCTGACCTGCTCTGGGTCCAACCTATCCTAGCCCGAACTGGCCTGGGATGGCCTGGTTGAGCTGATCCGCAGATTGGCCTATCCCTCCCTATCGGGGCTGAGCCACGGCGGGCTCGGCCCGCTGGGCCACGGACCAGCCGGGCCCGCCCCGACTGGGCTTCGCCACGGCGGCTCGAACCACTGACTGGTGTGACCTATGCAAGGTTCATGGGTTCCACCTTCTAAACGGCTCAAAGAGACATTCTTATCTCAATTCGTAGTGCCAGTTGGCACCACCTGGCTGTCCGCAGGACCCGTAGGGAGTAGGTCCCCTCCCTCCGCCTAGGCTTCGAAGCCACGACCTGCCTCATCGCGGTGCGCGATGGAACACCACCTCCTGCCTCTACTGCCGGTTGAGATCCAACTACCTATCTTTATGCCCCAGCGCCGAGTGGCACCACCCCCATTCCGTGGCTGGAAAGTGTCGACCACCCCCTTCACCGCTGGTGCCATTCGCTGGTGCCATCGTGCCGGTGTCGCGCCGACGGATCTTCCACGGGCCACCGGGTGATCTCCGATGGTCCTTTTTTCATTTCTCATGCACCTATGGGCCTCTCAGGATGTCACCATCACTGCGCAGCTCCCAGATTCAAGGTTATATCAAATTTTCAAATTCTTCCCCCAAATATTGGATGAAGAACAAAGCAGCGGAGGGTCCGGGCCATGTTCGTTTGGCCTGTACCCTCCGCATTAACATCATAACAGGAGGTATTAATTTAATTCATCAAACATAAACTCTCATAGTACCCCTACCTCAAGGTTTTTCGGAGACTTCACGGTGGGGGAAGAAGATTTCAAATTAGATGAAGTTGTCGGTGTTCTTCGATCCCGGTTCATTTCCACCCAAGCCTCCATCCTCCTTCAGTGGAAGGCGTCATGGTACTTCGCCAAAGGTTCCTCACAGTAATCCTAAAAGCCCACACCCGATCTTCAATTAAATTGATGGAAGAAACAACTGAGTTGCAAAACATTAATGCGTTTCATTTATGAACCCCATTTAATGTTTCAACATTGTGGTTACAAAAACCAAGATTCAAGCCACTAAATGGCTTGAAAACTCAGTGGAGCCACCACACAGCTCAACTGCTAGAGAGAAAATAAAATAACATTTTCATGTTATTTTATTATTCTTAAAAAAGTTATGAAAACTAAATTTTTATCCTGACCAACTGCGGTCAAAGTGAATCCTCCCTTAAGAGAATCTCGGCACTATAGATTCAACGGTGTCCTTGGATTTCAAGTCCGACCATCAGTTTAAAATTTAGAAAATGCCACCTGCACGTTTACTGAATGTACCAAAAAAATTTATCAAAATTCTGTTCCTGGCACATCAAGCCTCAGAATCAAGCACCATCAATTTTCACAGACATGTAATAATCTCAAATAATTTTCAAAAAATTATAGAGAATTTCTTGGTCTTTACATATTTTTATCCCAATGAAAACATGTAATAGAAATTATAATCAAGAGAGTGAAATTTTTATAATTATTCTTTACTTAATATAATATAAATGTTATAGTCAAATTCAAATGGAAATAAATTTAAAAAATATAGAATATTGGAAATTTATGGTAGAAAAACGCTCAGGAAATAAACTGAATACATGTTTTGTGGAGATTTTTAGTCCTTATCCCATTGTTTTAACCCAATTTTTCCCTTACTATTGTGAGTACATTTTTACCAAGATTACTATTCATAAAGACCAAAAACAAAAATGTGGAATTTTAGAAATTTTAATTTAATGATTAAAAATATGGAATAAATTTTAAAATTTTTAATTTCTATAAATTCAAGAAATAAATTTTAAAATAAATTTATAATACACAATAAAAATATATTTTTTTAAAATGTGTTTTTAAAATGAAAGACAAGTTTATAAAAAAACAAAATATAATTAAAATAATCTTGTAATTAGATATATTATTTCTAATAAACTATTTTTTACATTATTATTAAAAAAATGATATAAATTTTTGGAAATTAAATTTATAAATATGATATAAATTAATAATAATATATTTGCACAAAATAAAATAAAAACAATTTATGAAGAAAATGTATTTTTAAAGTATAAAATTAATCTATACTCATTCCTTATCTGGTAATCACTATTATATGAATGTTAATATATTAGTTAATATATTTAAGTATAAAATATTTTCATAATAATATTTTGAAATTAATTACTTTTTATAATAAAATACACAACACCTTTAAAATATTTCTTCGAAAAAAATATGCTTTGAACAAAATATGCTTTTAATCACATCAAAAAAATTATTTTTATAAAAAAAAGTATTGGTATTATATCTAGTGACTATATAATCCTAATTTTTATATAGATAAAATGGATATATAATCCCAAAAAATATATTACCTTCCTGTATAATCTCAAATAAATACCTAAAATCCTTACTTATCTCTCATCATGCCAATAATTGTTCCATTTCATAGACTTTTATTCATAGTTGTGATTAGGGTTATGATCTTCTTGGGAAAACATGGGGATAAAGATTATATGTTCATGATATTTTTATATATTTTTTAATTTATTCCAATTTGATTTTTATTACGATTGATTATTATAGAATATACATAATGTATTAATGCTTATCTATAATTATAATATTTTATCTCAATAAAAGTATGAAGTTTTGTATTAGTTTGATGTTTTGTTCATAAAAATCTATCGAACATAATATTTATTTTAATAAGAAATACATATTTTAGTATAGGGTTGTTACACCCAATTTTAAAAAAGTTCCCATTTCCACACTTGTAGATAGAATTACAAATGAGGGCATATAGTTTTTCCTCAAAATGCTCATACCAAAGATTTTTTATGTTTAAGGACAGATAACTTTGACCAAAGGGGTGAGGTAGTCTATCCTAAAAGGGAATAATAACTTGACATGAATGTAGATCTTAATTATAGTGTAGTTGGTCTCATGGATAGGTGAATATAGTTTAAGGTCATAGTCCTTCGACCATTATGTCATGCGGTTTAGGGTGATGTGATGAGCCATTGAAGGTTAAAGAGTAGTATGTCATACACTCACTTCAAGAATGGGTAAGATGGTTCAGTGTGTAACATTGAGGGTATTAAAATACAGTTTAATTATCATATTATTTAATTTGTAAATAACAACTCTTTATATTTTAATTGGGAGATAATGTTATAAATCAAGTAGTATTGAAGATTCCTGTTGTTGGTAGTATTGAATATGGAAGCTTAAATATTACCAAGCAGTGGTGTCCTTTGGAGTTGATTACACTCATTACCAATGACCAAGGAAGGGTTCACAATGATTCAAGGACCTAAGGAATGAAGTATGATTATGGATATAAGGATATTCAAGAAGGGTTTAGGGACACAAAAGATTATTCCACTATGTACTAAACATGTTTATGGGATGAAGGGATGTGATATGCATATTGGATCTAGAAATAGATAGTCAACTCAAACTTTTTCCTACACTAGGGGGTCTAACGAGCATAGCTTTTATTTTACTAGTTCCATGTGGTGATCCCTGAAAATTTATGCCTTATTCTGCTTCCATTATAACTTTTTCAATATCATCAAAATTTTATACTATGAGGTAGGAATATTCTAGAACATAACTCGTATAATATCTTCATCCAATTATATTCTCAATACCATAGTGTTATCCTCATCATCTTAGAGGGATTCCTCTACTTAAACTAACTAGAGTTTTCTCTTCCACATTTCCATATCAAGGGTAGTATGATTGTTTTTTTTGAACCAATTCTTATATAGAGATGGATTTATTATTAGTTCGGTGTTATTAATCCACACAGGAATAATACTCATGATTCATAATTCAACATGTTGTCTATTAAAATAGGTAAGATAAAAAATGTCTATAAAAATAGATAAGTACCAAAATTTGGGTTTTCCCACATAAATAAATTCACTAACTATTAAAAATTGGCTATTAATAGGTTCTATGTATGCAAATTCCTTCAATTTAAGAAAATATGGATGCATAAGGTAATTCTACACTTATCTAAAATCAACTACATAGAGTTTCTATATAAGGTAATTCTAGCGACATAAGAAAATATGGATATAAAAAAGAAATATATGTATATAAAGTCTTAGAATAAGAAAATTTGGTTACACAAGGAGTCAACTATGAAAATTAGGTTACGTAAGGGTAACATTTCAAAATTCAGTTACGGGAAGAAATTAAGTTATATGAATGGTAATTTATGTGATTTAGTGTATGTAAGGAATATCATGTTTGAGAATTGGTTATGTATGGGAATTTGGCTATGTGATTTTCCATGTATGGGTTTTCTCATATGTGTCTCCAAGGATATCCACATAAAGTCATTCTACTTCATTAGAAGTAGTGTTTTTAAAAGAATTTAAAGTATTAATTTTTTGGAGATTTAAAAGGACAATAAAGGTAAAGTCTCAAAGAAGATTTTAAGATCTTTGATTCATTTTTTTTTTTGAATGATTCTTAAGTGAAATATTCAAAACTGAAAATATCTTCCATATTTTATAAAGTTATTTAAATATATGTTTTGACTAATATTTTTAAATTTGTTTTAAAAGTTTTTAAAGAAGATCTATCTATCTAAGATAAATATGGGAAATTTATTTTTTGGTTATGATAATTATAGAGGAAATTTCAAAGAAGTTTTATTTTTGAAATCAAAATAGGGACACCAGGATATGGTTTAGTGGACCATGATGAACGAATAATGATCTTCACCATTGACACAGGAGGATGAGTTGTAATATACAAACAACTCAAGGAAGTTCTGGAAATATAAGAGTATCATAGGATAAATGAGGAAATTATTTTTAGGTTCTAGTTTCTAAAAAATAATGATAAAGAGAGGTGTATAGGATGGGAAGAATTATTATGAATATTTGGTTTTGAAAAATGAGGAGGATATGTGGAAGTAATAGAGAATCAACACCCTTTTCATTTTGGGGTTAATTTCTAAATAATATTATAAGACATTTACAATTTTCACATCATTTGTAATTACATTAATTTAATATTGAGGGAGAGGACAAGAAAAGACATAGTTCCTGATATCATCAGTGATCCCTTCTTGAATCCTATTAAAAGTCATAGTACAAAGTGTTACAACCCTGGAACAGAAACACAACATTGATGTGCGCTCCTTAGGCTACCCCATTTTGGTGAACTAAATAAAGTTTTTACATCCTCATTTTACTTTCCCTGAACTTAATAGAATATAAGTGTATTAATTAATGATAGATTTAGTCTAATATTTCTAATATGGTATAAATATCTAAAAATTAAAAAGAAAATCAAACCTTAATTCTAATAAGTCTAATATTTCTAATATTATATAAATATATAAAAATTAAAAAGAAAATCACACCTTAATTCACCCCTCCCTCTTAGTGTGGATCGGGCTATAGTTGCAATAAGAGATAAAAGATGAATGGGTTTTGTGGATGAATCTATCATTAAGGATTAGTATTTATGGAAAATCCAATGAGTAATAGAGAAATACCTTTTATGGTGGAAATTTTAATATATGGAAAAACATTATTGGATTTCATCTTAGGTCACTTGGTTTGTAAGTGTTCATTATAATAATTTATGGCGTGTTGGTTTGTGATGCTTCAGGATTATCTATAGTCAAAGGAGAAAAAAACTACATGATAAAAATGAAAAGGTAAAGAATTATTTATCAATGGTTTTATCATATCATATATATATAAATTTTATGGGTTTTTGTACTAAAAAATCCATTTATTACAAATTTTCTAGTATCTATGAATGGGAAAGAAAAGTGAAGGAATAAAAACTTCAGGGGTATCATAACAAGTTTGATGACCTAATAAAATATTATGATTAAAGTGTGGATGATGTATTTAATTGTATCATAGATGTTTTTAGATCCACCATGTTTCTTAGAGATGTTATAAAAGATGTAAAAATTGGGAATAAAATAATAAGAATACTTTCACCGCACTTCAATTCAATTTTTTCTTTTATAGAAGAAAATAATTTGTATAAACATTGTCGTGATGATCTACATAGTAGCCTTATGGCCTATGAGATGAGAATAAATCATGAGGGAACTAGTAAATTGGTCTATAATTTTTTAAAACAAAATTATGAAGAAACTAAGCATCAATAATGAATGAGAAGAATGAGAATATATTGATGATAAATTACACTCTCCTTTCAACAAAATTCAAAATACAGAAAAAAAGATATGAAGGAAAATTTCCCCTTACTTATTTTTGATGTGGTAAAGTATGAAATGTTAAAATTAAGTGTCCTAATAGATTTTAAATTGGGTATAAAGAAACTAAAGATGTAAAAAATCCAAGAATGAAATTCTCTCCTTGAAGCGATCTCATACATGGAAGATCTACTGCAAAGAAGTTACAAAGAAGGATTATTGTGATCCAGAAGCAATATACTGATGAGGATCACTTAGAAAGAGTGGAAATAGAATTTATAATATATGAAAAAGATGTCCTGAGTTCAACTTCTGAAAAATTAAAAGCTAAATAGATTAAATATTATGAAACAAATGGTGTTGTAGTTATCAAGATGGTGTTAGAAAGTTTTCTTGGTGATCTTGATATTAAAACAAAGAAGAATAGAAGAATGGTTTCCTTATTGAGAGATTAATCTAAATATATGGATATAAATGAGGCTAAAATTTATCATATTTTATAAGTGATTAAATAACAAAAATTATGGCATATAGATATTGGGGAATTTATTGACCATAAACAAAAGATAAAGGTGCATGTAAAATAGATATAAGATTTAGACATGTTCCTTAAAAAATTTGAAATAAAAACTAAATCTATATAGTAATTAGTGGTTAATTTAAAGAGAAATAATGAAAAATAAGTTAACACATGTGATTAAAAAGGATAATTTATAATAAAAAATCTTCTCTGATATAGTACTCTAAAAAGGGATCAAGCGAGGATCAACTAGCATTGAAAAAATTCTAAAAGACCAAAGACCTGGTTCCATAGGAAAACATTTTATTGGTGGTGAAGAAAAATATTAATCATATAAATCCTCAATTGTGTCAAATAAATAAAATAAAATAGGTTATAGAATATTTAAATCTATAAATAACATAAAAAACCACTCCATGTTAGGTTATATATGGAGATATAGAAGACGAAAACTATTTACACTAATGAAGTGTAAGTTTTGTGGATTTCTTGGTCACACAATGACATACATACCAGAAGAATGAAGATACCTAGAAGTTGTATATACTAATAACCAACAAATAATAATGTCACAATATTCCACTCATCAAAGGGTAATTCTTTTTATTCTTATTGTTTTAATTTATTTAATTTTGGACACAAATATAGTATTTTAACGAAAAGAGCAATCAAGAATGTGGATTATAAAAGATAAGGGATAATGGATGATAAACAATCATACTATATACCTATTAAATATAGATACACTGTCTAGTAATATTAAGATGAATGTGATATCTCTTTCTATGGAAAATTTAAATATAAAGTTGCATCTATGACACTAATTATTCCCTCAAGGAAGGAAAGAAGATGAAATAAAAATATAATATTTCATAGGATTCTATCAAGGCTTCCATAAATAATAGCACATGGATACTTTATATTGGGTATTCATCCAACAAGACTATAAAAGTTGATCTATTAATTAATTTTACAGAAACAATTAAAGGGAATTTAAGTTTTGGTAATGATATTTTTAAAAAAATAAAAGGTAATGGTATTATCTGGATGACTAGGAACAAACTTAGAGTAGATAAGTCTTATTAATGGGTGGTTTAAATCATAATCACTTGATTGTGATTCAACTATATGACTAAATATTAGAAGTTACATTTTATCATAAGGTTTGTTTTATTAAAAAAAATATTTCTATTGATGAAGATATGGAGTATTGGATGAAATATCTATCAAATAGATAGCAAGAAAAATGAATGTCTTATCACAGTGGACAAAGAAAATTATTCATCTAATAATATATTAAGAAATATACATCAAAAAGTAATGGATAATATCCCCAAAGTAAAGGAAAAAATAGATATTCCTAACCAAAATCAAGATAGTTAATGAATGTGTGATGCATGGATGGGAGGAAAAATGGTACGTGATCCATACATATAGAAAAATAAAATCACATTAAATCCTCTTATCATAGTGCACATAGATGTGTGTGTTCTCGTGTTCATTTTAAAAATTTATAAGAAAATTTATTTTATACATTTCATTTATTACTATAGCTATATGGGATGTGTTATGTTTCTATAGAGAAAATAGGAAATTTCAGACTACATAATAAGGTACAGGCATTGAAAAAAAATGATATAGGACACACCATCAAAACATTGTGATCTAATAAAAAAATTATTATACCTTAATTGTATTTGAGAAATATTTTTAAAAGCATGTAATCAAGAATTGGGTATCATAAATAATAAATCCATTGAAAAACAGAGTAGTTAAATGCCAAAACAATATGGTGAATAATATTGAAAAAACATTACTTATTGAAAGTAATATTTTATGTAACCACTAGAAGGAAGAAATACAGTTTCCTTTTGCAATCATAATTGATCTCCAATAATCCCTAAATAATAGAAAACTCTTTATGCGATGTGTAATGGGATAAATTCATATTTTAAGTATTTCTTTACTTTTGGTTGTAGTGTTACATCTTGAACAAATAAGAAAAAAAGGAAATATAGAGATATGGAAAATGAAGGTTTCCTATTAGGATACTTCATGAAAACAAAAGGCCTAAAAGTTCTTCAAAAAAAGGCTGGTAATGATATTTGAGAGTAATTATGTCAAAATCATTGAATGAAAACAAAAGAAAAATATTAGAGAGTCATTTTTTGGATGAGATTAAGGAATAAAGAGATGAAAATAGTGAAAATATGGAAATTAGAAATGATATTTCAATAGTGGTAGATTCAAAATTATAATCTAAAGAAGAACCTATGGTTGAATAATCCATGAATAAATCATAATGAAGAAATTATAGGATGGAAATTTATCTATCAAATATTATTGGATACAAGTCTATTTCTACAAAAACATATAGTGTGAATAGTATGGATCATGTAGCACTATTATCTAATATAGAACCAATAAAATTTTAACAAGTATCCAAATAGGATGTTTGTATGAATTCTATGAAGGAATAGTTAGACCAGATAGATAAAAACTAGACATATGAACTTGTGTAAAGACCAACAAATCACAATATTTTTAGAACAAAGTGGATATTTCAGAATAAACTGAATGAAAATAGTGTTGTAATTCGAAATAAATATTGATTAGTCACAAAATTTTATGATTAAATAGAGTTAATTTATATTTAAGATACTTTTTATATGATGTAATGGTTTGAATCTATCTGGTTTCTCATATCTATTTCTGATAAAAGGGGGTATAAATATTTAAAAATGTATGTTAAAAAACATTCTTGAATGGAATTATCAAGGAGGAAGTGCAGAAAAAATATACAATGGTATTATTTATTGGTGAAAATTAACATAAGGTCTGTTGATTTAAGAAATAATTATATGGATTGAAACAATTACCAAATTCTTATTATTCCAAAATTAACACTTATATGAAGTAACTAGAGTTTTGAAGTGGTAGAGTAGATTATAAATTATATGTGAAAATTTACAATGAAGAGTAGTTCAATGTATCGGTTTTTGTGGAGAAAAATATATTTTTAGGAAAAAACCACCAATTAGTAGATGATTTTTCCAACATGATTAAATTTGAGTTTGAGGTGTCCTTGATAGGTGAACCCATTTACTTTCTTGGATTATAGGTTGTTAAAAAGGGAGGCAATACATTTATTTACTAGGATAAGTATGCAAGTAAAATTCTTCAATGTTTTGTAATGTATAATTCAAATAAAATTTTAACCCATATAGTATTTGGAACTAATAATGGAAAATATGAAGATGTAAAATACTTTTTAAAATAATGACTAAGAGTTTTCTATATGTTAAAGCTTCTCAGTCTAATATAGCATATGCCACCAGTTTAGTAACCCAGTTTCAAATTAATCTTACAGAATATCATATAGTGGTTGTGAAAAGATTCATGAGATGCCTCAAGGAAACACTTACTTTTGGGTTGTTATTAAAATTCTATAAAGTTCATGAGATTTCAACTTCCTCTGATGTGGACTAGATGGGTATTGTGGTGGACAAAAAACCCACTAGTGTGGGTGTTTTCTTTTTTGGAAACAAGTGTGTGGGATGGATAAGAAATAAGAAAAAAAAATTACCTCGCTCAGCACAGCTGTAATAGAAAATAATATGGTCACTAATGCATGTACTCAATTAATTTGGATTAAAAAACAATTGTAAGATCTTAGAGAAATATTCCAATAGTCCATGGTTATCTACTGTGACAAAAAAAATTCCATTGAGCTTACAATGAATCCAATATAGTACTATTAGATAAACAAATTAGGGGTTTGATATCACTTTATCAAATAAAAGGTGTAATAAGGAGTTATCCAAATCAAATATGTTGTAAGTGATCACCAAATAGCCGAAATTCTGATCAGACTCTTGGTTATCTAGGTATTCAAGAAGAATGGGTTGAATCTTGGTGTTCAAACACATCATTCTCATTAAGAAGGATTGTATGCACTCCCCTATCACCATATGTATTTATTATTTCACATATAATATTTTTATTTTCATGTAGGTTCAAAAGGTATTTTGTAAACATGGGGATATATCAAACTGGGGATGATGTGAAGTAGAAAAAGTATTTGTATTAAGTGTTGTATAGATAAATGTTATCATTGATATTTTCTGTTATTTTTTACAATGATCCATGTCTACCATAGTTTTATAGGGGATATTAATCCTTAAATTTCTTATGTTTATGTTTTTTTGGAAACTTGGCCTGTAGGAGAAAATATATAGCCTTCCCATCTTTGTATTTTATTGTCCAAGGGAGATAATTGAGTGACACTGAGGATAGAGAGAGATTTTTAACTAAGACTATATCTCATGAAAGTGTTTTTTTAATTAAAAACAATTTCTAAATTGGAGGATGCTGAAACCACGGGTGGTGCAAGATTTTATTTATTGTAAATTTTGTGTGATTAACCCCCATCAGAAGAATACAAAAGTGATAGAATTCAATACGCAGTTAGTTAAAATAGGTAAAAGTATCATATTTCTCAAAAATATATAAGTTCTTACATATGGGTTTTCTCATGTAAATTTATTCAATATATAAATATAATTATCTATGCATAGGTTCTACAAAAGGAAATTATAATGATTTAAGAAAATCATGATAGGTAAGGGAATTATCCATGTTTCAAAAATTGGCAATGCAGAGGTTATATTTAATAGAATTTTGGAGACCTAAGAAAATATGGCTATGTGATGGAATCCATGCATGAAAAGCATTTATGAAATTAGTTTGGAAACACAAGGATCCATGTATGAAAATTTTGATATGCATGGGTCACATAAGAATATTCAATTACGAGAAGGGATTCAGCTATGTGAAGGGACATGTATACAATTTTGGATATATATATATATATATATTGGAGAATTTATACTTGAATAAAAATATTATTATAATTCATCTACATGATCCACCATGTATTGGCTATTGCATATTTTTTATGGGACCTTTTCCTAGAGTCAAATCACATCATTTGAAGTGATTATTTTCAAAGAATTAAAGCATAGATGTTTTGGGTTTTTGAAAGGATAACAATGGTTAAGTATCAAGGTAGTTTTTAAGATACATGATTCACGTTTTTGAATGATTGTTATAGGAAATATTCAAAACTAGAAATATCTTCCATATTTAATGAAGACGTTATGAATCATAAATGATGAAAATTTTAAATACGAATTTTGACCAAGAATTTTGGAGGTATTCTCGATGGTTTGAAGGAAGGTCTATTTATTGAAGATGAAATTGGAAATGAATTATTATTTTTTATGAGAATTATATAATAAATTTAAAATGAATTTTATTTTACAATTCACTACAAGAAAACCTAATGGTGATCGGGGGGAATAATAGGAATAAATAATGATCTTCATTATTGATGAAGGAGGATGTAAAGTAGTATATAAAATTCTCAAGGTTGTTATAAAAAGAGAAGAGGATCATATGATAACTGATAAAATTATTTTAAAGATCTGATTTTTGAAAAATAAGGAGAAAGATAGGTATATAAGAGAGTATTAATTACTCTAAATAACAAGTTTTAAAAATGAATAAGGAGAAGTAGAAGTAATAGAGCATCAACACCCTCATTGTTTTGGTGTTAGTTTTTTTAATATTATTGTAAGAAACCTAAGAGTTACATTTTTATATCTAAGATACATTAATTTATTATTAGGAGAGAAAAAAAATTTGTTAAGTGGTAACCTTAAAAAATCATTCTCTACCATACATACACCACAAAACCCAGATTAAGATGAGATATAACCAATCTAGTGATGAGGTATATAGTGTAGATACCCTCACTCTACCAAGTACCTCTCAATATGAGGGTGTTCTCAAAGTAGTTTTTATATGGGGATGACCTTCTTGTCGAGTTGGTATATTACTATAGGGATGAAATTCACATAAATATGCATGGGGAAGACTTATATGAACGCATTCATATCTATTTTTATGGGGAAGACTTATATTTTGGCTTGATGACCGGCTATAGGGTGGTCTTTGGTAATATATTATCTAGAGAGGAACTTCGGGGTGGACGGTTTGGTTTCCATGAGGAGGACCTTCATGGTTATTGATATTTGATGGATTTTAAAGGGGAGGACCTTCTTTATGATTAAAATTATAATTTTTAGGAGTATCGTTGTAAATCGCACCATGAAAACTGTTCCCAAGATTGATTATTATGTTTCTACAATGAGAGACTTAATGAATACAACTACTTTATATTTCTAATGATGAGCCAACATATTCTTAGGCTATTATCAAGAGGTATTGAAGGAATTCAAGAACATCATCATTAATTATTTTATAGATATAAGCATGCTCATGGGTTATGTGTTTCTATATAAATATTTCCTTTGGGCTATTCTCCATCAAGTGGTTCGGATAGAATAATGTGGATGATGAAATTTAAGAGTGGGATCCCGCTGAGGGGACTCTCATAACACCATCCAAATATGAAAATGGTATTTTTGAGATTGGGTTGGAATATGATCTATCCTCTTACTTGATATTAGAAAATACCAATGGGTTTCTTAATACAAAATAGTAATATGAGATTTCCATTTGGTTTTTTATTATTTTATGCCTCCTTCGATGATGCCAAAATATACTTGTAGGTTTTTTGAGTGTGAGTAGGAATATTGGACTTCTCTTCATATTCTGTAAAAATATAAAAATTGTATTATTCAATGGGAATAGGGATATGTAAATTCTCTTTTCCTTTACCCCTAGTAAAACCTCCTCCTAAGCTCTTCCTTCTGAGTGATCGGTGTTGGGATTTTCTATTTTGATTCCTCTAATAATTCATTAGGAGGTGGGGCCATATGGTGTTGGTGGAATTGGTGGTCAACAAGATCGCTCCTAGGTGGCTCCTATACCATAATGAGGAAAGATTTGTTCCATTATTCTATCTTTCTCAGATAATGGAGGTAGGTTTTTTCTCACTCTAGAGATGGGATTATAAAGTATTTGGAGGTTTATATTAGTTCCATTAACCTTATCATCAACCTATATTGATGAATTGATCCATGGGGTTTTATTTTTTATAATATATTCTAGAATTCTTCTATACTATGGATAAAACTATTGATATGGTAATCCATAATAAAATGATTAAACACCCGATATTGATTATTTTGTATCAGTGACAATGTCCCCTTGGTCAGAGAGTCCATAATCTTTATAATAGCAACAAGATATGTTTCATTTTTTTATGATTCCATTTTTTTGATTTTAGGGATCTCTATTAAGTGTTATTGAAATTATTTAAAATAAATAAACACAAACAAGAAACTAAATAATCAAGCATCACAAGTAAGATAATTCTCAAACAATCACTTCAATGAGTAAAGGATTTACATTGGTTTTTCCATTTTTTCCAATAGAAACCCTGATGTATTCTCATCTGAAATGTTTTTAGTCATCATGGAAATGATTTAAAAAGATATGTAGTCATTGGGATGTTATCAGTGACACCATAGAAACCACCTTTCTCTAGAGGATGGTAGGTTGGGACCATCAAACCCTTTGGGGTATTTTTTACTACTCCAGGACTCTCTTATATATTTAAGATATTTTATCAAATACTTATAAGACCCATCATTGTATTGGTTTCCACCAAGATAATGATTGGTCATCGAAAATAATTGTGGTGAACATCTAAATGTATCAAAGTTTCTTCATTGATGACACCATTTTTATGTATATTAGGTTCTCCATATTTTTCTTTATAATTAGTGGTTATTTGTTTCAAATATGATTAATTGGGTGATCTGAAGTTTATCATCATCTATGAAAGTGGTATATGTTGTAGAGTTGGGATCGATCACGTGATATAGGATTCTTAAATATCACTATGAATAGAACCAGAACCTAAAAATTTCATTGTCACTTTATAGGACATAGACCAATATGGTTCCATTTAAGTTCATATATCCATGACCAAGTGAAGTTACTTTTAATTTCATGTGTCAAGGACATACATACTACTAGACTGAGGATTTTTTATAAGGATTGGTGTAGAAATTATGCATGAGATTTCCTTTTTGGTTCCTTTTATAGTGGGTATAGACCATTGAGAAAGAGTTTATTCATTAAGATTATGGAGAAATGCATATATGCTTGTGAATTTTGTTTTTGAACCTCAAAAGAGTCATCCTACATATCCTAGTTAGATGGAATAAAATCCCACATAGTTTGAGTTTCAAGTTCTCGGTTTTGTGACTGGACCTTACCAGGAAATTTAACATTATATGGAAAGGATGTTTTCTTGTAGATTTAAATCATGAATCTAGAGTGTGATTTATGTGGAATAGAAGATAATAAAGGATTGGTTGAGTCTTATACATGGGATTACCATATCCTTCCATGATAAAAGGAAGAATACATGTAGTTCTTACATATATTATTTCCCTATATATCTAGGATGGTTCCCTTGTTCTACTGACGGATGTTTAAATAGAATCATGTCTAAACTAATGAGGAATACAACCCATGATAAAGAGGTCAAGTTTTACACATATTTTTCTATAATATGAATGTATCTTGATAATTAATGTCTCCTATTGATGAAGACACCAATATGAACATGGATGGGGACTATACTTGGAAGGAGGCTCAAGCATGCATAGAACATTAAGGGGGCCAGGTTGGATAGATAAAAATATCAGCAGTTGAGTTGATCATACTAATTTGGGAGAAGTATCACTTATATACCCACTATTAGTACCCTCATTATTAAGGGGACACATTATTGTAAAACCACTGAGGGACCAATCAATTTGGGGGTACAAGTGAGAAAAACCATTATCATGGATTTACATGTTCAAAATGGGTGCATACTGATGTGCATGGAATAATCATTTATCTAGGGAGGCCATGGAGTAATCCTAGGATAATACCACATGGTAATGAGTTTTTTTGGGAAAATGAGTGTTTACAAGGTCTTTGGGAAATCCTTTCATCCCATTTGAGAAACTAGATAAAACAATGTTCGCAAGAGGATTTCATAAAAGTTTGGAATAATAAATTGGGCATATGGAACTTGGGTAGTGATACCTAGGTGAATTGTAATCCTAATAAGATACTAAAGTTAATTAGGTCCCCAATTAGGACACAAGGGTGAAGTGTCACACTAGAGATATCTTAGAGAGAAATGGTACCCTAATGATAATATAGGGATAATGTGGGACCCTAATGAGAGACTAGGATAACTTGTCACCCCAGTGGATAGATTGGGAGAATAGGTCACCCTATTGGGAGATTATGGTAAAGTTTCACCCAAATAGAGGCTTGGGAAAAGGTTTCACCCTAGTAAAAGGGAAAAGGAAAATTGGCCACCCTGGTATAGACCTTGATTGAATGGTCTCCCTAGTATAGATCATAGGATAAGTGTCACCATAAAGGAAGTATAGGGTAAAGTGTATCCCTAATATAGTACACCTAGGGGAGCCAATCCCATATATCCTTAGTTTGGATCACTCAAGGGGGTATTTTGCCCTAGTTTTGGAGGAATAGGGTAAAAGTGGAATTCCATTAAGGTTAATGTTATTTAATCCTTTAAGTATCTCAATTTTCATAAAATCTTGACTATTCAACCTATTTTTAGGATTAATAGTCCACATGAATGGGGAAAAGGTTACCTGGTCCAATAGAGCTTCATGAATCAATTCATCAAAAATGAGGACCCTTTGGGGTCTATTTATAATCCAAGGATGGCCTTGGTGAATGGATCTCCTAAGGGTACCTGGGAACATGGAGTGTTTTTTTAAGGGTGGATCATACTAGTCAATAGGTCACATGGTAATGGATTATAATCTAGGCACATAGGGAGTATGCATGAGCAAAGAGAAGGCCACAAGGGTCAGATAACTTGAGTGCTGAGTAGGGAGTCCAAAATGAATCAGCTGGGTGTATAGATTTGGGTCCCTAAACCTTAGTGTCTGGACTCAATCACCTACTATAGACCCATATAGAACTTCATACACTTTATTTCTATTATAAAATAGAGGGAGAACTAGTAGTAAGGTATTGTCCTTTACCTATATGTGTTTTGAAATAATTATGTCTCCCAAAAAGTTATTATAATAGTTCCCACCAGTTTAAAAAGTTACCATAAAATGGAATGATCAAGATCACTTTAACTCCAAGATTATTTTACAATAAAATTTTATCATCCTTATAAAATTTAGACTAATAAGAACCAACACATGCTCACAAACTCAACCTCTAGAACTTCACTATCCAAAACTATAATTTTTGTAACATTAGTTTATGTTGTATTAAATTAGTGATCTTTTAGAATATCAATTCTTCCTCTATTGTTTTTATATTATTTTTAGCCACTTCACTTATTCTTTGAATCAATAGTTCCTTCAAAACATGCATTTCAGGAACTCATAATCTCTACCCAAAAAATATCATCACTAATTCCTAAATGAATTCCCCCTAATGAAGTCATTATCACTCCAAAAAATGTAAGTAACACAGACTCCAAATTCTTAATCTTTCACATTTATCAATTCTCATTAAAATGACATCAATTCCTATAAAAATATTTGATTTTACCTTCTTCAAATCCTGCTTAAAACTTAGTTTTAGAAATATTAAAAGCTTCTAAAATTCAAGATAGAGTCATGAATTCAAATTCATGATTTTTTTATCTTGAATTATAGATATTTATATTCATATTTAATTTTAATTCACATAAATTTTATGTGAAATCTAAAGAATATTTATCATCTTCTAGCTCTTTAACTTCCATATACATAAGAAAATTCTAATATGGACTTCATTTTAATTATTTTTTTGTTTCCACATCTAACTCTATTACACTAAAACTTATAGATCATGGGAATCCTACTTTTTCTTATCAATTTAGATATTTTTAAAACTCTAAAAATATTCTCTACATTATTTATATCAATATTCACTATTTGGATCATCAAAAATAATAAAATATTCCACCAGAATATTTTGTCTTATTATTTTAGAGATCTAACACATCTTTAAAACTCTATCTTTTGACATCCCATGCTACTTCCACACAATTCATATTAATAAATTTTGATTTTATTAGAATTAAATGATCTTCAACTTATGATTTCCTTAAATTATTTACTCATGAACTTCCTCAGATTCTTATTTCCTTCACTTTTGATCTTATAGACAAAGGGAAATGATCATCTCAAAACACCTTAAACACTTAAATCAAGATCATTCTTCTATAATTATGGATTTTCTAGAGTAAAAAATTCATATTAGTGAATATTCAAGGCTTTAATTATTCCTTTTTAAATTAAAATCATCTTGAATAAAAGTTTATTCACAAACCTACATGATTTTTGTTAATTTAAAATATTATAAAAGCATCGTTTGACTTATTTTCTAAACCTTTTAGTTAGTTCAAACTTTGTATCTCTCTAAGTTATCTCAAATTCAATATGCACTCTAACTCATCATCCTCAGCTCATCATGTAACATCCAAATAATAAAATATAAATTAATTAAAATTTATCTATAACCCAAAAATAAATTTACACATCCTTCATAATTTCAGAGTAACTCTTACATACTTAGAGAAAAACCAAAGTGTCTCTTATATATAGAGTTATTTATCAAATCTCAAATTCTATAGAACTTTTGAATGCTTCACAGGAACTTTGGGATTTATGAATCATTCATATAGACATATTCCTTCATTAGAAACTGAAAAACCAAAGTTGAACCAATATTAATGGATAAAGTTCCTAATTTTGAAAGAATATTAACTTCTATATATATAATTAGGTCTCCTTAGAGAATATCCTCTGAATAAAAACTTCTGAAATTAACAACATCATTTTTAACATTTTCAAAAAAAATATAATAAATAAGGTTGAATAAAATACAACACCTTCAAAAATTCCATGGGTTCTTCAATTTATAAGTGTGTTAATGTTGATAAAATGACATTACAAGGGCTTAAAATTCACAATAATCATATTCTACTTTAATAGTTAATTCAAATTTCAATTCATTATTATTATCATACACATGTTACTGGGTTATTTATTAAAGTTTATAATTTTTTCATAAATATATATTCATGAAGTCATTTCCTTAGTGGTTTGAAAACTATGTTGTAAAATATTATTCTTACACTATGTCACTTGGAGAAACTATTTCCTCTCTTTTAAAATCAAGTTCCACTTGACTACACATTTAACTGGTGTAGTCATTTCTAGTAGTCCCATGAAATCCAAGTGGATGTATCCAATATATAATTACATGAATACATTATAATAGTATTTATGTGAGAGATCCCATCTTAAATCATTCATTTTCAAAGTTTATTTTATGGATAAATGATTAAATTTCAATATTGCATATATTTATGTGGTTGAAAAAAAAATTAGAAAAACACTCTCAAGTTAATGAAGGGATAATTTAAAAAGGGATAATGTTTGATATAGATAATGATGAGTGGGTTTTATATCATCAATATATATTATTCAACACTACATCGGTTATTCCATTGATAGAGTAAGTCATAGAGTTAATATAATATGTCGTGAATTTGTATATACAATTAATTCATTATATTTTATTATGGTCTAATTTAGAATTCATGTCATTAGTATAAAATGGGAAAGGCCTCAGTCTAATGGTCATCAGATTTTATAACATCATTTTAACATGATTCATGAGTGGTTAAACTATTAGTTTCATTTTTCTCAACCCTATTATATCTCTTTGTATGTATGTTCCACTATCAGTTTCATTTTTCTCATTCAAAATTCAGTTTTTTTACAACAATATTAATTAATGTTTAGGATGATATCGTGAAACTTTTAGTATATTAAGGGGTCCTAATATATGGGTTAGATATTGGAACTCTAGTACCCAACTGGATTTATTATTTGATAACACCTTTCATCAAGCTAGAGATGGTATTAGTGCACTAATTCTTCAACTGGGATATAATATAAGAGATCCCAACATATTCAATCTGATGACCCATGAGTTTAAATGATACCTATACGATACAATTAATATTTTAAGGAGGTAGGTTCATGTTATTTTTTTTTATTTTTTTATAACATTATTTTTATTATTATTATTATTATATCTACTAACAATTATTTTGAAATAAGATAATATGATAACATGTTATGATGATTTTTTTACAATATGAATTTAAAAATTATTAATGTTGTGTAAATATTATAAATGAAGGGTTAAGAGCGATCATTGGGAACAATTTTTGAATGTGTCAAACATCGAAGAGAGATTCCCTCCAAGCTTTTTTCCCACCTTATAGTAGGATTGGGTTGTGTTGTGTTCAAGTTAAGTGGAGAACATAAAATTTTATACCTTAAATGTATAAATGAGAATAATATTTCATATTTATAATAACTAAATACTTTAAATATAGATCAAGTCCAGACATTATTCATGTAATCAAAAACTGAAGGGAATACCTTCCAGTCTTAGCACTCAACACAAGTCATGACATATATATGATATAATTTAAAATTCATTTCTCATTCATATATTAAAAAATTTATATTATAACATTAATATAAATATTTAATCGATGGTAACCTTTTATATAGTTATTCTAGTAAATTGATTCAGTATATTTGATGTTAATATGAATGAGGAATCATCAGACCATTGATCTTGATTTTGTGGGCGTTATAGTAAGAAAATTATTAAGAAAAAAAATTATTCTAATTTATTAGAAAATATTCTTTTTTTTTCACTAATTAAGTATGTATATTAAATAGGATTAGTTTGATGTTGATATAGAATAGAAATCATAGGGGAAGTCATATATTACTACCTACATATATGATACATTCCAGTGTATCATAGGGTGTGATGGTCATGGTTACTCATTGTCATATTGAATATGTGTCCCAAAATTTATATTTTCTATAGTGGAGGAAATGGATGCATGAAAAGATGCAATATTTCACACATAGGATACATTAAATGTTGTAGTTATAACTATGAAGTGCAATATGTTTTCCTAGTTTAAGTAGTAACAAATAGTGTATAAGGAGAGATAATCATATATGTAAGCATGTATAGATGAAGTTATGACAGAGCATATTTTTTATGGTGAACATATACCGCTAATATAGGTAAGAAAAAAATATAATTACACCAATTTTTGTTAATATTATTATAATATTTAATATATATATATATATATCATAGCTCCATATATACCTACTAGGAATATTTTTGAGTTCATAGGTGATCTATATGTGGATTCACTAGATGCATGAGGTATAATATATTACTTATTTATTATTTAACATTTCATTTTAGATGTATAATTAAAATCCATTTTCTATTTATAAAGTGGTTGTAGTAAAAAAACATGTGTCACACATTATAGTGTAATTGTAAAGACAAAACATATAATATTAAATTATCATAAAACCATAATACAATTCCCATAGATTAATTAGTGAAATGTAGGAACTAACTCCACATCAATCTAAGTTGTTGTTTTCTTGGGATGGCTGAAAAATGAATTTTTAGTGTTTTAAAACTCTAAAACATGAATGTAATGAAAAAAACAAATAAAACAACCATAAATTGATGTCAAGTCATTATAAAATGATCATTTAATTATTTTTTCTAGGATGAGTAGATTACACATCAATACAATATGAAATGTGCTTGAAATAAGTTAAAAAACATTTGAACGATACTAAAATCATAAAAAACATGAGACTATGGATATAAACCAATAAAATGGCACCTTATTAGCCTCAAATCTTAGAAAAATAATTATATTTTTATTTATTTAGGAAATAAAGATTTATCAATATGTGTTGCGACTTTCTCTAGAAGACTAAAAATGCATTTTTAGTGTTTTAAAACTCTAAAACATTCATGTAATAGTCAAAATCTATAAAAATACCAAGATTTGATGTAAAATCATAGGATAAATAAAATTTAATTATTTTTTACCAGTAAAAGCTAATTAAATGTCAATATTTTGTGTGATGATCTTGTAATTGAGTAAAAAAATAGTTGTTAAAGATATTAAAGACTTCAAAAATGTGCACCTGAGTGTCCAAACTGAAAAAATAACCTCGAATTGGTATAAACTCACTACCAAATGACCAAAAAAAAATTAAATTTAGAAATGGACTCCACATAAATCCAATTTTTAGTTTTCTATGGATGATCAAAAAGGTATTTTTAATGTTTTAAAACAAAAAAAATGTGTGTAAGAGTCCAAACCAAGAAAACATACAATAATTGATGTGAAATTGTAAAAAATGATAGCCTAATTATTTGTGACATGTAAGAGAAAATGGAATGTCAATAAAATGTCTGGTGTTCTTAGAATGAGTGAAAAAAATAGTTTTAAAAGATATGAAAGTTTTATTAAACATGGGTGTGATGGTCCAAAACAATTAAAATGACCTCATATTACCATGAAATCTTATAAAAATGGTCACATTTTAATATATCAAATTTATGAATTAACTCCATGTCAATCTGAGTTTCATTTTTCTCAGGGTGACTGAAAACACATTTTGTGTGTTTTGAAAATATAAGATGTGTGTGTAATGTTAAAAACCTATAAAACAACCATGACTTTATTTTTATCCTTAGTTGCTTCTAAACCACAAAACAGCTTCTTTGAAAATAAATTAAAAATATGAATTTTTAGTCAAATTTTAAATATATGAAATTCTATAAAAATGTATGTCTGAACATCCCAATTAGTAGAAATACCATAGATTGGAATAAAATCTTAGGATAACTAATGAATATTAATTTTTGAAATATATAAACTAACTCCATGTTAATTCAAGTTTTGATTTCTTGGAGATGAACAAAATACATTTTTGAGTTTAAAAGAACTAAAATGTTTATGTAATGTTAAAGCCCCAAAAACATCCCTGAATTAACATAAAATCATAGGATAAAGATCACATATTTATTTTTGACCTGTATGAGTAGTTAAAACATCAATATAACATGTGTTGTGATATGAATGAGTGAAAAAATAAATTTTTAAAGATATGCAGGTCTTCAAAAACATGCATACAAGGGTCCAACTGAATAAAATTACATCAAATTTTCATGAAATCCTAGGATAATGGACAAAGATACATTTTTTAAATGTAGGAACAAATTCCATGTCAATTTGAGTCTCAGTTTTCCCGGTATAACTGAAAATAAATTTTATGTGTTTTAAAACACTAAAACATGTGTGTAGTGGTCATAACCTATTAAAACAATGAATTTATTTGAAATCAAATTATAGTTATTGTTGAATTAATTTTTATGTGCATGAGTAGACATCATGTCAATACAATGTGCAGTTTGATTAGAATGAGTTAACAATCAATTTATAAGGATATTAAATCATTAGAAATGTGTATACAAGGGTTGAAACTAAATAAAAAACCATTAATTGTTATGATATATTATAATAAATATTAGATATTAATTTTGTAAGTATAGGATCAAATCCCACATCAATTAGAGTTGTATGTTTCTTAGGATGACCAAAAACAAAATTTTCATGTTTTAAAACTATAAAACAAACATGTAATTGAAAAAATATTTAAAACAACCATGAATTTATTTTAAATCATTTAGAAATTATATTTTATATATTTCATAAATTTATAAATGGAAAACACATCAGTTGGACATGTGGTGTGCTTGAAATGAGTGGAAAAGCAGGAATTGATGAGACATTAATCTCAGTTGTGATTTCCTTATGATGATAGAAAGTGAATTTTTAGTGTTTTAAAACTCCAAAATAACAATGTAACATAGAAACCTAGAAAAATATCATTAATTGATGTAAAATAATAAAAAAAATGGTCATTGAATTATTTTTTATATGTATGTCATGTGAAAAATCAATCTAATAATAAAAGTCCTTGGAATGAGTGAAACAATGGTTCTAAAGATATTAAAGTCTTTGAAAACATGTTTTTAATATTTTAAACTGATAAAATTACCTATTATTTTCATGAACTCCTAAGGATATGATAACATATTAATTTGTAAAATTTATGAACTAATAACACATCAATTTGAGTTATGAATTTCTCGAGATGACTGAAAATGCATGTTTAATGTCTTAAAACTATAAATTGGGTGTGTAATGATCAAAATTGAGAAAATGACCCATAATTGACATAAAATTTTAGAAAAATGATTGTTCAGTTATTTTTTATGTGTACGGGAATATGAAACATCAATTTAATATGTATTGTGGTAGAAATGAGGGGGGAAATGGTTTTCATGATATTAAAATCCTCAAAAACATGTATGTGAGGGTCCAAATAGAGAAAAAAATTTAGATTAAAATAAAATATTAGGAAAATTATCAAAGATTTATTTCTATAAGTTGGTAATATAAATAAAATCAATCCAATTTTTGATTGTTCGGGTTGACTAAAAACACATTTTTAGTATTTTAAAACTATCAAACATGTGTGTGATGCTCAAAACCTATCAAAACCCATGAATTGAAAAAAAAATATAGGAAAATAATCAATGGTTTATTTTTCATTTGTATGATTATAAATAACTTCAATCCTATATGTGTTTTTTTATGAATGAGTGAAAAAATATTTTTTAAAAATATTAAAGTCTTCAAAAATAGGTGTATGTGTGTCCAAACCATGAAAATGGACTTTAATTGGTGTGAAATTTTAGGTTAGTTTCTAAAGATTAATTTTAAAAATTTTGGAATATATACAACATCAATCAAAGTTACGGATTCTTTAAGATGACTAAAAATTCATTTTTAGTGTTTTAAAATTATAAAATGAGTGTGTAGCAGTCCTAACCTAGAAAATGACCACTAATTGACATGAAATAATATGATAACAATTGTTGTATTTTTTTAATGTGAATAAGTAGATAAAGTATCATTGCAACTTGAGGTATTCTTGGAGAGAGTGAAAAAGAAGAATTTATAGATATCAAACTCCTCAAAAATGTGCATTTAGGGGTATAAATATAGAAAATAACCTCATATTGGTTTTAAATCGTAGTATGATGACTGATGATTAATTTTTAAAATGTAAGAACTAATGCCACATCATTCTTAGTTGTGGTTTTCTATGATTGTTTGAAAATTCATTTTTAGTGTTTAAAACTCTAAAATGCTTGTTTTATAGTCAAACCAAAAAAATGACCCTAGATTAATATGAAATCATATAAAAATGATCATTGAATTATTTTACATTAGTTGGGACCAATGAAAGACCTTATCATTGAATTAATTTTTTAGTGTGTAGTAGAAACATTTGGTCCCATGTCCAACAATGATTTTCATTTGTTTCTTCAGATTATATCCTTATAACTAGATAAACACAACCCCAAAATATATTAAGACATATTATTATCACATATAATGTATATTTAATTTATAAAAAAAAATTCTTGAGCTTATAAATTATTTCTTCACTGATGATCAAACCGATTTACATAAAAGAAGAATCCCTCTAGCGGTATCCACATGTGATATTTGAATCTATGAACTTTACCAATGTAACTTCAAGTGCTTTCTATTATGACCTGTCCCCAAGGGATCACGCCACGACTACCCCAAGCCCACCTCTCAAAGGCCAGAGGCCGGTGACTAGTGCTGAAAGAATTATCCTGCAAGTCGGAGACATTAGTCAAGTACCTATATACACACACACACACACACACACACACACAACCCCATCCCACAATGCTGAAAAGGAAAACATTCATGCCACTAACATAACCACTGAGTGTAAAATAGTACAAGAGGAAAGTAAAGGGACCAGGATACAAGCCCAAAAATACAATCTAAAAACAAGAAAGTACCAAGGTATTTGTAAATTCATCTGCCAAAAAACCTACCTAAAGGTTAGGTGTACAGTAGATACTGTAAGTTGTAGGATTATGTCTCGCCTATCTAATCTCACCAGGAATCGCCTGGTCCTAGACCACCAAGGTATCCATCAAAGCGTCGATCATCTGCACAAGACACAACATGTGTGGGTGAAGTCCGTGCAGGGTTGAGTAACACAATACTCAGTAGGGACCCCAAACCAAAAATAAAGACCACAAAGTAAATGTACACATAAATAAATGGACAGCTCACACCGGTATAACCCAAAGTATGGAAATAAATATTATTATTCAAAAAGTTGGATTATCTTGTATTGTTGAGGGAATCATTCCCGATGAGTCACTGAGGTTTTCTCGTCTTTTATGCCACTGAGATTCACTCATCTACTACTTGTATGTTGGGCCATTGAGGTCTGTTGGGTTATTCCTCATCTTTCGATCCATTGAGGTTTTCTTAGATACTACTCATCTGTCGGGCCACTGAGGTCCATGTGGCCACTGCTCATCTTTCAGGCCCCTGAGGTTCACCTGACTACTCGTCTGTTGGGCCATTGAGGTATGCCTGGATACTCATCTGCTGGACCACTGAGGTCTTCTAGGCCACTCGTCTGGCGGGCCACTAAGGTCCTCTCGGCTACTCACTAAGTTCCACTTTTAAATTCCTTCTCATCACAACCAGTCATAGGATTTCTACTCTTAGTGTGCTTGATTTTGGGATAATCTAGTCCTCAATCTATCTTTCATATCTCAATATCCACTGAAACTCACATTGAGTATGTCAAAAGGACCACCTTGTCATGAGGGTCCCAACGCTACTAACGGCTCATCAATCAAATGTATGGTTTACAAGTTATTATCATTTTAGTAAAAAGGTGTCAGTTGGGTCTGGGTCCCGGGCCAACCCGGTCGGACCCACCCAACCCAGACCGGGGTCCATTGACCCGACCCCGGACCTGCCTGACCCGGATCCAACCCGATCCGCTGGGCTCAGCCTGGACTAGCTGGGGTTAGCTCAGACTAGCTAGATCGTGGGTCCAGCCCACCGGGCCACCCGTCCGGCCTGCTTGGGCATCCCGGCCTACTAGGAGGCATATCCTGATGGGCGTCCTGGCTCGATAAGGTGGTTTGATTCGGTCCTCCCAGGATGCAGTGGGAAACGTGGCCTCCAGTTGCACAATGTGGAATGGTCCCCTTGTTCGCATGTGTCACTGCTGTCATCCATTGCTGGCAGCCCATTCCACCACCTGCAACTGATGTCACAGGCCACCTCGCCTCCGTAG
The DNA here is from genome assembly GCA_963277665.1 of Viscum album. Lineage (NCBI taxonomy): Eukaryota > Viridiplantae > Streptophyta > Magnoliopsida > Santalales > Viscaceae > Viscum > Viscum album. The sequence goes on from OY728143.1 coordinate 68,890,418, forward strand.
CGTGCCAGCAGTCTCTTTCACAGGCCACCAAGTATGCTCTGGTGGTCTGTTTTTGGATCTATGAGTGTATTTCGGATCCTCTAATCATTGGCATCCCTGATATAGCCTCAATATCATCTTGTCGTCAACCCGGAGGTTTGGTTTGGATGAACAAAAGAACACCCACAACAGAGGGATTTGAGCCTTGTTTGTGTCTTCCCGATTCCCCAGTGTTAGAATAAAAGGTAGAAGATTAACACTAATTTTTTATCTCTTCGATCCCATGATAAAAAATTCCACCCCATAAGGAAAAACAACCCACAGATCAACCTGTTAGTAGGTTGATCCACATTCATTGTTTTTGGAAGAAAGAATGAGAAACAATTTCACAAAGAAGAACCCCGACCTCAAGGTTGGATCATTCATTTCTGAATAACACACTATGGTCATTCACCATTCCTTGATTTACATCCCACCATTATTGTTGCCGATCCTTCGAAGGATGGAAGAACGGGGGAAGGATGGAGATCATTGTCATGGGCGATTCGTCGATGGTCGCTTGCCAATTCCAAGTCCCCAAGTTCAGTACAACTCGATTATGCCCACCATGCAATATTAGATTAACCCATTAAATAGGGAAAATGCATTTTAACATTTTTTTATGCTACGTTGCAGTGTTGTTATGCTGTTTCATTTATGAAACAGTGTTTCTATTATGCAGCAATGAAATTCAAAATTCAAATAAAATAAAATAAAAAGTTTATTTTATTTTTTTCCTTAAGAAAATTCTTCTATTAAATTTTCTTAAAAGTCCAAATATTAATTTTTTCCCTTGAACCATGCCAGTCAAGGTTAAGTCCATTGTTAGGTAAATTCATCATTCCAGATGCAACCATGCCCTAATATTTTTAAACTGGGAACCTCCAAAACTACTCAAGTGTGCTATTTTAAATAAACTTCAAAAAAGATCAAACACTTATTCTGGGATCACTAGGTCTCGAAATCAAGTGTCTTCTGAGCACCTAGTCTCAAAAAAAATCCATATAATTTAAAAAAATACATGGAATTATTAGATATTACATTACCCCCACCTTTAGAGATTTACCTCTTTATAAGCCAAAACAAGGGATAAATAAACAAATGGTGGTACTGATCATGGATATGAGCCTCCAACACCCAAGTTCTCTCTTGCAGATTTCTATGATGCCATCAGATTCACACTAGAGGAATTGATCATCCATAAAGGACCCGCTCCTGTCAATCCTCAATCTCTACTAGGGACTCTGCAAATGTCTCCCCATCGTCGATGTCCAAATATCCATATTCAATAACGTGCGACGGATCATGAACGTATATACACAAACGTGATATGTGGAAGACATTATTCACCCAGTGCATATATGGGGGGAGAGTTAAGTGGTTCTCCACCTCACCAACTCTGCTCATAATCTGAAAAGGGTCGATGAATCTCGGAGACAGCTTGTCGCTCCTGGAAAATCTCTGCAGTCCCCATCAGGGTGAGACCCAGAGGAGCACATGGTCTCCTACCTCAAACTCCAAGGGCCTCCATATCCTATCAGCATAAGATTTCTATCTTCTCTTTCTAGTCCTCATTTTCTCCTGGATGACCTGAACCTTCTTGGTGGTAGCCCATACCAACTCTGGACCCTTGAGTGCTAACTCTCATGGGTATGTCTAGCATAACGGTGATCTGCATTGTCATCTGTAAAGTGCCTCGAAGGGTTCCATACCAATGGTGGAGTGGTAGCTGTTTTTGTACGTGAAATCCACCAGTGGAAAGTGATCCTCCCAACTACACCCAAAGTCCATGATACAAGAATGAAACAAGTCCTCTAAAACCTGGATAGTCCTCTCGGACGGACCATCCATATGGGGGTGAAAAGTCATGCTCAAATGAATATGAGTCCTGAATGCCTCCTGAAATCCCTTCCACAAATGGGATGTAAATTGTGTGTCTCGATACAAGAATATCATAGATGGGACCCCATGGAGTCGAACTATCTCTTGCACATAGATGTGTCCCAAGCCCTCTATTGAACCCTACTTCTGGATGGGTAGGAAGTGGGCTGACTAGTTGAGCCCGTCAATAATCACCCAGATGGTATCATGCCCCCTAGTTTAACGAGGTGAAACCATCATGAATTCTATCGGGATACCATCCCACTTCCACTCTGGTACCTCAAATTTCTGATTCAAACCTACAAGAAATGGATGTTCCGCCTTTACATGCTGACAAGTGAGGCACCGTGAAATGAACTTTCCCACTGCCTTCTTCATCCATGACCACCAGTATTGATGTTGTTAGTCCTCGTAAATATTCACCACTCCTGGATGTACCTCCAAAGGGGATGTGTGGAACTCCTTTATAACCTCCTCACGTGATGCCACTAGAATAATATTGCATCATTTGAAAAGGATGACATGCTCCCCACCTATCAAATATCCATAAGGAGCTTGTCTTGAGGATGATTAAGCACATCGGGACTCACAATCAACATCCACAAGTTATGCCTCCCTAAATTTCCATAAGAGTAGGGGACCGACAGTCATCGAATGAAGATATGTTACTCCATAATCATCCATAAAGGATATTGGCATCGCGGATAAATGCTCTGACACCTCACTCAACAACTTCAAACCGGATCTCCTACTTAGTCTGTCCACTACCATGTTCCCCTTCTTAAGAGTATATAATATCTAGAATTCATAGTACTATGGGAACTCTAGCCATTTCCACTAGCTCAAGTTCTGGTCCTTCTGGGATAAGATATACCTGAGACCTCTGTGGTCAGATTAGATGGTAAACTACTCACCCATCAAGTAGTGTCACCACATCTTCAAAGTAAAGACCACTACTACTAGCTCTAGGTCATGGGTCATACAGTTTTGATCATGTTGCCTCAACTACCATGAATCGTTGGAGATCACTACTTTCTTCTACACTAGGAAACAACCCAGTCTGGTTCCTGATGCATCATAGAAAACTACATACCCAATGCCCTCCTCTAGAAGTCTTAAGATAGATGAACACTTCAGTCTCTGCCTCAGCTAATAGAAACTTTTTTATCACTTCTACTACCACAAAAAGGGTTTTCCCTTTTGTTTCAAAGTTGATAGGGGTGTTGTTACCCTATAAAAGTCAGGCACAAACCTCCGGTAGTACCCAGAAAAACCCAAGAAATCTCGTAACTCAGTCACAATCCTGGGTGGCTCCCAAACAAGCACTGCTTATATATTTGCTGGATCCGATAAAACTTCAGCCTCCAAAATGAAGTCTCCCAAGAATTCGACCTCCCAGATCCTTAACTAACACTTAAAGAGATTACCATAAAGATGGTTCTCTCAGACTACATCCAGGACTATCCATAGGTACATAGTGTTTTCCTCCTCAGACGTCGATTACACCAGGATTTCATCAAGGAAGACCACAACAAACCACTCAAGGTAAGGCTAGAAGATAATATTCATGAGTCGCCTGAACATTACTAGATCATTGGTCATGACAAATGGAAACACCAAGAACTCATAGTGTCTATACCAACATATAAAGGTTGTCTTTGGTACATCCTCATCTTGTATGTAGAGATGATGATATCCTAATCTAAGATCTATCTTTGAGAACTATCACACTCCCTTTAGCTGATCAAAGAGGTCATCAATCATTGGTAGTGAGTACTTATTCTTTATATTCACATATTTTAGGTGTCTAAAGTCCATACACAACCTCAAACTCCCATCTGGATTCTTGGAAAAAAAATTGGGGCTACCCATGGTGAAACATTGGCTCTCACAAAGCCCTTCTCCTGCCAATCCTCCAGTTTTACCCTCAACTCAAGAAGATATGTGGGAGCCATCTGATGTTCTAGTGTGGATATCAGTGGCATCTCGGGGTATAGATCAATGTAGAATTATACCTCTCTGTGAGTAGGTAATCTTCGAACATCTTCAGGAGAGATTTCTTCGTACTCATCCACCTCTACAGTAAAATGAGGATTCTTCTCATCCACCGCACCGAGGGTGAGGCTATCAAATTGGTAAGGGATCATTTGTACCCTCCTCCAAGAAATTATGTCCTATGCTACAAGATCTCCCTTCTCTCCAATGAAGGAAAACCTAGTCCCATCCTCGTCGACACACCGTACTCTACGTATAAAGCAGTCGATCTGAGCATGAGCAGTTGATAACCAGTCCTTACCTAGGATGACATTGTAAGACCTTGATGTCACAACTAAGAGATCCCAGCAGAAGATGTCTCCACCTAGTGTAAGATCACACTACCAGCACAAGTGTGTAATCATCGAATCCCCTCCCATTGGAGTCTTTAACCATAAGGATTGAGCCAACTGCTCCACTAGAATCTTCGGGCAATGAAAAAGGTTTGTGGAAAGGAAAGAGTGGTTGAAAACTATGTATCTAAGAATGGAATATAAGGTGTAGAGGACATAGATTTTACATTTAATCATCTATAGAGCATTGTGTTTGTAGGCCTCCCTCGCCTCTAGCTAGCCTCGCCCATGTCCATTAACTCCTAGAGCCCGTGGCGGACCACCTAGGGGTGCTGGTGGTAGCACATCAATCCTATGTCCACCACATGCTGGTCTTTCGGCTTCCCTACTATGTCCTCTTATCTACGGACCACCTCGATCAAACCTTTGCCTCTGCCTTAGTGGTTCCTCAACTATCTGTCATTCATCTATGTGGCGAGTCGGTCAATAACAAGCCATGTTCCCCTGCCTGTCGCATGAGTAGCACACCCTACCCCTATGAAGACTCTATCCTCCCTAGGGGTCTTGTACAACTGATCCTTCATATTGGGGTCATCCCTAGAAATACCTATCCCCTTAGGTCCCCGGTTCTATTGCCTTCTACCCATAGCTGAAGACTCCACTGCCCGGGGTCTACTGGTAGCTCCATCTTCTGGAACCTGCTCCTCTAGGAATCTTTCCATGAGTAGGACTCGCTCTAGCACCCCAACCTGGGTAGGGATGCTAAGTGATATCATGGACACCATAATCTCCCAAGGTAGTCCCTACTCAAAGGCTCGATCCCTAAATAATGGGTCTCGCACCATGTATGTTGAGTAGCGATAAATCTCAGGGAATCTCATTAAGTACTCTGCTACTATCATGCCACCTTGTTGTAGGTGTAGTAAATCTTGTATACACACTTAGTGCAATGTTTCTGGAAATAAATCCTCACATAAGAAGCTCTCAAAGTCTGTCCATGGGAGGGTCACCTTGTCATGTGTCTGGATCATCAAACTCCACCATCTCCCCACCAGGCCCTGAAGAAGGCTCGCAGCTATGATCGCCATCTGGTCGAGATGTTTCCTCGCAAGATGAAAGACCCGTGTAACTACCTTGAGAAAATTTTATACCACTAGGGTGTCAATACCACCCCTAAACATGGGAGTTCTCTACCTTGATAACTCGTGTAAGGAATTGAATCTATGTGCGTCCTATACCGGTAGTGATGGAGGAAACTGATGGCCAACGGGTGGTGGCAATGTTGGTCCACCTCCCAATGGGGCCATCTCTTGTACTAGTCCCAGTACCGATGCCTCATCACTAGGCGTACCATCCTCATGGTCACACACTGGAACCCTCACTAGATGGATGCGTAGCAACATCCAGAAATAGATCAAGATTAACCATGGTCAATATGTTATACCTAGTGAGATGATTCAATAAGGACATGAGGAAACACCCAAAATCCTATATGATGCATGAAACCAATGGTTTCATGTACCGAGTAGAAAAAGAAAAATTTAGGGTTCTGATGTATGGATACGTTATCCTCCACACCAACACTAGACTCCCCGATCCTGAAAGTCAAACTCAAAACATTTAACACTTTTTCCCCAAAACAAAACCACAGACTCTCTATCCTTAAGGTATGACTAACCACCTCTAATACCAATTTGTCATGACCCATCCCTCGGGACCCATGTCGAGACTACCCCAAGCCTGCCTCCCAAAGGCCAGGGGAGTTTGACTAGCGCCAAAGGCATTATCTTGAAAATGGGAGGTATTAGTCGAGTACCTATACGCATGCACACTCATAACCCCAACCCACAATGCTAAAAAGGAAAACATGAATGCCACTAAGACAACCATTGAGTGTAAAATAGTACAAGATTAATGTAAAGGGGCCAGAATACAAGGTCAACAATGAAAAGATGAAAAAAAATAAAGTACGAAGGTCTCCGAAAATCTATCCTCCAATAACCCTACCTGAAGGATAGGTGTAGAGTAGTTGATGAAAGTCGTAGGAGTACGCCTCATCTTTCTGATCTCACCAGGCACCACCTGGTCCTAGAACACCAAGGTCTCCATCAAAGCATCAATCGTCTGCACAAGACGAGACATGTGATGGCAAAACCCGTGCAGGGGTGAGTAATACAATACTCAGTAGGGACCCTAATACACAAATAAAAGCCAAAAAAGAAATGTACATAGGAAGCAATGGATATCTCACATAGGTATAACCTAATGTAGAGAAATAAATATTACTAGTTATAAATTTGGATCATCATGTGTTGTTTAGGGACTCATTCTCGATAAGTCACTGAGGTCTGCACATCTTCCGGTCCACTAAGGTCCACTCCCCTACTACTCGTCTATCGGCCCACTGAGGTCTTCTCGGCTACTTCTTGTCTGTCAGGCCACTGAGGTCCACTCGGCTACTAATCATTTGTCGGGTCATTTAGGTCTACTCATTTATTTCTTGTCTTCCAAGCCACTGAGGCCCGCTCAGCTACTCATATGCGGGGACATTGAGATCTCCTCGACTACTCGTCTGTCAGGCACTGAGGTCCTCTTGGCTACCCACTGAGGTCCACTCATCACTTCCATCTCATCATGGCTAACTGCAGAATTTCTGCTCATAGCACACTTGATTTCAGGAGAATCTACTCCTCAAGACATCGGTCATATCCCAATATACATAGACACTCACTTGGATAATTTCAAAAGGAAATCCTCATTGAGAGGGTTCCAATGCTACAAACCACTCATCAATCAGACATACAATTTACAAGTTATGACCATTTTAGTAAAAAGGGGTCGATTGTGTCTGGGTCCCGGTCTGAACCAATTGGAAAGACCCAACCCGACCGGACCTAGGGTCTACTGACCATACCTAGGTTTTACCTGACCCCAATCCAACCTGATCTGCTGGGCTCTGCCTGGATCAGTTGGGTTCGGCCCGGACCAACTGGGACGCAAGTTCGGACAGCTGGGGCGGGTTGGTTCGGTCCGAACAGGATTCAGCGAGTAGTGCGGGTCACCACAACAATCCAAATAGACCACAACCTCCAGCCGTGAAATGTGGTGAAATCACTGTGTCTCCATGTTCCGTCATCGGCATCCCGTTCCACTTCCCATGGCTGATGTTGGGTGCCAGCTCGATGTTGCGGCGCGCCATTGGCACGTGCCGACGGTCTCTTCCACGGGCCACTAGGTCTGCTCTGGTGGTCTATTTTTTGGTCTACGAGTGTATTTCAGATCCTTGGGTCATCTTCTTCCCTATTATGGCCTCAAATTAGTCTCACTATCAACTCATGGGTTCTGTCACGAAGAACACAAGAACACCCACAATGGAGGGATTTGGGCCTTGTTTGTGTTGGCCTGAATCCTCCACGTTAGAATAAAAGGTATAAGATTAACACTAAGTTTATATCCCTTCGATCCCATGATAAATAATTCCACCCCAAAAGAAGAAACGACCTGTGAATCAACCTATTAGTGGGTTGATCTACATTTTTTGTTTTAGAAAGAAATAACAGGAAACAATTTCACAAAGAAGAACCCCTACCTCAAGGTTGGATTGTTCATTGCCAAAGAACGCACCACTAACATACTTCATTCCTTAATTTGTAGCCTGTATTATTTTTCACGATCCTTAGAAGGATGGTAAAACATTGGAAGGATGGTTCTAATCATCATGAGAAATTTTTCGATCGTTGCTCACCAACATCAAATGTCCAAGTTCAGAGAAACTCAATTGTTTCCACCATCCCGTATTTGATTAACCCATTAAATGGGGAAAACTCATTTCAGCATTTCTATTATGTTGTGTTTTAGAGTCATTACGATGTTGCATTTATGATACAACGTTTTCTGTTACACTACAATGAAATTCAAAATTCAAATAAAATAAACTAAAAGTTTTTTTTATTTTTTTCCTTTAGAAAATTCTTCTATTAAATTTTATTATAAGTCTAAAAATTAACTTTTTCCCTTGACCCATGCCTGTCAAGTTTAAGTCCATTCTTAGGTAAATTCTCCATTATTGATGGAACATTTCCCATAAATTTTTAATCATGTAACCCATTTAGAAGTTTTCAAAATTTCCCATGTGCACTATTTTATATAAACTTAAAAAAAGCAAACACTTATTTCAAGATCACCGGGGCTCATAATCATTTTCTGTCTAAGCACCAGGTCTCAAAATAATCCCGTATAATTTAAAAAAATACATGGAATTCTGGGAAATTACACTTTCTTATATTTACCTATCATCATGCGTCATTATTCATTTATTACAATAAAAATCCCTCCAGTATTGAAGGATTATTTCTAGATTTCTTGATCTTGAGAGAGTTCTTAAGAGAATTATTTTTTTTCTTGGGATAGATATCTTGAGAGAAATGGTTTTCACAATAAACTAAATCATATAAAAATTATATATGTTGAGTTATATACATAGAGTCTAAAATTTGTTTTTAGAAAAAGGCCCTAAACTAATTCCTTAATTCTAAATAAACCCCACATCTAATATTAATATTATTATTATTATGTAATAATGTGTGTTCACTCCCATATATTTAAATACCATTTATTTAATAAATCAATCAATATTCATTTAAATGATATTAAATATATCATTTCATCCACACCCTCAACATGATCTATCCAACCTCCACTGTATTTATTGAACCTTGAATAAAAAATATTTATTTAAATAAATTAATATCACCACGTAATTCATTCAATAAATAAATAAATGTTATATTAAATCAATGTTTAATAAATATTTATTTAATATAATACTCACATATATTCTTTTGAAATTGGTTATTGAATTTATATGATCAACATAGCCTACATAATTATTATTCTTGGTTCTGGAGAATAATATTTATTCAAATATTAAATTCAAATAGAATTTAACCATGGTTTTGGATACACTTAGTGTGTGATGTTGTATGGATCTTTCTATATGGAATTATAAGAGCCATCCTATGTCCCATATTAGTATTCAATAACACATCAAGTCACCCATAGAGAAAGACTTCAATGTCACAACAACAACAACCGCATATGAATGATCACATAAAATTTAACTCTAGATTATCCTTAGAATAGTTCAAGAGTTCTCATGGAACTAGCTCTATAATTCTTGTGGATTGCCTATACTTATAAAGGTTTATTTATATAAAACTTAATAAGTATGTCAATAATGCATAACATTTTTATCTCTAATGAGTCTAAACATCCTTACTATTCATATTCTTGAAATCTAATTTTAGTTTTTCTTCCCAAAGAATTATCTGGACATAACAGGGTACAAGTATTATATTTATTATTAATTAATCTTTGTTTATTTGGATATTTTTTATTCAAGTGTAATAAGACTAATTATAATATATGAAATACCAGAAAAAAATCATTTTAAACATAAAATAATGTCTTGATCTTTTTAAAATTTCACATCAATATTTTTTTGGTAATACTCAATACAAAACAATACTCTAACTACAATCAATCTAATGGGAAATTTGTAGTCATGTGATCTTATTTTCTGACTTAGTAGTTTCTCTTTATTAATAACCTATAGATTTTACCTCACTTCTTGTAATCTTATTGGATTTTCTTGGTTCTTATATTTAAACGTAAGTATGTGATATTCGTATTATGTTTAATAATTAAGAATTAAAATAGAAATATTACATGAAATTATGAATATACATAAGGTATAATATTCTTCTTTATTTTTCTTCTATTCATTATATTTACAATTCTAGTGAAATTCCTTGCCACATAAAAAGCAGACAAAATCTTATTCATTACTCTACCTCTCAATCATTTTTTCTCTTTGAAGGATGTTGTAAGGGATCATAGAAATCGAACTATTAATAATATTTTTACAATTTCTTTAACTTTGTTCACTAAAAGGGGTGAAAATCATATACCACCATTCCATATCTTCCTAGAAAAGCATATTCAAAAGTTTCCTAAGAAACACCCTATATTATTCATCAAATAGTTCTAGATGAATATATGGTATCTAAGTGATAAGGATGATAATATCATACTAATGGATAATTTCAAATCCATTTGAAATCCCAACTTCACTAAGTTATCAATGTACTCTAGTATTTGAAATACAATATCACTAGCTAGGTACCTATCTCCCAACTTACACTAGTATAGTGTAGTGATAATATCATTTAACATAATACAATATTTCACGTTATCAAGAAAAATTAAATAAGATATCAATGTTTACAAATCCATATCATTATTTTGAATTTATATCTCTTTGAACATAACTAATGAAATGATGTAATGGACATCTCAAGCATCCTCCATGTATCTCATGTAGGTAACCTTCTCACCTACACTTTCTTGTTTAGTTGGTCGGTTGGGAATAGGGGACTCCACCATATATTATAAGTTTTCTATAATAGCATAGTGTATAAATGAATATAATAATAATTGGAATTTGTGTTGATGTGGACCTAGTATTTGTCCATGAATGATCAAAATAATCATGCGGATTCACTTTCCATTTTTTATAATAAATAAAGAAAAATATAATTTAGTACTTTATCTTCATTACCTAAAGTGTGAGGTAATAGCTTTATTTTATTAATCAATATCTATTTCATAAAATCCAAATATCCCCCACCATTATATTTTCAATATCCAATTGTGTATATATTATAGTGGAAGGGATCTATATTTCCCTTTTCATAACCCAGACAAGGTCCTAATTGAATTGCCAAAAGGTGTTTATGTAGGTTTTTTTACAATTATATTAACTCGTAGTTCCTTGATCTATTGATTAGAATCCACAATCTTGAAATCTTGGACTCAAATTTCCTCAACACTTTCCTCCAACTTACATTAACCTTTCTGAAGGAAATCAACCCTTGATTCTAACTTGGTTAATTCCACCTAAATAATTAATTATAATTACTTGTTGAATTAAAGTGTCTTGATGTGGACTATACCAAACACTTTGATCTATGGTTTCTTAGAAACTAAATCAAGGAAATTATTTTTTGACTTAATTTTGTTCTTAAGTGATTTATTTATACTACAAATAATATTTTTTATTTTATATATTTACGTGTGTGTTATTATTTTAAGGATTTTACATAATTTATTACTATATTTGATAAAAATAATTTATACATAATCCATTTATGTTATTCCGCATTTCAAGATTCTTAATTAATTTACTTTATGTGATCAAATTTAAAAATATAACAAATATGCATCATATAAAAAATAAATAACCATGAACTAGAAATAAAATATGTTTTGTGATCATGATATTATATCTACTAGTTAGTTTATCAAGAATATGATAAACTATCCCTTTATCTTAGGGGAATAACTCCTTAAGTTTTATTGAGATCTATTTGTAGCATTCCACCTTTAACTAGAGAATCTCCTTGGTTGGTTTCACCTCACCTCCATATTTATTTATTTTTTTCTATTTATTGAGATCTCCTTGCTTTACTTATGACTACTCACACATAGATAAGGTGAACTATGGGTTTGGGGTAATATAAAAAAAATCATGGATATGTAAACTTGTCTATAATAAGAAGAAATTGGTGATACACAAATCATTATATTTATTTTAATAATGAATAATCACAAAAACCCATGAAATGATAATTAAATTAAATTTAAACTTAACATATACATAGTTCAGTCAACCTTGGGACCATCTATTCTTATATGGGGTTTTAATTTAAAACTATATAGTATTTATTTCAGACTGTTATTTATTAAGATAAAATTTTCTAATTAAAAATTAACTATCTAATTAATTAATTAATTCTTCTATCTTAGTTTTCCATCCAAATAGTCCTCAATATTCTCAACCTATGTAATTTAAAATTAACTCATATATGACGTTTACTGATAGGGAACATAGTGTGTACCCTTATGGTATATTTTAAATAACCCATATAAACACAACATGTTTTGGAGACAGAATAACGTGTTCCATTCCACTTTACACATTGTGTATTTTCACTCTCATTTTATGTGAATATACTTTTTATGGTCTTTATCATATAATGTGTTCTTAAATGTTATGTAATATTATATGGGGTGTCTCAATATTACACAAAATATTGTCCTGTGTGTCAAAGGATGTAGTATTCATTCCACGTGTGGCCCCAAAACACGCCATTAATATATGTGGTGAATAACATTGTAAATTCCAATTACATACACAATGTGTACAACAAACATTCGTATCTTTTAGTTTTATAATAACATGGAAAATAAATAATTAAAGCATTTAATTAAACATGGGCCATGACCTATGAAAATCCTTCCCTATGTAAATCATGGGAACACCCAATTACATGGTGTTTACAACCAGCTACATGTCGTATAGTTGTGATTTTCTATAATTATTATTTATTTCAAAGTTCCTCACTCACATAAAATTCATATGTCAATGTTTACCTCTCATAAGTGGGTATGGGTTACATGGTGTGTATAGATTTATACAAGTTGTGTACACCTCTTTGGCCTCCCGCACAAAACTCTTAAGGTCTCAGTTTATTTCAAGTGGGATATTTATGTGGTACATAGATTGTATGATAACTAAATAATGTGTAGTGAAATATTCCTCATGTTACTTAGTTATTACTCAATTCATGGTGTGTATTAATTACATGTTGTATACTTTCACTACACAGAATCTGAAATTCCCATTTGGTCTAATAGTGTGGGGTTATATGGCATGTACACTAGTTATATAGTGTGTAAACTGATCATACCTGGTGACAACTTACAATTAATACGTAGGTTATAATTATGTCATGTGTTATTCTCCCACATGACCTGACAGGATTTGTGTGGCTCATCATGTTATCATTGACCATGGGTACACAACATATACTTTTAAGATACACTTTTTTTGTTGTGTCATCTGACCTAAATCTTTGAAACATCTATATGGGTTACTTGAGTATTATTCATCTATTATGTTCCTTTTCTTGATAATATAAAATGGAATTGTCATATTATCTCATCTTTTGGTTTAAGAAAAATAAAATAAAACTAAAAAATAACAATCAAATTCTTAATTGATCAATAAAACATAAATAATTAAAAATTAATATGTGAGAACTCTAATACCACTTTAAGGTTTTGTGGAATAGAAGAAACACTTGTTCCTATTCACAGTAATGTTTTTTTTCAGTTTCTTTAGATTAAATTCTCAAAAGTTAATGAACGCAACCCCACAAGATTTGAAGAGAGGATCTTGTCATATGTAATTTATAATTAATTTATAAATAAGAATTTCCTTGACATGGAAAATATTTCTTAATTGATCATAAAACTTATTTATGTTATTTTTCTACCATTATGGAGATAAAATATCCAAACGAAAATACATCTAGAAGTATTTATATATTCTCCAGGAATCTCTCATCGTCTCAAATGGAACTCTAGGTGATATATCAAAGGTACTGATTATCTCATGTCATTCATCATTTATCACTATAAAAATCCATTCAGTATTGAAATATTATTTATAGTTCTCTCAATATTGATAGGGAGGAGGCTTAGTATAATCTCTAATTCTTTAGAGAATTATTGAGATAATCCTCTTCAATATTTAGAGATATCTCTTGAGAGAAATATTGTTTACAACAAATCACATCACCTGTAAATTAGATATGTTGGGTTGTGTACTTACGGTTAGAATTTATTTTTACCACAAAGGCCCTAAAACTAATTCATTAATTATAAGTAATACCCATTTCTAATAATAATGTTGTTATTATTGTTTTTATTTCATGAAATGTGTTAAATTACTGATATTTAAATATTAATTCTTAAATAAATCAATCAATATTTATTTAAATTATTTTAAATATAACATTTAACATACATCCTTAACTCGTTCTATCCATCCTATTTAGTATTTATCAAACCTCAAATGATAAATATTTATTTAAATAAATAAATATCACTATATTATTCATTCAATAAATAAATAAGGTTTATATTAACTAACTAGAGAATAAATATTTATTTAATACGCAACACACATATATTATTTTGAATAACTGGTGAATAAATTTATATGATCGACATAACCTAAGAAATTATTATTCCTTCATCATGATAATTATATTCATTCTGTTATTAATTTCAAATAGAATTTAACTATTTTTCTAGATACACATAGTGTGTGACCTCTAGGCTTCTTTCTAAGTGGAATTAGGTGAGCTATCCTCAAGTTTAATATTAGCATATTGAAATAACTAAATAAACACATATATAAAGTAATTAAGTTTACAATGAAAACTACCTCATATTAATGTTCACTATATATATAATTAATTTGTCTCGATATCTCCTCAAGAAAGTCCAATTCATATGTCATCAACATATATGTTTGATATATCTTCTATTGACTTCCTAAAATAAACTCATTGATAAACCTTCATGGGCATAGACTTAGTCAAATAGTTTTATTTCAATAAAATGGCCTGAGATGTATACTTATGTTTTGGGAAAGGAGAAATCCTTTATTGACTTATTCATTAATTTCATATTACATGTGACGTTCTTGAAATATCCTAATTCACTAAAAGAATATGTCATTATGGTTTTCATCATTACATAAAAGTACATGATTTATGTAATATATTACTAATAATATCAAGTCTAAGGATCAATACACACATCCATAGATATGAATATTCAAGGACACATATAACAGGTGTAATTTATTTTGCCTGCTATTTTCTCAAAACCTCCTCTCTTAGATATTACCAAGTGTAAACATTATGAAAAGAATTCTAAATATATTATGAACACCAAATAGTAAAAAATAATCTATGGTCCATCATATGTATTTCATTTAACCATAGAATAAATGTTTTAGTATACTGACATGTAATTTATAATATCATATCATAGATGGGAAATTGTATAACATTTCGATGTGAAAAATACTCTAAGGACGTTATCACATTAATGTTATTCCGAAGAAGAATCATCAGGTGATGAGATATTTATAAATATTCAGTTGTTTGAATATAAGTGTAATAAAAAGTACAAAGTACAATATAAGAAAAGTCATCTTCCACATTCATAGAACCTAGTGACCGCCACTTGGCCATCAATATTTCCAAAAGGAAAATTAGCGGTATTTTTCCTACCTCTGTCATCTTCATCTCTAACATCACTACTCTAATAAGTTTCATTTTCCCTTATCTTCTCCCTAACATCGCCAGTCACCCCCAACATGCCTTGATCATTTCTGGCTTCCAAATAAACATTTCAGGTAGACCTCATAACTCAGGAGGCTATAAAGGATTTTTGGGATAATACCACATTGTAATGATTTTTTTTTCACTAATTATTGTCTAAAAATTATTTTAGGAAATATTATCATCCCATTTTAGAAACCTAAGAATACAATGTGCCCAATATTATTTCATACAATTTTGGTAGAGTAAGTTGGGAATATAGAACTTGAGTAGGGGTACCTAGGTGAATGTTCATCCTAATAGAATACTAAGGTGAATTGGGAAATCCTAGTAGAAGACTAGGTTGAAGTGTCACCATAGTGAGAGATCATGGTGAAATAGTTCCCTACTGGTCATTTACGGATAATGGTCATCTTAATGAGAGACTAGGGTGAAGTATCACCCTAGTGGTTAGATGGGGAGAATAAGGTTCCCCAGTGGTATATTAGGGAGAAGTATATCCCTAATAGAGGCTTATGAAAGGGTTCACCCTAGTAAAGGGATAAGGTGAAGTGGTCACTCTAATATGGAACCTGAGTAAATGGTCTCCCTAGTATGGATCTTAGGTAAATTATCACACTACAGTAAGACTTGGATGAAGTGTCTCTCTAATATTGTTCTCCAAAGGGAGTCAGGCTTATGACGCCTAATGTGGATCACTTAGGGGAGTCATTTTCCCTATTTTTTTAGAAATATAGTAAAAGTGGTCTTCCATGAACTTTAATGTTTTCTAATAATTTAGGTAACTTAACTTCTCCAAAATTTCGATTATTCACCCTATTTTTTTCTTAATATCCCACTTAAGGAGGAAAATGGAGACTGGGGTTAATGGAGTTTCATAAAAAAATTCTTCTCTAAAAGAGAGAATTTGAGGACCCCTTGTGGTATATTTATAGGAAAAGGATGACCTAGGGGTATGGATATCCTAGGGGGAACCTGGGCACATAGAATGGTCATATAGGGGATGATTACCCTATTCAATAGGTTTCATGGACCGGGAGATTCATCTAGGAGCATGGGGTGTGTTCATGAGCTAGGTGAAGGCCACAACGGTGATATAACATGATCACTAAACAAGTATTCCGAGGTGAAGTAGTTGAGATCCTAGGTTTGGGTTCTTGGACTTGGGTTCATAGAATTGGGAGCCTAATTTAAACCACACATAGAACTTCCTATATTTAATTCCCATTGAAAAAAGGAATTTATAACCAATAAGAAAGTTTCATCATTTACCCAAATGTGTTTCCCAAAACTTATGTCTCTCAAAAATTTATTATAATGGTTCCCATCAGTTTACAAAGTTACCATAAAATGGAAAAATCAAGATCACTTTAACTTTAGGCATATTTTTTAATAAATATTTATCATCTTCCATGCCTTCAGAAAAATTGTAATTATAACCTACTCACAAACTAAACTTCTGGAACATCCCTATTTGTAACTACAATTTCTTAAACTTCAATGTATGTTGTTTTAACTGAGTGATCTTCTGGAACTTCATCTCTTCCTCGATTACTCTAAGTCTCTCTAGAATCACATCTCCCATTCTTCGACTCAATAGATCTTCCAAAATTGTATGTGGGTCTCTCTTAATCTATACCCTAAAATTATTATCATTGTACCCTAAATGAACTCCCCTTTTAGATAACCTTTCTTACTAAAAAAATACAGGGAACATGGGCTCCGAATTCAGAATATTTCACCTTTCTCAATTCTTAGTCAACTTCTTTCAATGCCTCCAAACAATATTAGAGTCTCGATTCTTCAAAAAATCCTCAAAACAAAACATCAAAAAATATTTAAAGCTTCCAAAAATCTTGTCTATAATAATGGATTAAAAATCATGATTTTTTATCTTGAAGTATAAATAATAGTATTCATACTAAATTTAAATTAAAATAAATGTTATGTGAAATATATTAAAGATTTAAATATTTTATTTTTTTAACATTCTCATATTCAAGATAATTATGATTTGGACTTCATTTTAATTCTTCTTCTGGTTCAACATATACCTTTATATTAATAAAATATCTAGATCATGTGGATCCTACTAATATGTCCCCTTTTAGATATATATGTACAACTCCACAAGTCTTATTAGCACTATTTTAATCAAACTTAAGCCTTTAGATCATCAAACATAATCTGAAATACCTTCAGATCTTCTAATGATCATCTTTTGTAGCTCTAAAAATATTTCAAACATTATATTTTGATATATCATGCTACTTATAAACAATTTATCATCATAATTTTAGATATTCTCAAATTCTAATTGTATTCAACTTATGATCTCATCAACTTCCATGCTTCTAAACTTCCTTATATTCCTCTTTCTTAAACTTTTTATCTTCTGGACTTAGACAATTTATTATCTTGAAACACCTTCAACACTTAACTCAAGATCATTACTTCATAATTATAGATTTTCTAGAGTTAATATTTCTTATTAGTTAATCTTATAGACCTTACTTCTTCTTTTTTCAATTAAACTCATTTTGAATCACAATTGATTCTTAAACCACAATGATGTTTGTTACTTTAAAAGATTAGAAAAGTATCATATTAATTATATTTTGAACCATTCAGTTAGTTTTTACTTTTTAGCTCTTTAATATTTCTCAAATTTCATATACACTCTATCTCATCATCCTTATCTAACCATGAAACAAATGAACAATAGATTCTAAAATTACTTATAGTATTTTTACAACCCAAAATTAATCTTACACATACTTCATCAGTTTAGAGTAACTTTTACATACTTATAGAAAAAATTGATTTAATCTTACTTAAAGAGTTCATTATTAAACATTTACTTCTATCTGGCTTCTAAATTTCTCACAAGGACTTCTAGATTTATTAAACATTTAGACACTCATATTCTATCATTAGCATTTGAAAAACCAAATTTTCACCACTATCTATAAATAAAATTATTAGCTTTAAGATATGGATAACTTCTATATAAATAATTATGTAACCTCAGATCATATCCTCTAAATCAAACTTCCAAAATTAATATTATCATATTTAACTATTTCTCAAAATCATTCTCACACAAAATTTTGACAAAATATACAAAACATTTAACAATTCCATGGGTTCTCCAATTTTAAATAAATTAATGTGGATGGAATGATATTAAAGAGGTTGAAATGTAAAAATAATCATATTCCTCTTAAATATTTAATACTAATTTAAATTTATTATTTTTTCCTACCCATGTTGTTCAGTCATCGTTTGAAGTTTCGATTTTTTCAGACATTAATATTCAATAAATCATTATCTGAGTCACTTGAAAAATTGATAGAACAATATTATGAATACACTATATCAATTAGATAAAATATTTCCTTTTTTTATTTCATGGTCCACTTGACCATATAATTAACTATTGAATCCATTGTTGGTGGTCCAATGAAATTTTGGTGGATGTATCCAATAGAGTATTACATAAATACATTGAAATGGTATGTTTCAAACAAATACCCTTTAGAATCCAAGATTTAAAAGGGTTATTTCATAGATTAATTATAAAATTTACATGTTATATATATTTATGTGGTTAAAACAAAATTAGATAAACCCTCTCAGGTTGTTTACAGAATAATTGAAGAAGGGACAACATTTTATGTGGATAATGGTGAGTGAGTTCAATCTCATTGATACGTGTTGTTCAACGCTCCATCAGATATTCCATTGATAAAGTAAGATATATGGTTAATATATTATTTATTATATTTTTATATTTAATTCATTACTTATATTTTATTGTATTGTAATTTTGGACTCAAATCACTGAGTGGAAATGGGAAAGGCCACATGCCACTAATCATTAAAACTAATAACATTATTGCAACACATTTCATGATTTTTTCATGACTCACTTGATTATATATAATTTATTAAATATTTTTATAATTTATCTAAAGTGAATTTTTACAACCCTCCATCCATTGAATTACATGAAATTTGTAGATTCAAAAGATGCAAGAATCTGGTACTCATATAATGACTTAAAAAATCAACCAATTAGCTAATGGTCCATTTTTAATGGCCCTTAATTACAAGTATTTAGATTATAATAGATTTAGATTTCACATTATAAATGTTGATGAGAATAGAGATATGAAAATCCAACATATTGGTTATCTATCCATTGATTCAAGATATTATTATGGACAATTAAGGGATATTATTAAAGTTATATATAGTCATGGATTAAAATATATATTGTTGAATTTTGAATGATTCAATATGATCCATGGAAAGAAATTAGACCATTTCTAATTTACCTTGGTAATGTTCAAAAATATATTATGTATAGATGACTAAGTAAGAAAAAATACCTTTATAATGGAATCAGATGTAGAGTAGGTTTAATTTGTTAGCACTAATTCGAACTGAAAATATTTTATTAAAAAATAAAAGGGGGTTTATTGAACAAGAAAAACCAGATGTTATTTATTTTATTAATCAAATACTTCACCAAACCACTATAGTTTTATGAGAACAACATATACAATGGGTCAAGAAGATGGCTAAAGGAGATATGAAATATTTTCATGATCGGTGAATGATTACTTGTAATTTATTTCCTATTACATATAAAACTGATTACAATTTGAAAATATATATATTAATTATTTAAAAAATATATTTATTTAACTCTATTTCCTAGTATTTATTTTTTGATTTTTTATATTAATTTATAGAAATATTTTTTTGGTATGTTCTCATACCAATTTCATTATTTTCATTAAAAAATATTTGTTTATTGTATTATGAATTTATGTTTAAGAGGATCTGATGTAACTTCTATAAAATTTAGTGGTCCAAGTAGAGGTATTCGATCTTGGAACTTGGGTACCTGACTATATGTGTTATTTGAAGGAAACTTTCATCCAATTAGACAGGGGATGAGTGAACTAATTCATCATCTGGTATATATGATATAAGACCTCCACAAATTACCTTGTATGACTCATAAGTCGGCATCATTACCCCATGATATGATTAATAGATTATGGAGGTAAGTTTAGGTTAATTTATTATTTATTTTTCTAGATATTTTTTTTACTATTATTATATCCACTCAAAATTTTTTTTTAAATAAGATAATATAAAATCATGTCTAGATGAGTTTTATCTAGTTTTTATTGAAAAATACTGAAATTTATGGAAATATTATAAGTTAAGACTAAATAGAGATCATTGGGTTCAATTTTCAGGTTTTTAAAACATCAAACAGTGAGTCCCAAAAATCATTTCACCAACCCTATGGAAAGATTTGGTTTCATTTTTGTCGATTGAGATGGATACCATAAAATTTATTGCTTTGAATACATAGAAAAGTGTGATATTTTATATGCATAATAACTGAACACATGGAATTTAGATTGATTCTATTTATCATTCACATAATCAAACACTACATGGCATGACTTTCTAGGCTTGGCACTCAACACATGTCATAGGATATATATAATATATGTTTAGAATTAATTTATAATTCTTGTATTTAAAATTTTATAGTATAACATGAATATAAATATATAATTGGTGGTCACATTTCATATAGTTATGCCAATGAGGTGATCTAATAGATAGGATGTCAATATGGATGAGGACTCATCAGGCCTTTGATCTCGATGTTTTGGGGATATTATAATAAAATAATTTTGTAAAAATTATATTTTTATTTTATATAAAATATTCACATTTTTTCATTAATTTAGTATGCATATTCAACAGGCTCAGTTTGACGGTGATCTAACACTACTTTCATAAGAGAACCAACATATTACTGCATGTAAATATGAGATATTACAGTGTTTCATATGGTATTAAGATCATTGATAATCATTATCATATGGAATTGGCACCCCAAGGTGTCCAGTTGTTAGAGTGGAGATAGTGGAACTATGCAGTGATGCAAGAAGGAAAACACAGGTTATAGTAAATGTTGTAGTGTATAATATGAAGCATAATATAGATGCTCTATTTTAGCATCTATAAGTAGAGTATGAGGATATATTATCATAGATTTATGAAAGTATAGATAAAGTGACAACACAACATCTCATTAATAGAGAACACATATCGATAGTATAGGTAATAAAAAAATTATACAAACATTGATTTTTGTTAATATGCTAATAATATATAAAATTTTTAAAATATATATTCACTTGATATATCTAGAGTTAATATTCATGATTATATGAATGATTTGGATATAGATTAACTAGATCTATATAGTATTTTCCATTATTTTTTATTATTTATCTTCTAATTTTAAATTTAAATTTAAAATTGGTTTTCAATTTCAAAATTGGTTATTATAGAGAAAAAATTATGTCATGCACTATGGTGTCATAGTGAAAACATAACATATTATCTTGAATTATAATAAAATCATAAGATAATGACTATATATTGATTTCCAAAATATAGAACTAAATCCACATCAATCTAAGTTATTATTTTTCTAGGATGGTTGAAAATTAATTTTACGTATTTTAAAATACTAAAACATCTGTGTAATGGAAAAAACAAGAAAATAAAAATGAATTAATGTTAAATCATTGGAAAATGATTATTGAATTATTTATTTCTTATATGAGAAAATAACACATCAATATAATATTCATTGTTCTCTAAATGAGTTAAAAAATTCTAAATATATTCAATTCTTTTGAAATATGTGATTAGGGGTATAAACTAAGAAAATGACCAAAAATTAGCCTAAAATATTAGAAAAATAACCACATATTAATTTTTAAATTTAGGAATAGAATATAAATCAATCAATATTTTGGTTCTCTCATGATGACCATAGATTCATTTTTTGTGTTTTAAATCCCTAAAACATCCATGTAATGGTCAAAACCTATAAAAACCCAAATATTTATGTGAATTGTAGTAAAATGTTCATCAAATTATTTTTAACCTATATAAAAAGTTGTAATGTCAATCCAAAATTTGGTGAGATCGATATGAGCGTAAAATTAGTTTCTAAAGATATTAATGTTTTCAAAAAATGAACTCTTGAGGGTCTAAACAAAGAAAATGAATTTTTATTGACATAAACTCTTAGTAGAGTGATTAAAAATAAATTTTTAAAATAGAGAAATGGACATTGAATCAATAGGAGTTATTTTTTCCTTAGGATGAATGAAAACATATTTTTAGTGTTTTAAAATAATAAAATGTGTGTGTAACAATAACAATAAATAATAATTCTATTAATTTATGTGAAATAATATGAAATTGATAGTTTAATTATTTTTTAACCTTAAGAAGAAATGGAATGTCAATCCAATGTGTGGTGTTCTCAGAATTACTAAAGAGGTATTTCTAAAAGATATAAAAGTATTCATAAACATGAATTTTAGGGTCCAAACAAAGAAAATGACTTCAAATTAGCATGAAATATTATAAAAATAATCACAAATTAATTTTCGATATTTATGAATTGACTCTATGTCAATACAAGTTTTATTTTTTTTCAAGGAGACGGGAAACAAATTTTTAGTGTTTTGAAACTCTAAAACGTGTGTGTAATGGTCAAAACCAAGAAAATGACTATAAATTAAAAAAAAATAACAATACAATAATCAATAAATTATTTTTCATGTGCACAATAAAATTTCATGTCAATATGATTTTTGGTATGCTTAGAATGTGTAAAAAATCAGTTTTAGATATATTAAAGTCTTCAAAAACATGAATTTTTCACTCTTAACTAAGAAAAATACATCAATTTGTCATGAAATATTAGGATAAATACAAAATATTAATTTTTTAATTTATTAACCAAATCCATATAAATTATAGTATTTGTTTCTTCAAAATGACCAAAAAACATTTTTAGGGTTTTAAAACTCTACAACATGTGTATAATGGTCAAAACCAAGAAAAAGACTATATATAGACATAAAATCATATGATAATTGTAATTAATTTATTTGTGACATGTGTCGGTAGGAAAACATCCATCAGACATGTGGTATGTTCGAAATGAGTAAAAATCAGTTTTTAAAGATATTAAAATTCTTCAAAAATATGTGTCCAAGGGTCCAAATCAAGAAAACAACCTCAGATTTGTGTGAAATATTAGTAAAATGACTAGTAGTTAATTTTTTAAATGTATTAATTCATTCCATTAAAATTAATTTTTCGGTTTTCTTGGGATAACCAAAAATACATTTTTAGTGCTTTTAAACTCTTAACCTTATGTGTACTAGTCAGAACCTACCAAGAAACCACTAATTGATCTATAATCGTAGGAAAATGATTTTTGAATTACTTTTTATTTTCACAAGAATACATCATATCAATCAGATCTGTGTTTTACTCAAAATGAGATAAAAATCAGTTTCTTAAAATATTAAATTCTTCAAAAACATTCATCTAAAGGTCCAAACTGAACAAACGACCTTAAGTTGACATGAAATATTAGTAAAAGTACCAAATATTTTTTTTTTATTTATAGTAACTAATATAACATAAATTAGAGTTATTGTTTTCTCGAGATGACCAAAAACACATTTTAGTGTTTTAAAAATCTAAAATGTGCATTTCTTAGTAAATTGATATCAAACAACAATAAATTTCTGTGAAATCATAGTACATATATCATTGATTTATTTTTGAAATGCACAAGTATAGATAACATCAATATAACATGTGGTGTGCTAATAATGAGTTAAAAAGTAGTTTCTAAATATATTAAAGTCTTAAAAACATGTTTTTGAGATTTCAAACCAAGAAAATGATCTTGGATTGGGGTGAAATGTTAGGTGAAATAAAATAGATTAATTGTTGATATTTAGGAACTAATAAATCATTTATCTAAGTTTCAGTTATCTTAGAGTGGAAAAATGTATTTTTAGTGTTTTAAAACTCTAAAACATGTGTGTAATTGTCAAAACATATAAAACAATCATGAATTGATGTTAAATAATAATATAATGATTTTGAAATTATTTATGACATGTATGAGTAAATGAAACAATAATTTGACATGTAATGTGCTTAGAATGAGTGAAACAATAGTTTTTAAAGATATTAATGTCTTTAAAAACATGTGTTCAATGTTATAAACTGAGAAAATGACCTTGTATTGGAATAAAATCCTAAGAAAATAAGAATAGACTGATTTGTAAAATATGTGGAAAATTCCACATCAATTCAATTCAGATATTTCTTTGTATGACCAAAAACACATTTTTAGTGTTTTAAAACTATAAAACATGTATGTAATGGTCAAAACCAAGAAAATTGTGAATAATTGAAATCAAATAAAAATATAATGATCATTGAATAATTTATGAGGTGTGAAATCATATGATGTATCTATTTGATATATAGTGTGGTTAAAAGAGTGAAAATGGTTTTAAAGATACTAAAGTCTTAAAAAACATGCATATAAGGATCCATGTAGAAAAAATGATATCTGGTTGGAATAAAATCCTATTAAAATGATTGATGGATAATTTTTTTAAAGTAGGGGAGTATAAATCACATCATGATGAGTTTTGGATTGATCAGGATGACAAAAAAATCATTTTTAGCATTTTAAAACTCTAAAACATGTGTGTGATGGAAAAAACCTATAAAACAACCATGAATTAATGTGAAATTGTTGAAAAATGATCATCAATTTATTTTTTAGGTCTGGGAGTAGAGGGAAAAATAATTCGATGTGTATTTTGCTGGGAATGATTGAAAAAATAGCTTCTAAAATTATTAATGTTTTTATAAACATGCATTTGTGGGTGAAAACCATGAAAATGACCTTTGATTGGTGTGAAATATTATGAAAGTGTCTATAGATTAATTTTGGAAATTAAAGAACTAACTCCACATCAATCAAAGTTACGGTTTTCTAGAGATAAATGAAAATTCATTTTTAGTGTTTTAAAATTATAAAACATGTGAATAACAGTCAAAAACTAGAAAATAACCATGAATTGACATGAAATCATTGAATAAAAATTGTTTAATTATTTTTTAAATGAATGGTAAAATGTCACACCAATTCGACATGTGGAATGCTTGAGATGAATGAAAAATAAGAATCTAAAGATATCAAACTCTTTAAAAAAATTTATATGAGGGTACTAAAAGAGAAAAAACCTAAAATTGGTGTGAAATATCAGTGCAATAACTGAGGATTAGTTTTTAAAAAGGAGGATCTAACACCACATCAATCAGAGTTGAAGTTTTCTTAGAATGACTAAAAATAAAATTTTCATGTTTTAAAACTCTTAAATGTGCGTGTAATGGTAAAAACTTATAAACTAACCACGAAATTATGGGAAATCATATGAAAATTATCACAAAACTATTTTACATTGTTTGGGACCAATGAAAGACCTAATCATTGAATTAATTTTTTGGGGCACGATGGAAGCAATTGGGACCATGTAAAACAATATTTTTCATCTATTTCTTTAGATTATATCCTCGGAACTAGATAAAGGTAACCCCAAATATTTTAGGAGATCATATTTTCACATATAATTTATAATTAATTTACAAAAAATGATTACCTCATATTGGGAATTATTTCTTCATTAGTGATCAAACTATTTGGTATGTTTATCATACTTTCATCATCATGAAGGATCTAAAGACTAATCCATCTTGTGGTATCCACTAGAGCTCCATGAATCTATGAACTGTATTAAGGTAACTTCAAGTTCTAACCTGGAGTGACTGATAATCTTGCATAATTTTCCTTTTATTTCAACTAGAATCCCTCTGGACTTTAATTTGTCTTTCTATTTTTCTTAATCTAGAGAGGAAGGATGAGGATGATCATCTCTGATTCTTGAGGGAGTTCTTAAGACAATTATCTTTAGTCATGGGAGAGATATCTTGAGATAAATGTTGTCCACAACAAATCACATAATCTAGAAATGATATGCATTTATTTATATACTTGGGGATGGAAATTAGTTATTGAATAAAGGCCATTAACTAAATCATTAATTATAAATAAAACATATTTCTATTATTATTATTATTATTTCAAAATGTGTGCTAAATCGTGGATATTTAAATATTAATTCTTAAAAAAGTCAATCAATATTTATTAAAATAATATTAAATTTATCACTTCATCTGAACCAATAACTATGTTTGTCTATCTTTCTGGGAATTTATTGAACCTTGAATAAAAAATATTTATTTAAATGAATCAATATCACTATATTATTCATTCAAAAAATAAGTAAATATTATATTCACTAAGTGGGGAATAAATGTTTATTTAATATTGAACTCAAAAATATTCTTTTGAATAATTGGATATGGAATTTATTCTATCAATATAACCTAAATAATTATTATTACTTGGTCTAGATAATAATATATATTCTAATATTAAATTAAAATAGATTTTAACTGAATTTTTTGATATACTTAGTGTGTGAACCTATAAGACTCTTTATTTGTATCATTATATGAGTTGGCCTAAATTCTGATATTAGCATTAGAAATATGTCAAATCACCCATAGATAAATTTGTTGGTGTCATAATGAAACAACCTCATATGTATGGTCATTATGAAATATAATCCTTTTATTATGATATCTTGTCAAGTAGGTTTTACACTTTTACATCAAGTTATATGCTTGATATATCCTTCTTTTACTTCCTGAAATAAACTCAATAATAAATCACCATGGTTATATACTTTATCACATATTTCCATTTCAATCAAAGGGAATGAGATATCTACTTCAGGTCTGTGAAGGGAGAAATCCTTTCTTAACTTATTCATTAATTTCATGCCACTTATGATGTACCCAACAGACCCTACCTCACTATGAGTATATGTCATCAATATTTTCATCAAGACATAAAAGTATAAGAATCATGATATAAATTAGTAATAATATCATGTTTAAGGACCAATACACACCTCCATGGATATGAATGTCTAATGATGCATATAGCATGTGTAATTCCTATTGGAGGGTTTGTTCTCATAACCTCCTCTCTTAGAGATTACCAAGTATGAAATTCATGAGAACAAGTCTCAATATCTTATGATCCCCAACACATCATACCCAAATGTCATTTTTTTCATTAGATGGATTTTATCTAAGAATAAAACATATGCTTTAGAATTTTTTCATGGCATTTCCTAGTTCTCGTCTTAGCAGGGAACTTGTATAACCTTTAGATGCAGTAAATAATCTAATTACATTATAAAATTAATATAACAAAACTTAATACTCATCATGTGATAATATATTTATAAATATTTGAAACTTTAAATATATAGGTAATAAAAATTACAAAAGTATGTTGGTTCTAGAGTACCAACTCCAATAGACACCCAGTTTCACTAGATCTAACTATTAAATAAATTGTTAGCCACACAAGATAACAAAAAATTTTAAGGTATGTCTATAATCATTGGTCCTACAACATTCTTATTGTTGTTCTTCTTACTGTGACTTAACCCCTCTGAGAAAATCTCTCAAGTGGTGGTCTCACTGAATATTTACATTTTTTACATTATTTTTAATAACATCATGGATAATACCATAGTATAAAGTTTTTTATAATATGATATCACTTTAATATCTTGGTAGAATTCCCAAATTCGGAACAAATAATTTCTAAACAGCTTCTCAAGCTGCATCAGAAGCCACAACAAACTTGGTTTATGTAGAAGTGAAAATCATTGGTTATAATAAGATCATATTACATATAAACTTAGCATTACTATGATATAAGATAATATTGATCCAAAAAAGGAATACTAGTTTTGTATCCCCTTAATAACTCGTATTCTCATTTCTCTAGTTATTAGTAACTCATCCAGTTTTATTTTCTCAAGTATTTCCAGATAGTTGTGATTGTTAATCTTTATATTTTTCCTACTTTTTTTCGATATTTTTCCTCTATGATTTATGCATAATTTATATAAAAACTTAGTTTATATCATTTCATGTGATATAGACACCAATTTACTATTAATAATATGTAGTTTTTTCATCACAAGAATGTACTTTTGTGTTTTTACAGATCAATTGGGTTACATTTCATGCCATGTGATATAGGAAAAAATTCAATATTGAATCATTACACCTTGTTATTTTTAACACATTGATAATGAATATACTATTAATTGATCTAAGAAATCCCATTTATCTATATCTCTAGATATTGTTTCCTATAAATTGGATCACTACCATAATTTATTCATGGAGAAAATATTTTTGTAACAACCTAGACTCCAGAAACCCAGATCCATTAGTTATATTATATTATTAGTATAGAATATGAGAGTTCATAGAGGATTAAATAGTTTATAAGTCTTGTAATACTTGATATATATATATACATTACATTTCAAAACATGACATACAGTATCAAAACATTTCAAGAACATTATTACCCCTTCCATCATGTCCCTAAAAATTACACATAGTTATACTCTAGAATTCCTAGGGAATGGAAAACAATTAAGTATGTTCTTAAATGCTTAGTAAGGGTATCATATAGTTTAATATATCATAACATAAACTTGGAACATGTGATATGGAAGGAATAAATAAATAAAAACAATCCGTACTCAAATAAAACTGATATCATAATATATCCATGGATAGAAATGAAAAGAAATAGATCACATGGATAATAATAACTAGTTCCATAGTGATGAAATGAATAATATTGGATAGATAATTCTACACCACAATCCAATACCTCATGATCTTATACATCATGATCTTATACATCATGATTTTTCCATCGAGGAAATATATTGTTCTGGGAAATCATACACCAAAATAATAAAACATGTTTGTATCATTAGACCTACCAATGTGTAGTTGGGGTTTGGCTTAGTGGTAAGCTCCCCATAATACTACATGGAAAATGGGGGTTCAAAACCCATGGGGCGCAGGTACTGTAGCAGTACTGTAGCGGTACTGTAGCAATGATGGCACTGTTCATCAGCGGTACTGTAGTGGCGGCAGGGCACTGTAGCGGCCGCGATACTGTGCGGTACTGTAGCAGCAGGTTACTATTCACAGAATGTGAATTTGCCTTCGAATTTGGGACTAGGGGCTATGTATTGGGCTAGAAGCCCACTGGGCCTTCGGGCTATGTAATGGGTTTCCCTCTACCCAGTTAAAAGAGGTCTTTGCTTTGATTTAATAATAAAAATGAGGCTTCGGCCCCAACCTTTGTAAAAAAAATTAGACCTACCAATGTATCGAAAGGCTATATAATGTTGGGTCCCACCTGTCACTTTTTTAAGTCCAATGCATTCATCGTATGATAAAATGAATAAATATTTCATAATCAACATTTCCAATAATCATCTGTATTAGATTAACATCATAGAGAATGCTAATAATTTTCCCTAAGTCAACAAAATGGATAACATGATAACAAACTATCCAAATAAATAGGTTAGATGGTTAAAAAATACACAGTCAACTTTCTAATAATCATTCATATTTTAGTAATGAAATTCATAATGCTAGTGCTTTTCACCATGTCAATGAAAAATAATAACATGATCATAACCCATTGGGAGAAAGAAGGTGGAGGGTTAATCAATAATTACCAACTTTATAATATTCATCATATTAGAAGAACAATATAAGAAACATTAATAATTTTAACAATGTCAATAAAAGTTATAACATAATCATAACTCATTTTTTAAAATAATTTAGATAGATAAATAATACACCATCAATATATAAATAATGGGGTATTCTCAATGTATAAGGAAGTACCCTTATCAAATAAATAAATATAAGATGGTGTAGAAGGGTAATTTAAAATTGTTGGGTTATCAATAGACCATATTAATTGATATCAATAGTTTTCAATGGTAGGAGACCATAGAAATGGTAGGAAAAATCCTTAATCATGGTTCATAATGAGTTTATGAATATTCCAAAGTATATACCTCAAGAATATCTACCAATGTGTTCAGTATCAGGACCACTCATCATGTGTCAGGGTTATGGTTGTGTCAAATATTCAACCAAGCACTTCTAGGATGATTATCCCAAGGTTTATCTATGTCAAAACCACATTCATTTTCCAGTATCCATACAGGAATATCATTTCTTGGAAAACCATTCGGTCTTTCCTTTATCAAATTTTAGGATTTTTGGGAATTATAACAAATTAATAAATGGATTTAATTATAGGAAATATCATTTTTGATATATCTAATGGGTGATAAGGGTATGTAATTACAAGAATTATGACATTATAATAATGTTTTATAATTGAAAATGGAAGGGGTGGAATGAGAGCCCTTAAGTCAGTATAATAATGGAATAAGAAAATGTTATAATGAGAGGGGATAAGTTTTATCTCATTAAAAAAATATCAAATGGGAGATAATATCATGAAATTCAAGTCAAATAAATATTTGGAAATTTTATTATAACAAAATAATTTCAATTAAAAAGGAAAGGGAACGTTTGGAAACCCTTACCCTCAAAAGTATATACTTAAAGATTCATAGGACTCCTTAAAACCATAAGAACATATTAATAGGTCTTTATAGAGGTATACGGAATTTAAATTTATTATTATTTCATTTGGGGTGGATTGGGATGGGATAATGGGTCGAAGTGAGCTCCTTTTTTATGTGAAAAGGTTATCTTTTTCATAGAAACCAATGTTAGTTGAGGGGTAAGAATGGAATCACATGGGCAATAGGTGGGTATGATAAGTTAGGTTAATTAGGAGGAGAAATATTTGTTGACAAATTTGAGTATGAATTTAACACCTTACAAGTCTTTCTAGATGGTTTATGTGAACTTTTAATTATTAAAAATTAGAGATTCTTCATTTACCCATTTTACCCATATTAATCTTGATAAAAAAATTAATCATGGTAATTATTTTATTTTTAAAATTATAAGATGAAGATTATTAACAAATTTATACATCATGAATATGAATTTGGGGTCCATTAAACATAATTAAACATCTAAATATTAGAAAATTATCTTTTAAATTAAAAAAATAAGATATTGGAAAATCTATTTTATATAAAAATTCATTTTAATATATTAAGTGTTTTTTATTATAAATTCCTATGAATTATTAATTTATTTATTCTTTATGAAATTTTTTATATTCTAAAAAAAGATACTAGAGTTATATTTTAAAGTAGATTAATCTAATATATTCAAATAAAAATTATATAACTTTTATAAAATTAATTATTTGAAAACAACAATTTTACTTTTACTCTGGTAATTAATATTTAACCTAAGTAATTTATGTTCAATACTTAAAAATAAGATAGGAACAGTTACATAATTCGGAATTAAAAATTCTAAATATAAATTTTTGTTTTATCAAATAAAATTAACATGTGTTGGGAAAATTAAGTTCACCATTAACGCGTATAAAACCAGTTTTTTGCAAAAAAAAGTTTATTTTTTAAGCATAAAAATTATGTTTAGGGTAAAATTATCAATGATTTTGATGAATTAAGTTGGTTTATTACAAAAAAAATTATATTTATTCCAAAGAAAGCCAGAACCTAATTTTAAAATAATATTTAATAAAGAGAAAAGACAAAAAAACGTTTTATTTTAAGGGAAAATATTACTTATTTTCAAAAAATGTTAAAAATTGATTATATAATTTAAAAATAGTATTTAAAAACATATATTTTTACTCTTTAAACACAACTTTGACCATTTAAAATATTTTATAAAATTCTACAACTTAGTTATAAAAGATATAGTTTTGGTAAAAACTATATTTTTCACTGTTCATTTAAAATTAAACTCTTTTGGAAATGTCCCAAAATTTTATCTTAAGATAATATATTTATGAAGAGTTATAAAATGTATTTTATTTTATTAATATTAATTTATAACACTATTAAATTAAAATTTTAAATATACTCATTAATAAAGGTGCATTAGAGTGTGCATTGTGTGATAGTTTAGGATATCGTGTTTACCTGCTACATTAGGGTCTCATGTATTACATCCCCCATCTCGTAAATAATTTCAACCTTGAAATTGAGATATATATCAGTTGTTGAAAAACTTTGTAGGCTATTTCCCCATAGCTTATTTCTGATCCTTGGTATCCTTTTATAGTTTGTGATTTCTCTGAAGGACTATCACTAATCAAGTTGTCCAATTCTGTAACACTTTATCTCTAGTGTTAATAATTTAGATAGTTTCTTCATTATAAAACAAGTTAGGCTCCAACTCTATTCCTTTAGATGTAATCACATGTATTTAATCTAGAATGTATTTCACTAATAATGAAACATATAAGACATCATGTACTTTAGAAAGGTTGTGAGGAATAGATAATCGGTAAGCTATAACTCCAATTCTTTATAGTATTTCAAAAGGCTCGGTGTAACTAGGGATTAAATTCCCCTTTTTTCCAAGTCTTAAAACTCTATTCCATGGAGAAACCTTTAATAATACATGATATCCCACTTGAAATTCTATTTTTTTTATTATGATCATATCTATTTTTTTAACTATAGGATCACTACTATAAATAAAACCTATACCAAAAGAACTATACCAACGGTTTGGAAAAATATTGGTATAGGCTACCTATACAAATGGTTTTTACAAAACCATTTTCATAAGTACCTTAGTGAGAACTATACCAACTCTTTTGAAGAAATGGTTGGATAGGTCTCTTATAGCCATCCTATACCAACTTTTTTTTCAAAACAGTTGGAATATATCACTTATATGGACCTATACCAATGGTTTTCACCAAAACCGTTGTTATAGGTCCATTATAAAGAACCTATACTAATGGTTTTGGAAAAACCTTTAGTAAATGTCCACTATATTCCAACAGTTTCATAAAAACCGTCGGTATAGCTCAAAAAATCAAAGAACCTATACCAACGGTTCTCAAAACCGTTGGTATAGGTACCCATATTTTTTATGGAATCTTTTGTCAAATAACATTAAATAAAGAAAAAGTTAAAATACTTATGAATATAAATATATATATATATTAAATTATGTTTAGAAAATTCAATTTAGGTTAGTGGTTAGGTCGTTGGATTTTAAACAAGAGGTGTTAGGATCAAAACCAAGTCGGGTTATATTTTTGGAATTACTTATACCAACTGTTTTATAAAATATTTAATATAGGTTTTTCATATGATCTATAGAAACAGTTTGAGAAAGCCATTAGTATAGGACTATAACAACATTTTTCTCAAAACTGTTGGTATAGACCTATCCCAACATTAAACTATCCAACGGTCCTCCAAACAGTTGTTATAGGCTATACCAACAGTTTGAAGACCTATACCAACAGTTCCAAAACATTGATATAGGGTATTTTTCTATTAGTGGATTCTTTAATATGATCCTAAATAGTCTATACTTTATTAGACCTCTCCACCATAAAATCTAGCCCAACTAGCTTTCTTTATCCAACACCATCCCAACGTGTTGCAGTATTGTATATCTTCTAATAAAATGCTTCATAAGGTTTCATATGGATATTTTAATTTATGCTATGGTTATATGGTATTTCCATAAAAAGTGGATACTAATCCCACAAACCTATACAGCCCAGAGAACATGATATCAACTTGTATTTTAATATCTATATAGTAAATTCATACTACCCATCATTTCGGGATGATAGGTTTTTTTTTAATCCATTTCATTATAGAGATACCTTTGAATACTATTTTAGAATTTTGATTTTAAATAAGGCTTATGGTTAAATATAATTGGATAAGGTTCCACAATAATCCTTAAAATTTCATTGATATGGAGTAGGGAAATGCGCTCAAGTGGTATCTCTTCTCTTATATCTATGAAATGAGAATAAATGTTAATATGATCCATGATGACTTATATAATATCATTATTACCTGGAGTCTAGTGACGAAGTCCATTTTCATATTGTCCCACTTCCATATAGGTATAGGAAGAGGATTCCTAACTCCATTAAGATGTTGTCTTTTAGTATTTACCTATTATTATACTAAGCATATAGAAATAAAGTCCAAAATTTATCACTTCATACCATCCCACCAAAAATTTTATTTTAAATCCCTATACATCTTTATGCTACCACAGTTTATAGATAAATTGGATCTATGTACTTCATTTAGAAATTCCATTTTCAACTATAGTATGGATATAACACATAACCTCTTCCAAAACTTCAACACTATATCTATATTGATGAATTATATCAACTTAACATCATTTAATACTTTAATATTTTTATTAAGTCCTCATAATTCTACTAGGACTCTATATTTTCTAGTAAGTATTGTTTAGAAATTACTTGAAAAGGGAATCATGTCTCTCCTTTCCAAAAAATCAATATATCCATATTTACTAGATCATTGTATATAAAACCCATTTTAATACTCATCATGGTTAAAACTACATGTTTTCTCTAACTTAATCAATTAGCCACCTTTTTTACTTCTGAGTTTAGTAGTGTATCAAGATATCATAGTTGTTTTCTAATTTTGGCACCTTTTGAGAGAATGTATACTTCTAACTATTAAGGTCTATTTATATATCACATCTATCAGCATATAGATATTGTCTCTATATTTTCATAGAAAATCTTATAGATTTCATCTCAAGGTCATGAATTTTATTGTTTTTTCATGGATTTTCAATTTCCTTGATTAATAGGAAATCACTCTATCATTATATATAAGGAAACAACCAAGTCCTTTAATTGATGCATCACTATATATTATAAAACCTTACTTAACTAATGGTAGATTTGATTTAAATTCATTAATTATTAACCAATTATTCTATTAAAAACTTTCCTTTTATTCCCTTTACCATATGAATTTTTCCCCTTTACATGTCAACTTGGTTAACAGGTTAGACAATCGGGAAAAATCATGAAAAAACCACTAACATCAACCTAATGAGACCATGAAACTTTATATCTTGGTTATGTTCATCAGTGTATGTTATTCTTTTACTACCTTTATTTTTATAGGACAAAAATATATTCCATCCTCAAAGACAATATATACAAAAATAAAAACTTTATAAATCCAAAATTCACACTTAGTATATTTCCCATATAATTCCTTTTTTATGAGGGTCTTCGGAATTATGTATAGATGAATCTCATGCACTTAATAGATATTAGATTATATCAAGATCTTTTCAATGAGAACCACCACAAATTTTTCAATATAATAATTTAATACTTTATTAGTTAGATACATAAAGATATAAGGTGGATCGGTTATTCCCAAAGGAATTGTCGTAAACTCATAAGGACCATACCTTGTTTGGAATGTCATATTTGTAATATCATCTTTATTCACCCTTGGTTGATGACAACTATAGTGAAGATAAATCTTTTAAAAGAATTAGGATTCTTTAAGTAAATTAAATAAGTCATCAATTCATTTTAAAGAATAATTATTCTTTATATTAATGGCATTAATCTTCTAGTAATCGATGCATAATCTCATAAACCCATCCTTATTTCAAAAATAAAACCGGGGCTCCCCACAATGAAACTCTAGGTCCTATAAATCGATTACAAAACAACTCCTGCAGCTACTTATAAAACTATAAAAACTCCAATGGTGTTGTTTTATAATAATTTTTTAATATAGGCCTTGCGTCTAGAATGAGTTCAATGGAGAACTCAACTTCAAACTTTGGTGGATAAATAGGTAATTCTTATGTAAAAATATTAATGAATTTTTATACCATGGGTAAATACTCTATTATAGTAATATCATTCTTATATATAGATCATTATTGATCTTCCTCTATTCCCAAGAATTCCATTAATGAGGGATATTAGGGAAGGATTTGAATATGATTTAGATGATGGATTTTATCATCTAAAGACAAGATATTCCAACTCACTTTCATGAATCATAATCTCCATCTATTGGAAATAATTTTTTTCATTACAATTTAAAATCCAATAAATATCAAGGATCATATCAATGCCAATCATGTGTATAATAAAAAAGTTTTCAATTTCGTAATATCAATGAGTCTTAATAGATACTACTATATAAACCTTTATTTCAATAAGAATCACATTAGGTTCCTTAACTGAAAACTCATTTCCCAAAGTATTAAGGTATGATTAAATGTTCTTGATATAAATGCATGATATTTAATTTTAAAATACAATTCCTATTAGGTTTTAAAGGTAAAAATTCATTAAAATATTATCGGTTCTCCATGAAATTTTTGATATCTGATTCTATTCCGCAAAATCTTGTATGCAAGCTTTCTACCAAACTAAATCTGATACAAATTGTAAAAACCCAAAATCTAAAAATGCATATATGGTAGTTATATTAAATTATTTTTACAAAATAAAAGAGTCTTAAAAGGATTCAATATTAAAGTAGGCTTAGAAAACTAGATACATACATACATTACATTGAAAAACATAAGATACAACATGAACACATTATAATAAAATTATTATACCTTCCATAATATCCATAAATATTATACATAGTTATCCTATTGGTTTACTGTGGAAAGGAAAAAAATAATAGTGATCTCATATTCTCATTAAGGGGTAGTGTACAGCAGAATCTATCATAACATAAACTTGGAATGAGTGATATAATAGTAATAAATAAAAATATGAATCTAAAATAAACTAAAACTGATATAATAATATATGCATTGATATAAAAAATATATAGATCATATGGATAACAATGTGTTACTTAGTGATGAAATGAATAATGTAGGATAGTTAATTCTATACCATATTCCAATACATCATGATCTTAAACATAATGATCTTATCGCCAAGGCAACATATTATTATAGGAAAGCATGTCCCAAAATACCTAAACATTTTTGTCTCATGAGACCTATAGATTAATCTAGGGGCTATATAATTTTGGTCCCCACCAATCACTTTTTTAAATTCAACACATTAAACATATGAGAAAATTTAAAAACAATTCATAATTAACTTTTCCAATAATCATCCATATTATAATAATAATATACAGAATGTTGATACTTTTCCCCATGTTAATAAAATGGATATAATTATCATAACCTATCAATAGAAATAATGTGGATGGTTAAAAAATGCATGTTAAACTCTCCAATAATCGTCTATTTTGGAATAACGACATAAGGAAAGCCAATAATTTTCCTCATTTTAATAAAATGGATAATATTTTAATAATGTATCAAGATAAAGAATATGTATGGTTAAGTAATAAATATTCAACTTTATAATAATATTCCACATTAGAATAACAATATAAAAAACGTCAATATTTTCCCTATGTCAATAAAATGGATAACATGATCATAACCCATTTAGAGAAAGAAGGTGGATGATTAAATAATACATAATCAAAATAACTAAAATATATTATCAATGTAAAAGGAAGTACCCTTATCAAATAAATAAATATAAGGTAATGGTGAAGGTTACCTTAAAATTGTTGGGTTATCAATAGAAGATAGTATTTGAATTAAATAGTTTTTACTAGTAGGAGACCATATAAATTGTAGGAAAAATCCTTCATCATGGTTCATAAATAGTGTGTGAATATTCAAAAGAATATCCCTCCAGGATGTCTATCTAGGTGTGTGGTCTTAGGCCCACTCATCATACATCAGGGTGACGATTGAGTTAAAGTTGAAACCAACCCATTTCACGGTGATTACCCCTAAGTGAATATATGCTACATCCACATCTATTTTCAAGTATCAAGATAGGGATTTCATTGTTAGGAAAACCATACACACTTTACTTTCCTAAATTTTAGGATTTTTTTCATTATGGTGGCATAAGAAAAATATTTAATGAGAGTAAATATCCTTATCAATATATCAAATGGGTGATAATTCCATTAAATTATAATCATTGTGACATTATAATAATGGTTTATAATTGAAAATAAAAGGGTTCTAAAGAGAGCCATTATGTTGATATAATAACGCTATCAGAAAAGGCCTATAATTAGAGGGGGTAAGTACTCTATAATTAACAACATATCAGTTGGGATATAATACCATAAAATTAAAATCAAATAAATATGTTGAAATAGTATTATAACAAAATAATTACAATTAAAAAAGGAAAGATAAGTATTTTAAACCCTTACCTTGCTAAGTAGATTCTTAAATCTTGAGATGACTCATTATAACCTCAGGAATTTCTTTAGAGGAATTTAGAGAGGGATATGTAAGGTAACTTCAAGATCAATGCATTTGAGTTCGACTGATATGAGAAAATGGGTGGAAGTGATCTCCTTTTAATGGTGAAAAATTGGGGCTTTTTTATGGAAACTAAAGTTTGTCATGGGGTAAGGATGGAATCACATGAGTGTCAGGTGGCTTAGATGAGTTAGGGGAATTAAGTGGAGAAATAGTAGGTAAGACATGTGAGTATGAATTTCATACCCAACAAGTCTTTCTATAAGGTGTAAGTGACCTTTTAATTATTAAAAATTTTAGATACATCATTTACCCTTTTTACCCTTTTTAATTTTGATTAAAAAATTAACCATGGAAATAATTTTATTACTAAAAATATAAGATGAACCTTCTTATAAAATTTCAATTTTTTTAATCCAAATTTATGATCCATTTAACATTATTCAATTTATAAATATTAGAATATTATCTATTAAATTGAAACATAAGATATAAGAAAAACTATTTTTATAGAGAAATATTTTTATATATATTAATTATTTTATTATTATTATTTACTATTTTATATTAATTGAATAAGTTTTTATATATTTTTTATGCATTTAAAAAAACATAATATAGTCATATTTTGAATAATATTAATCCAATTTATTTAGATAATAATTATATTACTCTTAAAAAAATATTTCACTAAAAATATCCATTTTAATTTTTATCGTGGTAATTAATCTTTAAGATAATTAATTAACTTTAAATACCTAAAAATAATATTTTAGTAGTTAAATAATTTGTACCTAATAATTATAAATATAAATTGCATTTTTTCAAATAAAATTAATATGTGTAGGGAAAATTATTTTTTCCATTAGCAAGCATAAAACCTATTTTTTGAACAATTGTATTTTTAAGCATAAAAATGTGTTTAGGGTAAAATTATAAATTCTTTTGATGAGATAATTGTTTTATTATATAGAAATTTTATTTTTATTCCAAATTGATCCAAATATAAATTTTAAAATAATATTTAATTAAAAAAAGATAAAAAATTTACTAGAAAATATTACTTAACTTCATAAAATGTTAAACATTGGTTTTATAAATTAAATAAAATACATCAAAAAGGTATATTTTAACTTCTTAAAAACATATTTAACCATTTAAAATGTTTTATAAATTTATATTTCTTTTTATAAAAGTTATAGTTTTGGTAAAAACTATATTTTTCATTATTCACTTAAAATTCAACTATTTTAGAAAAAATAAAAAAAAACATCTTAAGTTAAAATATTTATAAAGAGTTGCAATATTTATTTTTTTGAAAAAAATAATTTATAACATTCATAAATTAAAATTTAAGAAATACTCATGAAGAATGGCTCTTTAGAGAGTGCATTGTGTGATAGTTCAGGATATTGTGCTTACCTACTACAATAGGGTCTCGGGTATTATAATTTGGTCTTAAATAACTATAAGAAAAATCATATATTTTCTATTTTTTAGAAATGTATCTACCTTTGAAAAAGTTATTACTCTCATTATCCTCTTATATACACATGTTTAAATTTCTATCTTGAATAAAATACACTATCTAGTGGCATTATTAAATGATTATTCTATGATCATAATTATTACTTTAATCAATAAATGGATTTTTTGTAACTTGTATACCTTTTCTAGATTTCTTTAGTATTCCCAATCTATTTGTTTAAATCATATATATATCTTCCACAATTTTTCCTCTAATTATGGTGGTCTTGACATCCACTCACCTAATATAGTGATTGTTAATAATAACTAATACAAGTATGACTATAATAGATTTTAACATGATGAATATAGTAAGGTTTCACCAAGGTCTATGTATATACATCACTTAAACCTTAAGTAATAATTTGTTCCTTGTCAAAACTAGGTTATATCATCCATGTCTAGTTTCTCTTGAATACCCGCCAAAATATTTACATTAACTAGAGAAACTAAAAAAATATATTCTAGATTTTGGTACATATAATCCATCTCAGAATTCATATGAACTAGACACCTATATATAGTTGTTATTTACTATTTTCTCTATATGATTTATTATTATTATTAAAAAATATATTATAGGGGTTCATGAATATAAAATCACCTCTTTGTTTTAACTTCCAACAAAGTATGTGTCTCTAGAATAACTAGTCCCAGTAAACTTAATAGAATCTAGTGTTCCTATGATAGCTCTTTCATATCTAGAGATTTAACCTCATTAAAGTTAATCTTAATTACACTATTTAAAAAGATAAGTGCTTAACTTTTTAAAAAATAGTTGGCATAAACTAAAACCATTCTCTCTTAGGTATTTTAATATCATGAGTAATTATAGGATAATTAACTGAGAATCACTTAGTGTTTTATTTGATGTACGTTTGTATCTTAAGTAAGATTTTAACAAAATGTTCTATCTAAAACATGTTACATTATTGATTTATTTATAAAATTATTTATACGACATTATTAGTCAATATGGTTAGTTTTTATGATTTTATTTTCAAAACATGTATAGAAATAAATTATGAAATACTTGTTGTACATATAATACTTCTTATAGATTTCCCTTGTATCACCATCAACTTGTTAGTGTGTATAAGTTAATCTATGTTCTCAAGTAGATCCACTCTAAATTTAAATTTTCAATGAATACTTAGTTAAAATATTATATAAAAACAATAATATGAGGATTATATATTTTCTATCAAGTATATTCATTCCTCTACAGATCATTCCTAAAATTTCTTAAAATAATAGCACATAGTATATGAATTTAAATCTAACTTCTCCTTAGAATATTTTTCATGGTCTAGCTGAACTGAATCTAGAATTCATGTGGATTATTTTTATTTATAATGGTTTATTTATCTAAATAATAATAATTATATCAATAATCCCTAATATTTTTATCTCCAATGTGTCAAAATATACTTACTAGGCATTTACTTGAAAACTACTTTTAGTATTACTTCACAAAGGATTATATAGCCATAACTAGGTACAATTATTATATTTATTATTAATTATTCTTTACCTATTTGGGTATTTGTGATTAAAGTATAATATATCTATTATTAAAGTATGAAATTCCATAAAAAATCATTTCAAATATTAAATAATGTCTCATTTTGTCCAGAACTAGACACTGAGATAAAATTTTTATAACAATCAATGCATAAAAATAGTCTAACTCGAATCAATACAATGGGAAATCAAAATTCATATACTTCTCTTTATTAACTTAGGTATCACCCATTATCAGAAACATAGAGAGTTCACTTTACTTATTATAATATTAATGAATTTATTTGGTTCATATATTTTAAAACAAGTATATGGATTCATATTGTATTTATTTCTTAAAAATTCAAACCAAAATATTACATGAAATAATGAGTATACCTGAGGTAGAAGCTTCTTATTTATTTTTCTTCCATTCATTATAGTTCCTATTTTAGTCACCTTTTTTGATACATGAGAAGGAGATAGATTCATGTTCACTGTACTGCCTCTAAATATTTTTTTCTCTTAAAAGGACATTGTAAATACTCCATCAGTGTTGAACTAGTCATGGTCTTTTAATATTTTTATTTAACTTTTTTCACTAAAATGGGTGAAGATAAATGTTCCCACCATTCTCTATCTTCCTGAAGTAATATAGTAAAAAGTTTCCTAATAAACTTCTCTGTAATATTCATATGATAATTTGGGATTAATATGGAGTATCTAGGTGATAAGTATGATAATATGTTATTAATGGATAATTTATTATCCATATGAAAGACCAAAATCACTGACTGATCGATGTACTTCAATATCTTGAATTAAATATCACAATATAGGTACCTATATCCCAAATTACACTAGTATAGTGTAATTACAATATCATTTAAATTAATCCCCTCTTTCACCTTGTCAAGAGATACAAGATAAGATATTAAGGTGTATACATATATGTATTTATATTGAATATATATATATATATAAACGGAAATGATATCATGATTTAATGGACATCTGAAGCATCTTACATGTATCTCATGTAGTCAACTATCTCACCTATGTTTGTGCATGTGCTTTCATGTATTTTTGTTTTGATTGATTAAAAAACCTCTCATTTTTTATTAATATTATCAAATGTTTAAATGTTTAATTATGCTCAATTACGTGTTTTAATATTTGTATATACCTTATCAATTTTAACTATGTTTTATTTAAATTATACTTGATACTAATCATATCATAATATTTATATACTTAAAATTTGTTTATATTTTATTTTTCGATAGCTCGTAACATGCTATACAAGTTTTATTTTGAGTGTATAGGATAAATAAGTCATTTAAGACATTAAAATATCATTTATAGGTGTTTTATAATGTAAACCTATAGAAAAAACCTAATACACCATGTATACAATTTAGAATTCACACAGCCACAACAGTTATTCATGTAGCCAATTCTAAAATCCACATGGCTGATTTCCAAAATCAGGTTTCTTCTGTATTTCGACATTATCTCATTCTATAGA
The DNA here is from genome assembly GCA_963277665.1 of Viscum album. Classification (NCBI taxonomy): domain Eukaryota; kingdom Viridiplantae; phylum Streptophyta; class Magnoliopsida; order Santalales; family Viscaceae; genus Viscum; species Viscum album. The sequence goes on from OY728143.1 coordinate 68,933,695, forward strand.
ACTCAAAATTGAGTGATTACTGTTTTTATAAATCTAATAAGATTTAAAATATTTTATTGTAATACATAAACTTCTAAATATATGGTTATCATGTCATAAATTATATTTGAATTCACTTCATTTTTTTTATATGATTTCAACAGTTTTTAGAACTTTTTTATTTTTGTTTCTTTATGATAACTTGAGTTATATATATATCTGATTAATGTGATACTTATTTATTTATAAATATAATTTAATTTTATAAATATAATTAAAAAGAACCCAAATCTAATATTTTCTTTATAAAGGTTGTCTTTAGCTCTAGTATTTTAAAATAAAATATGTCTATAGTTTTTAGGAATTAACTTACATGAATTGCCAATGTGAGAAATTAAGATAAGTTATGTGGTGATTAAATTATGTTAATCACCTATATATAATTTCCAATTTGAATCACATACCTTAATTTCCTATATCTATCCTCTTACACAGCTAGTTCACTTATGTAGAGAAAAACTCCTACATGCGGAATTTGGAAAATTGAATCCCTTAAGTAGTGAAATGGTTATATAATTCCAAAACATAAAATACTTATATAGTGAATCCATAATGAAATTCATCTAAATGGTAAATTTTATTACATGGATAAAACAATTAGGTAAAAAATAATATGTTGTTTTTTTCTACGTAGATTATTGAAATTCAAAAATAAAATAATGCTCTATTTTTTGATTTATTTCATATTCCAATTTATTGCATGTTCATGTCATATATATAAATTATTATAATAACATTAAAAATTCATATTAATTATGTAAAATCTATTATAATAATTTTATAATGTTTTAAAACTATTTTTTGAAGATAAAAGGTTGTTCTATATTCATGCATGAAAAGTTCATCTTAAAAACTCAAAAATTGTTTTGATTGATTTTTTTTTGTTTTCTTCAATTATACTATTTATAAATTAATATTAGATGATAATAATTATATTCAAAAAAATATTTAAATTATTTTTATTAAGTTTTCAATATTTTGGTATATTTAAAACTCGTCTTAAATAAAACTTTTTCGAATTTCATATTCTCAAATTCAAGCTTGTTATTTTCATGTTATTTATATTTGACCTATTATTATAGAGACTGTTTCAATTATTTATCAAATTATTTCAAATTAGTTTGAATCAATATTTATTATTTTAAATTTAGATCATGAGTTTAGTGATTAATATGAAGAAATGTTATCTTTGTATTTAAATAACTCAAAGATTCCTCAAAAAAATACACACACATATACAATTATGGAATGATGAGTTCATATGACTTAAAGAGATAAAAAGAGTTCATACATTATGAATCTTAAAGTGATCATGTACACTTTTTTTACGACTTATGGGAGATCACTCTTGGTATAAAAAAACAACTTCAAATTATAATTAGTTTAATTGAGTTTTATTTAAATTCTTATGGATCCTGATCATATCATAATATTTTTATACTTAAAAGTTTTTTATATTTCAAATTTTGAAATATTATAACATGTTTTACAAGTATTATTTTGATTTTATAGGACAAATAATTCATTTTTTCATTAAAATATCATTTATAGGTGTTTTATAATGTTCCTATGTAGAAAAAAATTTACAACATGTAGATGATATATAATTCACATATTCTAATAGTTATTCATGTAACTGGTTTTAAAATCCACGTAGTTGATTTCCCGAATCAAGTTTCCTCTATATTTTGACAATATATCAAGATAAAGAACTCCAAATTGAGTAATTATTTTTTTAAAGATAAGAATATTCATACATTTCATTAAAATACATAAACTTCTAAGTTGATATTTATCATGTAATAAATAAGGTTTAAATTCACTATATGTTTTCTGTCTCATTTCTACAGCTTTTCAGAACTATTTTGCTTCTGATTTTTTATGATAACTTAAGATATATATATGTGATTATTCTAATTATTGTTAATTTATAAATATAGTGAAATTGTATAAATATAATTCAAAAGGTCGCAAATATAACTCATCCCTAATCAATGTCCTCGTTATATTTGAAATTTGAAAAGCAATTATGTCTATAGTTTTCAAAAATTACCTTACATGAATTACCAATTTGAGAAATTAGAATATGAAAAAAAAAATTGGTTACGTGATGAATTTATTACATGAAAAAAAAGAATATAATTTTCTATTTGAATCCCATACATGAATCGCCTATGTCAATCCCTTTACATAGCTAATTTTCCTACATAGAGAAAAATTCTTACGTAAGGAATTTGGATAGATGAATCCATTATGTAGTAAATCAATTAAGTAATTCCCATATGTAAAATGCCTATGTACTTAATCCCTTATATAATTATCTTACATGAAAAATTTTCTTACATGGAGAAAAACACTTACGTAAAAAACACATACATGATATTTGGCTATATATCTTATTTAAATTCTTATAGAAAATAATTCCATGCTCTACATTTTATTTAATATTCCAATTTTTTTCATATTCATACCGTATATTTAAATTTTTCTAATGAATTTATAAATTAATATTAATTATGTAGAACCTGTGAGAAAAATTTTAGATTGTTTTAAACATGTTTTTTGAAGATCACAAGTTGTTCTATATTCATGCATGAAATGTTCAACTTAAAAATTCAAAAATTGTTTTAATTGTTTTTTGTTGCTTTCTTAAATTATATTATTTCTAAATTAATATTAGAAGATATTAATTAAATTAAACATTTTTAAATATATTTAAATTATTTTTATTAAGTTTTTAATATATTTTCAAATTAATTTCTAGTCATATAAGTAACATTTTTGAATTTCATATTTTCAAATTAAAACTTTTTATTTTCATGGGATTTGTCTTTGGCCTACTATTATAGAGACCATTTCAACTATTTATTGAATGATTTAAGTTTGTTTTGAATCAATATTTATTGTTTTAAATTTTTTTCATGAGTTTAGTGATTAATATGAAATGATGTTATCTCTCTCTCTCTCTAATAATACATTCTTATCATTTTTATAATTTTGAATTGTTTTAATGGTTTTCTCGAGTGTGCAGTCTATATAGATTTTTATTTAAAGGACTAAAGGATTCCTATAAATGATACACACACATATATATAATTATGAAATTATGAGTTCATGTGAATTAAAGATATAAAAATTGTTCATACTCAATGAAACTTTAAGTGCTCCTATACACTTTTTTTCTATTGATGGACAATCTCTCAAGGGATAAACAAAAACAATTTTTACTTCCACAAACTTGAAGAGATGATCAATCTAATCAAACACTCAATAACTAGTAACTATGTTTTATTCTTCTTTTATCTATTTATTTTGATTTCTAGAGTATATAACACTCTTTCCTATATTTCATGTACACTCTGTTTTTAGGTTTATTTTTTTATATAAAAAATCATTTCTTCTTTTCTATCTTTGGGTTGTGACTACCAGATTCTAATTTCATGAACCAAATTGTGATTTCAACCAAACGGACACTCGAAATGGCCCGCAGCAAGGCCCTAAGGGTGTTCCCAATCCCCACAAGCTGGAAACTAGTTCCTAGGCATCAAACATCACCTTTGGAAACTATTTCACCGATAAAAATCAAACATAAATGAGCATAAGGATAACATGTCACACCTTAAACAATATCCATAACCAAAAGAAAGAAAATTTTCATAAGTTAAACATTTTATATTTCAACCAAAAACCAAAACACTGAAACATGGAGAGAAACCAGCTAGAAAACTAAAAACCTTCATGTGGAATATGGGTCAACACCCCCAAACCACAACCACAAACACCTCCAACAGAGGAACTACTAGCAACTGGATCCATCTTCACCACCATAGAACATCTTTCCTTTACCTAGGTCAAACATAAAAATTTATACATACACTTGAGGGTGTATATAAGGTGAGACCCAATTCCCCATAGGATACCACCAAAACAGATTCCATGTACTAGCATTATAAGACAAATCAGCATGCTAGTTTTTAAATAAAATAAAGGAAAACATTTTTAAAGGAGACATGATTTTAATCTAGATAATAAAATGAATACCACAACAAGTTTTACGATGAGAAAAGCATCACATGAACACTGTAGGAAAATATTAATATACTAGCATTAGTGGGATCCTAGGATCCTCATACCTCATTGATATGGATTAAAAACCACAACCCACGGCATCCTCATGCATGATCCACTATAGGAAAATACATCCCAAGATTTAGTGTTCTCCAATCATCATAACGTGATTAGTTAGTCTTTCAGCATCAATATTGATAGGGGGACAAGGCCTTGGCCCTATCGGACCGCCTAGCATACTAGACCTAATCTTTCTGACCTAGTTAGAAGGGACTCCCTTTGTTCTTAATTACATTTCCTATGCCATAGGAACTATCACTTACACACACACTCACACACAATAAATGAAACACATATTAAAACAACCATTCTCTATAAGAAAAAACCCTTTCATATCTATACACGTACCAAAATCATTTGAAAACATAATTCACACCACCCACACAATTCATTGATCACATTTAGAAATAATAAAAAAGCATACTAAAAACATCAAAAAATGTTAAATAATGGAACCACCTACCTCAAGAATATAAAATTCCTAAATCCAGTGGAAAACCACAACCTCACCATAAGGAGATCCTTAAAAAGGAAAAGGTAAACCACAACCGTTAAGGTTAAGTGAAAATAATCGAGGTTGGACCCACTTTAGGGAAACCATTCCACTAGAGAAGAGAGAACCCAAAAAATAGGGAAGGATAAATCAAGAAGAATGATGAAATAATAAGAGAAGTGAATTACTTGATATAATTGTTGCATAGTTAGTAAAAATCATGTTCCAACTCTATAGAACCTCTATCCATGGAGAAAATATTTTTCATGGTTTTCTAGGGGCAGGGTTGTGTGGTCGATCATCCATCTCAAACAGATCCACTAATCTAGCTACATGGCTAGTCTCATACTTGTTCGGAAAGTCATGTGGCCTGGAAAACTCCATTTTCTTAAGTGCATGGTCTCTTATGGGATAGCGCATGGTTTCTACTAACCATGTTTCACATGTTGTCCAAGCGAATAACTACCATTTTTTCTCAAAAACATCCTATAAAGTACCAAAATAAGACCAAAATAAAAGAGAGAGAAAACCCTCAAAATAAATCACATATGTGACAATTCCCGCCACCATGAAAACTTTCCACCTTCAAAAATTCAAGTCAAATTCTGATTAGAGAAAAAAGCAGGTACTCCTTCTCAACCCAAGATCTTATCTCCCATGTATCATGCTCATAATTCTCGTGATTCCAAAGAACTCGAACAGTATGGACTTTACTTGAAGTACTACCTCCTAAGAATCCACAATTTTCACTGGTTTCTCAACCATAGAAAAATCGGCTTCCAGTTCCAGTTCTTCCCAATTCAACAAATGAGATGGATCTGAATTATACTTTTTCCACTACAAGACATGGAACACATGTATTGGACATCAACAGAGATAGAAGATATAACTAGTATTCCACCTTACCAACTCTATAGGTGATCTCAAAAGGTCATAAATATCCTATATTTATCTTCCCCTCCTTAACTAGACGTCGATGGTCCAAGCAAGGGTCCACCTTTAGAAACACTCGATCACCCACTAAGAATTATAAGGCTTGGCATCATTGATTGCATAAGACTTATGGTAGCTATACACTATCAAAAAATGTTTCTAGATTAACGGGACCTTGTTATATGTCTCTAACACAAGGCTCGGTCAAATCAACATGGTATCGCCCACCTATTCCCAGCATAAAGGTGACTAACATGGTTGACTATAAAGTGCCTCAAAGGGAGCCATTTTAATTGAGTATTAGTAAATTTGATTATATGAAAACTCAACTATTCCCAAATATTTATCCCATGCACCTTTAAAATCCATCACACATTCTCGTATTATGTCTTTCAATATCTTATTCACCCTCTCCATTACACCATCCATTTGAGGGTGGTAAGACGTGATCAACCTGATCTGCGGCCCCACTGACTTCTGAAGGCCTTCCCAAAAATTTAGAGGTAAAGTAGGTTTCCATATCTGAAACAATTTTTGATGGTACACTATGAAAACTTTCTATCTCCTAAACATATAATCAACACATCTCATCAACCTAGGTTAAGTCCTTAATCAGAATAAAATGAGATGATTTGGTTAGATGGTCAATCATCATCCAAACCACATTCCTTCCTTGGGGTGTATGATATAATATAATGATAAAATCCATGGTAAAATCTTACCACTTCCTGGTAGGTATGGGAAATGGATGAATCAAACCGAATGCCCTCTGGTTATCTTCTTTAACTTACTAACATTTGTAACACTTGGATACAAAATCAGCTATATCTCATCTCATACTCGACCATAAGAACTGACAATGAACGTTATATAACATCTTGGTAGTCCAAGGATGAAGTCCCACTAAGACTAGTGGATATACTATATCACCATATTCCATAGATAAAACAGCACCATGAGAATTCCCTTGAAACAAAGAACTCCCCAAAGAGACAACAACTATTCTCCGGGAACCTCCCTGACATTTAGAAACTACATTGAATGCTGGAATAACCCATCACCAGGTTGTCCTTCTTGAATCAACACCATAAGGGTGTGAATAAGTTGAACACTAGTCAATTTAATTCATCCATTATTCTCCTTGTATTACATTTTTATCAAGGTGAAAAGTCTCATTAAATTCCAGTCATCACTGGACACATTCACTGCTTGCACTGGAACTTTCTTTCCCAAGGCATCAGCTTTTATATTACCTTTTACTAGGGTGTAAACAATAATAATATCAAACCCCTAAAGATACTAAATCCCCTAATGTTGACAAAACTTTAGATCCTTTTGGTAGAAAATTTAATCCAATCTCTTATGATTTGAGTAGACTAAAAGTTTCTCCCTAAAGAGGTAATGATGCCACATCTTCAAGGCATGAATTACCACTACTAAATCTAGTTCATCGATTGGGTAATTATTTTCATGTGGTCGAAGTTGATTAGAACCATACACCACCAAATATTCATAATGCATCAATACACACTCAAGACCTATACCTAAGGCATTATAGTAGGCCACTAATCCCTGTCTAGATTCTGTAAATATCAAAATAAGTGTTTTGGTCGACTGTCGCTTAAACTTTTCAAAAGAATCATGATATTATAAGATCCTATCAAACCTTACCCACTTCTGGTTAATTTTATTCATGGGTGAAGTGATCCAATATAAATCCTTAAAAACCATCTATAATACCCTGTCAGGCCCAAAAATCTCTTGATTTCGAAGAAATTCCTCGACTTATCCAATGACATCACTACACTGGTCTTCTCAGGGTCCACTGAAACCCCATATTCTAAAATTACATGGCTTAGAAACTTTACCCATGATTCAAAAGGTACAATTATAAAAATTATCATAATTAGGTGAACTTAAAGAGTTTCCAACGTGATCCTCAAGTGCCTCACATTCTCTTCCTCAGTCCCAGAGTAGACTAGGATGTTATCCATAAACATAAAAATGAAATAGTCAAGGTACTAGTGGAACACCATGTACATAAGCTCCATGAATACTACTAAAGAATTTTTCAACTTGAACAGCATGACCAAATAATCAAATTAGCCATACCTACTTCTGAAAGCTGTTTTTTGAATGTTCTCCTCTCTAAATATGACCTGGTGATACCCATAATGCATGTAGATCTTATAGAACCACCTTTGCTCCTTGATCTGATTGAAAATGTCATCAATAAAAGGTAAGAGGAATTTATTATTTATTTTTACCTTATTCATATTCTAGTAATTGATATGAAACCAAAGATATCCACTGACCTTCTTTGAAAAAATACCTGGGGTAGCCCAAGGTGAGACACTCGGGTGAATGAATCCTTTCGATTCCAAATCATCTAGATGTATCACTAATTCCCTCAACTCAATGGGGGTCATAGGATATGATGGATGAGATATCGTTTATGTTCTCAGCACCAAATAGATGGAAAAATCCATATCCTTCTTTGGAGGAAAACCTGATAAATCATCTAGAAATGCCTCTGGAAACTCATCCCCCATAGGAGATAATCAACCCTCAAAACCTCCATCATCATCATCCAATAACAGAGATGAAATTTGAAAATCAGGATTGCCTAACTCTAGAAGTAGACGTCCAGCAAAACGCATCCAAGAATCTCATTCATCTTGAAAAACATAAGTACTCCCATTAGGTGCTACAAAGATCACCCACCGGTGATAGCAATCAATGTATACCAGAAAATGCACCATCCAATCTATTCTGAGGATCACGTCAATGAGGTCAATTTCTAGAACCAAGAAATATCATTCTAGCTCAACCCCTGGTAGAGTGAGATTGAAGGATGGACATATAAAACCTTACTCTCTCTTCTTACCAAAATCTGTCACCAACTCCATTGCTTACGGAATGAGCTCAGTTGGTAATTTCAACAGTACCACAAAGTGGAAAAAATAAAAGAAGAATAAGCACTTCTATTAAATAAGGAAGCAGTTATGGATGATGAAATATGAACCATACCTTGAAACATTACAGTCCATGAATTTGATTCCATTAATGCTTTATACATATTATGAAGGAGCCTCATCTCTTCCTGAGATTGAGGATGACTACTGGCCTATGGATCTAACTTAAGCTAACTCTATCCAGAAAAAGATCCAGCCCTACCACCAAGACCACCAAACTGAGATCTCGCTATCCTAGATAGCTCTGACTGGGATGATATTACCTTGGAGAATATAGGTCATGCACCACCTGATATAGGCAGGTCACTTTGCAAAACTGTTTCAAGTTCCCTACAGTTTTTCACTGATGGAAAGGCTTGGGTGGGGTTGTAAATGTTGACCACATATTCCCTGACCTTCCACACTGATGTCATAGGACTAACCCAACATTTGAAGTCACAGAAGAAGGTGGTTGGGAATGATGTCTTGAGATACCACCTCTCGTATTTTCTTTCTCTTCATTCTTCCTCTTATTTTCAGAAAAAACTACCACTACCCTATTCCAATGTTGAAACTACCCCAAAAATCAATACTTTCAAGAATATACTATTTCCACTATCAAGGATTAATTGACCTCCTAATCATAATTATTCAACTTGAACAAGAATAATTGGGATATAATGTCATATTGAAACCCCATTTCAAACTATTGATCCTTTAGTTTCTCATTGAAAACTACCTTGGGTGAGAACTGAACCAATTCAGTGAAATGGTTGGCATACTCCAACACTGTTTGATCCCCCTGGTAGAGATCTAGAAACACCCAATTCTTGGAAATGGCAAATTTAACTAGACAATAATACTCATTGAAGATGTCCTTGAAGTATTTATGACCCATATTCTCATACTTCCCAGCCTAATCCACCGATTCAAACCACCTCCGACTAGGACCTTCTAACTAGAAAGAAGCACATTTTACCTTAATTACCTTAGCAGTATCAAGAAACCTAAACATCCTTTTGATATTTTAAATCCAATCCTATACTTCTTGGGGATATGTGCTACCATGAAAGTAAGAAGGATTGTTCTTTAGAAACTCTTGAGCCTGTTCCTTTACCAGACCTAGTTCGAATTCCCTAACATGAGCAGGACCAAAGTTTGCTCCCTGATCTAATTTCCATATAGGTTGAACCACTACTTACACTAGTATCTGAACAACTGGTGGGGGATAATTCTCTATGACCTATTCATGTGATTTATTAGGAAGTCTTCAAGGAGGCATGATACTACAACCATAGAAAAACACAAGGTAATTGTCAACACAATATCCAAAAAATATCGATAACAATAAACTTTAAAACACACAATTCAAACAACTTCACCCACACTCAGTGTCCATGAACAGTCTACATCCTATATGCCTCACTCATAGGGGAAGCTACCATATATCCCAAGAATCTCATGGTGACCCACGGCCTATCATGAGGTTTGTTGACTAAACACCACACTTGTAACCAGATCCTCAAGCCCCAATAGTCTTATCTCTTTTCTATCCAAACTTTCCCAAATAAGATAACCCAAATAAATGTAAACCCTCTTATGATTCCATTTTTTCACAAACCAATATATTATTCCATCCAAACTGACACCCAAACTATCCCAAAGTAAGGCCCAAATGGTGTTCCCAAACCTCATGGGATAGAAACTAGTTCCTGGGCATCAAAAATAACCTTTGGGAACGATTTATCCGATAAAAATCAACCATAAATTACCAAAAGGATAATACATCACACCATAAGAAATATCCATAACCAAAAGAAACACAACTATCATAAGTTAAACATTTTACATTTTAACCAAAAACCAAATCAATGAAACAAGGAGGGGATCCAACTAAACAACCAAAAATTTCCATGTGGAATGTGGATCAACACCCCATACCACCACCACTAACACCTTCCAGATAAGAACCGCTAGTAACCAAATCCACCTTCACCAACATGGAACTTCTTACATTCACCTCGGTAAAATAGAACAAGGTATACATACACCCAGGGGTTTATATAGGGAGTGATCCAGTGCCTCATAGGATACCACAAAAATAGATTCCATGACATAACATTATAAGACAAATAAACATGCTAGTTTTTAAATAAAATAAAGGAAACATTTTTAAAAAACACATAATTTGAATTTATATTGGAAAATTAATACCACAACAAGATGCATGATAATCATACCATTACATTAGCACCGTATGAAAATCCAAAGGTATTGGGGTTAGTGGTGTCCTATGGTCCTTATACCTCAGTGATATGTCTTAAAAACCAAAACTTTCATCTTTATTGTGCATGATCCACTAGATGGGAATGCATCCCAAGTTCAAGTGGCCTCTAATCATCATCACATGTTTAGTTAGTATTGCAGCATCAATACTGTAAGGGGAACTAGGCCTCGTCCCTACAGGATTGCCTAGCATACTCAACTTAGTCTTCCCAACCTAGTTACCAATGACTCCCTTTATACTTAAATCCATATCCTATGAAATAATAACCACCACTTAAACATACATTCACACCCAAAAATGTAAACACACATGAAAACCACAATTTTCCATTGGTAACACCCCTTTTGAATCCAAAATCACACCAAAATCCTTTCAAAATATCATTAACACCACCCACAAAATTCATATAACATGTAGAAAGCATAAAAAGCATAATAAAATAATCCAATAATGTTAAATCATGGAAGAACCTACCTCAAGCTTATAAACATTTGGAATCTAGTGGAAAACCACAACTACGCCACAAGGAGATCCTAAAACGGAAAAGGCAAACCAAAAACGTTAAGTTTAAACCCAAAGAATCATGGTAGAACCATAATTAGGGTAAAAAATCTATTGTAGAAGATATAACCCAATAAATAGGGAAGGATAAACCAATAATAATGAACAAATAGAAATATGAGGTGCTTATTGGATGAGTTCTTGAAAATTATGCACCAAAAACACCATGAAATTGAGGTCAAAGGGATCCAAGAGGGAGGGGAGACGCGCCTAGGGATAGAGATCCCAAATGTGGCAAGCCAAGGGTGTATTGGTGTTAAAAATGGGGAATTTTAGTTTAGGAAATTCAACATTTTTCATGTTTTATAAAGTTTGTATGATTTGGTCACACGGTTTTCCAAACCATGTACCAACTGTGTGACACCTATACCCGTAGAGAAAATAGGTCACATGATTTTCTAGGGTAGGGTGCACACTCGTGTGTTCAACTGTGCACCTCAAATAGATCCACTGATCAGGGTGCATGGTTATCTGCATGCTTGTGCAGAAGGTTTTGTAGCTTTTATAGTGCTTTTATCTAGGGTTAACGATCTCTTCTCAGCTGGCGCATGGTTTCTACTCACCGTGCCCCAAACATGCACCACCTTCTATCTGGGTTGAAAACTGACTATTTCTCAAAAAACCCAAGGAAAATTAAAAGGACCAAAATAATACCAAAGTAAAAGAGATAAATACATCAAAAGAAATAAAACGTGTAAAATCCAATTTTAAGACCGTTCGGGTTGTGACTCCCATAGTATACAGTTAGGTTTGTAATTGGGTTGTGAATCCATATACAAAAGTTAGCTTGTTATGGTTATCCCTCCACTAGAAAAGGATGTTGTAATTGGATTATGATTTTCCTTTAAAAATCAAGTAGTACACAATGTATCTCTTTCCAAGTAGAGATTTATAAGACTAAACTAAGTTCACTTTAGACTAAACTAGTATAAAATCATTGTGTTCATTATTTTATTGAAATTCTAACTAACTCTAATATTTAACTTTCATAATTAATTTAAATGATCAATTTATCTAATTAAATATTTTAATCTAATATATTCATCCTCCTCAAGACAATCCTTTATTACCCTATCTGACATAAAAACCTATGATCACTCATTTAGGTGGATAATGAAGAATATAGAACTCCAACACATAGTATAAATTTTCCTATAGTAATATGGTGTATAAATAACAAAAACACTATATGAAATTTGTGCTAGTGTTGACCTAGTCATTGTATATGATTAATCACAATGTTCTTTTGGTTTCAATTTCCATTTTCTATAATGAATAAAAAAGTAATCTTCAGTAATTAATCATGATTTCTAAAAGTGTGACATAATAAATTTATTTTATTAGTCTTCTACTATTTTATAAAATCTCAATATCCCTCACTATTGGATTCATAAAATCTTATAATCTTGATATTAAAGTGTAAATGAACCATATTTCCCTTCTCATAACCCATATAAGGTCTAGATCAAATTACTCAAAGGTATTTAGTTATGTAGTCTTTCCAACTATATTAACTCATAGCTCCTTGATATATTGATTGGACTCCCTAATACCCAAATCCTTGACTCATATTTCCTCAACACTTTCCTCCAAGTTACATTAACCCTTTCAATGGCAATCAACCCACGATGATAACATGGTTTAGTTGACCCAAAACCTGCATTATAATTCCTTGATAAATGAAAGTATACTGACATGAAACAAACAAAACACTTTGATCTATGGTTTTATTCTAACTCAAACAATGAAAGTATTTTTTTAACTTAATATTTTATTGAGTTATTTATTTATACTACACATAAATATTCATTATTTTTTCCTTTTCCATTATTTTTAATATTATGGGAATTTTAAATAATTTATTAACCATATATTATAAAATAATTTATGCATAATTCATTTATTTTATTTCATATTTCATTCTTATTAATTTTTTTACATTATGTGGTCACATTTAAAAATCCAATAAATATTTATCACACAAATAAAATAAATAAATATGAACCAGAAAAAATAAAATAAATATGTGGAATGATTGTGAGAATATATCTACTAGTTCATTTATCAAATGGATGACAAACCAACCCTTTATCATAGGGGATTAACTCCTTGAGTTGTGCTAGGCTTGAGTTACATAATTCTACTTTAACCAGTGTGTCTCCTTGGTTGATTTCACCTCAACTTTGTCTTTAAATGTTTCTTCTCTCCTATGAGATCTTTACTTTTCATATTCTTACTCAAACATAAGTGAGGGGAACCAAGTTTTTGGGTTTATATAAAATAAATCATGGAAATGCAGACCCATATATAATGAGGAACAGATGATATGTAGATCATCGTATTAAATTTAATAATAAATTATAACAAAACACATGTAATAATAACTAAATAAAATATAAACTCAACACATATATATTTTATTCAATATCATGATTATCTATGCATGTAATAGCTACGTATTTAAAACTAGTTAGCGTTTATTTCAAAAAAAATCTTTATTAAGATAAAATTTTTGAATTAAGAAATTAATTATCTAATTAATTAATAAATAAATTTATCTCAATCATCAATCCAAATAGTAAATAAGATTCTCATCCTATTTAATTTAAAATAAATTAAATAAATAAATTTTAATTAAAAATTAACTCATTAATGGTGTGTATTGATAGGGAACACAATATGTACCCCACAAGCCTATTTTAAAATCTATCTAGAAACACAACATGAATTGGAGGCAATATAATGTGAGAGATTATACTTTAAATATTATGTAATATAACTCATATGTCATTTTATTATAATCTATATAGTCCTTTTCATGTAATTTGTACTTACAAAACATTTAATCATATATAGTGTTTCATTATATTACACATAATATTGTTCCATGGGTCAAACTATGTAGTCTGTAGAGTATCTATGACCATAGGACATGCCATACATATATTTGATTTATACATATGGAAATTACTATGAATTAAGTGATGTGTACAGTAACCATACATTTCATGTAGTTCTATAATAATGTGAAAAATAAATAATTCAAGCATTTAATTCAACAAGACCCATAAAAATCACACTATGTGTAAATCATGGGAAAACCCTATCACTTGGTGTGTATAGCCAACTACACACTATGTAGTTCAATTTTTCAAAAATTATTATTTCATTACAAGGGATTGACTTGTATGGCATTATTATATTGCCATGTGCCTTACATAAATGGGTACGAGTTACACAATATGTATAGCCCATTACACGTTGTGTACTCTTCTCTAGCCGCCCACACAACATGCTTAGAGAATCTGTGTGTATTTCATGTGGGATATTTATGTGTTATATGGTGGGTATTCAAGCTACATGTTGTATAATTGCATCTAAATTTTTTTCTCAGCTGGTAGTCAATATGTGGATTGTATTAATTACATGCCATATACTTTCCCACACAGCTTCTTCAATTCCCACATGACCTAATTGTGTAGGGTTACATGGAATGTACACTAGTTACATGGTGTGTAACCCTATCATACTATATAAAAACTTGTGTTAAATATATTGAATATAATTATTTTATATACTAATCTCCCACACTATGTGACATAATTCATGTGGATCTTCCTAGTGTGGTTAATCATGGGCATACAGTGTGTACTTTTAAGTTATACTTTTTTTATTTATGTCATCTAAACAGAATTTCCGGTACCTCTGGATGGGATCTTTGAGTATTATTCGCCTATTATTGGCCTTTTATTAGTTATATGAAATGGAATGATCATATTATCTCAAATTTTGGATAAATAAAAAAATTGAAATGAGAAACTAACAATCAATTTCTTAATTTATCAACCAAAAATAAATAATTATAAATTAATATGTGGCCACTCTAATACCACTTTAAGGTTTTATGGTATACCAAAAGTGATTGGACCCATTCCCAAAAATATTTTCTATCATTTTCTTCAGATTAAATTCTCAAAACAGGATGAACTTAACCTCATATGATTTGAGAAGAGGGTCTTATTACATATAATTTATAATTAATTTATAAATAATAATTACCTCATCTTGGAAATTATTTCCTCACTGATTATCAAACTAGATAACATTATTGTCACAGCTTTATTTTGATTAATAAAACAAATAATAATCCCCTTAATGTTACCCACGTTTGATCTATGATTCTCTAAACATCACCAATGAAACTTTGGGTGATATCTCAGAGGTACTAATTGTCTTGTCTCATTCATTGTTTATCACAATAAGAATCCCTTTAGTCTCGAAAGATTCTTTCTAATTTTATCAGTCTTGATAGGGAGGAGGTGGTAGATCTTCTCTCAATATTTAGAGTGATAGAATCCTCTTCAATCTTTAGGTAGATCTCTTGAGAGAAATGTTATACACAATAAATCACATAACCTAGAAATTTTATATATTGGGTTATATTCTTAGTTAGTTATAACACAAATTCCCTTAAATAATTCCTTAATTACAAGTAAACCACATGTCTAATTATAATTTTTTTGTTATAATTATTTCATGATGTGTGCTAACTCACAGTTATTTAAATATTATTTCTTTAATAAGTAAATTAATATTTATTTAAATGATATTAAATATATCATTTCATCTGAATCCATAACTCGGTATTTCCATCCTCTTCAAAATTTATTAAAAATTGAATAATAAATTATTATTTAAATAAATAAATATCACCATATTATTTGTTAAATAAATAAAAAAAATTAATTAATTGTATGGAGAATAAATATTTATTCAAGATTCAGATCACGTATATTATTTTAAAAAAACTGATGATTGAATTTATTCAATCAAAATAACCTAAATTATTATCATTCCTCTGTATTGATAATAATATCCATTCTAATGTTGATTTCAAGTTTAATTAAACTGAAGTTTTAGATACATTTAGTTTGCGACCCTCAAGGCCTATTTTTATGTAGAATTAGGTGAGATATCCTGAATTAAAATATTAGCATCTAGTAAAACATCAACATATCCATAGAAAAATAAATTAATGTCACAATGAAAACAACATCATATAAAAATTCACTTATTAAACTCCTATAATAAACTCATCAAAAAATATTTATGGTCATGTAGTTACTTAGACAGTTTCATTTAAATCAAAAGGTCCAGAGGTATGTACTTTCAGTCTAGGAAGGGATATATCCTTTATTGAATTATTCATTAATGTCATATCACTTATGATTCACCCAACATACCTTACTTAACAACAATTATATGTCATCATGATTTTCATAAACACATCAAAGTACATGGTTCATTATATAAATTAATAATAATCTCAAATTTAAGGAAGAATAAAAAAATCCATTGATATGAATATCCAATGACACATATAACATTCAAATTTCTATCATTTTGTATTTTATTATATCTTCCTCTCTTAGTGATTACCAAGTGTGAGATTTATGAGAATAGATCTCAATGTCATATAATCCCCCAACACCAAAAAGTCTAAACATCATTTGTGACCCATCAAATGGATGTCATCTAACCATAAAACGAATGTTTTAGAATATTTTCAAGACATTTACAGGTTCTCATCATAACAGAGAACTAATACAAACTTTATATGTGACAAATACTCTAAATAAATTATCAAATTAATCTTACATAGAAGAAAACACATCATGTGATAAGATATTTATAAATATTTAGGTCTTTTATTATATAAGTAATCAAAAGTTCAAAGTGCATGATAAGATAAAATCATATATACATTTTTCTATCATTTTGTTAAGGATTTTCCAAGTTTTTACTCGATAATGTACTATGTATGTTTTTTTTATTATAGAGAATAGGTTTTCAAGGTTTTAAAGGAAAATATGGAAAAACTAATCAAAAATGTTCATTACATGTCATTAAACTACATTACATGACATGTGGACAATTTTCATAACATAAGGACAAGTCGTGAAGTAAGTCATGAATAATTTCAAGTTGTAAATCCATTACATGACATCGTTCACCAATACACACCATGTAAACATTTTAATTCAATTATATCTTACAAGATAAGGCCTAGAAGAAGATACACATCATGAGTCCTGGATACACATCGTGAAAGGAGTCAATTTTCCAAATCTATAGTCGATATTCACACAAATTCAAAAATATAGGAAGGAAACATAGATAGGAATTACATTACATGAAACACAATTACACGTCATCTAATATCCCGATTATTTACCTACAGGAGGCACTCCACAGATAGATGAAAAGGATGGAAATTTGGACTTCTCTCATTCCTATCTCATTTTAACTCAATTCTTATTCACACTTTCTCCCTAAAATAAATTTGTATCAATTCTTTTCATTGTTTTTTAATTAATGAATCATATTGGATCAATTTTCAAGTTTTATTCATAACTTTTTTCATCTCCAACACTAGGCTACATGCATTTGTCGACCCGATCATCAATATTTTTCAAATCTGCATTGTGCTTGTTCTTTTTCTTATTTCAAGTAAGTATTTGATTGTAATTGTTATTGTTTATAAGATCATATTTCATATTCTCATTTTAATGTTTGTTAATTGATTTAAAATTCATTATTTCATGTTTTAAATTGTTTGATCCCAATATATGTCATCTTTTTAATGATGTTTTCAATTTCTTATCTATTTGTGATTGATTTTACCATGAGTAATTAAAATGATTAGGGAAGGGATCTAGAGTAGGGGTGATTGAATCCAATTAATCTTTAATTATTAACTTGGTAATCTTTAGGAATATTAATCAGGTTAAATAGTAATTGTTAATCCAATTATTTTGAAGGACCTTGACCATAAGAAGTTTGAATGAACAACCCTGATCTAATTAGAGTAGAATAGTCCATGACCATTAGACTATGATACTTTTTCATTTGAAGCCAGGATTAGGGAATCCTGGTTATAGCTTTCTCTAGATCAAGGAATAATTTTCTCTTAGATATATCTAGTTGTCTTGACCATAGAAAACTTGTGACCACTTCTTACTTTGAAACCTAGACCTCAGGACCATAATAAGTGAGAATTAAATATCATCATTTCTCTTAAACCCTGAAATTTATTCCGATCCCTTCCTTTTATCTGATCTTTAATCTTAAAACACATAGATTTATTTTTTTCCAAAATCAATCAGCCTGAGAGGACTCATACTCTAAAGGGTTTTGATCTTAGTTCTTGACATCCATTCCAAAAATACTCATGGGTCCAACCCCACACTATAACTATAGTAAGGGTAGTTTTGGAAGCATAAATCTATTCTGACCGCAACCTTTGAGAATTAAACGATGTGTGAGGGTGTGTCAAATTTTTGAATCATTGTCAAGGACTAATAGGTATTGTGTTAAGGCATGGTAACCTATGGTAAAAGAACCTAATATTACCTATCCCTTTCCCAATTTCCCTTTTCTTTTCCTTTCCCTTTTCATTAGGATGCCACTATATCCTTCTTATTATTCTTGTGGCTTAGTCCATGCATCAAGTCCCTATAACTCATTCAAGGATCCTTAACACACAAGAACAACTTTCCTTCGAACCTTAATTTGATAAGTATTTCTATGCACGATTTTGTTCAAAAATGGATGACCACATAAATCTAGAAGGTCTGAACCAACTAAACCAACCACACATGAAACCTCCCATACATGGAGAGTATCCAGTGCAGCAAGAGAAAACCATTATGAATTATGGATTTCCATTATTCCATGGTGTTACTCCCATCATCATACGCACTCTTATACAGGTACAAAAATTTGAAATCAAACCTGGAATCATTCATATGATCCAAAACATGGTTAAATTTAGTGGTATTTAAAGTAAAGACCCCCGTGAGTATATTCCATACTTCCTGGAAGTTTACAATACCTTTCTCAACTTGGGAGTATCTTATGATGCCATAATACTTCAATTATTTCCACTATCCCTATGAGACTAAGCTAAGGATTGGCTCAAAATACAAGCACCTGAGTCCATCACAACTTGGGATAATCTATCCATGAAATTCTTGGACAAGTAATTTCCGCCAAATCACACTTGAAAATTGTGGAATAACATCCAGAACTTTGCTCAAGCAGATGAAGAATCAGCATGGGACCATTTTATGGAGCATACACAAAAGTGTGTGCATCATGGACTTGATTTTTGGATTCATCGTCAGGAATTTTATAAATTCCTCCAACCAGCTGCTTGTGTATTTGTTGATGTCATCGTTGATGGAGGGTTAATGTTCAAAACACTTAAGGTGGGCTGGGAAATTCTAGATGAAGTCCCACATAATTCAATTCTTTTGAAGATTAATTGTGGACCACCCCAACATGGGATCCATCAAATTGAATAGCATACTTGACTAGCTACACAAGTCAAATCTTTGACCAAGAAGTTTGAATTTAACTACCAGCTGCATCATCAACCCCTCATGCTCTAGTCATGCAAAATGTGGGATGGACTGCACCATTATCAAGACTACATAGAAATTGTTGATGATCAACCAATTCAGGAGTGTAATTAAGTTAATTACAATCATCAAGGAACAAAATTTTAGCAGCTGCATCTATACTTTTGAAAAAGGTCAAAAAAGAAGTTTCCAGGCACCATTTAGAAATGAAGGACTGCCATGATATCTGCTAATTAATCCTATGACTTGAAAACTATATTAAGTAACCAAAGAACCCTTCCCTATAAGAGGCCAACAATAATTTCAACTAGTCCCACTGAGACCTTCACAACTATTCATACCTCTACAATAAAACTTAGAAAATCTACCCTCAAACTTTGTTAAAAATAAAGATCAAAGAATGACCACTCAAGAGACAGAAATTTTAAAACAAAGGGCATCACTGCCAGACCTTGAGCATCAAATGGTTCATATCTCAAAGACCTTATCAAAAATATTTTCAAGTGCCCTACCTGGTAATATAGAGACATACCTAAGAGAATAAATAAATTAAGAAGTCCTGAGAAGTGTAAATGTACTATATTTTCAGAAACCATGTAGAGGGTATAGAAAACAAGTTGAGAAACCAAAAAATAACATAGAGGTTATTAAAGAATAAAATGATAAAAAGACAATGGAACTACCCAATTAACACCTCAGGAAGTACCACCTTCTATAAAAGTTAAAATTTAAGAGAGACTTGAGGAATAAGTCTATATTTTCCCACCACCTTATAATTCACCACTCACTTTTCCAAAAAGAGAAAGTAAATAATTAATTAATGGTCACTACAAGAAATTTTTTGTGATGTTCAAGAAACTGCACATCAAAATTCCTTTTGTTGATGCAATCAATCAAATTACTACTTATTAAAATTTTATTAAGTAACTACTTTATAACAAAAGTAAAATGGAGGAACTAGGAGTCATCTCACTGAATGAATAATTATCTATTATTGTTCAGTAGAAACTTCCTACAAAAATGAGAGATCCTGGGATGTTTTCAATTCCTTGAAAAAAAGGAAAATGTAACCTCATAAGATCATTGTGCAATTTAGGATCCAGGGCTAACCTCATGGTGATGAGTGTATTTATAAAGCTGGGACATGAAGATCTCAAATACACTAGAGTATAACTCCAATTATCCAACCGATGAGTAAAGTATCCATGAGGAATTATTGAGGATATATTATTCAAAGTTATAAAGTTCATTTTTTCAGAAGAATTTCTCATTCTTGACTTGGAAGAGGAAGGATATGTTCTAAAAATTTTAGACCGACCATTCCTAGCCACTAGTAAGGAATTGATCGATATAAATAAAGGAACACTCATATTCTGATTAGGTGAAGAATGATATGTGTTCAACCTAAAAAGGGAAGCACAATAAATAGATCACTCTTTTGACTAACATGCTATCTTTCTCATAGATAAAATATAAGACTACTTAATCATTTAAGAAGAGAGTGATGAAATTATCCTTGATGAAGATTAGGTATATGACTTTGATGAAGTAAACTACATAGAATCTATCACAAGGGATAACATCCCATGTTTCATACCCTCAGTTATTCATCCACCAAAACTGGAACTAAAACCCCTCCCCAATACACTCAAGTATTCCTTTCTAGAGACTTTTGATGAACTACCAGTTATCATTAAACCTTAACTATCTTAGTCATAAGAGGAAAATTTGGTTGAAGTCTTGAAAATACATAAGAATTCAATTTCTTATGGAGTAACTCACATTAATGGAATCAATCCCACTTCATGAACCCATAAAATTCTACTTAAGGAAGGTGCAAAACCAAAACATCAACCACATAGAAAGCTCACACCACCAATGAAGTAAGTTGTTAAGAAAGAAGTACTAAAAATTTTAGATGCTGGAATAATCTTTTCAATCTCTGATAGTGAGTGGGTGAGCCCACTTTAGGTAGTTTTTAATAAAGGAGGCCTCATTGTGGAAAATAATGATGATGATAAATTGATCTCAACTCACACCATCACTTGATATCGAGTATGTGTGGACTACAAAAATCAAAATGAAGAAACCAAAAAAGATCATTTATCCATAACTTTTATGAATAAAATGATAGAGATACTAGAAGTCCATGAATTCTATTATTTCCATGATAGATATTGGGATACAATTAGATTGAAGTCAACCCAAAATAATTTTCTAAATAAACATTCACATGTCCATTTGGTACCATCTCCTATAGGAATATGTCATTTGGTATGTGTAATGCTCCAGAAAATTTTCAAAGATACATGACACATATATTCCACAATATGGAGGAGGAATTATTAAAAAAAATTATGCAGGAATTTTCAGTTTATGGAAGATCATTTGAGATCTTCCTAAGCAATCTTGAGTTAGACTTGTAGTTTTGTGAATAGATGTGTCTCTAGTTTTAAATTAGAAAAAATGAAACTTTATGGTTTAAGGAGGCATAGTACTCCAACAAAAAAATCTCCAAGTTTCAATGGAAGTTTATCTTACCAAAATAAATGTCATAAAATATTTACCTAATCCCACAATTTTTTAATGCATAGGGAGCATTCTAGGCCATGCTAGATTATATCGGTGATTCATGAAGCATTTTGAGAATGTTTCTTCCCTCTGACACATCTTTTATCAAAGGAAAAATCACTTGAATTCATTGAATAATATTGGTGGGAATTAAAAACTATAAAGAAAAGCCTAATAGATGCTCCAGTAATCATTTCACTAGATTAGGAAAAATAATTTGAACGGGTGTACGAAGCTAGTAACATTGTTGTTGGTGTTTCTTTAGGACAGCGAGTTGGTCGCTTATTATGTCTGATCTACGAAGCTAGTCCCACCCTAAATGAAGATCAAGAGAACTATATAACCATAGAGAAGGAACTCTTATCTTTTGTTTATGTTTTCAAAAAATTATGCTCCTATATAGTTTTATCAAAAGTAATTGTGCACATTAACCATGTTGCCTTGAGATATTTGATGAACAAAAGGGATGTAAAGACAAGACTGATGTGGTGGATCCAATTTCTTTAAGAGTTAAAAATTGTCATCAAAGATTCTAAGGGAATGAAAAATGTGATCACATATCATCTATCCCAACTCTCACTACCCCAGATAAAATACGATGATGATATCAACCTTGAAGTGTACTTTCCTGATGATAAACTCTTTAGTATAAATACAAAGGCATAAACATAGTTTTATGATATTTCATATTATCTAGCCATAGGATACATGTACCCAGACCTATCATACTAGAAAAGGAGAAGATTTTTGTATCAATCCTCACACTAATACTGGGATAAACCACTCCTTTTTATGAAAAGTGTTGATGGTTTGTTACATCGCTGCATTCTAAAATATGAAACCCAAAATGTTTTATAAGTGTTTCATGCATCATCAATAAGAGGACACCGTGGACCGGAATTCATAGTGGCAAAGATTCAACAAAGTGTACTTTTGAGGACAATACTTCACCAAGATGCAAAAGGCTTTTATCAGCATTGTGAGCAATGCCAACAACTAGAAACATAAGAAAAAGTAAATATACCCCAAAACCCAATAATGGAATTTGAAATATTAAATGTATGGGGGATTGATTTCATGGGACCATTTCCCAATTCACATTGGAAATCCTATATCCTTATTGGAATTGACTACATTTACAAATGGGTAAAATATGAATCTACAGCTCATGACACCGTGAAGGTAGTCATCAATTTCTTGATGAAAATGTGTTTTCATGATTCATATTTCCAATAATAATCATTAGTTATCAAGTAACTCATTTAACTAATAATGTTGTAAAAGGATTTATAATAAGATATATCATTAGGTAAAACACAATAAAACCCTAACACCTACAAACAATCTTTAAAGTTGTATTATCAAATAGAGAAATCAAACAAATCTTGGAAAAGACTGTGAACACAAGTTGAAGCGATTAGAGTCTTAAATTAGATGATATATTATGGGCATACCGCACTGTGTAAAAAACACCCCTTGGCACCACACCTTTCCGATTGATATATGGGAATCCCTATAATTTTATAGTCGAGCTAGAGAAGCACACATATTTGGAAATTAAAAAAGCTCAATCTCAATTTTTAAAAAGATAGAGAAGCTAGGATGCTACAATTGGAAGAATTGGAAGAGATTATAAATGATGATTATAAATATTCCAAGATCAATAAAGAAAAACCAAAAAAAAATTCATGACCAACACATTATGAAACACAAATTTTTTCCAATGAATAATGTTCTTTTATTCAACTCAAGATTAAAATTGTTCCTAGGAAAGTTCAAATCCAGATAGTCAGTACTATTTGTAGTCATTCGCATATTTTCTTAAGGGATGATTGAGATTCAGAAAGAAGGCACACCCCCATTCAAATTCAATATTCAAAGTTTAATAAAATTTCTAGAACACTACAATGAAGGGTGTATCATCAGTTTGAAATTCATCTGGGAATCAAAGAGTCAATATCTCTAAGTTAAATGAAGCACTGAATGGAAGGAAACCCATATTAGGTTACCTTAGACAATAATAGGTTAGAATAAGATTTAGGATAGCTTATGGTGTGGTAGGAACAAAGGACTAGGGTCTGGTATAAATCTAAGTAGAAAGATCGAATTACACATTGTGTAACCATAACTCATGAAGTGTATTTTCACAGACAAAAATTTCATTAGATTCCCAAATACAAGGCATGAAACCCAATTACATGCCATGTATTTCCCCAATTTAGTTTTTAAAAAAATTTCATGAACCTAGGATTCATAACCCAACACCCTCTTTCCTTCTCTCACCTGACCCCCTCCCTCTCCCGCCACTCTATAGATGACCCACCCCCCCCCCCCCCCACCCTTCCACCATCTCCCCTTCCCTCCCACTATTCCTTTACTCAATCCCTAGTCTTCTTACATATCCTCTCCCTTACACCTATGTGCTTTAAACCCTACTCCTACATGGAAAACACAAATATTGTGCACCCTACCCCACCGATTCTATGTCTAAGTGGGATGAATCACCTTTGGTGAAGCGGATATGAGGTACTTCACCTCCCGCACCCCCACCACCTCCCACATCTTTCCCCTCCATTTCTATTGTAGCCTCTGAGAAACTCGTTGGTCATGAGGAGACCCAATCTACCACCAGTGAGTTCTATGATGACTACCACCCTCATATGCACCATATTCTCCATTTTCCATCCTAAAATACCATGTGGTACTCAACCTCTTGTAGAAGAAACTTATGAGGACCAACAAAACAATCGACATGGTTGTCCTCACTCGCCTTCATATAATCTAGGAGGTTCTCCATCTCCTTGAGAACCTACATGTTTCATCCATCATTGAGGTATGTGAGGAGACATATCAGGGGATTTTTTGGAGTTTCTATCCAAATTTGTGGTCGTAGTTGACAAACTCTACTTCATACTAGTCAGAAGACCTCATGAGCTTTCCATTGTGGAATTCAGCATTGGAATCAGTATCTATACTATAGATTTCACCATATCCTAGGTATTCCTTACACTATAACTTGATCCCTCCAAGTCGAATTCAAAGAGGCTCTGTTGGATGATTGCATGAGATTCTCAAATTGGGAATGATCCTAGTATTACCATATTTTCCCAACTTTGAAGCCCATCACTCTATATCCAAAAAAGAGCCTTGACACATTCTTGGTTCACCCGAGCCAAGTCTTGCAGCAGTGTTAGTCAAATGAATTTCTTCATTCCAGATTCATCCATGGGTGGCCCTACCCTCAACATGGCTTCACAGTTTTAATTTTATTACATATCCCATACTCATAGGATGTGAGGCACACTTATCATGGTATATTTTATTACACATCTATCTCATCGTATCATTGTTTTTTATGCCTCCCTGCCACTCACCTCACTCAGGATGATAGAGTCCAATGATCTCCTTTTATTGCACAAGATGTAGCATCCGTCCAAGGATGGAGACCTCTACTGGTTGGAACCAGGGGTAGTTGAGGCTTCTGATGAAGCCCCATGAGATCATGTTAGACTTGTCCACACCTAGAGCCTTTACATGATCCCTAGGACCCACATATTCCATACCTGCCCGTAACCCTCCTTATTTTCCACTCTCCAGTACCACTTAGCTAACTGCTCCACCCACCACAACATATCTAGCGGATATCTGGGCCATGCACCTCTACATCCTAGAGAATATTCTCCATATTTATCAACACCTCTATATCCCTTTTATGGAGTTCCCCCTATTCACAACCCCTTTCTCACCATCACCAGCCCCTGTCGGTCCCTCATCATCTATCAATCCAACCCCATTCCCTACCCCATCTGATTTACCTTTCGAGCTCACAAACCCTACTTCTGAAAAGGAATATCTGGCAGAGGAGATCTAGTGGGGAAAGGGACCTAAAACCAACCCCATGAGTATAAATACCCCTCCTACCACACCATATCCATGATCGGTATGCTCCTAAAGTGATCAATCCTGCCTAATGACCCTGGGAACTAGTGGAAACTGCCATGAGAAGCTTCAAAATACATAGGAGATCTCAAACGGTGGAAAATATTGACTAATACTTTGGTCCATCTGTCTAGATAACGACATTATTGTTAGATCTTTATGGGAGGAACCCATATTTCATCTAATTTTTCATTATTTGTAGTCATCCTTTTGTCCTATTAATCCCTTTTTAGTTTTCTATTTTTATCCATGTGTCACTTTGATCCTTATTATACAAACATACATACATTTACATCAGATTTATTTCATTACTATTCATTGTGTGCACCTGCCTATTTTACAGCTTACAAAAAGATTCAACCCTATAGACTAATGTTTTATCTAGTGAAGGATTTGTATTTACCACCACTATTTCAGGAACCCCAATTCCAAGATCAAGACAGCTCAACTTTCCCTTTGGCATACCACTCTATATAGGGAGCACTTGCGTCCTTAGAATTTTATTTTCCAATTTTAATTTCAATAATATTTTTTATCTCTACCAACACCCTCCAAAAACACTTTCATAAACAATGTGGACACTGACTCATTCTATGTGTGGGGGATTTTTTCTTGAGTTTCACTTTCAATGAACTTAAATTTGTACATGTTCTCATTTATCTTGGAGAAATTTTTCATTTATAATCATTATTTAAACTTGAAACTCATTTTACCTATTTAAATAAAAGAAAAATTAATTTGAAAATTTTTAGAAACCCATGTTTTTCTTTTGTTTATATTTTTTTAATGATTTCTTAGTTTAGTAACTTAATTCAAATTAAAAAAATAAATTACTTTTTATTAACTTATTACTTGATTTTATACCCTTAGTGATTTCCAATTTTCTTTATTCACTCCCATTCTCGGGAGGATTATGAGCCTAAAATTTCATATTCTTTTTTGATCATATTTCATGAGTAAAACCTAGGACATATAAACCTATCATAACATGTATTGATATATTATTGAGTCTATGATTGAAAAAATAAAATTTTAAAATTATTAAGATGATCTTTGTTGAGATACTTTTTCTTTAGACCCATATTACATTTTTCTTTCACTAAGACCATATTTTCAATGAATAACCTTATAGAATGTAGCTATTCCAAATCGATTATCACTTCCTACCCTGATTTTTGTATAATACGTGGCTTTACTTTAAACAAGTGTGGGGGAGGTTTTCAGCCTACAGACATGGGATGATTCTACTGTGAATATGTATTGTGTTTCTCACCATACTGTTTGATTGTGATCCATGTGTACTTTTTGGTATTTCACATCTATCCTATTCCTTTGAAAAATACAAAATAAAATAGAAAAATAGATTTGGATTGCGTATTAGGAATATCAAAAATCATTAGTTCTAGACTAATGAATCCCCTGAAGGATCATATATGGTTAGGGGATGGATGTGAGATCTGTCCTAGAAAAGACTTTCAAAAAATTAAAATTCAAAAAAAACAAAGGAACGTGATACCTTTTTCACTCACTAGATATATACAGATCCAACTTGAGATGTTGGAAATATGGACTTCATTAGATATGGAGGAATTATTTCATTACACTTTTCATGATATTAATGTATTTTACTTTAGATCCCACCCTCCTTTTTGAGCTTGTTTTTCATTATTTATCCACCTTCCCAAAGCCTTAGAGTCATGTGAACCTAATTTTTGAAGCCCTCGTGATTGAATTTTTATTTGTATTTATGAAGTGGAGCTGATAGATTCAATGTAGTCCTATGGTTAGGAACATGTACTCAAGGGATGAGCATAACTCCAATTTCATTTCACCCTAAGTGGTGAGAGAAAATTCATTGTATGGTAAATTGAAAATGGGTATAGAGTTCTAGGAACAATTAAGAAATTGTAATTAAAAGATTAATAATTTATTTAAATAAATTATCTATGATGCATGACTAATTTTATATGCAGGGATGATTCTGCAGACTAACTTTTCTTCTTATACTTAGTTTTATTTCCCTGGATACAATGAATATATCCTGTTTTAAAAATTACTTACCCTTTGAAATCCATGTTGATATCTTTTTTTAGGACAATAAATTGTTCAAGTGTGGGGGAAATTGATAGGCTTAATTCATATATACATTTTTCTATCATTTTGTTAAGTATTATCCATGTTTTTACTCAATAATTCACCTAGTATGTGTTGTTTATTACAGAAAATATGTTTTCAAGGTTCCAAAGGAAAATTTGTAAAAACTGACCAAAAATGTCTATTACATGTTGTGAAACTACATTACACGATGTGAGAAAATCTTCACAGCATAAGGACATGTTGTGAATCAAGTCGTGAAGAATTTTAATTCATGAATCCATTATATGATGTGATTCACTAATACATATCATGTAAACCTTTGAATTCAATTCTCACTTACTGGGTAAGTCCTGAAGAAAGATACACATCATGAGTTTTGGATACACATTGTTAAAGGAGTCAAATTTAAAAATGTACATTCATGATTCACATGATATTCATGCAGATTCAAAAATCATGGAAGGAAACTCTTATCAGAATTACATGATGTGAAACACCATTATACATCGTGTAATATCCTTATTATTAACCTACATGAGGCACACTGTGAATAGAATAAAAGGATGGAACTTTGGATTTATCTCATTTTATCTCTCATTTTCTATCAATTATTTTTCAACATTTCCCCCTAAACTCAATTTGTATCAATTATTTTCAATATTTTTAATTACTCAAGCATCGGGGGTCTATTTTCAAGC
Organism: Viscum album; assembly: GCA_963277665.1. Lineage (NCBI taxonomy): Eukaryota > Viridiplantae > Streptophyta > Magnoliopsida > Santalales > Viscaceae > Viscum > Viscum album. Next base: position 68,962,818 of record OY728143.1, read on the forward strand.
GTTATTCATAACTTTTTGCATCACCAACACCATGCTACACACATTCCTCAACCCAATAATCCATATTTATCAAATCCACATTATGATTATTCTTATTCTTATTTCTAAGTAATTATTTTATTTCAATTGCAATTATTTTTAAGATCATATTGATTATTCTCAATTGCATGTTCATTAATCGATTTAAAATTAATTATTTCATGTTTTCAATTGTTTAATCCCAATCAATATCCTTATATTAATTATTTTTGAAATTTCTTATTTATTTTTGATTGATTCTATAATGAGTAGCTAAACTACTTATGTTAGGGATAGGGGGTAGGGGTGATTGAATCTAATTAATCATTAATTCTCAACTTGGTAATCTTCATGAATAGTAATCAGGTTAAATAATAATTCTAAATCCAATTATTTTGAATAACCTTGACCATAGAAAGTTTTAAATAATCACTTTGATATGATTGGAGTAGAATAGCCCATGATCCTTATTCTATGATACTTTAGTCTTTTGATCCAGGATTAATGAATCTTAATTATAGACATCTCTATATCAAGGAATAAGAGTCTCTTGGATAGATCTATTTTTCTTGACCATAGTCAACTAGTGACCTCTTCTTGCTTCGCATCCTAGACCTTAGGATCATACCATGTTAGAATTAAAAATGATCCTTTCTCCTGAACCCCAAAATTAAACTTGATCCCATCCTTTTCTATGATCATTTTCCTTAAAAATAATAGATTTATATTTTCCCAAACTCAATTATCCTGAGAGGACTCCTACCCCAAAGGGTTATGAGCTCCGTTCCAACCATCCATTCCAAAAATTATCATGGGACAGACCCCTCACTATCACTATACTATGTCTTAGTAGCAAGCGTATTTTGGGAAGCATAAATATAATATAATTGCATCCCACATGAATTAAATGAAGAGTGAGGGAACATCAGTATACTATAGGAAAACTGGGATTCTATGTTTATAGAACCTATTGACTACCATTTAGTGGTCACTAAGGATTGAATTTTTCCCACCTCTATCATTCTCATACCTAGCATCACTTATACAACAATTATTTATCCCCCCACCATCCTCGTTCACACCCAAAATTCCCTAATAATTATCATTCTCCCAAGAAATAGTCTGGTTGGACCTTTGGTGACACCCCCCCCCCCCCGACATCCCCCCACCGTCGCATATCCCCCATCATACACTGCCTCACTCCAACCATAATAAATCTTACATGGTCATCTGTTGAATCCCTTAGGTCCCTTCAGTACCCCACCCCCTTATGTATTCGACTGCATCCTATACACAAATTCACATGTTTTGGATGTGGATATTTAGAAATTTCAATTTGGTACTCTTCAAGGTTTTAGTGACCCCAAATAAAATTGTGTGCATCGTTTGAAGGTTTCTTTTCATCCACTAAAGTGATTTAACTACTACTTTAGGAAGTCCAATAAGACTTTATTTTTAGTTGTGGTAAGTTGATTCTAGGGCCCAAAATACAACATAATTGATGTGAAATCATATGAAAACAATAATTGAATTATTATTTATGTGTATGAGAAGATGACATGTAAATCTGATGTGATGTGTGGTTGAAAAAAGTGAAAAATAATAATTTAGAGTAAAAAATGATTAAAAACAAAAAATATGTTTAAAAACAATCATATATTGTTTTTTATTATACTAAATCTAGCATTAAATAATCTTATTATTTCTAATTATTATTTTTTCCTATGTTTTTTTCTATACTAACTTTTAATTTAAATTTAATTTAATTTTAGTTATGAGATGATGCGTGTGAATTTTAAAGAATAATATCATGCGGTTAGTTTTTAGATAAATAATAAATTATATATGGTGTAAAAAATATTGAATTTATTATTTATGTCAAATTTTTATTTTTATTTTTTTAAGTACTGAGTGGGGTGGTGTATTTAAATATTGTAAAAAAATTAAAAAATTATCATTTATAAATTGTTATATAAATTATGTTATAGCCTCCTGTAAGAAGTTCTATAGTGATAGACAAATATAGACCACCAAAATCAGTCATTGTGCCATTGATAATGACAATTAGTGGGTGTTTTGGAGGTCTCTAATAGTCTTTTCTCTATTAGTTCATTTTAAATATCATAAAATAAAAATCAACACCCATATAAAGAATTGTGGGTGTTAAATTCGATCTTCAAATATAGTTTGAAAATAACCAAGCTCTATATATAACATTATTAAATGAATGAATTAGTAAAGAGGTGTGAATCACATATCCAGACTATTGTGTTGATTTGATCAAGAAAATAAATACACGTAATGTATGAGTAGGCATTTGGTGTAGCGGGTCTAACAAAGGAAGAATAAGGAAGGAAGGTTCATGTTGGGTTATATTAAGGTACCATTTATCAATGATATAAGATAAATCTTATTGTTTATTAATGATAAATAAGTAATCATAAAGGTAGAGCTAGATAATTCTGAATATGGTGTAGTGGAATTAAACTCCATAGGATGTGAGGATATTAAACAAAGAGAACTAAGAGTATAATACCAAAGTCTAAGGCATCTAAAGTTGATTCATGGGAACTGAGGAAAATATAAAGATAGAACAAAACAATGAAATAGGGAAATAAGAAGAGAAAACACTAAGAAATGAAGAAGAAACCTTATAGAAGTGGATAGGAATGGAAAATACTAGGGATCATGAGTGGTGTTGTTTTTCGATGTGGTGGGTGGTTATGTGGTTAGAGTTGTCAAACAAATGCAATCTTATGGGTTAATGTGTTAGCTTGTATATTTTTTTAGATTAGAACCATGTATATTTAAGCATGCATAAGTGCTGTTTGAAAATGATATGTTCTGTGAAACCCTTATCACACATTCATAAGATAGTCATGGGTATATGGGTCCTATTAGGATCGCAATAATAATCATAAATATAATAGGCATGGATAAAAATATATATATATCATGTGCATGAAAATTTAAAAAAAACAAGTTATAATAAACACAACTACAGAATCCCCATTTTCCATCACTCAAAATAGGCATGTTTAGAGCTAATAAAATGATGACATACTAAGTGATGATAAAGGCAGTTGATTTTATCAATTTTTATAGCATTAATAAATGTGTGCTTATTAGTGATAAAAAGGTACCGATAAAACTATAAAAAAAATAAAATGATTTTGGTTCTCCACACCCCCCTTGTCAATGCCTGCATGCCATCCCACCCCCTCCTTCTCACACGCAATGCCCACACACCCCTCCCCTACCCCTTTTCCATCCATTTCAACCCACTTTTTGACCTCCCTGCTCAGTTACACATTTTCGGATTCAAACCTAGGACCTCCATGTGTAAATTGAATGCCCTTACCACTACTCTATCTTGTTTTATTTTATATGTTATGATATATCTATTTATTTTTGTAACACCACAAGCTTCCATGATACGTTTCCCTTTGAATAATTTGGTAGCTTGTGTTGTATGCAACATGGAGTTTTAACACACCACGACCAATCAAACTTGTTGTTACGAATAGTAATACCCACTTTTTGAAATTTTATAAATTTTATTTTTCAAAATGGACTTCATTTTTGAATTTGGAATATTGAAATTAGCTTAGGGTTAATTTTTGGTGTTTATCTGAAAACTTTTAGTTTTTGATGAATAATGAAAACAATGTGTTATTGTTTAAAACAGAATTTTTATTTAAGAAATTAGTTGTTTTATTTTAATTTATTTTAGGTCAAAATGCATACATAGTACCTATATATGTTCAATTTAATTCGTTGGAGTCATTTTATAATAAGTTTAGATATAGAAAATTTTATTGAACTTTTTACCGTCTTTTACCCACCTTCTAGGAGCATTTGTAAATTTGCATAAAAATTAATTTTATCACTTTTGTGAGTTGAATTTCAAAAAATCGAGAGACGTGGTTGACATCAACAAGTAAAATGTGGTTCAATAAGATGAAAATAATTCTTGATGAATAGTAACTTTTGACTTTTATTTACCACGGTTAAAAGTAAATAGGGTAATTAAGGGTAAAAATGATATTATAATTACCATAACACATGTCTTTATTCTATTGGATAAGTGTAATTCTACCAAAAACAAACTTAGGAATAAAATATTATCCTCTTTGGTCCGCTTGGATTAGATTAGGACATTTATTATTATTTTATTTAAAGAAGAGTTAAAAGAGTTAAATTCAAAGTTTAATAACTAAACCATTTTTAATATAGGGTTACACACAATATAAATTCAACTATAAATATTCATTACAAATATAAAAATAATTCCTACATAATGGTATTTTATTTATAATTTTTAGACATTAAATAATTTAATTTATTTATGACACACTGATGATGCAGTAATTACCTTAATAATGAAATATTAAAATAATTGATATTATAAATATAAAAATAAATGTAAATTGAGACTTTTGATGAATTAAACTAATTTTAAAAGTTAATATTAAATGTTATGGTTGAATAAATAAATTTTATTTTAAGTGAGAAAGTTTTTATGGCTTCCAAAAAAATCAAATACTAAATAGTGTCAAAATTGACATAATTGAGTTTTCAAAAAAAATACTATATTATTAATTCATATAATATTCCTAAAAATATAAGGTTAAGTAAAAGGACTTAGATAAGATTATATATATTAATACTGAACCACTTGGGGTTCTCTTGTCTTGTTTTATTAAATTTATTAACCATATAATATAAAAATACAATAAGACCTGGTAAATGTCAAACTATTTTACTAAGAGTTAAAACTAAAAGAGAAGGTTAATATGGTAACCTAAACCTGTCTAAAATATATTTGTTGAAATTTTTTCGACCCATACCCACATTATCCTAGAAATAAATTATTTTTATCCATTATAAACTGAAAATTATTTTATTAAAAAATAATATTTCAAGATTTTCCTAAAGTAACGCTCACCTCTCTTATAAAAGGGTACTTCTACTTCTCTTAATTTCACACCGCCAAAGCCATTTGGATCGGCCAACACCTTCCCAAATATCCTTTCAACTATCCCCCCTTAAACCTAGAGGCCTTACTTTGATCATAAATTGAACCTAAGGATTCCTTTTGATCAACTCAAAAGGAAACACCCGAATAAGAGGTAATAATTTCACCACCCTCTTTCAAGTTCTTTTCTTCTTCCACTTCCTCTTTCTTTGTTGTTTCCATACCAAAAAAAAAATTCCAATACCTAATACATATTTTGATGTTATTATAAATATGGTACAATCATATTCATTATTTTATCCATCCTATAAATGACAAAGTCACCATATGTGCGTACGTACGGCTTACCGTCTCCACGTCGTGGTGTAGTTTGTTATTCAGAAACTTCATTATTTGGATAGGTATAATAATGATTATAACTAATGTAAATAATAATATAACATTTTAGTTATTATGTATATATTATATTACATCCAATTACATATGATTTCACCATCAATATAATGATATTGTCGCTTGTGTGTATATACGGATTACCGTCTCCACGAACGTGTGAGATTCATTCCCCATCGTAATCATTCAAAAATAATTTTCATTTTATGATTAAAAATAATGTTTATGAACATAATATAATTCTATATATGAATAAAATAAATATTACACATAACAAACATGTCTTATATAACCAAGCATATAAAGGAAAACAAATCATTTAATACCTGAAACGATGACACTACTGAAATATTATTAACAAAGAAATATTATAGGATCATATATGATATAATATTTATGTATATATATCTTGTATAATTTAATAACAATTTTTTAACTATTATACAGGAGGTTAACATACAATCGACTAAGGAAAAGTACAAGGTAAGGGTAAATTCTACAATCTCTTTACTTATCTGAGGTTGTTAATACGTAAGTAACTATTGGGACCTCTTTATCATCCACATCCATGTTTTCTTAAAAATGTAATTCAAATAATTTTTAATATTTACGAGACTATGGGTTAAAGTCATTTATAACCTTATTTTACTACATATGTTTTGAAAGGAATCTTTTCGTTGTTTTCCAAACAAGGTACTTTATAGCTTTCTCGACAAAATTAAGGTAAGAATGTCTCTTTAAACTTATACAGAGGGTATGGCTATTTTTCACCATTATAACATCATCAAACCTTCCAATACAATATTATAAGAATATTTTCAAAATAAATGTTTTCTTTTATAATTATAGGACTTTTAAATGATTTCAAAATAGAAAGAGATATTTCTCTAAAAAAAATTTGATTTCATCTATGTCAAAATCCTTTGATAGATTTTAAGCTTGTTTGAAGTTGATTTATTATGATACAAATCTTCCATAATGTATTGAAGTTTTTGTGATATGTTATACTGTGGATGTGTTATTTTTACACCATTCATGGTTTATGGATAAAGTATTGACATTTTGTATGCTAGTTTTAATATGAATGCTTGTGTTATGTTTAAATCTTTTCATATGAGGAATTCATTGGACTTAGTAAGTGATGGGTGGAGCCTGATATAGCTCCTCGATGCATCGGTTGGTCTCATGAGAAAAACTAGTGTCTTGGAACAAGGCCTTGACAAAATATTATTTGTAGTATTAGCACAAGGCCTTGACTATGTGGTTATAAATTCTGGCATTATGCATTCCAACATTATGAAATTGGCTATTGATATTGCATGTTATTATTAGACTAGTATAATATCCATATGAATAAGTAAATGGCATTATTTTGATTTATATTTTCTATATTATGATTAAATTTAATTTTAAAAGGCTTTTTTTAGTCTTATACATTGCCTAAAATGTTTATTCTTATTTATGAAAGTTTTTGCTATATTGTTATCATTACTGAGCATCTGAGATCTCCCCTTTCTATGTTTTATTTTTCCCAGGATGCGAAGAATTATATTATGACTGAATTACAGGAATAGTCTAAGGGATATGGGTTTGGTCAATGGAGACAATGTTGTTGTTGTTTTTCATTTTATAATGTAATGTAAAACTTATGAATGTATCTAGTACTTACAAGGATACTAAACTAATAGGCCTTTCGAGAATTGATCTTTTATGATCATTCCAATGTTATGTAATAATGCACTGACTCTAGGTAACTAGGGTCGGGTCATTATAGTTGGTATCAGAGGAATTTTAGTACAAACCTTGGAAACTAGATTTAGATAAGCTTTGATTAGTGCACATTACCCTAAGATAGACTTTGAGGATTGGTATAGAATAACTTCCTAGAATTTTGGTAATGTATATATTTTGTGTATTTTCCAAGAAATACATCCCTGTCTAGATACGAGCATGTAGAGGTGGCTCTGGAACATATGTACCTAGGAGCGAAAACTCCAATAGGGAGTTTCGGGATTGAATCAGGGTATCATGGTACACAACAATGGGTCTTGTTGCACTCTTGGTTACGACACTCCTAAGGGATAATCTTAGGATAATTGATATTTTATTTACAAACAATTATGAAGGATTTATGAGTATATACATCCACAAAGAAAACATTTTTTTATGATTATGGATTATATCCATAAATTATTCAATTTATGTTAAGTGTTTTACAAGTTTGGAATTATGTATTGTGATTTATAAACTAATCTAGCGTATGACATTATTTAGAAATGGTGCCTAGTGGAAGGAATGGAAATCGTATCAACGCACATAATCTATACAGGTATTTCCCTCCTACTCAAGATAATTATAGTGGAGCTGTTGATGCAACTGGTGTTGATTATCTTATCACCATACTGGGACAACTCACTCAAGTTATAAATAATAACCTTACCCGTATGGAGCACCCTGATCCACAACGCAGAGAATCAATGTTCGACCACTTCATGAGGCAACCACCACCAACATTCAATGGGAGTACAAATCCATTAGTATGTGAGCAATGGATAAGTTCTTTAGAGAAAATATTTCATGCTTTTCGGAGTAGCGAAAGGGAAAAAGTTGTCATGGCAGTTTATCACCTCGCGGGAGATGAAAATCAATAGTGGTCATTAATTAAAAACACAAAGGAATATGAATAAGTATCTAACACGGAATGAAGGGAGTTTAATTATATTTTCTTATAAAAATACTTTCCTCATGACCATCGAGTGGAAATGGAAAAAGGATGATGAGAATGTCACAAAGTATGAGGCTAACTTTATAAGGTTAGAAAGGCATGCAGAAAATTTTATATGTAACCCAAGGAGTAAGATTGATTGATTATTTGATGGGTTAAAACCATTTCTCTATTGAGAATTATTCTCACAATCGTTCTCATCATACGAATATATTGTCTTAAGCACAATCAAGACATAAAAGGAATTCTCTAAGTCTTATGACTTCAAAGAAAATCAAGAGAAGAAGATATCTGCAGATCACTCTAAAAATGGAAATAAGGGGAATAAGGGAAAATTTGAATATCCATCCTATGGTAAATATGGAAAGAAACATCTCAGTACTTTCCTGAAGGGAATTGGAGTCTGTTACAAGTGTGGTGAAAAGGGCCACCAAACTCATGATTGTAAGGGAAAGAAAAAGGCTATCAATGTTGAATGCTAAAATTGTAGAGAAAAGGGACATTATTCAAATGAATGTCCTAAGATTCAAGGGAACTTACCTTAGAAAAGGGAAAGGGAGAAAGACCAAGATTAAGAGATCACTACTACTGAGGTTGAATCTCCAAAAGACTTAGTGGCAGGTAATTTAATGGTTTCCTCAAGTTTAGCCAATGCTTTATTTGATTCTGGATTATCTCATTATTTCATATCTTCCCTATTTTCTAAGAAAATTATATATTTTTAATTTGACTTAACAAGGGAGTTATCGGTCCAAACTCTAAAGGGAAGTATCATCACAACAAAGTTTTGTGATTCAGTTCCCATTAGGGAATATAAATGTTCTTTATCTGCTGATCTCATCATCATACCCATGATTGAATTTGATATAATCCTCGGAATGGATTGGGTTTCAGACCATGATGTGAAAATTTATTTTAAGAAGAAGGAGGTTACAATTTTCGATGATGATAAGGAGTACCTTATCTTTAGAGCAGAAACGTCACCACTTGATTCTTATCTAGATCCACCCCCAGTAGATCTACTAAATTCAATTATTGGGGAGGAATATAATGATATAATTATGGGTGAGGAGAAGAATTTTCAAATAGAGGATGTACCTATTGTGAAAGAATATATTGATGTGTTTCCAAAAGATTTACCTAGACATCCTCTAGAACATGAAATGGAGTTTTCCATTGATTTAATTCCTGGCTCAAGGCCCGTATCGAAGACCCCTTATAGAATGGCCACTGTGGAATTAGTGGAACTAAAGAAAAAACTAGAGGAATGAATTAATAAGGGATTTATTCTCCCTAGTTTTCTCCATGGGGATCCCCTATCCTTTTTGTTAATAATAAATATGGATCTATGAGGTTGTGCATTTACTACATGGAGATCAATGATATAAAAATAAAGAATAATTATCCCCTACCTTGCATTGAAGATTTATTCGACCAACTTCATGGAGCTCATTATTTTTCAAAGATTGACCTTTGATCTTAATATCATCAGTTGTGTGTGAAGAAGGAATACATTCCGAAAACAGCATTTTGAACCAGGTACGGGCATTACAAGTTTACAATAATGCCTTTTGGATTGACTAAGGCACCCTCTATCTTCATGGATTTAATTAATAGAGTTTTTAAGGAATATCATGATGACTTTTTAGTGTTATTTATTGATTATATCTTGGTATAATCAAAAATATAAAAAGATCATGAAAATAACTTTCACATTATTCTAAAAACCCTTAGAAGAAATGAATTATATGGGATGTTTAGAAAGTGTGAATTCTAGCTTCAAGAGATTTCTTTTTTTGGCCATATTGTCTCTAAGGATAGAATCTTTTTTTATCCTTCAAAGAACAAGGCAATAAAATAATTGATATCACCGACGATTATAACCAAGGTACACAGTATTATTGTTTTGGAAGTTTATTATCGATGTTTAGTCCAGAATTTTTCCCGGTTGGCTAACCCATTAACCAAGCTCACACATAAAGGGGTAAAATTTGTTTGGAAAAAAAGAGTGTGAATAATGTTTTGAAGAACTCAAGAGAATATTAGTCAACACTTCTATCTTGAATATACCATTAGGGAATGATGGGTTTGTTATTTATAGTTATGCTTCAAAGAAATGACTTGGTTGTGTCCTTATGAAGAATGATAGATTTATTGCCTATGCATCACGACAGCTAAAAATTCATGAGAAAAACTATCCCACTCATGATCTTGAGTTAGCAGTTGTAATCTTTTCTCTGAAGATATGGAGACACTATCTATATGGTGAAAATTTGAGATTTATATTGATCACATAAGTTTGAAGTATATTTTCTCAAAAAAAGAAGTCAACAAGAGGCAAAGGAGATGGCTTGAACTACTCAAGGATTATGATTGCACAATACACTACCACCTGGAAAAGGAAAATAAGGTGGCAGATACTTTTAGAAGAAAGTATCATGGATTTTTTTAATAATATTAGAGTTGAAACGAATCCTATTTTTTTAGATCTAGTAAAGATGGATATGGGAATAACCATGGAAGGTGAAACATCAAAACTTTTTCAAATGGTTTCCAAAACATCTTTACTATAAAGGATAAAAATTTCTCAGACTAATGATGAGGAGTTTTAAAATAAGATTAAAGCTGTAAATTATGGGAGATTGAGTGACTTCGTATATGAAGATGAAATTTTGAAATTTGGGAAGAGACTTTGTGTTCCCGATATACCTAATCTAAAAAGGGAATTATTGTACGATGCTCATAGAACCAATTTTTCTATACACCCTGGTAGCACTTGGATGTATAGAGATTTGAAGGAACATTTTTGGTGGGACAACATGAAGATGTAGATTGAGGATTATGTGTCAAGATGTATGGTTTTTCAACAAGTGAAAGCTGGAAGGAAACATCCTGGAAGAGTCATGAAACCTCTTCCCATACCTGAGTGGAAATGGGATGATATTACAATGTACATTTTCATGGGGCTACCAAATATTCCTAGAAGAAATGATTTAATGTGGTTCATTGTTGATCATCTTATCAATTCAACACATTTTCTTTCTATAAGAGAAGATTTACCACTTAAACATCTAGAAAGACTATATATTAATGAATTTGTAAGACTCCATGGTGTGCTCCTATCAATTGTTTCTGATCGCCATACCCATTTTACATCAAGATTTTGGAAATTTCTTTAGAAGGCCTTGGATACTGAACTTTGTTTGATAATAACCCACCACCCTCCAACTGATGGACAATTAGAACAGACTATTCAAACCTTAGAAGAAATTTTGAGATCTTGCTCACTTGACTTTCAAGGTATGTGGGATCAATATTTACCTCTGGTAGAATTTTCCTATAAAAATAGATTCCATTCAAGTATTCAGATGGCACCATATGAAGCGTTATATGGAAATAGATGTCGCACATCAACTTGTTGGGATGATGTTGGTGAAAGAAAACTCATAGGCCCAGAACTTGTTGAGGAAACAATGAAAAAGGTGAAGATTATCTAAACCCACGTCAAAGCATCTCAAAGTAGGAAAAAGAGATATGCCAATAATCAGAGGAAGGATTTAGAATTTCTAGTAGGAGATCATGTTTTCTTGAAGGTATCTACATGGAAGGGTGTTATACGATTCGGTAAGAAGATTAAATTGAGTCCCAGGTACATCGGACCTTTCGAAATTCTAGAACGAATTGGAGTTGTGGCTTATCGTTTGGCAATGCCTCCAAGTCTCTCCAAAGTTCATGATGTCTTCCATGTATCACTGTTGAGAAAATATATGCCTGACCCAACGCATGTATTCAACTAGAAGGAAATTGAACTGGCACCTGATCTGTCTTATTTTGAAGAGCATGTCAAGATTCTTGAGACCAGAGAACAAGTGCTGAGAAACTAGATGACTCGTCCCGTAAAAGTTCTATGGAGAAACCATAAGATGGAAGAAGCAACGTGGGAACCCAATGAACTTATGATGAAGAACCACCCAAATATTTTTATGTAGTAATATTCTAGAAATTTCGAGGATGAAATTATTTTAATGAGGGGAGAATGTAACACCCGAATCTTCCATAGTACGTTTCCCTTTGAATAATGTGGTAGCTTACGTTGTACGCAACATGGAGTTTTAACACACCACGACCAATAAAACTATCTGTTATGAATAGTAATACCCACTTTTTGAAATTTCATAAATTTTATTTTTCAAAATGGACTTAATTTTTGAATTCTTAATATCAAAATTATCTCAGGGTAAATTTTTGGTATTTTTCTGAAAACTTTCAATTTTTGATTAATAATGAAAAACATTGCGTTATTGTTTAAAACTAACTTTTTATTTAAGAAATTAGTTGTTTTATTTTAATTTATTTTTGATCAAAATAGATAAATAATACCTAAATATGTTCAATTTAATTCGTTGGAGTCATTTTATAATAATTTTAGATATATAAAATTTTGTTGAACTTTTTACGGTCTTTTACCCACCTTCTAGAAGCATTTGCATATTTGCATAAAACTTAATTTTACTACTTTGTGAGTTGAATTTCAAAAATAAGATATACAAGGTTGACATCATTAAGTAAAATTTGGTTCAATAAGATGAAAATAATTTTGGGTGAAAAGTAACTTTTGACTTTTATTTACCATGGTTAAAATTAAATAGGGTAATTAATGGTAAAAATGATATTATAATTACACTAAAACATGTCCTAATTCTATTGGATAAGTTTAATTCTACCAAAAACAACCTTAGTAATAAAATATGATCTTTTTGGTCCTCTTGGATTAGATTAGTACATTTAATATTATTTTATTTAAAGAAGAGTTAAAAGAGTTAAATTCAAAGTTTAATAACTAAACCATTTTTAATATAGGGTTACACACAATATAAATTCTACTATAAATATTAATTATAAATATAAAAATATTTCCTACATAATGGTATTTTATTTATACTTTTTATACATTAAATAGTTTAATTTATTTATAACACAATGATGATGCAGTAATTACCTTAATAATGAAATATTAAAATAATTGATATTATAAATATCCAAGTAAATGTTAATTGAGACTTATGATGAACTAAACTAATTTTATAGGTTAATATTACATGTTATGGTTGATTAAATTAATTTTTTTTTAAGTGATAAAGTTTTTATGGCTTTCAAAAAAATCAAATACTAAATAGTGTCAAAATTTACATAATTGAGTTTTAAAAAAACTATATTATTAATTGATATAATAATCCTAAAAATATAAGGTTCAGAAAAAGGACATATATAAGGTTATATATATTAACAATGAACCACTTGGAGTTCTCTTGGATTTTTATATTAAGTTTATTAACTATATAATATAAAAATACAAAGAGACCTGGTAAATGTCAAACTATTTAACTAAGAGTTAAATCTAAAAAATAAGGTTAATATGGTGACCTAAACATGTCTAAAACCTATTGGATGAGAGTTTTTCGACCCGTACCCACCTTATCCTAGAAATAAATCATTTTGGATCCATTATAAACCGAAAATTATTTTATTATAAAATAATATTTCAAGCTTTTCCTAAAGTGACCCTCACCTCTCTTATAAAATTGTACTTCCCCTTCTCTTAATTGCACACCTCCAAATCCATTTTACTTGGCCAAACCCTACTGAAATATCCTTTAAACTATCCCACATTCAACCTATATTCCTTACATTGATCAGAAATCCCACCTAAGGAGCCCTTTTGATCAACTCAAAAGGGAACACCCGAAGAAGAGGTAATAATTTCACCACCCTCTTTCAAGTTCTTTTCTTCTTCCACTCTTCTTTCTATGTTGTTTCCATGCCAAAATAATAAATTCAGTACCTTATACATAATTCAATGTAATTATAAATATGGTACAACCATATTCATTATTATACCCATCCTATAAATGACAAAGTCACCATACTTGCGTACGTACGGCTTACCGTATCCACGTCATGGTGTAGTTTGTTATTCAAACACTTCATTATTTGAATAGGTATAATAATGATTATAACTAATGTAAATAATAAATATAACATTTCAATGATTATGTATATATTATATACCATCCATTTACATATTATTTCACCATCAATATAATTATATTGTCGCGTGTGCGTACATATGGATTACCGTCTCCACGAACGCGATGAGATTCATTCCCCATCGTAATCATTCAAAAATAATTTTCATTTTATGATTAAAAATAAAGTTTATGAACATAATATAATAATATATATGAATCAAATACATCTTATCCATAACAAAAATGGCTTACATAACCAATCATATAGAGGAAAACAAATCAGTTAACACCCGAAACGATGACACTACTGAAATATTATTAACAAAGAAATATTATTAACAAAGAAATATTATAGGATCATATATGATATCATATTTATGTATATATTTCATGTATAATTTAATTAAAAAAATTTAACTATTATAAAGGAGGTTAACATACCATCGACTAAGAAAAAGTATCGGGTAAGGGTTAATTCTACAATCTCTTGACTTATCTGAGGTTGTTAATACGTAAGTATCTACTGGGACCTATTTATCATCAACATCCATGTTTTCTTAAAAATTTAATTCAAAAAAAATTACTATTTACTATAATATGTGTTACGGTCATTTATACCCTTATTTGAACACATATGTTTTGAAATGAATCTTTCTTTCATTTTCTAAACAAGGTACTTTATGACCTTCTAGACAAAATTAAGGTAAGAATGCCTTTTTTAACTTATACAGCGGGTGAGGCTATTTTCTGCCATTATAACATCGTCAAAGCTTCCCAAACAAGATTATAAGAATATTTTCAAAATAAATGTTTTCTTTTATAATTATATAACTTTTAAATTATTTCAAAATAGAAAGAGATATTTCTCTACAAAAAGATTTGTTTTTATCTATACCAACATCCTTTGATGGATTTTAAGCTTATTTGAAGTTGATTTATTATGATACAAATCTTCCATATTGTATTGAAGGTTTTGTGATATTTTTTACTATGGATGTGTTATTTTTACAGCATTCATGGTTTATGTATAAAGTATTGACATTTCAAATGATAGTTTTAATACGAATGTTTATGTTATGTTTAAACCTTTTCATAGGAGGAATGCATTGGACTTAATAAGTGATGAGTGGAGCCCACTATAGCTCCTCGATGCATCGGTAGGTTTCATGAGACAAACTAGTATCTTTCCATAAGTCCATGACAAAATCTTATTTTTAGTCTTGGCACATGGCCTTGACTATGTGGTTATGAAGTCTGGCATTATGCATTACAATATTATGAAATTGGCTATTGATATTGCACGTGATTATTCAACTAGTAGAATATTCATGTGAATAAGTAAATAGAATTATTTTGATTTATATTTTCTATATTATGATGAAGTTTAAGTTTAAAAGGCTTTTGTTTTAGTTTTATACATTACCTTAAATGTTTATGCTTATTTATGAAAGTTTCTGCTATATTATTATCCTTTCTGAGCATCTGAGCTCACCCCTTTCTATGTTTTATTTTTTCCAGTATGTGAAGAATTATATTATGACTGACCTATAGGGATATTCTAAGGGATATGAGTGTGGTCATTGGAGACAATGTTGTTGTTGTTTTTCATTTTATAATGTAATGTAAAACTTATGAATGTATCTAGTACTTCCAAGGATACTAAACTAATCGGTATTTTGAGACTTGATCTTTTGTGATCATGCCAATGTTATGTAATAATGCACTGACTCTAGGAAACCAGGTTCGGGGAGTTACAATTTTCTATATATTTACTCACATTTTTTATCCATATATTTATATAATTATTTTTAAATGCATTTATAAAATATATGTTTGTGTGTGTGTATTTATGTGTGTCTGTGTGTGTTTATATTTATATACATCTTTATGTGTGTGTATAGATAATATTTATTTATTTATTTATTTATTTATTTAAATATATTATATATGAATATTCATTTACTTATATTAGAATAGATATATATAAATATATATCTATTTATTAATAAATTCACACGTATATATAATTATATATAAACAATATACATATATTTTTATAGTTATATATATATTCATAAGTCTTTCTAAGGTAAATGAAATGAATAAATTTTTATTTTAAAATAAATTTATAATAGATATTTATTTTCATATGGTTTAAATATTTTAAAATAAATTTTAAATGTAAATTTTTTTAAATATTTATTTATATAATTAATTTTTATATGTTAAGAAGGTCTGCTTAAATGAGGATGAAATTAAATTGAATGTTCAAATGTTAGGGTGTCTCAACTAAAAACTCAATTTTGGATTCCTTTTAGACCTTTTTTACTAAAGAAAAATAGGCATTGGGGTCTACCATAATTTAAATGGTGTATATCTCTTTGAAATATTTTATTTGAAATCTTGAGGAGCCCAAAAAAACACCCAGGTTAAAACTTATGGTTTCTTGAATTTCAATCACTTTTTCAAGTATTCATAAGATCTTAATTAATTTATCAATTTTTTCTATCATTTAATTGTTGTTAAATGTATTTTACTCGATACTAATAAGAAATTTATTAATTAATGTTAATTTTTTCTTATTTTAAACACATTTTGTTAAAAAATATATTATATATTAAGTGTAAATAAATATTTAGTATTATATAAATAATATTTAAGCAAATATAATCCATATATATATAAATATAAAAAAATTATATTAAAATATGATATTCAAAAATATATAATTTTTATTATATTATATATAAGAAAAGTGTTCATAAAAGACTTATTTATCAACACTAAAATAAAATAACTATTAATGGCTTCTCTTTATTATCATTGATAAAGGTCTCCCTTTATCGACACTAAAAATAATAATAAATGTGGTCTTTAGTCAGAGCTTTTAGCTAGCACTGATAAAAGTGTGGTAGTGAATAAGAAATATTCTATAGTATTGAAAATTGAAATTAACACTTCTCCTTAAAATAATAAAACATAGGAATATCTATTAATTTTTTTATTTTTCCAAATTAATCAAAGATACTCTTCTAAACTCTAGTTAAGTAATCTCAAACCAGTTCTATTTTTCCTCTCCTCTATTACACCATTTTACCATGTTGAGTCAGTTAATAAGCATATATTTTTTAAAAAAATTTAAATATATTTGTATTTTATTTTAACATTTTATATATTTGGTTTAATTTTAATATAATATTTAATATTAGTTATTAATTATCATTTGTGATACTTAACAAAAAATTTATTGAGTGTGATTTTTTTAGGTTCATGTCTCTATCCATGAGTCCATGACTCCCATGCGAATAGGGGAAATGCCTTATTTTAAAAACTTTCATTCTAAATGGACCATATTGTCCTGCTCTATTAAATTTGTAACCAACATGATCCACTATGTGGGCTGACCCACCCCACATTGTTAACAGTTATGTTTTTTCTGGTCTTTCTTGAAAAAAAATGAATAAATGGTATATTTTTTTTCAAATGTGGGCTTAAACATATTTTCCCAATATTTCTAACATAGAAAAGGTATCATTAGTGATAATTCCTTTTGTGTTTCGTTATATGAAAGTTGTTTGATTTGTCAACAACTTTCACCAAATAAATTGTAAAAGGTATTACCTACCATAACCCCTTTCCCCCTCTCTCTATAAAACCCTTCCCTATTGTAACATCTTATCTTCTTCTTTTAGGTACTTACATACCTTCTTTTATCATCTTTTGTTGGGTATTTTGTCAGGTATTTTGTGGTGAATTTTGGTAGTTTTCAGAGATTTTTGGGCCTATTCATGGTCAGATCATGGTTAGGGAAATCTATGTGAGTCTCCCCAAGAATCCATGCTTTTTGTGTCAGAGTCCCATAGGAGGGTGCATGGTTAGGCACATTGTTAGTACAAACTATGCATCCTTCACCTCAAACCATGAAACCTAGGATAGAATCATTTCACAAGTTTGGTGCATGGTTTATCAAACCATGTGAACAAACCATGTGTCTCTTCGAGTATCCCATAAAGGGTCACACATTTGCTTCATGGTTTGAAAAATTATGTTTCCAAACCATGCAATACGTATTAAGTTTTTTAATTTTTTTATTTTAATTCCTAAAACCCCCATTTTAACTCTAATATTCCATACCTCAAACATCATTTGACCCACTTGTCCTTAGAGGATCTCTTGAGGAAATGTTGGACCTTTTAACCTTTAACCTTTAGTGATTTAAGAGATTATTGTAGTGTTGAATCTATTTCAGTAAGTGTGACTTAGATCTGATTGTGATTTGCCCTTTCCATGTCTCTCTTCTTCAATAGTGGAAGATCATTGAGTCATTGATGGATTTAGATATTGATTTGGTATTTTTTATAGGATCCCCTCTTGATCTATTCTAGACTATTGACTCACTATTTTGGATTTTGAGTTGGGTGTTTGATGATACTATGTTTGAGGTGGGTGGTTTCATAATAGAATTTTTATCAATAGAAACAATTGTTACATTCTTGATTTGAAATATACTTCTCGTTTATTTCTAAAACATGATTAGAGACTTTTTATTAATTTTTTATAAATAGAAAGGTAAGTTTTATGAAACCTATTAGCAATATATTTTTAAATAAAGTGTTCATTTCTATAAAATTATCTTGAATTTAAATGAATGATTTTAAGAATGGATTTGATGCTTCTTCGGAAAAAAGGCTTGAAATTTTTTATAAAATGAATTTTTTTGAAAGGAATGAGTTTTGATGAAAACTTCTTAATGATGGTTTTTGAAATGAAATTCTATGTTCGAAAACTTGATTTGGGGCTAAATGTATGTTGATTCATGAACTATTTTGAGATGAATTATTTTCCCCTTGATTATTTTACTTTAATCACATGAGAGCCTACATAGTTTTGTAGGTTGTACACGATAAGCATACCAGGAATTTATTATCTCTAATTATCCATTGATTGATGATAACAACAATACTAAACTATGATGAGGTAATGTACTTCATTCATTTTAGTAGACTCTCATTCCCACTAGTCTTTAGATCTAGGGAAGTGTGCACACCTAGAGCTATATTTCCCTAAGATGTTAGAGGATTATTGATACTTGAACTGACTAACCCTAGGGACTATAACTATAGTACTATGATTGAAAATGATTTATACATTATAATGTTTATAAACTATTTTACTTATGTATATTTTGATTGATATGTTTATTCATGCCTATTTTTATTGAAATTCTTATTTGTACATGTTTTATAATTTCTATTGAAATTATTTTTAATGCATGTACTGTTATGAATTTTTTAAAGATTGTCATTCTATATTTTATTTAAAATTAATATTTTATGGTTTATTATATATAGACTACTTATTAAATATTTGGATGGGATCCTAATTGGATAGTGTTTCTCACACCCTACATATACCTTTGGATGTATGAAAACTTTCTTTTTATAGGTTCAAGAAAAGGGAAAGCACCACATATAGTCAGTGGGTGTAGTAAGACCCTGGGATTTGGTGGTGAAAGATAGAGTATGTAATACATCTCTTATAGGTATATTTTAGTGATGATGTTGGATTCAGTTTTTGTGATTCTTTGGGTTTTTGATTTATTTCGGTTTTTGACCTGTCTACCTTGTGGTACTTTAATCTTGATAATTTTTTTTGGAATACCAACTATTTTTTATTTTTTACACTATTTATATTTTTTTCATTCATATGTGAAATTGTTCCCCATTTTTTATGCCCAATTACTAGTCGTCATCTCATGTGGATCGGGAATTCCCTTTAAACCATGTCAAGGTTGATTCAGGTGTCAATTTACAGGGTTATCTAGGTTTTTTCATGAAAAATTGGTATCAAATGGGGGGTTTGTTCTCTTCTTGGATGTCAATATATAGTTTCGGATGTTTTATTATGTAGGAGAGAGTATTGTAGAGACTTAATGGGTAGGTTACAAGAAAGTGTATGCCCATATCTCATTATATTGAGCCTTAAGATACCATGGGTGGTTAGGAAAAGTGTATTTGGGGAATAAATTGATTTGATTCTAGACTTTTCCTAAACTTTGGTCTAATATTTTTATTCCCAGGTTTATTTTTGACTGATAAATTCAATATTTTTGAGTATCTTGCCTAATTTTTTATTATTCTATATTTATGTTGTGTGGTGACATGCCCCCAATAAGATTTTTAAACCGGATTTCGGAGGGATCTACTAATGAACTATAGGAAGAGAACCCTACAATTGACCAAAACCACATAGAGGTAGTAGATTGTGTGGTCCAAGCACTAGGATAAGGGGTTTCACCTACCCCCATTCAGGCTATAGAGGTTTTCCTTGAAGTTATGATATTAGAGATCATGACCAAGAGTTTTTTCTTCAGAAACCACTATCTTTAAGGGTAATGAGTGATCCTTGGGAGGATTATTATTGGTTGGGAAAGAATGAGTGACTCTTAAAGTTATTAGAGATTTCAAATCCTATTATGGTAAAATTTTTCAAATTTTATATTGAAGGATTGTGCAAGAGATGGTGGGATGTTATAGTTATAGTAAAGATGAATAAGGGCTTGGAGTGGAAAGACTTAAAGACTATTTTCATGAAGAAATTCTAATAAAAAAACAATGGTATTGGATAACTTTATTGAATTTCTAAATCTTCAATAGGGTGATTATTAGTGACACGGTAAGCTAATTTTTTTGCTAAAATTTCTCTGTTTTCACCTGAGGTGGTGTCGAACAAGAATATAAAGGCCCAGAGTTTTCATATCAATATTTGACCAGATATCTAATCTAAGGTATTGATACTAAATCTTACCTCATTTATTTATGTTCTAGATAGGGCTCTAGTAGAGAATATTTAACTGGATGGTAATTCAAGGTTAACTAGATTTTCTCCAACTCTTAGTGGTAGATTTAGTGGTTCTTTTAAATGGAAGACAAAACAGAATGAACCTCATGGTGGAAACACTAGTGGTGGTCCTCGATAGAAAACCCCCTCTAGATCTACTGCAGTTCCTAGTAAGGTCCCACTGAATTTTTTCTAATTTGGAAAGGTTAGTCACTCAAATCATTCCTATATAATGGCACCGAATACTTATAGATCTTGTGAGTGTTATAGCCACTTGTAGAGGTTTTTTCATGTTTTTACTACCCTGAGTAGTGGCACGGGATCTTAAATAGTGATAGGATCAATGGAATATTTAGATACTTCAAGAACAATGGGGATCTGGCCACAACCATCCAAAATGAAGAAACTTCACATAGTGGATGAGTCTTTAGTGGGAACTGATGTGGGTCCTAAGATAGTGAGAGGTACTATTATTATTTATTCATATTTAGTGACTAATTTATTTGATACTGATGCCTCATATTCTTTTATATAAACCAACACTATGGATCTGTTTAATATTACAATGGTTCTCATGCTTTATGTGATAGAAATTTCAACACCTCTTAGGATGGGGAGAGAGCAAGGTATTTGATGTCCCTATTATAATTTCAATTTATTAGATATCTATTTTATTTTGGACTTTTTAGATCTTTATATGAAACCTATAAAATTCATTCTCATGGTGGAATATTTGGTTCCTCATGAAGCTCGAATTGATTGTTATCAGGGATGGGTGTTCTTCACTACCCTCTACGGAGAGTGGATTGATTTTTAGGTATAATGGGACTTGAGCTCTAGCTAATCTGGACATACTATTTTGGAGCTAGGTAGTTTTATATCTTTGTACGTAATTGAATTGTAGTAAGAATACTCTTATGGTGTACTTTCTCTAGTATCTATTGAGTTCTCAAAAAATCCATTAGACTGTTCTAGTTTACCACTTGTGAGGGAGTTGTATTTCTCCATCAACTGGGTGTCGGGTGCTCAATTCATATCTATTCCCTCCTACTAAATGGAACCTGTTGAACTAAAGGAGCTAAAGGATCAGCCAGATAAAAAGATATACAAAGGGTTCATTCAAACCAGTTTGTCACTTTGGGCAGTACTAGTGATTTTTGCTAAAAATTTTGATGGTGACCTTTTCTTGTGTATTGATTTTTGAAAGATAAATCATGTTATGGGTAATAACAAGTATTTATTAACCCACATTAATGATTTTTTTGATCATATAAAAGGTTATAATTGGTTCTCTAAGATTTATCTTCAATATGGCTATCACCATCTCAGGATCAAAGAGTCTAATATCCCAAAAACCACTTTTAGGATCAGGTATGGCAACTATGAGTATCTTTTTATTCTGTTTATCTGATACAATTATCCCAGTGTATTTATATCACTAATGAATAGAATTTTTCACCAATATATTTAAACTTTCATTATTTTATTCAGGGATAAAATCATGGATTATTAAAAAACTAAGGAGGATTATGTGCTTCATTTGAGAATAATTTTAGATATATTGACGAATCAATGACAATATTCCAGTTATCAAAGTGCCAATTCTGGATTCAGGAGGTAAATTTCTTGAGTAACATGGTCTCAGAACATGGTATCTCTATTGATCCTATAAGGGAAATTTTTATTTTCTTAAGAAGAACCACTAAATATCTTTGATATTCATAGATTCTTGGGTTTATAAGGGTATTATAACCAATTTTTGAAATACTTCTTCAAGCTAGATACTTTGTTGAATAATCTCACTTGGAAAGGAGTGAAGTTTGTTTGGGAATCAAAAAGTCGGGATTCCTTCGATGATTTGAAGATTCGTTTTATTTTAGCTCTAGTTTTGACTCTTCTAGATTTTATTTAGTGCTATATAGTCCTTTTTTATGCTTTGGGTTTGGTTTTTGGTTTTTTTATCATATAAGGTGATTACATAGTGTATTATGGTTCTCATCATATTTGGCCACATGAGAATAACTAACCCAATCATGATCTATAGCTTATATCTACAATGCATTCTCTTATTGTTTTTTTGTAATACCATTATAGAGAGAGGTTTACTATTTACTATGATCACAAAATCTTGAGTTATATCTTTTTACCTAAAGATTTGAATCTTTAAAGAAGGATACGGGTGAAGTACCTATAATCCTTTTTAATTTTATAATGACTACACCCATGTGAAGGAGAATTTTGTTACTAATGCTCTGAGTAGGAAGCTACCATCCCAGGCCATAGAGGAATCATCGAAGGAGTGTAATCTCATGGAACTCTTTGCTCGTATGCAATTGGGAGTATGAGGGGATGAGAAAATGGTTGTTTTGTAAATTTTTCAGTAGTAATCCTCTCTTATTGAGTCGATTATTGAGGAGAAATGTCATGATGATGAGTTCTGATGTATTAGGGATTCTTTATATAGTGTAGAGACCATTGGAAATTTTTCTCTATCCCCATAGGGAATCCTTTGCTTCAAAAAATGTTATGTCATTTGGTCTCTTGTGAGGAAGGTTTTGAAGGGGGGATTGTCATCATTCCTAGTGGGGGGTTCACCCAATAATGACTATTATGTTTTATAATATAAGGTGTTGATTTTGGTTTCCAAGTATGAAATGGGACATTGATGACTTTTTTCCCATTCTTATACCAATCAACATATCAAGGTCGAGCATCAAAAGACTTAAGGTTTTCTTCAACCCCTTTATGTTCCATATTGGAAATAGGAATATATATCAATGGATTTTGTTATTGGATTTCCATTCACTCCCCGAGGAAAGAATGTGATTGGGGTGGTGATTGATTGATTGACCAAATCAGCTCAATTTATTCCTATTAATGATACCACCAAAGTAAAGTATTTGGGAAATATGTATGCATAGGATATTTTCAAGTTAAATATTCCACTTAGGTGGTGGCGTAGTAGCGAAGGAGAGGGGTAAAACAATGACATTATTTGAGAGGTTTAGGGTTCATTTCCTGGGATTCCTCTATTGGGAGAATTTCTCCTTCCCCCAGGATCCACTAGTCTTGTCAGGTCACCCAGTTTTTGACCGAGTGGGTGAAATGAGGTAAGACACATCCATTCTAATTGATTTATATTCCAAACCATTGTTTATTAGGTCATTTCCCTTTGGGATGTTCTTCTATCTCAGCCGGAAATGACTCCTTCCCGGTTCGGGCTCTCTCTAGAGTGATCCTTTCATGGGGAGGGGGATTTCCTGTTGTGGAGGGTTCGAAAAGGACACACCTAGGGATTCCCTTTTTAAAAGGATTTATTTTCAAGTTACATAGAATTTTATATTAAATTTTTTATAATAGGGATCCCAGGTTCACATCTTGATTTTGGATAGGCCTCTAGGAGGTGATGGGCTCCCAGGATAATTTAAGAATGGAATACCATTATCAAAAAGATGCACTGGTGGAAATGTGGGAAATACCCATGGCCCTATCCTAATGGTTTATCCAAACCTTTGGAATAGGGTGTTTTAATGAAGGATATCCCAATGTTTTTTAAAAATACTATTGTGATAATTTACTTATGCCAATAGTTTTTTAAAATCATAGGCATAGGTTTTACCCAAATTCACACGCGGGTACTCCTCCCCTCCTCCCATATAGATCAAATCCTGAGTGCTCCCCTCCTCCCATTCTGATCCCTAGCAGTACTCCCATCCCAAGTAGCACTTTACTCCTCCCATCATGAGTTCTACCCTCATAGCGGTGTGCACCCATCCCCTCTAATTTCTCCAGACAATGAGCCCTAGGAGGGATTTCATCTTCTTCCCCAGCCACATAGACACATCATCAAGCTTCTATTTTCATACATTTTTTCTTCAACATAAAATTGGTGAGTTCTCATTATTTTATTTACTATTATCCTTATATATTTTCACCATATTTGTATGTGGTTTCTATAAAATAATACGTTACTGTGTATATATTGGTGATGACAAAATATTTTTCCAAAACAATTTGCGAAAGTGTCTAATATATGTTTTTTTGTGAGATTCTATGAGTAGAGTTTGGTTCCCCTGACTCATCTGATTTATGATATTTATATCGATGGGTGTCTCATCATATACCAAGACCAACCACTATCCTTATACCATAAATCTTACTTTATACCTGCAAGGAATTATTTTTAATAAAATAAATTAATAAAAATCTTTGTTTCCCATGAAACATTGAGTCCAATACTATTTGTGATGCTATAGTTTGGAACCCTTATAAATTTTTAACAATTACTAATCAAAATTAAAGAATCTAATGATCTAAAAATATACACTTTTTTCTGTCTCAAATATTTTTGAAATAAAAGTGAGCATTTACTAACATTGTGTCCTTACATTATATTTTTGAGACACATAGTATTTGAGATACAACATTTTAACCCTTTAACTAGAATATTTCTATACATTTTTTATAGTTTATTATTATAACAAATAACTTTTTTATTTCATTACATAATTTTTATTGGAATCATCATGAAAAAAATTATCATAAAAAAGTAGAAAATATTTTCATCAAACTTTCTACTTCACTCTTGATTTTTTCATCTAGAAGCTAAAAATCATCCAAATATAAACATGAATTTTCATTAAATATATATGTAGTGTTCTTTAGTTTCTAATTATAATGATAAATATCCATGTTTTCTTCAAAAAAATATTATTGATTTCTTTGAGTTCCTTAACTCATAAATTATAAAGATCTCATTGCAATTTTTCATTATATTCATTAATTTTATTTATAATATGTCAATCAAAATTAGATTCAACATTAATATCAAATTAAGAATAAAAACCCAATTATCCAGCCTCATTTTTAATATTCATGAAGCACATGTTAGTATATTTCTACTTTGTTTTAGATTCATCATTAGAATCATATTTTTTAGTACAGTTCCATCATGGAGCTAATTCCCTTTTATTTTTAATTTTTTCATTGTCTATGCTCTTTCATTGTTTAGTATTCAAAGGGCCAACTAGATATGGACTTTATTTCAATACTTAAAACATGAGAGATATGATGTATTAAAATTAGGATGAGTATTACTATTTAAATTTCTTTTATGGTCATTACTTCACTGGTAACTTAAAAATTGGTTTTTGAATCCATTAATCATTTCATTTTTTATACTATAACATCTAAACATGACTTGTTATGAAAAGTAACTAGAACAGGTCTCCAAATTTCCTTAGGTGTGCCTCCAAATATGCTAATGGTTGTTGATTAGTAGTATGGTATAAGGTAATATCATGGGGAGACTATACTTACTTTTAAAATTGTGTAATAATTGATAAATAAACCAAACATCAACAAACATAATTAACATTTGAGTTCTCAAATTAAATATTGAACAATAGTGACATAAAAATTATAATTCATAAATATATCATATAGTCATACAAACATGATCACCCACCAGACCAAACACAAATTAAAAATAGAGACTTAATAAATATATGGGTGATTGTACTATAATTACTGAGCCTCACCTCATCCATGTATTTATTCTCATTTCGTATATATTGATTGATCATATAGTATCAGCCTTATTCTAACATGAACCAACAATACGTGTGGGTAGCTCAACTACCCAATTTTCATCACCACCCAAGAAGCATTTTAGTAAGAATCAATTGGGAACCACCAACAGTGTCCTATGAATGTATAGAGAATTTAGTGTTTGTGCATGTGACATTATAAAATAAATAAATAAACCACTAAAAATATATAAAATAAATAAATACTAGAACTCGGTTCCAAAAATGACACCTAAGATTGATCACACCTTCTTTGGCCAGTTCTTGAGTGTCTCTAAGCATATCACATGATTGTTCCAATCATGGTAACCACCCTCCCAATGAGAATAAATATTAATCACTATTGAACCTTGGGAAATATCCCCACTAGACCATACCTTCTATAGGATAAGATATATTTTCCCTGAGTATGTTATAGTTATTATGGCAACTAGTATAAAATATTAGGGTTTGATCCACATCACTATACACGGATAATGAAACAGGGGTAAAAGCCCTATATACATTAATGTCCATACCATGGTGGGCAGTATTCCCATAGAAGATAACAAACCATGAACCCCCACTGTAATACCCCTAATAGTTGGGATCAATATTATTTCCACTAATCCTTAAATGTCAATCCATGTGACCCACTCTGTTTAACTTGTCAAAACATACCACTCCAAGTTGATTCAATTCCCTAGATCTTGATAAAAATATTGTACTTTTTGAATGTAAACCAAATTTTTAAGTTATTCTAAAAATATCTAGATCATGGAATTATATGTATCATTATGGAATGATCATCCTCAAATTCACCCATATTGAGGTGTGATGCCCTTCTTCAATGCACTAAAACCTTCCTCTTCCTAGTGAAATATACATCATTATGGTGTGATACTCAATCAATTACTCTTATATAAATTAATTTTATTATTAAAAATGAAAGGTTTTAGTGATGTTTACTCTTAAATTTCATTTGTATACTCTTATGCAGGACCATTTATAGAATTTTATCGTCCTTCATGCTGTATCAAATCATCAAGCACTCTAGATTATTATTATAATGAGTCCTTGAACCTCAATGGATTTAGAACATTATTACTCATTAATATAATGGAATTCAGTATCATGGTTTTATATTTATAGTATTTTTCTATATATATAATATTTTATGTCTTTTAAATTATTTTTCTCATATAGACTAGTGTGTCAGTTATCGTTTCATATAAATTGGAAAGTTCTAATTTCCTTGTATATATTTATAATTAAACTTAAATATTACTTAATTTATTTTGTAAAATAACCTATATATTTTTTTATAGTATGGATATAATTTGGATGTATAAAAATGATTGGATCTCAAACGATTTTCAAAACAATTTGGAGAAATTTTTATATTTTTCATTTGATAATGCTTCAGATAGTGGTCACATACACTGCCCATATTATAATTGTGTTGGAATACCTTGGTTAATACGTGAATAATTTAGCTACCATATAACCAAATAAATTTTTAAAACAAGTTACTGTGTGTGGTATCATAATGAGGAGATAATGAAGTATCAAAATTTTCATGACCTAAATGAGAGGATAGTATTGGAGAATTTGTTAGATGATCGATTTATGTTTATTCTTCGTCATGAGGAAGGGAGGGATTAAAACCATATAATACTTTAATACAATAAAAAATGATGTGTCTAATGAAAATGATGATGTGGACATGGTGAATAAAATTAATGATGTTGTCATGAATCCAGTATATTAGAAATGTGGTAAAATGAAGAAGATGGAATTTTTAATCAGATTGCTTCGTGGGAAAATTTATGGGATTTCTAATACTACCATTGATTACATTACTTACTTTTTTGAATTAATTGATTATATATGATTCATATATTCCCTCAAACCACTATATGTCATAGAATTTAGGTGAGGAACTTAGATTTTCAAAAAATAATCATGTTTGCTCGAAAGATTGAAACTTATTCTTGGAGGAAACTATCGAACTGAATGATTGTATAAAATATGGGACATACTGATGGAAGAAAAAAGATAATGGAACACTATACCATGTTCCATAGAAAGTATTTTGGAACTTTCCATTAATCCCCAGACTCCATAATTTTTCCATGTTTGATTAAATATCAATAAAAATATGGTGGCATGATACCAAGAGAAAGAAGAATAATTATGACTTGGTCTACCCTGTAGATGGATTTTCATGGTAGATATTTGATGCTCGATATCCTAATTTCATAGCTGACATGTGTAATATGAGCTTGGGTCTTTTATGAGAAGGTTTTAATCCATTTTGGATGATTATTATTTTTCAAATCGCATGGCCAGTTTTCATATACATTTATAACCTTACTCCAGGTATATGTATGAAAAAAAAACATTCACTTTCATGACTATACTCATATTAGGACCTTCTAATCCTAGAGATTATATAAATATATACATGAAACATTTAATAAAATATTTGAAACATCTTTGGAATGTGGGTGTGCGCCCATATGATTCATGTTTGAAAGACATATTTCAGATACATGTTGTGCTTATATGGACAATCAATGATTTTCCTGATTATACAATTATGTTTGGATAGAGAACGAAGGTAAAACTATCATATATTATTTGTATGAAAAATACGCAATCCAAAAGACTAAAATATCATCATAGTTTTAGTTTTATGGGACATAAACGATTCTTTTCGATGCACCATCCATATAGGAATAATTTTTGAGGATTTGAAAATACCATGGAGATTGAAAATCCACCTTAGAGTTTGTCTAGAACTAATGTTATTAATGAATTGTAATATTTCATTTATTAATTCAGGAAGGGTCATATAAAATCTAGAAAGATGAATAATGTTTCCACTAAAACCTATTACAATTGGAAGAGTATGGGTATCTTCTTTGAGTTTCCTTATTGGTCAGCCAATTTTTTATGCCATTTCTTAGATGTAATGAACATTGAAAATAATATATTTGAAATGTTACTTTCAATTATTTTAAATGTAAAGGGAAATAAAAAATATGATTTATGATCTTATAATGACTTAGTGGATTGGAGAATTAAACTAGAATTGCATCATGTGTGTATCAATGAAAATAAATGGAAATTTTTGTTTTCTTCTTATGTGATGAAAACTGCAAAAAAAGTCAATTTATGGAATTACTAGAGACTATTAAATTTCTGAATGGCTATTCAAGAGACATTAAAATGGTTCAATAGAAGAGAGTTGAATCTGAAATTAAACCAATGATAACTAAATGTAATTTATCAATATAAAACACTAAAAAATAAAATTGCACTAACGTAAACTAACCCAACTCAACCCAAACCATTCTAAACTGAATTAAACTAAACTAAACAGAATTGATTCAAACTTAAATAAATAAAATAGATTTGAACCAAATTTATTTGACATTACTTGACATAAATACAACTGAATGAAACCTAAAGGAGTCAAACCAAATCAACTAGACCTGAATAATGTTGAATTGAATGAAATTGAATCAAATAGAACCGAACTGAACTAAAATATCCCAGAAATATCTGAACATAAGTGAACCAAAAAAAAATTTCTAAACTAATTCAAGTAGAGTTCAACCAAATAAAATTGACTATAAAATAATATATTTGTATTAAAAAGACTAAAACCAACTGAAACCCAATAGAATCAAATATTATTAAAAAACCACATTGAACCAAATTTTATATAATTGAATCAAACTATTCAAAAATAAATAAAAGAATTTGTATTTTATATAATAAAATTGAAAAAAATTAAATCTAACCAAATAATGATGAATTTAATTAAACCAAATTGAACTAACTTGGCCTAAATAGACTCAACCAGATCTAAACCAAATTGAACAATATTAAACTAAACTAAATTAAAAAAATAAAATTAAACCAATCATAAAAAAACCAAATTATATTGTACCAATATGAATGGACCCAACTTGTTCTATACTAAATTAAATTTAGCTAAAGCTAATAAGCTTGAACCATCTTGATCTGAAAGAAATAAAACTAGATCTAACTAAAAAATCAATTAACTTAAATATAACGCAATTAAATTGATTCAAACCAAATATAAATAAATGATAATGAAATAAATAAAACTAAATGTAATATATCTCAAAAAAACTAATTCAAACTAAAAAAATAGACTTAAACAGATCAGTAATTAATTGAACTGGCCTGAACCACCCACAACCAAACTAAACCAAACTGAACAGAACTGAATAAATACGAATCAAATTGGTCTAAATCAAACTTTGTAAACATGAATGATTATGTCCTAAAAACATGATTAGAATGTAAATATACTATAATAAACTAAATTTAATAAAAATAAAATTAATTTATATAAATATTAGAAAAGAACATGAAAAAACATTCTTTTAGTCATGGTTTGGATCATAGTAATATAATGAGGGGATCTAAAGAACACTAGGACCTCATGTGATGGAGAAAAAAATAATTATATCATTAAATCAAAAAAAACTCAAGTAATTCATTTAAAATATAAAAAATTATCATTTAGGGAATGTAATTTGTATTATTAAATATTACCAAAACATAATTAATTTATGTAATATTCATGATTAAAGTGTTGATAACCCATTAAATCATATTACTTTATGTTATTGTAATACATGTTCATATTATCATTAATTATGGTGATCACACAACCACCTTATTATTGATTACTATGATGAACTATTCACTTATATATATGTTATATCTATTGATAATTCATTCATTGATATTTAGTTATAATTCATCCACCATATGTTTTTATTTTTATCTTAATTTAGAATTAATATCTATTTTATTTT
This sequence comes from Viscum album, assembly GCA_963277665.1. Lineage (NCBI taxonomy): Eukaryota > Viridiplantae > Streptophyta > Magnoliopsida > Santalales > Viscaceae > Viscum > Viscum album. The sequence continues at coordinate 68,994,230 of OY728143.1, forward strand.
AAATATGAAATTAATTATTAGTAACCTATTTTAAATTAGAGTTTTCTAAATTCAATGTCATTATATATATAGTTTTTTAATATTGAAGGATGTGTGCCTCAAGTAAACAGTTTTTCTTAAGCAAAAAGAGAAAATATATAAGAATGGTAAACAGACCAACATAGCAATAGATTGTAAGTTTTACTTTGTTGATTTAAAATTTTAATATCTATTTTTTAACATAATAGGCTATTTATATTTTAAATGTTTAGATTTTGAGGCTCGTGATGCCTAGGAAGATGACAACTTTGGGCCAAATGATCACTTACATCATGTTTTGGGAGATGATCACCATGGTATAGTATGATACCGACCATGGAAGAGTATTATCCCGATGAGGTATCATACCACTTCAGGTTCTAGTTCTAATAAAATATATTTGTAAAAAGATAATGCATGGGAAGCACAGGATGGTTCTAAGTAGATAAGGATGAAAAAATTCTCATATGTGTAGAAGAACATAATCAAAGGGAAAATGATGAATTTATGAAAATGATAAAAGTTTTATGTACATAACTTCCACCAAATACCATCATGATTTGTGATGAATATATTTTTATGATACATATATTATATAACGCACTTATAATTAGTCTTAGTGGTGGTCGGGATGATAATGTTCCTGGCGATGGAGATGGTGAGGATGACGGTGAGGAAGAGGGCGTGGATGGTGGCGAGAAAGAAGGTGAGGCTGAGGACGAGGATGAGGTCGAGGATGACAGTGACTATAGTGATAGTAATGTGGTACATATTGATACTTCACATTTTATATAGATATTTAAGAAATTTTATGTTTTATGATTTGTTCTATGGTTTTTTTTATGTTTCTTATCAATGGTTAAATTCCTCAATTAATTTCCTATGTTATCATTATTTGTGTATTAGTTTGTGGTTCTTTGAGGATACTATGTTGGTTACATTGCAGTTTCTATTGGTTAAGGATGTTATATTGGTTTCATTATAGTTTCTATTTGTTTGGAGGTTCTATTTTCATTGGTTTTTGGGTCTTTTATTTCCTATTGCTTGCATTACATTTTCTGTTTGTAGGTTATGTTTGATTTCTAATTATTTGTGGAGTATGTTTTGTTTGTAGGTTCCTGTATGTGATGTTTTGTGTTATCTGAAGGTTTTTTGGGAAATTTTGGATTTTTTGTTTTTTGGGAATTTAGGGGTTCTATACTAATGGTTCACTATGAATTGTTGGTTAATAAGAAATTCAGACCACCCTATACCAATGGTTCACTGAGAACCATTGGTATGGGACTTTCCCAATGCAACTATAGCCAATGGTTTGGAGAAACTTTGGTATAAGTTGTACCAATTGTTATAAAACATATATAAATGATTATGAACCATTTTTATAGCCTTATATTCTAGCAGTGATGGTCAGATGGAATGGGCTATACAGATTTTGGGGGACATGCTTCAAGTTTATGTCCTTGACTTTGGAGGAGTATCGAATTTCTGTTTGGGGATAGTTAAGCTTTTATATGATAGTAACTTCCATCAATACATTAAAATGGAACACTTTGAGTCCATTGATAAACTATATTGTAAATAACCACTTTTTTAGATTTTAGTGGAGCATCACTTGTGGGGCCTAGTTTAGTCTATGAGATGATGGTGAATATTTAGATGATTTAATAAAGGTTGGTGACGTGGAATATCTTTTATAAATCCTATGTAGATCATTGTTAATTCAATTTGGAGTTATCAATTTGTGACTAGGATTTCTGTAGATTCTTGCCTTGGTTAGGTCACTGACTAATTGGAAAACATGGGAAATTGACACTGAGATATGTGGAGCCATTTTTGGTTGTTGAGAAAATCAATAAGGTGGTTTATCATGTGTATTTTACACCTTTGATGAATTTGAAACATGAAATTTTCATATTTCACAACTCAATAAATAACTTTAAGACCCATATCATGTCTTGAATTAGGAGGAACTTGATGTGAAACCAAATATGATTGTACTTGAGTAGCTGGTTCGGATTATTGATTCTTAGATGAAGGTTCTCTATGGGACTTCCATACCTTTGGTTTGGGTCTTATAGAAGCATGGTTCATATTCTCATGAGACTAGGGAGTGTGAGAAGATTATGAGAGAATAGTGGCCTCCTATCTTTATGGGCCAATATTCTTAATGAGGCTTTATGGGGGCAGAAAACATTATGATTGGGAGAATTTTAACATCTCGACTCTTTCTTTTAGGTAATTACATCCCTTTTTTATCAATTTTTTTGGGAACTTTTATAAAATTATTTTGGGTGAATTTTGAGAGTTTTTAGTGGTTTCTTGGTCTGGACATGGCTGGTGAATGGTTATGGAAAATTGTGTGGGTCTAACTATGAAACCATGATTATTGTATTGGAGTCCCAAAGGAGGGCACACGGTTAGGTTCACAGTAAGTCCAAAATTTATGGCCCTATCTTCAAACCATGTGGGTTGAGACATGCCCATTTCACATGATTGGAACATTGTTTTTTAAACCATGCAATGAAACTATGTGTCTCTTCTAGTATCCCATAAAGGGTGCATGGGTTGACAAATTATGCATCCAAACCATGCAACGTGAATTAATTTTTCCAATTTTCTGATTTTAATTTCTAAAATCCCTTTCTTAACTATAATATCCTCTCCATAAAACCCAATTTGACCAACTCAACCTTAGAGGATCTATTTAGGTAATTTTATACCTTCTGAGCTTGAATCTTTGAGGATTTAAGTGTTTATTGAAGTGTTTAATCTATTTAATCATATGTACACTAGATCTAATTTCCATTCCCCTCTTATTTATCTCTATAATTATTTAAGAGTGGTGGATCTGTGTGTCATTGTTGGATCCAGATATTGATTTGTGATTTGTGTTTCTAGGATCCCATCTTTATTGAGACTAGCCTTTTGAATCTCCATTGTGGATCCCATGTTGGGTGTTTTATGATATCTTGTTTGAGGTATGTGGTTTTTTATTGCAATTACTATCAATTGAAATCATTTTTTCTTGTTTGATTTGAAATGGACTTCTAATTTATTTACCAAAGAATGATTTAATCCCTTTAATTAATTTTTTTTAAAATCCATGTGGTGTGTGAGGAAACCTCTTGAAAATGGATTTATAAATAAAGTGATTACTTTTAGAAAATGATATTTAAATGAAATAAATGATTTAAATAATGACTTTGATAATGATTCAGATAAAAAAAGGCATGAAATGTTATATGAAATGATTTTTTTGAATGTCATGAGTTTTGATGAAAAACTTTTGATGATGGCTTTTAAAATGAAATGAAATGTTTGAAAACATTATTTGGGGCTTCTTTAATGATGATTGATGAAATAATTTGAGATGAATGATTTTTCCCTTGATTTGTTTACTTGAAGTGCATGGGAGTATGTGTAGTTAGGTGGGTATTCTAGTATAAGAACTCTGTGCATGTATTAGCTCTACCTAGCCATCAATTTTTGATTAAAATAATATTAAAATATGATGAGGGCTTTGAGCTTATTCATTGGGGAGGAATCATGTTACCCCTAAGCCTGATATCTTAGAAAGTGTGACATCTGGATCTATATTTCAATGAGATGTGTGAGGATCCTTGAGCCTTTAACTAATTAACCTCATGTCTTATAACAACGGTGCTATGATTGAAAATGATTTATATATTCCAATTTTTATAAAATAATTTACACAATCTGTTTTGATTGAGATTTTGATTCATACCAGTTTTGATAGAAATAATTATTTATACCTATTTTATACTTTCCATTGAAATTATTTTAAAAAAATTATATTAGGTCCAAGAAAAGGGGAAGCACCACTTGTAGGTAGTGTGTGTTCTTAATAGTGATACCATGGGATTTTGTGGTTATAGGTGGAGATTGTGATATATATATTATGTGGAGATTTTGGTGATGAAGTTGGCTTTGGTTTATGTGACTCTTTGGGTTTTTGCTCTGTTTTGGGTTTTATACTTGTCTACCTTGTGGTACTATTCTTATGATGACTATTTTGGTATACTGACTATTTATGGTTTATTATCTATTGTTTATGTTTTTTTGTTATTGTGGTGAAATTTTCCCCTTTTTTTGTGATTTCCATGTGCTCATCGTCAATCCATGGGGATTGGGAATTCCATTTGGTCCATGTTAGGGCTGATTCGAGTGTTGATTTAGTGGGTTATTTGGGTTGGTTTGCGACACTCACCCCCTCCCTCCCCTCGATTTCTTCTGAACCTCCATCCTCTCCTCCCTTTCCACCTTCAATTTTTCTCTCTCATTGACCAATTTGCTCTCATTTTTTCTCTATTAAATCCTAAGAAAAAGGGGACCACTTGCATAAGCTTTCAAGGAGTGTAAAAATTTTCCAAGTAGCATCTTAAGGTATTTTTTCAAAAAAAATAGTTTTATTTTTTTAGTTGTTTAATTTTTAGTTTAATTTTTTGTTTATTTTAATTATTTTATATAGTTATTTATTTAATTAATTATATTTATTTATTAATATTAGATAATGATAGTAAATAATTATTTATTATTTAATTGATAGTTAATTGTTGATAATTAATAGTGATAAATTAATTAATAATTAATTAGTGATTATAAATAATAATTAGTAATTAATTAATAATTAATTAATAATTAGAAATTGATTACTTTTAAATAAAAGTGAGCTCAGGTGACCTTGTAATAAATTAAAAGAAGCTATAATATTCTAAAGTTGGGGATTTTACATTTGTTTCCTTTGAAGCAGTTATAGTAAGTCATTAGGGAGAATGCAATAAAAAGTGTAAACCTCCTTGTTCGATCCCTTATTTACAAGTTCATTTGCAAGAGCATTGGTTTCCCAGTAAAAATGGGTGATGATGTAGCTCATTAAAGAGATTTGGTTGATACATTTTTCCATTTTGTTATTAGGTTCCAATAAAGATGTACTTGCCAAGTTCTGACCACCTGGATAATGGTTGTTGAATTACATTCAAACCAGATATTATTTCAGCTCCTTTGCTTTTCAAGATTGACATCATTGATCAGACCCATCATCTCAGCTTCCATGGCCATTTCAGTTCCACAAGGACCATATTGATATTCAATAACATCCACGGAAGAGTCCCTAAAGATATAACCATAACCAGCTGTCCCTGGTTTTCCCCTTGAGGCCTCATCAGAATTATATTTTTCCCATCCAGTGAAAGGAGGGTACCATAATACCTCAAGGGTGTAGAGTGGAGTAGGAAAGATACCCTTCACTTTCAACCTTCTTAGAACCATAATGTTTGTAACTAAATTGTTACAATGACCGTTGTGTGAAGAACCAACATTTTTCACCACAAAAATGATATCAGCAAAGGACATTTTGATATTTAATTGGGACTTATCGTGAACATATTGTTCCAACCTCTCTAAATGATGTGGATCAGTTCAATATAGGAAACCAGGAATAAGATAGTGAGCTGTTTAGATAGTTTTATATTAAACAGATCATATAGAAAATCATGAATAGAATTAGATCTTGGAGGATTCACTTAAAATAAGTCAAAAACATAATTCCACAGAGAATAATTGGTATTAAAACTAAGGAAAGGATGGTCAATATCCTCATGATGCTGGTGGAAAAAACACATCTAGAACAAATGGAAATACCAACTTGCTGTAGGTTTGAGTCCATAGGGATTTTGTTGTATTGTAGCCTGCAAAACCGTGTGAACCTAGAAGGAGGAAGCCAAGTTGTGCTATGGGAACCAAACCATTTATGAGCACCTTGAATAAGATGTCTGTAAAATTATTTGGAGTCAATATTCTCATTCGGGGCTGACTCCCAAATGAGTATGTCATCCTATTTTAAGAATTCAGAGCTTAAGACAGTCTTCTTGATGTCCACTGGGAGCTCATTCAAATTGGTCAATTGGTCCTTAATAGGGATGTTGTAATCAATGAATTGATCAAAGTAGTAAATATGATCAATTATAGGGGTTCCAACCCAATTATTATACCAAAACTTGTGAGAGGAATTGGCACTGGCTAGCCAGTGTGTATTCCTAAAAAATTTCTGTGAGACTGCCTTGAGCCCGGACAAAATAGAGGACTCCATATAACAGGTACTTGCTAATTTTAGTTTATCAACATACCTAGGCTAGATAAAATCTAAGTCTATTGATGAATTTTTGAGAATCTTCCATAATAACTAGGCATATAGAGACTGATTAAAGAGAGTCAGGTTCTTGATGCCCAAGCCCCCCAAAAAAATCATACAACATTTCCTCCATGAAATAGTGACAATCCTTCTTTCCAAAATACTTCCACTCCAAACAAAGTTTCACATAAAGTCATTTATGTATTTGATAACTGATGTGGGCTAGGATTATACCATGAAAGAATAAACCATTTTTGAAACAATCACATTTTTAACAAGATAGTCTCCACCATCCAGTGAGAGATTTTTCATTTCAAGAAGATAGAGATATTATGACTATAAGGCGGCCTTAAACCTTACTTAATATTGAATTAAATGAATAATTCACATTGAGTATCTTTTCAGGTTTATAGTTTTAGAGAATTAGAACATAACTATTACATCTCAAAAGATTACAAAGTAGTCACTTCTACTAAGTTTCCATAATAAAAAAAACTCTTAAAAGAAACATGTCTAGTTCCATGTTTTATATAGCATGACATTCCCTTGATCCCATCCTTGACCTTATTCCACATTAAGTCCTGTGAAAAAAATTTCAAAAAAACTTGGGGTGAGCATAAAAATCTCAGTAAGGGATACACAAAGAATGAAAACTGTTAGTTTTTTAAACATCAAGTAAACCATGTATACTCTATCAAAGTAATACCTTCACCTTCATGAAGTGGTAAAAACTCTTCACTGAATAAAGTATCATTACTTAACTTTTTGTAACCAAAGGATTGCCATAAAACCCATATAAAGAACACATAACATATATAAAGGTAACTTGGGACATAAACATACTTAAGTGGAATAACCATACGGTCGACTTCCACACATATCACTTAATGGAATAGCTATACGGCCAATTTCCATACATACATAATGGAATATCCATAAGGCCGACTTCCATACCCAATGCATTGGAGGTTATAACGTAACCACCCGTCCTGGTATTCACGGCACCACCCGTCATATGGTTTATAACGTAACCACCTGTTAAAATGTCCAAGTACCAATATAAAATCATAAAACATAAAACCAATATAAAGGAAAGATAACATTTCCACATTTCAATCACAATATATCATAAATATATTGACATAATAGAATACTTTATCAAAACCATTTTCAATACCAAAATACATAAAAGAGTATATGGGATTTATTTTATTTTAAAAACATTACGGCTTGTTGAGGAAGCCAAAGACCAAATAATACTCACGGTGGAGGAAAAGGTCGTTGTCACCGCGTACGTTAAAAAAACATTCCTTTTTGTCTTTTAGTAAAACGCTTCGTAGAAAAAGATTCCTTTCATATAAAAGTAAAATTCAAAGGGGTTTATACACCTTATAAAAGAAAGTTGTGCATAAAATGAAATATGCCTCAATGAAAGGAGATTGAGACGAAGTCCCTTACCTCGGGTCCGACTTGACTCGATCGTTCTTTAACGTCCTAAAAAATAAACTTGAGTTAATTTATACTTGATTAAGAACCTTTTTAAAGTTCATTATTCCTTTTATATCACTTATTTCCATGTTATAAACATTATGTAACCATTTAAGTTAATAATGTTTGTTTTGTCATTATTTGGTTCTTAAGTCGAAAGTGGACTTCTTACAATTACATGTTGTTCGTGTGGTCAAAGGTTCTTTATATCCATAATGAAATTCCTGATTTGGATATCATATATATCATATATATCCAGCATATACATGTATTTATAATATTACATAATCATTTAGAGGTAAGAAATGAAATGCACCGTTCGTGGAGACGGTAAGCCGTACGTACGCATGAACGCTACTTTCATTTCTATTTCGTATTTTATAGAATGGAATCATAATGATATAAGAGTATATTATAATTCCAGTATAATAACATATATAATATAATTAACTTTATCCTTTACACATCCCACATATGGTATTAACAAATCAAATCACTTTTAGGGGGCGGTAGTCCGCACTTCCTAAAATGAAGATATCGTGTTAACCCATAATGGAAACAATAATGGTATGCCATAAATGAAAAATACAGAAGCTTAAGGAAAGAATAAAAATATTATATATCATATATAAAAATAGTGACATCATAATGGCCACTTTTGAAGGTGTTAAATGAGTATTGAACAATCATCGTTTCGGGAGGCAGAATTTCGCCATCCACGGAAACCGTATGTTCTTTAACCATTTGATGTAGTTGTGTGAGAGTGTAGCTCGAATAAATCTTATAACAACATCCTAGTATATTGAATATACTGGTGTTTTTACAAAATAAGTAAATAAAAAAGAGTTTAGGGGGTTGGAGAAGCAAAATAAAACAAATGAACAAGAGAGAATGAATCACCTTTAAAAGTGTAACTCCTTTTGGTTTGAGCCTAAAGGCTTCCTTTGAAAGGATTCTTCCCAAAGGGAATCCTCTAGGATGAGGAGAGGGATTTGGAGAGAGTAAATTTGCAGGGGATGGCCGAGCCAAAGGCTTGAGGAGTGTGTCAAATGAGGTAGAGGTGGGGGCCTTTTATAAGAGGAGAGGAGAGGCACTCTTGGAAAGTAAAGAAATATTACTTTATTTGAAAATGAGTTTCGGATTTAAATGGTCCCACATTGATATAATTCGTGGATAAGGTGATAATGGTTTGAAATCTACCCATACTATAGGTTTTGGACATGTGTAGGTTTTAGATATTACATTATCTTTCCATTTTATTTAAATCGTTAAATAATGAGGTCATCGCTGCATCATCATGATGTCATAAATAATTTAATTTATTTAAAGTATAAAAATTATAAAAAAAATACTATGATGTAGGAAATATTTTTAGCTTTCCAATGACTATTTATAATCAAAAATCTGATCTTTATAACCCCATGTAAAAATTGTTTTCGTAAAACATATTATGTTTGTGTCATTTTTACTTTTACATTAAATAAAAAGTTATTTATGTCATTTCCCAACCAAAGTGGCTACATGGGGTCCCCAAGTTGACCCATGGATTTTCTTGGTCGGCCATGACACATCCAATGAGGGTAGGACATGTGCCAAGCTTATCTCATATTATTAAAACATTATTTTTACCTTAAACTACACTAATTACCACTAATCGCGATTAAAACCTAATAAGTTACTATTCACCAAAAAATTATTTTAATCTCATTGAACCACATTTTACTTCTTAATGACAACCATGTATGTCGGATTTTTGAAAATCAAAACACAATGATGGCAAAATTTCATTTAAACGAAAAATCAGTTTCTTTAACTACCACTTAGTGATTTCACTATTCATCAAAAATTGAAGTTTTTCAGAAAATTACCAAAAATTCACCTGAAGCTATATTTGATATTAGGAATTCAAAAATGAAGTCTATTTTAAAAAATTCAAAACATATAAGTCACATTAATTAATTTAATAATTAATTCCCGTTGTCAGAGCAAATAACGTGTTTTTATGAAACAATAAGTATCAAAAGATTGACACTAGTTTAAGTCCGATTTCAAAGTGAAATTAATTCCAACGACCACTATTGGATTTAATGGTAAAAATATTTTCTAATTTCACTTTAAAACCAATTCAAAAGATGATCTAATCATATAAATAAATTATATTAAAAAGAGGTTTTGAATTAAAATACAACATTTTACACTATTCATGAAAAAAATGAACTTTATCGGAAAGGTACCAAAAATTTACACAAAGTAAATCTTGATGTCCCGATTCTAAAGAAGAGTTATTTTTGGTCCAATAGAATTTATAAGATTGATCAAAAATATATTTAATGACGGTTCGCCGTCAAAAGGTGATAAGTGAACCCTTAGTGAAAATTAGGGTATAAAAGCCTAAAATTGAACTCTTTCCGTATTTTAAGCCTTTATCTTTTATTGGGTAAATGTAAAAACATTTTAAAACATATATAATCATATTTTAGTTATTTCTATCCATTCCCGCCAGTACAACGGCTACTTGTTAACTAACTTTTAAAATAATATTATTTTATTACTTGTGTGCAACGTAAGTTTTCAAAGAAACTCATCGTTGCGTATCGAGTACGCTATCGAACGTAGAAACCCCTTTTAATTAAAATTAATATTTAATTCGTAAATATTAATAAATATGAAAATTATTTATTCTTTAATTACCTGGGATGTTACATCCTTCCCCCCTTTTGGGAATTGTGTCCTCGCAATTTTATTCACTTATCAAAATAAGTGGGGGTATTTATCACTCATAGCATTTTCAGATTCCCATGTTGCCTCTTCAATCACATGGTTTTTTCACAAAACCTTTACCTGATGAATCACCTTATTCCGTAACACCTGCTCCCTGTGGTCAAGAATCTGGACTGGTTGTTCTTCATAAGATAGGTTCTCCTCCAGCTGAACTACCTCTGGACTCAAAACATGAGATGGATCTGGAATATACTTCCTCAACATTGAAACATGAAAAACATTGTGTACCTGAGATAAACTCGGAGGTAAATCCACTCGGTAAGCAACTGATCCAACTTTCTCCAGAATTTCATATGGTCCAATAAACCTTGGACTTGGCTTTCCTTTCTTACCAAATCTCATCACACTTTTCCAAGGAGAAACCTTGAGAAAAACATGATCACCTACCTCGAAAGATAGATCCTTCCTCTGGTTATCCGCATAACTCTTCTGCCTGCTCTGAGCTGTTCTCATGTGCTTCTGAATCAACTGAACTTTTTCTACCATCTCTTCTACCAATTCTGGTCCCATCAGCTTCCTTTCACCCACTTCATCCCAAAATGCTGGAGTTCGACACCGCTTCCCATATAATGCCTCAAATGGTTCCATCTGTATACTGGAATGAAAGCTGTTATTATAAGAAAATTCAACCAAAGAAAGATGTTGGTCCCAACTTCCCTGATAATCCATAGAACAAGCTCATAGCATATCCTCCAAGGTCTGAATTGTTCGTTCTGACTGCCCATCTGATTGAGTATGAAAAGCTGTACTAAAATTTAATTCAGTACCCAATGACTTCTGAAGGCCTTTCCAAAAGTTAGATGTGAACCTGGGATCACGATCAGATACAATGGAGAGGGGAACTCCATGTAACCTGACTATCTCTTTAAGATAAAAACGGGAAAGTTGATCTAGGGAAAACGTATCTCGTATAGCAAGGAAATGAGCAGATTTAGTCAAGCGATCAACAATAACCCAGATTGCATTATTACCTCGAGATGTCCTCGGTAATCCCACAACAAAGTCCATGGATATGTTTTCCCATTTCCACTCTGGCACTGGTAAAGGCTGAAGCATCCCTTTCGGTAACTGCCGCTCTGCTTTAACCTGCTGACAAGTCAGACACTTCACAGTAAAATCAGCAATATCTCTTTTCATTCCATCCCACCAGTAATACTCCCGCAGATCTATGTACATCTTAGTACTTCCAGGATGAACTGAAAACAGGGAACTATGAGCCTCACATAACAACTCATTCTTCATGTAACGACCCAATCTTTTTGATTAGTAAATTAACTTACTCTTATTGATTTAATAAGATGTTAATGGTTAATGCAGAAAGAGGAGTCGATGGCTTCATCCAGTAGACTCGACCCTTATGAAGCCCACTTATCAGAGCTTGGGAAGGAGGTAGCATCTGTGGGTTTCGCTTTGGACCAAGCCCAAGCCGAACTCCAGCGTGTTAAGCTTGAACAGAAACGCCTACGGGAGAAGTTCAAGTTAGTAGAGATTACTACTAGGGCAATGTTATCTGAGCCTCCCTCAGATTCTCTCACCATAGCACACCTTACACTTAGGTCTTATGCCGGTGTTATAAGGGGCTATGTGACGAGACCCTAGCTTCTTTGTGTAATCCTTTGGGACGAATGAATTGAGATTTCTTCCTTTAGTGATGTTTTTGAAATTTCAAATGTCCAGATAATTTTAGAATGTATTTTATTGATGAATTTCGAAAAAAGGATATTTTAAAATATTTATGTAAACCCTAAATAACTAATGATGTGTAATAATTTTCAAAAAATGGTCTTCTACAAAAGTGTTCAGTAAGGAATTTGGAGTCTAATAAGATCAACTTAATTTTTGATGAATAGTAAATTATGAATAGTGATTTTACGCTTAGGATTAGTAATATGACCAAATGGATTAGTAATTTCACTCAAAGAAAGTTTTAATATAATTTAGACACCTAGATTAAGTAATGTGATTCAATAAAATGGGTAAATAACGGTTTCATAAATTATTAGTCAAGTATTAGTTTTTTCAGATGAATAGTGTTTTTTAATTAAAAAATTAATTAAAAATAATTAGAAAATTATTTTTATAAAAATGACTTTATTTATGAACTCAGAGCATCGATATTATGTTAAGGTAATTTTTGGGGATTTTTCTGAAAAAAATGAATTTTCGATGAATAGTGTTTTTATTTAAAAATTAAATTAAAAATATTTAGAAATTTATTTTTATAAAATGGATTTCATTTTTGAAATCAGAGCATTGATATTTGGTTAAGGTGAAATTTTGGGATTATTCTGAGAAAGTTGAATTTTCAGTGAATAGTAAAAATACAGTTTTAGGGTTTCGGTATGTTTAATGACATCATAACTGTGTCATGATGATTTCATGAGATATTTCAGGGGTTGGCCGGCCAAGGGTGATGAATTATTGTTTTTGGGGCCCCATGTGGCCTAACTCCATGATAAATGCCAAGGGAGAGCACATGGGTTTGAGAAAAGCACATGTGAGGTGTCCCTTGGCCATTAATGCTTTGTCCCCTCACTTTCCCTATAAATACCCACCCTTTCCTCCTTTAGTTTTCACTCCCAACTCTCCCCCAACGAAGTTCTGGTCTTCTTACCTTCCAAAGAGTCCTCCCAAGGTGCCCCCAAGCCCTCAAGGTCCAATCCTTTGAGTTTCAAGAGTCACGTTTTAAGGTAAGGGATCCGACCCCTCTCTTTCTTTTCATTTAATCTCTTTTATGTCATTCCTTTTATTCTCCATGTTCTTATGTGAGAGGATGTTCTTTTATATTCCTTTTAATGCCCTTTTCATTCTTATACGATGAGAGATCCCCTCTTACTCTCATCATTTCATTTTATGAATGTTTAAGTGATGCCGTTAGGCTGCCGAATTTTTATGGGATTCTTTCACCCTTCTCATTTTTCAAGTTTGATTTTCATGTCAAGTATTTCAAGTTCCTTCTTATTATGTTGGGGTATGATCTCTATATCTATCATACTTATCTCTTATTATCATATGATGAGAGACCCTATTTGATCTTGTCAATTCATTTTTTTGAAGTTTAAGTGACGCCGTTAGGCTGCCGAATTTTCATAAGAGCAATCTAATTTTTTTCCTTCCATGTTTTTCATTTCAAATGGTATGTCCCTCAAATTTCATTAACATGTCCATATGTCCTTCTTATTCTTTCACCCTACTGTTTTATGGATCATTTATGAGTGGGTGACCCATGTCCCCTCTCATTTCAATGTTTTCTAAAACCCCAAAACTTAGCCGTTATGCTGCAGAATTTTCCCCTCAAAATGCCTCTCTTTTCTCAAAAATTATTTTATGTTATAAAGTGAATACTAAAAGCTCCTATTTCTACAAGGGTATTCACATATATATCAAAATGTACCATTTTAAATTCTGGGATTTACATACATGAGACCCGCTTTCCCTTTCTATGGGTTTAAAGTGACGTAAAGATCATGTCCTTAAAGCAGTTTTTAAAACGTTATGATTATGAAATGAAACCCATTTATTGTATGATATATGGGTTATTTATGAAATGTTTGATGATGATATATGTGGATCACATGATAATAAAGGCAAATTTAAGGGTGCTCCCTGATAGCTCTCCAATGCATTGGGTAATGATGTAACCACTAGAGATTACAATTTTCACGATACCTTGGTGAATAACCTTGGTAATTTTCAAATGACACCTTGGGGATGGACCTTGGTGATATGTTAATGATTGTCTATGTTAAATGATGTAGCCACATCTTCAAGTTATGAAAAATGTTATTTTTATTATGAAATGCCTCATGATTTCTTTCTCATGCCTTAAAGTTCTTTTCATGTCCTTATTGAAGTATCTCAAGTTCACATGTAAAATGTTCCTCTTGTTTCCCTTACTGGGCCTTCTGCTCACCCTTTCTTTTGATGTATGTCCCCAGGTTATGAGATGCAGTAATGAACCTAGAATGAACTTAAGGAGACGCCTTTCAATTGTTTAAGAAGAATGTTTTATGTTGTTTTCATGTATTATGTTCCTGGTTTCCAAGACACTAGACCTTAAAGATCCTCAGTTTTGTGTAATGTAATGAAAGTTTATGTTATAAAATGGCGGGATTCCATAGTTGGTATCAAAGGATGGTTTAGTTATTTGAGGAAATTAGGATATAAAAACTTTAGGAAGAACCCTATAGAAAAGTTTAAATATAGGAAAACTTCCTGGTATTTTGGTAAGTATTGAGTAAGTGGTTTATCAAACAAATACATCCCTGTCTGGATACGAGCAGGTAGAGGCGGCTTTGGCACAGATGTACATAGGGGTAAAACCCGAAAACACCGCTTTGAGATAGACTCGAACGAGAACTGGTGCACGATAACGGGCCTTGCTGCACTCTTGGTTACGACACTCCCGGGGGATATGTTTGGTTAATCACAAACTTTTTATGAATCATTATGAAGGAATTATAGAGAAGTATAATTGTCTAAGCATGAAGTCTTAGTTAAAAGATTCATAAATGAAATAAGTTTCTCACTAAGGTTTTATTCTTTTAGAAGATGGCGGGAAATAGGAGGAACTGTACCGATGGTGACCGTAATGCACCATGTGCTGACGGCCCTCTGATGGAAGCCGGAATGGAAACATTCATGCGAATGATGAACCAACTGACTCAAGTTATGAGTAATAACTTGAATCAAGCTAAGAGGCCGATCTCACCACGAAGGGAGCAACTTTCTGTTGAGTCCTTTATGCGTCAACGACCACCAACATTCAGTGGATCTACTGACCCATTGGTTTGGGAACAATGGATAAGCTCCATTGAAAATATCTTTTCTGTACTTCATTGTTCGGAACAAGAAAAAGCCACCCTTGCTATTTACCGCCTAGAGGGAGAAGCTGATCAGTGGTGGTCACTGATCAAAAACACGAAGCCATGAGGAGAGATGGAAGCTATGGAGTGGGAAGAATTTCGGGGAATTTTCTTTAACAAGTATTTCCCTCGTTCCATGAGAACGAAAATGGAGAAAGAGTTTCTCGAGCTGAAGCAGAAGGAGAAAGAATCTGTTGGAAGCTATGAGATGAACTTCACAAGGCTTTCCCGTTATACCTCAAGCTTTTTCATGGACCCTAATGGGAAGGTAGATAGATTCTTTGGCGGACTACGACCTCATCTGCGGAATAATCTAGCCAACAGGGACTACGATAGCTATGAAGAAATAGTTCAAAGTGCTATGAAAGTTGAACTAGAGTTTGGGGAGACACAGTGGTCTCACAAATCTAATGAAAAGAAGAGAACTCTATAACTAAGCCTGGGAAGAAGTTTTGATCAGGAAAGAGGTGGAAAACATATGCAACATGCCACATGCAATAAATGTGGGAAGAAGCATCTGGGGAACTGCTTGATCGGAAGTGGTAAGTGCTACAGGTGTGGAAGAGAGGCCATATTTCTCTGAATTGTCGTAGTGATGTGAAGCCTCAACTTCCCAACACTAACGACAGAGGAAAGATGGTTCTGGCCCTACCCGAAGTCACATTCTTCAAGTGTGGACAGCTTGGGCACTTTGCTAATCAATGTCCAAATCCAAGGGCGGTGGAGGGGAATCACCATCAACCTCAGAAAAGGCCAAGGGATCAAGGTCGTGCTTTCGCTATCACAACAAATGAAGTTGAAGTTCTGAACGATGTGGTAGCAGGTACTCTTGTTGTACTCTCAAAACTAGCAAGTACTTTATTTGATTATGGTTCTACGCATTCTTTATTTCCTCCACGTTTGCAAGGAATATAGAATCAATCCCCGAACTGCTAGAGGTAGAGTTTTCAGTCAAGACTCCAAGTGAGATTATCCTTGCATCAAAAGTATTTAGAGACTCTAGTGTTTACTTTGGTGAGCTCAATCTTATCGCAAATCTAGTAGTCATTCCCATGATGGAATTCGACATTATACTAGGGATGGACTGGCTCTCAAAGTATAATGCTAAGATCAAATGTAAAAGTAAGGAAATATCAGTAGTCTTGAATGAACGACCTACAGTTATCTTCCGAGGAGAGATATCCCGAACTAATCCCTATCTAGAAGCACCTCCCATAGCTTTCTTTATGGAGTTAATCGGTGATGATGAAGAAGGGAAAGGGAGCATACAAATTGAAGATGTTCCGATTGTTCAGGAATACATGGATGTATTTCCTGAGGAGTTACCTGGACCTCCCCCAGAAAGAGAGGTAGAGTTCTCCATTGAACTCGTACCTGGGTCTCAACCGATATCAAAGACTCCGTATAGAATGGAAAATGTGGAGCTAGAAGAGTTAAAGAAACAACTCCAAGACTTGTTGGAGAAGGGGTTTATCCGACCGAGTGTGTCTCCTTGGGGAGCACCAGTTCTCTTTGTGAAGAAGAAGGATGGATCAATGCGGCTATGCATTGATTATAGAGAACTGAACGGGATCACAGTGAAGAACAGATATCCTCTTCCAAGAATTGATGATTTATTTGACCAACTTCGTGGGGCTCAATTCTTCTCTAAGATTGACCTTCGATCTGGTTATCATCAACTGAGGGTGTAGAAGGAAGATATTCCAAAGACTGCCTTCCGATCAAGATATGGTCATTATGAGTTTACTGTTATGCCCTTCGGCTTGACTAATGCTCTTTCTATTTTCATGGATTTGATGAATAGAGTCTTTAAGGACTACCTTGATAACTTTGTGGTAGTTTTTATTGATGATATTTTGATATATTAAAAAAGTCGTGAGGAACATAAAGATCATATGAGGGTTATTTTGAAAACTCTACGGAAGGAGAGGCTCTTTGGGAAGTTCAGCAAGTGTGAGTTTTGGTTACAACAAGTGGATTTCTTGGGGCACATCGTAACCAATAAAGGAATCTCGGTTGACCCTGCAAAGACAATGGTTGTGGAGGAGTGGCCTCAACTCACAACAGTAACTAAGATTCGTAGTTTCCTTGGTTTAGCGGGATATTATAGGAGGTTTGTGAAAAACTTTTCACGGCTTTCTAATCCACTAACCAAGTTGACTCGAAAAGGGGTTAAGTTCATCTGGACAAAGGAATGCGAGGAAAGTTTCCAAGAGCTGAAGAAGAGATTGGTTACTGCACCTGTGTTAACACTACCCTCTATCGGAGAAGGATTCGTTACTTTTAGCGATGCATCTCTGAAAGGGCTTGGGTGCATCCTCATGCAAAATGACAAGGTAATTGCTTATGCATATCGACAGTTGAAGATTCGTGAGCAGAATTATCCTACGCATGATCTAGAGCTTGCGGCAGTTGTTTTTGCTCTAAAGATATGGAGGTACTATCTTTATGGAGAGAAATGTGATATATACACAGACCACCAAAGTCTAAAGTATATTTTCACACAGAAAGAATTGAACATGAGACAAAGGAGATGGTTGGAGCTTATTAAAGGCTATGATTGTTCAATACATTATCACCCTGGAAGAGCAAACAAAGTCGCGGATGTGTTAAGCAGGAAAGATCCTGTTGTTCTGGCAACAATGAGGATCTTATGAGATCCCTTGATTAAAGATCTAGTAAAACTGGACATGGGAATTATAAGGAAAGGGACATCATCAACCCTATCCCAAATGATTTCTCAACCTTCATTACTAGAGAAGATCAAGAAGGCTCAAAAAGAAGATCCTTTGCTGCAGGAGAAGTTTGAGGCTGTAAAGGATGGGAAGTTCCCTGATTTCAATATTGATCAAGAAGGTGTATTGAAATTTCGTACAAGACTATCTGTTCCATCTATTCCAGAGATAAAGAAAGAACTGATGGATGAAGCTCATAGCTCTACTTTCTCTATACATCCGGGAAACACTAAGATGTATAGAGACCTTCATGATCATTATTGGTGGGATAACATGAAGAGGGAGATTGCTGATTACACTACAAGGTGCCTGGTGTGTCAGAAAGTAAAGGCAGAACGACAACTTCCTAAGGGGGTATTACAACCGCTACCCATACTAGTATGGAAGTGGGATAATATCACTATGGACTTTGTAACTGGTCTCCCGAAAACATCCAAAGGAAACAATGCGATATGGGTTATTGTGGACCGTCTCACCAAGACAGCCCATTTTATCTCTATTCGGGAAGATTTCTCTCTGGATCAGCTTTCCAAGATATACGTGAAGGAAGTGGTAAGGCTGCATGGGGTACCACTATCCATCGTATCTGATCGTGACCCAAGATTCACATCAAAAGTCTGGAGAAGTCTTCAGCATGCTCTGAATACTGAATTGAATTTTAGTACGGCCTATCATCCTCAAACTGATGGCCAATCTGAAAGGACTATTCAGACACTCGAAGACATGCTGAGATTATGCTTAATGGAATTTAAAGGTGGATGGGATCAACACATCCCATTAGTTGAGTTCTCCTATAACAACAGCTACCATTCGAGTATTCAGATGGCACCCTATGAAGCTCTGTATGGAAAGCGATGTAGAACTCCTACTTGTTGGGATGAAACTGGTGAGAGGAAGATTCTTGGGCCTGATCTCGTGCAAGAGATGACGGAACAGGTTCATGCCATCCAACAACACATAAAGGCTGCTCAGAGTCGGCAGAAGAGCTATGCTGACAATCGTCGAAGGGACTTGGAGTTTGGTGTTGGTGACAAAGTCTTCCTTCGAATTTCTCCATGGAAGAGAGTCATGTGGTTTGGGAAGAAAGGGAAGCTTAGCCCTAGGTACATTGGCCCCTATGAAATCCTTGATCGCATAGGAGCAGTGGGCTATCGTCTAGCACTTCCACCGAACCTAGCTCAAGTTCATGATGTCTTCCATGTATCTCTCTTGAGGAAGTACATACCTGACCCTTCGCATGTACTGAACCCAGAGGTGGTACAACTGGAATATGACCTCTCTTATGAGGAGCAGCCAGTGGAGATCTTGGACCGTAGAGACAAGGTTCTACGAAACAAGACTACCCACCTTGTGAAAGTGTTGTGGAGGAATCATAAGTATGAAGAAGTGACTTGGGAGCCTGAGGAAACGATGAAGCAAAAGTACCCTCACCTTTTCGACTAGGCCTCAAGTATAAATTTCGGGGACGAAATTTCTTAAGAGGGGAAGAATGTAACGACCCAATCTTTTTGATTAGTATATTAACTTACTCTTATTGATTTAATAAGATGTTAATGGTTAATGCAGAAAGAGGAGTCGATGGCTTCATCCAGTAGACTCGACCCTTATGAAGCCCACTTATCAGAGCTTGGGAAGGAGGTAGCATCTGTGGGCTTCGCTTTGGACCAAGCCCAAGCCGAACTCCAGCGTGTTAAGCTTGAACGGAAACGCCTACGGGAGAAGTTCAAGTTAGTAGAGATTACTACTAGGGCAATGTTATCTGATCCTCCCTCAGATTCTCTCACCATAGCACACCTTACACTTAGGTCTTATGCCGGTGTTATAAGGGGCTATGTGACGAGACCCTAGCTTCTTTGTGTAATCCTTTGGGACGAATGAATTGAGATTTCTTCCTTTAGTGATGTTTTTGAAATTTCAAATGTCCAGATAATTTTAGAATGTATTTTATTGATGAATTTCAAAAAAAGGATATTTTAAAATATTTATGTAAACCCTAAATAACTAATGATGTGTAATAATTTTCAAAAAATGGTCTTCTACAAAAGTGTTCAGTAAGGAATTTGGAGTCTAATAAGATCAACTTAATTTTTGATGAATAGTAAATTATGAATAGTGATTTTACGCTTAGGATTAGTAATATGACCAAATGGATTAGTAATTTCACTCAAAGAAAGTTTTAATATAATTTAGACACCTAGATTAAGTAATGTGATTCAATAAAATGGGTAAATAACGGTTTCATAAATTATTAGTCAAGTATTAGTTTTTTTGGATGAATAGTGTTTTTTAATTAAAAATTTAATTAAAAATAATTAGAAAATTATTTTTATAAAAATGACTTTATTTATGAACTCAGAGCATCGATATTATGTTAAGGTAATTTTTGGGGATTTTTCTGAAAAAAATGAATTTTCGATGAATAGTGTTTTTATTTAAAAATTAAATTAAAAATATTTAGAAAATTATTTTTATAAAATGGATTTCATTTTTGAAATCAGAGCATTGATATTTGGTTAAGGTGAAATTTTGGGATTATTCTGAGAAAGTTGAATTTTCAGTGAATAGTAAAAATACAGTTTTAGGGTTTCGGTATGTTTAATGACATCATAACTGTGTCATGATGATGTCATGAGATATTTCAAGGGTTGGCCGGCCAAGGGTGATGAATTATTGTTTTGGGGGCCCCATGTGGCCTAACTCCATGATAAATGCCAAGGGGGAGCACATGGGTTTGAGAAAAGCACATGTGAGGTGTCCCTTGGCCATTAATGCTTTATCCCCTCACTTTCCCTATAAATACCCACCCTTTCCTCCTTTAGTTTTCACTCCCAACTCTCCCCCAACGAAGTTCGGGTCTTCTTACCTTCCAAAGAGTCCTCCCAAGGTGCCCCCAAGCCCTCAAGGTCCAATCCTTTGAGTTTCAAGAGTCACGTTTTAAGGTAAGGGATCCGACCCCACTCTTTCTTTTCATGTAATCTCTTTTATGTCATTCCTTTTATGCTCCATGTTCTTATGTGAGAGGATGTTCTTTTATATTCCTTTTACTGCCCTTTTCATTCTTATATGATGATAGATCCCCTCTTACTCTCATCATTTCATTTTATGAATGTTTAAGTGATGCCGTTAGGCTGCCGAATTTTTAAGGGATTCTTTCACCCTTCTCATTTTTCAAGTTCGATTTTCATGTCAAGTATTTCAAGTTCCTTTTTATTATGTTGGGGTATGATCTCTATATCTATCATACTGATCTCTTATTATCATATGATCAGAGACTCTATTTGATCTTGTCAATTCATTTTTTTGAAGTTTAAGTGACGCCGTTAGGCTGCCGAATTTTCATAAGAGCAATCTAATTTTTTTTCCTTCCATGTTTTTCATTTCAAATGGTATGTCCCTCAAATTTCATTACCATGTCCATATTTCCTTCTTATTCTTTCACCCTACTGTTTTATGGATCATTTATGAGTGGGTGACCCATGTCCCCTCTCATTTCAATGTTTTCTTAAACCCCGAAACTTAGCCGTTATGCTGCAGAATTTTCCCCTCAAAATGCCTCTCTCTTTTCTCAAAAATTATTTTATGTTATAAAGTGAATACTCAAAGCTCTTATTTCTACAAGCGTATTCACATATATATCAAAATGTTCCATTTTAAATTCTGGTATTTACATACATGAGACCCGCTTTCCCTTTCTGTGGGTTTAAAGTGACGTAAAGATCATGTCCTTAAAGCAGTTTTTAAAACGTTATGATTATGAAATGAAACCCATTTATTGTATGCTATATGGGTTATTTATGAAATGTTTGATGATGATATATGTGGCTCACATGATAATAAAGGCAAATTTAAGGGTGCGCCCTGATAGCGCTCCAATGCATTGGGTAATGATGTAACCACTAGAGATTACAATTTTCACGATACCTTGGTGAATAACCTTGGTAATTTTCAAATGACACCTTGGGGATGGACCTTGGTGATATGTTCATGATTGTCTATGTTAAATGATGTAGCCACATCTTCAAGTTATGAAAAATGTTATTTTTATTATGAAATGCCTCATGATTTCTTTCTCATGCCTTAAAGTTCTTTTCATGTCCTTATTGAAGTATCTCAAGTTCACATGTAAAATGTTCCTCTTGTTTCCCTTACTGGGCCTTCTGCTCACCCTTTCTTTTGATGTATGTCCCCAGGTTATGAGATGCAGTAATGAACCTAGAATGAACTTAATGTGACGTCTTTCAAGTGTTTAAGAAGAATGTTTTATGTTGTTTTCATGTATTATGTTCCGGGTTTCCAAGACACTAGACCTTAAAGATCCTCAGTTTTGTGTAATGTAATGAAAGTTTATGTTATAAAATGGCGGGATGCCATACTTCAACTGTGAATCACAAGGAACACATAATCTCTTCCCAAACCTCAAAACACAATCACTATCAATGTTGAATTCAGGCAACTTACCTTTCTGAACCAGCTCTACCTTTTTCTGCAACTCACTGTCTTGCTTCTGTGCTTGCTTGATTCGGTCTGATAGAGAAGATTTCACTGATACCTGAAACAAAACAGAAGAACTTCCTGCACCAAAAACTTCTATGCCAAAGTTCATCAAATCTTTAACCAAAGGATCACGTTCCAAACGCAACATTGCTAATGAAGCATTACTTTTTCGACTCAAAGTATCAGCCACTTTATTTGCTTTTCCCGGATGGTAATGAATTGTACAATCATAATCCTTGATTAATTCTAGCCATATCCTCTGTCTCATGTTAAATTCTTTCTGAGTGAATATATACTTTAAACTTTTGTGATCAGTATATATTTCACACTTTACTCCATACAAATGATGCCTCCAAATTTTTAAAGCAAAGACAACAGCAGCTAATTCCAAATCATGTGTAGGGTAATTTACCTCATGAGTTTTCAACTGTCGTGAAGCATAAGCAATTACCAGATCATTCTGCATAAGGACACAACCAAGTCCCTTCAATGAAGCATCACTGTATATAACAAACTCACCATTCCTGGAAGGAAGTGCCAAAACTGGAGAATTCACCAATCTTCTCTTCAACTCCTGAAAACAATCATCACATTCTTTTGTCCATATGAACTTAACACCCTTACGAGTTAGCTTAGTCATTGGACTAGATAACCATGAAAAATTTCTAACAAACCTTCGGTAATAACCTGCCAAACCAAGAAAACTACGGATCTCGGTTACATTTGTGGGTATTGGCCATTCTAAAACAACTTTTGTTTTAGTAGGATCAACAGTTATGCCATCTTTTGAAACAATGTGACCTAGGAAAGAAATTTTTTGTAACCAAAACTCACACTTGCTGAATTTCCCATATAGTTTCTTTTCTTTTAAGGTTTGAAAGATAACCCTTAAATGACTTTCATTCTCCTCTTTACTTTTAGAAAACACCAAAATATCATCGATGAAAACAACCACAAACTTATCCAAGAACTCATGGAAAATTCTATTCATAAGGTCCATGAATACAGCAGGTGCATTGGTTAACCCAAAAGGCATAACTACAAATTCATAATGGCCATATCTAGTACGGAATGAAGTCTTCGGAACGTCTGCTTCTTTTAATTTCAACTGATGGTACCCCGACCTCAAGTCAATCTTCAAAAAATACTGAGCTCCCTGGAGCTGATCAAACAAAACATCGATATGAGGCAAAGGATACTTGTTCTTAACAGTAATATTATTCAAGGCTCTATAATCAATGAAAAGTCTCATTGATCCATCTTTCTTTTTAACAAACAAGATAGGAGCACCCCATGGTGATGTGCTAGGTCGAATGAAACCTTTATCTAATAACTCCTGCAATTGTTTCTTTAAC
This sequence comes from Viscum album, assembly GCA_963277665.1. NCBI lineage: Eukaryota > Viridiplantae > Streptophyta > Magnoliopsida > Santalales > Viscaceae > Viscum > Viscum album. The sequence continues at coordinate 69,018,117 of OY728143.1, forward strand.
TCTAAAAGTTCAACTTGAGCCATTCGATAAGGGGGTTTTGAAATTGGCATAGAATCAGGAACTAAGTCAACAGTAAATTCAACTTCCCGATCATGAATAATACCAGGCAACTCATCAAGAAAAACATCAAGATACTCATTTACCACTGGCACATCATTAATCTGAACAGTTCCTTTATTTTCAACAATATGTGCAAGGTAACATTCATTTCCATCTTTTACTAGTTTCTCAACTTCCTGATATGTTATCAAAATCAAGGGTTCATTCTTGTACACAAACTGAAAATCTTTCTGAAAAGAAACCATTTTATCTCTGCAGTCAATCTTAGCATGATAAACAGAAATCCAATCCATGCCCAAAATAACATCAAACTCTACTAGAGGCAAAACAATAAGGTTTGCTGGTAGATTCTTTCCACACACAAGGATAGGAAGGTTCTTATAATTCCTTTTTGTCTCAACGTTCCCTCCGGGTGTTTTTACCATAAGTTCAGGATTCATATCTTGATATGGAATTTCCAATTTACTAGAAAACTTCTCAGAAATGAAAGAGTGTGTAGACCCTGAATCAAACAACACATTGGCATAATCTGAACAAACAAACAGTGTACCTGATACCACTTCATTCGATGGCCCAACATCTGCTGAAGTTTTTGCAAAGGATTTAACCACCCCTTTCTGCTTGTAGTCTGGCTTCATTCCCCCAGTTGAGTTCTTCGTTGGACACTCGTTTGCATAATGACCCATTTCATTACACTTAAAACATCTTACCGTTGGCTTTTTATTGCCTGCTTGATCATCTTCCTTACAGTTACGAGCAATATGACCAGACTTACCACACCGAAAGCACTTACCAGACTTGGATAAACATTCTCCAGGATGCATTTTACCACACTTCTCACAGGATGGATATTTGGTTTTCTTACCTCCTTGCTTCTTTGATGAATTCTTCCCCTTTTCCTGTCAACTAGACCTCTTATTCTGTTGTTTGTCATAGAACACCTGATCATTGGCAAACTCCATTTCCACCTTCTCTGCACATCGAACAAGTTTTTCATAACTTTTGAACTCACGAGAAGATAAATCCCTTCGATACTTTGGCTTTAACCCTGAGTAAAAACAGTTTATTTTACTATCAAGATCTCGTATGAAGTTTGGATCATACCTTGCCAATCGAGTGAACTTTGCTTCATAAGCAGCCACTGAATCATCCTCCTGCCTCAATTCTAGGAACTGTTTTTCCATCCTAAGACGAACCACCTTAGGAATATATTTCTCAAGAAACATGCCTTTGAATTCGTCCCAGTGAAGATCCTCAATGTCATCACTATCCCTGATATTTTTCACCATCGACCACCACTGATCAGCTTCACCTTCAAAATGGTAAACAGAAAGACTAACCTTTTGATGTTCTGAACACCCCATGACATCAAAAATATTCTCCAGTGCTTTAATCCACCCTTCAGCTTGCACAGGGTCAGATGATCCTCTGAATGATGGGGGATGTTGCCTCATGAAATGTTCCACCACTGACATGTTCCTCTGTAGTTGATCTGGCTGATCTCGTGCATGGATACCACCACCATTTATAGCCTGAGTCAACTGTGCCATCACTGCAACAAACTGTTCAGTTCTGATTCCGACCATCTCAGGTTGCTGATTTGGAAGGTTGTCTTCCTCCTGATGTCGTCCCAACATAGCTGCTTTGTTTCCTCTGCGGAAAACCATTCTGAACACAGAAATATCTTAGGCGAAGCAACATGGTAATCCGTAAATGCTATATCATTTCAATCATATTATAATTTAACACTTTTCTAACTCCTAAAGTTGTCTAAATCGACCTCTGATACCAACTATAAGGCCTCGGCCTTAAACCTTACTTAATATTGAATTAAATGAATAATTAACGTTGAGGATCTTTTCAGGTTTAGAGTTTTAGAAAATTAGAACATAACTATTACATCTCAAAAGATTACAAAGTAGTCACTTCTACTAAGTTTCCATAATAAAAAAAAACTCTTAAAAGAAACATGTCTAGTTCCATGTTTTATATAGCATGACATTCCCTTGATCCCATCCTTGACCTTATTCCACATTAAGTACTGTGAAAAACATTTCAAAAAAACTTGGGGTGAGAATAAAAAGCTCAGTAAGGGATACACAAAGAATGAAAACTGTTAGTTTTTCAAACATCAATTAAACCATGTATACTCTATCAAAGTAATACCTTCACCTTCATGAAGTGGTAAAAACTCTTCACTGAATAAAGTATCATTACTTACCTTTTTGTAACCAAAGGATTGCCATAAAACCCATATAAAGAACACATAACATATATAAAGGTAACTTGGGACATAAACATACTTAAGTGGAATAACCATACGGTCGACTTCCACACATATCACTTAATGGAATATCTATACGGCCAATTTCCATACATACTTAATTGAACATCCATACGGCCGACTTCAGTACCCAATGCATTGGAGGTTATAACGTAACCACCCGTCCTGGTATTCAAGGCACCACCCGTCATATGGTTTATAACGTAACCACCCGTTAAAATGTCCAAGTACCAATATAAAATCATAAAACATAAAACCAATATAAAGGAAAGATAACATTTCCACATTTCAATCACAATATATCATAAATATATTGACATAATAGAATCCTTTATCAAAACCATTTTCAATACCAAAATACATAAAAGAGTATATGGTATTTATTTTATTTTAAAAACATTACGGCTTGTTGAGGAAGCCAAAGACCAAATAATACTCGCGGCGGCGGAAAAGGTCGTTGTCACCGCGTACGTTAAAAAAACATTCCTTTTTGTCATTTAATAAAATGCTTCATAGAAAAAGATTCCTTTTGTATAAAAGTAAAAGTCAAAGGGGTTTATACACCGTATAAAAGAAAGTTGTGTATAAAACGAAATATGCCTCAATGAAAGGAGATTGAGACAAAGTCCCTTACCTCGGGTTCGACTTGACTCGATCGTTCTTTAACGTCCTGAATAATAAACTTGAGTTAATTTATACTTGATTAAGAACCTTTTTAAAGTTCATTATTCCTTTTATATCACTTATTGCCATGTTATAAACATTATGTAACCATTTAAGTTAATAATGTTTTTTTTGTCATTACTTGGTTCTTAAGTGGAAAGTGGACTTCTTACAATTACATGTTGTTCGTGTGGTCAAAGGTTCTTTATATCCAGAATGACATTCCGGATTTGGATATCATATATATCATATATATCCATCATATACATGTATTTATAATATTACATAATCATTTAGAGGTAAGAAATTAAATGCACCGTTCATGGAGACGGTAAGCCGTACATACGCATGAACGCTACTTTCATTTCTATTTCGTATTTTATAGAATGGAATCATAATGATATAAGAGTATATTATAATTCCAGTATAATAACATATATAATATCATTAACTTTATCCTTTACACATCCCACATATGGTATTAACGAATCAAATCACTTTTAGGGGGCGGTAGTCTGCACTTCCTAAAATAAATATATCGTGTTAACCCATAATGGAAAAAATAATGGTATGACATAAATGAAAAATAAAGAAGCTTAAGGAAAGAATAAACATATTATATATCATATATAAAAATAGTGACATCATAATGGCCACCTTTGAAGGTGTTAAATGAGTATTGAACAATCATCGTTTCGGGAGGCAGAATTTCGCCATCCACGGAAACCGTATGTTCTTTAACCATTTGATGTAGTTGTGTGAGAGTGTAGCTCGAATAAATCTTATAACAACATCCTAGTATATTGAAGATACTGGTTTTGTTACAAAAGAAGTAAATAAAAATATTTTAGGGGGTTGCAGAAGCAAAATAAAACAAATGAACAAGAGAGAATGAATCACCTTTAAAAGTGTAACTCCTTTTGGTTTGAGCCTAAAGGCTTACTTTGAAAGGATTCTGCCCAAAGGTAATCCTCTAGGATGAGGAAAGGTATGTGTAGAGAGTAAATGGGCAGGGTATGGCCGATCCAAAGGCTTGAGGAGTGTGTGAAATGAGGTAGAGGTGGGGGCCTTTTATAAGAGGAGAGGAGGGGCACTCTTGGAAAGTAAAGAAATATTACTTTATTTGAAAATGAGTTTCGGATTTAAATGGTCCCAAATTGATATAATTAGTGGATAAGGTGATAATGGTTCGAAATCTACCCATCCGATAGGTTTTGGACATGTGTAGGTTTTAGATATTACATTATCTTTCCATTTTATTTAAATCGTTAAATAATGAGGTCATCGTTGCATCATCATGATGTCATAAATAATTTAATTTATTTAAACTCTAAAAATTATAAAAAAATACTATGATGTAGGAAATCTTTTTAGATTTCCAATGACTATTTATAATCAAAAATCTGATCTTTATAACCCCATGTAAAAATTGTTTTCGTAAAACATATTATGTTTGTGTCATTTTTACTTTTACATTAAATAAAAAGTTATTTATGTCATTTCCCAACCAAAGTGGATACATGGGGTCCCCAAGTTGAACCATGGCTTGTCTTGGTCGTCCATGACACATCCAATGAGGGTAGGACATGTTTCAAGCTTATCTCATATTATTAAAACATTATTTTTACCTTAAACTACACTAATTACCACTAATCGCGATTAAAACCTAATAAGTTACTATTCACCAAAAAATAATTTTAATCTCATTGAACCAAATTTTACTTCTTAATGACAACCATGTATGTCGGATTTTTGAAAATCAAAACACAATGATGGCAAAATTTCATTTAAACGAAAAATCAGTTTCTTTAACTACCACTTAGTGATTTCACTATTCATCAAAAATTGAAGTTTTTCAGAAAATTACCAAAAATTCACCCTAAGATATATTTGATATTACGAATTAAAAAATGAAGTCTATTTTACAAAATTCAAAACATATAAGTCACATTAATTAATTTAATAATTAATTCCCACTGTCAGAGCAAATAGCGTGTTTTTATGAAACAATAAGTATCAAAAGATTGACACTAGTTTAAGTCCGATTTCAAAGTGAAATTAATTCCAACGACCACTATTAGATTTAATGGTAAAAATATTTTCTAATTTCACTTTAAAACCAATTCAAAAGATGATCTAATCATATAAATAAATTAGATTAAAAATAGGTTTTGAATTAAAATACAACATTTTACACTATTCAGGAAAAAAATGAACTTTATCGGAAAGGTACCAAAAATTTACACAAAGTAAATCTTGATGTCCCAATTCTAAAGAAGAGTTATTTTTGGTCCAATAGAATTTATAAGATTGATAAAAACTATATTTAATCACGGTTTTCCGTCAAAAGGTGATAAGTGAACCCTTAGTGAAAATTAGGGTATAAAAGCCTAAAATTGAACTCTTTCCGTATTTTAGGCCTTTATCTTTTATTGGGTAAATGTAAAAACATTTAAAAACATATATAATCATATTTTAGTTATTTCTATCCATTCCCGCCAGTACAACAGCTACTTGTTAACTAACTTTTAAAATAATATTATTTTATTACTTGTGTGCAACGTATGTTTTCAAAGAAACTCATCGTTGCGTATCGAGTACGCTATCGAACGTAGAAACCCCTTTTAATTAAAATTAATATTTAATTCGTAAATATTAATAAATATGAAAATTATTTATTCTTTAATTACCTGGGATGTTTCAATGACCTTGCTCAATATATTGATGAAATAAGAATAATGTGGTCTTCCCCAGAACATAGGTACACCAAGGTAGGTAAAATGAAGATATCCCTCTCTAACACCCAAATCATTAATAATACTGAGCTTCCTGGGTGTAGCTAGGTTCTTGCCGAAATAAATGAAAGACTTGTTCCAACTGACTTCTTATACTAAGACACTTTCATAATGAAGTAGAGATTTCTTGATATTTTTTATATTCTTCCTATCACCCTGATTGAATATGATAATGTCATCTGCAAAAAATAAGTGATATGGCACTGAAATACATCATAATCCCCCGATGGTTTCAATTAACCATTGTTCACTATATGGATAAGATTCATGTTGAGATAGTCTTCTACAATGCTAAAGATAATGGGGGAGATAGGGTCTCCTTGTATCACCCCTCTTTATCACTTGAAATAGCCCTATGGGGATCTATTAATTATGATGGATGTGAAATTAGATCCAAGAAAGGTTTTCATCCAGCTAATAAATTGATCATTGAAGCCAAAACTTGGGAGGACATTACAGATAAAGCCCCAATCCATAGTATCAAAATATTTTTTGATGTCAAGCTTGAGTGAAGTATTTCCTCCTCTTGTATATTTTCTGAGAATATTCACACACTCTGAGGTAGTGATAAAGAAATCATAAATTTTTCATCCTTTAATAGAGCCAAATTGATTCCAAGAGATGATTTTGTCTGAGATCTGAGCAAGTATATTAGCCAAAATATTTTTGAGGATCTTGTATATTGTGTTTACAAGTGAAATTGGTCTAAATTGGATGATGCTGCTTGCATTCTCAACCTTGGTAATGAGGTAAATGAACTAATTATTAAACCCTTGAGTGAAGAAACCATCCATGAAGAAGTTCCCGACCAAGTTACAAAAATCAATCTAGATGGTCTCCAAAAATTGTTGAAATAAATGATTTGTGAATCCATCCCGACCCATATAACTATCCTTTCAAAGTATAAAGAGTGAATATTTAATTTCAAAGTCTAAAGGGATTTTAGTGGGTAGTAAGTTTTTGGCCTCAGTAATAATCATTGGGATAAAACCTTCCCTATGGTCCACATTTCTTGGTGGTACATTAAAGAGATTCTCATAAAAGGAGGCAATGTGTTCAGTGAGGATGTGTCTTTCATTGGGGATGTGATCACCATATTTCAAAGGAGAGAGGGGATTACTAGCTCTTCATTACATTGGAATACAATTAAAAAATAGTGTTTTCCTATCACTATAATTGATCCACCTTGCTTTAAACAATTATTTTTGGATGTTTATTTTGATCCTGATGAGGTTTTGAATCTTGGAAGACATCCTTGCCTCCTGAGAAACTCCTCTGCTAAAGTTGTTTTTATTGATGTCCTATTGGATGGAATTAAGAGTGCCCTCAAAATCATCAATTTATTCATTGGGATATGTGAATCATTTTTTTCTCCAGTCCTTCATAATGGCCTTCAGGTTATTCATCTTGGAGAGGCAAGCAATTAGGTTTCTACTACGTTTTTCTTTAACCCAAATGTCTTGAACAATACTGGAGAACTTAGGGATGGCATTCCAAGCATTATTGAACTGTAAATGGATGGGGAGCTTCTTATTTTCATCATGGAAGATTAACAAAATAGGTTGATGTTAATATTTATGTTTAGTAAATGTGACACATGAGATAGATCTCCAAACTCAAAGTGAAGAATGGTTCGAAAAGGATCTATCAATCCTGCTAGCTATCACACCATTTATATGTCTTTTGTACCAAGTGTATTTATCTCCAATGAGATTTACTATAGTGAGGTTATCCTCCTCAACATAGGCATTGAAATATTTGAGGTAGTTTTGGCCAAAATTATCTCCCATTTTTTCATCAACATGCAGGGTGTATTTTTGGCCAAAATTATCTCCCATTTTTTCATCAACATGAAGGGTCGACTTGAAATCACCTGAGAATCCATAAATCCATGATGGAACTTGAAAGGCTCCTAATTTGATTCCATAGAGGTCTTATATAAATATAATTCTCAAAATTATATATTGCTATATATAAAATTCTCTTGATTTCCTTATAGAATTTTCATGTAATGAATTGGTCTCCTTCTTGAACAATTGTGGGATTTTCCACCCAAATATGAATAACGATCCAAAGTCTATCATGTGGAGTGGAGGTCTGGCCTTTTCCCATAAGGTGATATCCACTATTTAATGGAAAATTATCCAGCTTGAGGAGTATTTTATTTGGATAAGCCACACCAATTAAATTAGGTTTATACTTACCTGAAAGTATCCTTATGGAACTTTCCGTTCTAGGGTTGGCTATGCCTTGTCAGTTCCAGAAGAGTCTCCTCATTTGGACCTTGTTTTGGGGGTGTTGGACCCCTTTTATTTAATCTCCCCTTTTCTATTTCTATCAGAATTTTGGGTCAGTATTTTTGAATCTAGAGTAGATAGGACCTTGACCCCAGCAGCATCACAAAATTTTGTGGCAGATTGATCCTCTTGTCAGGTGTTCCCCCTGAAATAGAGCCTAAATCCTGGTTAGACTTCTTTCCAGCTGCCTAATTTTCAACCTGTTGATTTTCAATTTCAATTGAGCCAGTGATGGTCAAATACACATCCAAATATAGATGCCCATGACTCAAACATGACTTTGGGGTCTTTTCCAGCCTATGTTCCAATCCATCTGTGCTATTAAGGTCTAGTTATAGAATCTCATTGATGTCATATGGGATAAGATCATTCAAGTATTCCTCTACTTGTAAAGAGTAGACCATGGATATGATCTATAATGAACACATAGTATTATCTTCACAGTATTCCTCCATAGGTTTCACATTTTTGACCTCCTACTGCTCATCCAAATGAGGTGGTGCCACTTCCTCTTCAGCCAAATAATCCCATGATTTTCTAGTGTAAAATACTGATTTTTTTTAAACTGTATTTTCTTTTAACGTATTTAAAAAGTAAAAAAATTATCAATATTAAAATTTCATTAGTTCCTTTTGATTAAAAATAATACAATTGTAGTCTTTGGAATAGATTTTATACTTGAATTTAGTACAAAAATGTTTTTGTAACTAAAAGGGTATTTTTCTGAAAAACTATTTTTCATCACATTCTGTGAGTTTAATTTTAAATTAAAATGTAAACATTATACATTTTTTATCTTGAAAAATTTATTCTATATTTTCAATCAGTATGTTCAAATTTTTTAAATATATCACTTTTATTTTTTTCATAACGAATAGTACCCATATTAAATTTTTATTATCACAACAAAGGTAAAATTGGTTAATTTGGGTTAAAACTAATATAATAAGGTCTCAAAATCAACCCAAATCTTGAATTTATCCTATTTAATGAGTTTATTTCGGTCAATTCTATCCAATTATCATATATAAGCCATTTTGGTTTCATTTCCTATAGATAATGACATTTCTAATATTTGAGTAAAAGATAAAGTTAAAAATGTCATTCTCATAACCTTAATATCTCTTAAATTATTATATATGGGAAAAAATAGTATAAGTTAGAATCCAAATGGGTATTTTAAAGATAAATTATTTTTTATGATAGTAATTTAATTTTAATTTTTAGTAATGAAATAATTACCTCAAATGCTTATGCAATGCTAATACAGAATGTATTCAATTAACAGAAAAATAAGATAAATGATTTTAAAAATATTAAAAGTAATATAATATGAATTAGTTATAGTGTTAAAATAATTTTAAATATTAATATGATATATTATTGTTGTATTAAAGAATTATATTTTAATTCAAACTTTTTATTTATGTCTTTTAAGTCAAATTATATGAATAGTGTCAAAATTTACATTAATGATATTTCATCAAAATATTATATTGATAAATTATTTAAAAATCATAAAATTATTTAAAGAGTACAAGTTGGATAATATATGGTCTATAATTTCATAAACTTTCCTTTTATGATACAATTATCAACTTATAAATAAAATTATATTTGTTTGAGAGTAAAAAACATGTTATCGCGATTAAGGTTAAAGTAGTTTAACTAAGGGGATAAACCAAAAGATAAGGTTTAAAACACCACATAAAACTTTACAAAATTATATTGGTTGATATTATTACAACCAAAAACTATATTATATTTTATTATATGTACATTTGGAATTATTTTTTTTGATAATAACTTTACTATAATTTAATATTTTAGGAAATTCCAAAAGTTCCCCTCACATCAATTACAAGAAAACCTCCTCCCCTCACTTTTTCACATATTTTGAGCAATATAGATTGAATAAAACCTTAAAAAATCCCTCATAAACATTCTTATCTACATTATATAGGTTCTTTTATTCCCAAAATACCAACCGTTTGATCCTTAAGAGGGGATCTAAAGGAGTTCTTCCAAAGAAGAGGTAGTCGACTTAACCAATCAATTTCTTTTTAATTATTAATTTAACTCCTATAAATCTATGGTATTTATCATAAAATAATAACTTAAGTATCTTAAATATAATTTTATTTTATTAATAATATGATATTACCATTATACACCTTCTTTCTCATCAAATGGGAAGTGAAAGTATCACTCGTGCATACGTACGGCTTACCGTCTCCACATAGCGATACAATTCATTTTCCACCACCATATTTCATGAATAGTTATTTTGATGGGTTTAGTGTTTATAAATTATATTTATGAAATAATTATAATTCTATATCTATAATTTCACATCTACCTTCTTACCTTCCAATCCATTAAAAGATGAAAATATCACTCGTGCGTATTGTGGACTACCACCTCCACGAAGCGATATGATTTTTTTTCATTTCCATTTTAATCGGATGGTAATAAGGATATATTTAATGAATATATATGATATATATGATATATATGATATAATAATTATTCTATAAATGAGAATTATTATTTACATTTCTTTCATTCTATCCATCAAAGAGTGAAAATAGTGTTCATGCGTACGTATGACCTACCCTCTCCGTAAACGGTGTAATTTATTTTTCTATCTCTATAATTTATGGATGAATACAAATATATCAATAATAAAAATATAAGATATTTATATCATGATTTCTGTATATTATTTTATCATTATTAGAGTACAAGTATAAAGACTGTCGAACAGAAACATTCATGAAAAGTGAAGCAGTTATCACCCATAACTTTGATTTTTAATAACAATTTGTTAATAAAAATATGAAAATATTTCATAAGTAAATAATACATTGTATGATATACATGATTACTTTTCTTTAATAAATTTATTATAAATATATATTAATTATAATAGAGGTTTTAATTCATATGAAGAAGTACAATACTTGAGGTAAGGTGTTTATGTTTCAATCCTATTTTAATCGGGATTATTTATGCTTGAATTTACATTGAGTAAATTATATGATCATTATCTGATAAATCCTTTTAATTTTATTCTTCTATGTTTATTTATGTAGAATAAATTTTTTCCTTTCATTTTCCTCCCTTTGATAACTCTAGATATCAAAAGAATGTTTCTAAGTAAAATCAACTTTGTTTCTATCTTCGGTCTAAAATAATTTTTATTCTATATCCATGTTTTATAAATAAAAATTTCAATAATGATTTTAATATTCTCATATTATTTTATAAATTAATTTTTACTCATGATTTAATTTTTACAAAAAAAATTAATATTATTTTCATTTTCCAAACGATGTACTTTTTTACTTTTTCTACAAAAGTGTGAAAATAAAGTTTTCTTTTAACTTATATGACATGAGCATGATTTATCTCCATCATGACCACTAAATATGTTGAATTTTAATTTACAATTTTCTAGGGTTATTTTAAAATATAAAAAAATCATAGTATTTTTAAAATATTTTTATTTTTAAAAGTGATTTTCAAATTGTAAGGGGTATTTTCTTCAAGAAATGTTTCAATGTTCTTTTAAAAGAATTTTCATATATGGTAACATATTTTTGTGTTAATTATGGTTTACTAGGGATTTGATCCAATGATATAATACTTATTATATCTTTTGATGGTTTGTTATAATGATTATGAGATGTTTATGAAACCCATTTATTCTCATGGGTTATGCTATATTGAGTTGATGAAATGTTTATGAAATGTTTTTCCTTTTCATGGGTTATAATGTGATGATATCGTGAATGTTTTATGGTGGAACACATATGTATGGTTTTCATTTTGTGTTGGGTGGACCCAAAATTATATATCTATCAAATTTATTGGGTAAATTATTATATCTAATGATATAATTACGGGAAAATAGTCGATGTGGTTGATCCTATATGGGAAACAAGTTTATGTGATTGATTATCTATAGGTAAAAAATTAATTTGATTAAAACACTATGAGAAACATGTGTTAATTCCAAATCTGTTATGATTTTTTAGTCTCATTAGTTAACCTTTACATATGAAATTATTTTGATGATTATTATAGTGACACACTTTTCTGACATGAACACATGGTTTATGATTTATATATGAAGACTTGTAACACTTATGATTTGTGTATTTTGAGATGATAATTTTTATATTGTGAATCAATTTTAAGATATTTGATAGATTGGGTATTAACTTCATAAGTTATGGTTAGGATCTTATACCCTTATACGTATATTATGATTTTATATGATCAGTGAATTGATATCTCCCATGTTTTCCCTTACTGAGGATCTAAGCCGAGCCTTTTGTATGTTTCTTTTCTCCAAGTCATGAAGAAATTTTTAAGTAGGGTTTGTAAAGAAGGGTAAAAAGTGTGAAGAATATTATGAGATATGATGAATAATGTGTTTATACAATATTTTTATGTGTTTAGTCCCCAAATACATTAAACCTTCATGGTTCTGGCATAGATCATGATATTATATATGAAATATTCATCTAAAATCATGTAATATCTATTTATGAAAATCTTGTGTTGTTATAGTTGGTATCAGAGTAGGGTTTAGTCAATATTTAGATATTAGTATTAGATAACTTTGGTGAAAACCCTAAGGATAATCCTGGTTATAAGAAAACATCCTAAAGTTTTGGTAAGATATAGATTATGGTTTTTTTCTAACAATACATCTCTGTCTGAATAATAAAAGTGGATGTGGTTCTGGCATAGATTAATATAGGGTTAATAACCCCAAAAATATTTAATTAAGAATATTTCATCCATTTTTCTAGTACAGGGTGAGTGGTCCCTTAATACTCACCTAGTTTGACACACCTTGGGGATATTCTTAGGTTAATCCACATTTTATTTACGAACCACTATGAATGATTTGAATAGATAACATAATGAATGAAATATGATAAACCTAAGGTTTCATAGATTGGAAAGAAGGTTTCATGATTTATACATCATATGAATAATTTTTATTGATTATCCACTATGACAATGTTTCTCACACTATTGTTTTTTGTTTTAGTCAATAGATGGAACTATGAGGATTTGAGTTAACCCAAAATGTGACAAACAATGCAATGATATCCATCATAAAAAAAACCAAAAAAAATGGTAGATTAGAGTTGATACCTTGTAATTATGCCCAATCAGTTATCATTATATATGATAAATAACATATACCATAACAAACTCTCAAACTCACCAAATAATATAAGGATGTAGTTCACTGAGAGCTTGGGTGGTGGAGACCATAGAGTAAAGAAGGATAAATTTCATTCATGTTAGAAATATGGAAAGAGACACTCAGGGGAATGTCACAAAGGAACATGATAATGTTTTATGTATAGAAAATAAGGGAAAATCTATGAATAACTGGGGAAAATGAATATTTTGATGGAGGGAAATTAAGTACATCCCAAGGTACCATTTATAGTTTAATTTCTTATGTGTGGGGAATATGTACATTATCCAAGCCAATTCCTTAATTTAAGGGTTGAATCCTAGAGAAAATAACGGCCAATGAAGTGAAAGTATTCAAGTTTTGTGTATTAGGATTTCATAATTGTGTTATAAAAGTGTTATATCAATGATATTTTGGATATAAGGTTCATGAAACATCTAAGTATTGTTCCACAATATAATTTGAAAATATATTTTTAGTTGGTATAAAGAGATTATTGATATTTATAGGATGGTATTGGTGACCATGAAATTTATTAGTTTATAACAAAGTAATTTAGGTCATATATAATGATGTTTATTGCATTTTTGGATTTATGAAATATATTCAATAGTTTGTGAGCTAATTTTAGGAATAAGGATTGTGTTCATTTTTTTAAAGCACATATATTTTCATGTGAGTCTAACTTAAAATTTATAGATACCATCATGGGTTTATAATTTTAAGTGTGACCATAATTTCAAAGGAATCAACACCCCCTTTTTAATTTTTTTAGTTATGGTATTTTAAGGTGATTTGAATATTTTATTGGGTTTTAAGAAGAACACACTATTGTAGTTTAGATAATCATTTAGGTTAGCGTATGATTTAATTTTATTTTAACTATGGTCTACTAGATGGCGGGATATAGATAATCTTGATGGTTGAAAAGTAATTCATTGAAAAGGGGATATTTTCATAGATATTTATGGTCAAGTTAAGGATTACCATTTAGGTTAGTATTTAAATTTGATTCATGATATTTTGGTAAAATTCAATACATTATAATATTTATCATGGTGATTAATGATATTTTTGGGGAAATTTTCAATGGGTTTAGGTATATATAACCCTTAGGTTTAACAAGTGATTTAATATAAAAGATGATTTGGGAAGAACATGATTAAAATCTTGAATAAGTAAGATAAAGGGTTTGATATAGATTTTTTCGTTAAAATTTTATTTAATGTTGAGATTATTGAGGTAATTTGGGATGTAAGATTATTTTCTCAAACATTGGGTTTTATTATTAAGGCTTTTGATATTAATGTTGTATTTCTTCATACGAAGGTTTATTCATTTTGGGAATTATCTTACCTTGTACTAAGATTTTTTGGTTTTAATTAATGCCTAAATATAGGAGGAATATCTTAATATAATTTTTAAATATGTTAGAAGTTTATTTTAGTGCTTTGGGAATAAAAATTCATCTTTAATACTCTTCACTTGGAGAAAAAGATGTGTTTATAGTGGAAATCGAATGAATGATGAAATTATACTTTTTAAGTAAGTTTATTTAATTATTTTTTTAGTTTAGATGGTGAATTAATTCTTAAATTATAGGAAAAGGGATCTTGAAAAAAAATTATATTACATTCATTTTTGATGAATCAATGGCCTTTTTATACATCATAGATTTATGGTTTTTAGTTGTTTAATTTCTTCTAAACGTGTTCTCTATCAATATCTATCAGTCCTTGGGTGTTTGTTTTATCTTCCATGTCCATATTTTTAATTTACACTAATTTTTAACTACTTATAAACCTATTTTTGTGTTATTATAAATGACCTTCATATTTCCCTTTCTCTCTTTTCAAGAGGAAGTTTTATTAACCCTTTTTGTGATGTGGGATTTCACAAAAGGTAAGTTTAGATGGAAAACCTTTGACTACTCAGTTCAATTTAAAATTGTTAGGATGTAATTTATTAAAGGTATTTAGAATTTAACACCTTGATATTTTAAAATATGGAAATTATGTTTGATGGCGTATAAGACATACAACACCGAGCATAAACGATCTATGGAATATTATTATTTAAATGTGATTGTTATAACCTAGATGTTTAATTGGTTGGTATGAATAAGATTAATTGTGTATAATATATATATATATATAAAGTATATATTAAATTCAAATGTATTTCTTAATTCTTAATAAATAATCACTAAATCTTTAGTAACGTCATTTTATGCTTCAAAAATATGGTTTCTTCAAAAATTACTTTTATTGTTTTTTTATGAGCGAATATTATAATTAATTTCTATAAGTTTTAGTAATTTTATTTTTCTAAAATAATATTATTTTATAAATCATCATACCAAAATTATCTCATGGTGAAATTTTGATATTTTTCTAAAAAGTTTGATTTTTCAATGAATAGTGAAAATACTTTTTTTATTGAAAACTCTATTTTCTTTTGAAGTATTTATAAAGTAAGATTCTATTATAGATTTGTTTTAAAATTTAATTATTTTATTTTTATTAAAAATAATCCAATTATAGTCTTTTAAATTTATTTGATACTTGAATTTAGTATAAAAACATTTTTGTACTTAAAAAGGAATTTTTTGAAAAATTGTTTTTCAATGTGTTTTGCAGGTTTAATTTTTACATTAAAGTATGCCAATTAATTATTTTTGAATCCTGAAAAATGGATTACATATTTTTAATGAATAGTTTAAAATTTTTTAAATATGTAAATTTTACTTTTGGTAAAAATGAATAGTAACCGTAGTAAATTTTTATTAACACGGTAAAGGTATAATGGGTTAATTAGGGTTAAAACTAATATAATAAGATCTCAAAATAAATATAAAACTCTAATTTATACTATTGTGTGAGTTTATTTCTTCCAATTCCAAAAATTTCTCTAATATATTTCATTTTGGTGACATTTTACCAGGATAATGACATTTATAATATTTAAGTAAAATATAAAGTCAAAAATGTCATTCTCTTAACCTTAATATATCTTAAATTATTACAAAAGAAATAGTATAAGTTCAATTATAAATGGGTATTTTAAAAATAAATTAGTTTTTATCATGTTAATTTGATCATTATTTTTAGGAATGAAATAATTACCTTAAATGTTTACTCAATGAAAATACAGTATTTATTCAATTAACAAAAAAATAAATTAAATGATTTTAAAAATATTAAAAGTCATATAATTTTAATGATTTATTATGTTAAATTAATTTTATAGATGAATATGACATATAATTTTTGTTTTAAAGTATTATATTTTAATTTCAACATTGTATCTATGTCTTTTAAGTCGAATTAAATGAATAGTGTTAAAATTGACATTAATGATATTTTAACAAAATAATATTTTATTAAATTGTTTAAAAATAATAAAATAGGATAAGGTGGATAATATATGGTCTATAATGTAATCCCTTGGAAATTTATGATCCAATTATCACCTTATAAGTAAAATTATAACCCTTTAATGTTGAAAAAGACGTTACCACGGTTAAGGATAAAATAAGTTAACTAAAAGGATAAACCAAAAATAAGTTTTAAAACACCACATAAAGCAATAAAAATTATATTTTTAGATGGTATTGCAACCAAATAATATATTATATTTTAATATATGGTCATTTGGAATCATTTGGCATGATAATGACTTTATTGTAATTTAATCTTTAAAGAAATTCCAAAAGTTCCCCTCACCATAATTATAAAAGTCCACCTCTTCCCCACACTTATTCACACATTTTGAGCCATATATATCATCAAAACTATACCAAAATACCTCTCCAAAATCATTATATTAATTATATAGGTTATGTTATTCCCAAAATACCAACACTAGAATTCTTAAGAGGAGATCTATAGGAGAACTTTCAAAGAAGAGGTAATCGCCATAACCGATCACATTATTTTTAAATTATTATTTCACTCCTATAAATATATGGTATTTCTAATAAAATAATAAATTAATTATCCTAAGTATAATTAAATTTTAGTAGGATTATTTAATCACTATTATCCACCTTATTTATCATCAAATGGTAAGTGAAAGTATCGCTCGTGCATACGTACGGCTTATTGCCACCACATAGCGATACAATTCATTTTCCACCACCATAGTTCATGAATGGTTATTATCATTGGGTTTAATATTTATATATGATATTCATTTAATAATTATACTTTTTTAATTATAATATCACATCTACCTTCTAACCTTCCAATCCTTTAGAAAACAATAATGTCGCTTGTTCGTACGTGTGGACTACCACCTCCACGAAGCGATGTGATTTATTTTTCATTTATGTTTTAAATGAATGGTAATAAGGATTTATTTAATGAATATATATTATATATGTAATATAATAATGATTCTATAAATTTTAATTATTATTTATCTTTCTTATATTCTATCCTTCAAAGAGTGAAAATAGTATTCATGCGTATGTACGGCCTACCATCTCTAGAAAAAGTGTAATTTATTTTTATATATTTATCTAATATGGATGAATCTAAATATATATATATATAATTATTAAATTTATTGATATTATGGAACCATGATCAAATTATAAGTATCAGTACTGTCAAACTAAAGCATGTATGAAAAACAAAGCAGTTATAACCGTGAACTTTGATTTTTAACAACAAATTATTTATAAATAAATGATAATATATCATAAGTAAATCATATATGGTATTATAGACATTATTATGGTTCTATAATATATATATATTATACATGTGGTTTGAACTTGTATAAATGACGATGATACTTGAGGTAAGGGATTCGTGTTTTAATCTAATTTTAATCAAGATTGTTTATGCTTGAATATTCATTAAAGAAATTATATGATCCTTATCTGATAAATCCATTTAATTTTATAATAATCTATATATTTAGGTATAATACATGTTTTCCATTAATTTTCCTATGTTTAATAACTATAGATACCAAAATAATTTTTTTAAGAAAAATTAACATTATTTATCTCTTTAGTCTAAAATCCTTTTTATTCAATATCCATATATTATAAAAATGTTTTCAAAAATAATTTTAATATTATAATATGATTGCCTAAATTAATTTTTACCCATTATTTAATTTTTACACAATAGTTTTTAAAAGGAATATTCTTTTCATTTTCTGAATGTGGTACTTTTTGAATTTTTCTCTAAAATTGTGAAATGAATGTTTTATTTTAACTTATACTTTATGAAAAGAATTTCCCAAAATCATGAACCCTCAATATGTTGAAGCTTAATTTAAAATTTTCCAAAGTTAATTTCAAAAATAAATTTTTTTCCATAAAATTTTTGAAATATTTTTATTTTAAAAGTGATTTTCAAATTCGAATGGTTATCTTTCATAAGAAATGTTTCTGTGATATTTTAAAGGAATTTTCATCTATTATAACATCCTTTGGTGTTAATTATACTTTATTGAGGATATTATCTATAAAAAATATTCACTTTATAACACATTAATACATGTTTTATTACACTTAATAAAACCTAGAAGATCAATAGGTTTAGTGTCTTTGGGAAATTAGGTACATTACATAACAACTTAAAACATGAAAAGAAACAAATTTATTGAAAACTTCTTTGACATGACTAAAATGTTCCTTCATACTTAACACTACATGGGATAACATGAGGACATACATAATAAAGGGGTTAGCTATAAATCCTAGTAAGGGAATAAACAAGGCATAAAATAAATAATACAATACATGTCATATAATAAGTGTATCAATAGATCATAAAAGAAACATGAATAATAAGGCATAACTTGATAATCATAACATTGGAAATATGGTAACACCTTAAAACACCACATCATAAACATAAGTCAAGGATAAACCCGCCAAGACTTCATGGTGGAAAAAAGTCCCATAAATTAATCAGGTACACCTCTATCCCAACATGACGTATCATGATACCAAACATTACCCAAGTCATTGGAGCACTATCCAGGAACACCCTTCATAATAATTTCATTATCATGCTTAAGTGTGCCACCTAGATCATATAACATGGATTCATTCAACATCATAATTTATTCCACAATCAAGGAATGTGTAATAAATACATGTAATTATCCAATAAATAATTATATATGCATAAAGGTGAATACCCTTGATAGAAAAATGGATATGGTATTCACTCATAATTATTTTGGCAGGGAAAATCATGGTGCCATTTTGGCAGCATACCGACGTTATATAGAAATTCATAAAATGATTTGATGAGAGAGAAAGGATTATATCATCATTTAGACATGAAATGGATAGTAATAGGGGCATCCAAATACATTCCTCAACATAAGTAAATGGAAATATAAGGCATAACATAACAAATAAACTTGGATAAATAGGATAAAGGAAAGAACCCTTGTGAAATTTCAGCATGGTAATGGGTGTACTTGGGAGGGATTAATGATAGAGAAATGGGTATCTCATCACTTAGACATCATAAGGGAAGCATGGTGGGTGAAAACATACCCCATAATTAGGAATAAAAATAAAAGGTAATAAAATATAAGATATTATTGAATAAAAGTGAGAAAGAGAGGATCCCTTAATTGAGTGTGTAACTCCAAAGGCTTGGGAGGGGCTTCTTGAAAGATTGAGGGTGCCTTAGGAGGACTATAGGGAGTAGATGGAAGAGTATTTACATTCTATAAGGATTTTTAGTGAAGATAAATAGTATATTGGTTGGTTTTATATAGGATAAAAGGGGATTTATTTATTATTTTGGTTTTTGGCACTATCATCAAAGTGAGGAAATTTTATTAAAATAAGGGGAAGGGGAGATACAACAGGCCAAGGTGGTCTAAAATAATGAAGACCCAATGAATCAGCCTTAACAAAAAATCCCATGGTTTTTTCCCATGTTTTCTACCAAATTGGAGAGAAATATATTAGTTTATAAGACCAAGGGCCTAACTTATAAAAACATTACCCTTGGTGATGTGGAGGTGAGTCAAACTCTTAAAGAAATGATTTTAAAATATATTATAATTATTAGATAATTCATTAAGGTTTTATAAAATAAATTAAATAAACATAAAATTTAATTTTTTTAAGGGAAAAAATATATTTTTTCGTGGATTCCTTTAATAGTATTTATTACATCACTATTGGTCCATTATGATGTTATAAAACACACTATATTTATACGGTATTTAATTTTTACCCAAAAATTTGATTGCCTTAAAATATTATGAAAAATTATACATTAGATAATTTTTACATACTATTTCCAAAAATAATATTCATTTTATCCAAATATTTTTCTAAATATGTGAATTTTCACTTTTAAAATAAAAAAAGACATTTATTGAAAATGATAGGTTTTTTACAATAACATTTTTTTAACCCTTATAAAAATTACATTTGACTTCATAAAAATTATATAATTATTTATATTTAATAAAATTTATTTAATTATAATATTTTATTAAAATATTATTTATTTTAAAATCTATTAATTCATAAATTAATTGATTGAATTTGAATATTAACCAAAAATACAATTTTTGCTTTATTAAATCAAAAATTAAAATCATTTATACAGTAACAATAATAGAATGAAAATATATTCATTATTTTATAAAAAATAATTTAAATATTCCTATTTCTAGGTTCTTGATACATATCCCTTTAATACACCAGCATACACCCTAAGAGTAAGGTGCGCGATGGTGGGGTTTCCATGGGGTCATTCGGTGAACATAGTTTGGGTCATGATCTCGATTAGCTTGATCTTCTCCTGTAAATAGTTTCTCTCATGCTTCATTTTTTGGATCTTAGATTGGGCTTGGTCTAGGGAAAATCCCAAAAGTGATATGTCCCTCGGAAGATCTGATAAATGGGATTCATAGGGTGTGATTCTACTGGTTGAGGTCATCGCTTCATTTTTCTATGCCAAAAGGATTTATAAAAACCCTATATCTATAAAAGTCATGTGATCGCTGCTCAGCAGCTATATTATCAATGGTAAAGATACTTGAAGTTCATTTAAATCCAATTGTATATAATAAAACAAAATAAGTTCATGTTTTTTCTATAACCATAAAACATTTACTTAAATCAAAAATGGGAATTTTATTCATAATAGTTTGGATCATTATAATCCTCCCCCATTTAGAAATTTCACCCTCAAAATTTTATTTTCCCACACTAAAATAGATGAGGGTAACTCTTCTTTATCACCTCCTCTAGTTCCCACATTTATTCTTCAAACTTTTGGTTTCGCCACAACAAATTGACTAGGGGCATTGTCTTATTTCGTAGAACATGTCCTCTATGATATAAGATCTTAACTAGCTGCTCCTCATAGAAATGGTCATTATCTAATGGTTCCACCTATAGATTTAGTACATGTGAGGGGACTTTTATGTACTTTTACAATACAGATACATGGAATACATAATGTACTTGAGACAAATTCGGTGGGAGTGATAGTCGATAGGCCACTACTCTGATGCAATCACGGATCTCAAAAGGGTTGATGTACCTTGGACTGAGCTTTCTTATCTTCCCAAATCTAATTGCATCTTCCATAAAGATATGCAGATAAATACCATGTATCCAACATCAAACTCTAGGTCATGTCGATGATTGTTAACATAACTCTTTTTTCAACTCTATGTAGCCTTGATGTGTTGATGAATGGTATTAACCTTCTCCACCATTTACTTAACCATTTCAGAACCTAGAAGTTTTAATTACCTAACTTCATCCCAACACATCAATTTTCTTTACCTCTTCCCATAAATGGCTTCATAGGGATCCATTTGGATTCTCGAGTAGAAACTATTTTTGTAAGAGAACTTGACTAGAGGGAGATGTTGGTCTCATCCTTCTTTGAAGTCAATTGAGCATGCTCTCAACATGTCCTCATGTGTTTGGATGGTCCTCTCAAATTGGACATCATTTTGAGGGTGATAAGTCATACTGAAGTTCATATCAGTGTTTTGGGTATACTTGAGATTTTAAAAAAATTATAGTTGAATCTTGGATCTCAATCAGGCACAATCGATAGTGGTACTTAATTCATCCTTACCACTTATCTGATGTATATCCATGCAATTTGATCTAGTGAGAAATCCTATCAATCGCAGTGATGTGTGCAGTCTTTGTAAGATGATCCACAACAACCCAGATAGCATTGTTTCCTTTGAATGTATTTGTAAGTTTAGTGACAAAGTCAATGGTGATGTTTTCCCATTTCCATGTTGGTATGTGTAATGGTTACATCATCCCCTTAGACTTCTGTATCCATCCTTTTCTTGTTTAAATACAAGAAACTTTGATGTATAATTATAAATCTCCTTCATTATGTTATCCCACCAATAGTTCTCTCATATATCTCAATAAATCTTTGTGCTTCATAGGTTTATGGAGAATTTTGATCTATGTGCATCATAAAACAACTCCTTCCTTAACTCAATATTTTATGGTACACATAGTCTTGACAGAAATCTCACAATTACTTCTTCATTAATATTGAACTCTAAGGATTTCCCTTTTATTATAGTTTCCACTTTCTTCTAAATTCCCACATAATCTTTTTTATCATCCTTTAACCTTACAAGAAGATATGGTTGAGAAATAATTTTCAAAAGGATTGATGATTTTCCTTCCGTTATGATTCTCATGTTCATCCTCTTCAAATATAAGAAGATCTGATCCTTCTCACTTCTCATTATTGATAGAATTGATATGTTCTTTCTACTTAGAAACTCCTTAACCTTATTTTCTTTTCCAAGATTATATTGGATTGAGCAATCGTAATCCTTTATGATCTCTAACCATCTTCATTGGTGTATATTCATCTCTTTATATGTGAATATATATTTAATACTTTTTTATCCATATATATTTTACATTTCTCCCAAAAGAGATAATGTCACCAAATTTTTAAAGTGAAGATCACCACTTCCAACTCTAGATCATGCATGGGATAGTTTTTCTCATGAATTTTCAACTTCCTTGAAGCATAGGATATGACTTTTTCATTTTTTATCAACACACATCCCCATATCTTCTTCAAAGCATCAATGAAAATTATGAAATGTTTCCCAGTTGTGGGTAGTGTGAGCACAGGGGTAGTGATAAGCCTCCTTTTCAAATCCATGAACCTTATTCAAATTCATCATTCCAAGAAAATTTTACTTCCTTCTAAGTTATCTTATTAAGAGGGTTTTAAAATCTTGAGAAATTTCTCATAAATCAGTGATAATATCAATTTAACCAAAGGAAACTATAGATATCTATCATAGATGTTGGACTAGACCATCCTTAAATTTATTTTTTCTTTGAAGGATACAAATATATCCTATTAATTGTGATGATATTCTCCAATAATGATACTTCCTTCAACCAAAACTCACACTTGTTGTACTTTTCCTTGAGCTTCTTCTTTCACAAGGTCTTTAGCACAGTGCTTAGATTCTCCTCATGGTCCTCCTTATTTTTGGAATATATTAAAATATCATCTATAAAGACTATGATGAATTTATAGAAATAATCTATAAAGACTCTATTCATCATTTTCATGAATATTTATAGAGCATTAGTGAGTTTTAATGGAATCACTATAAACTCATAGTGCTAGTACCTCGTACGAAAAGTAGTCTTGGGAATATCCATCTTCTTTATCCTAACTTACTAATATCCAGACCATAGATCCACTTTGGAGAAGTAGTGTTCTCCATGTGGCTGATCGAACAATCCACCAATATGTGGAAAATGATACTTGTTCTTTATCTTGATCTTGTTGAGATCATGATAATCAATAAAAATTCACATTGACCCATCCTTCTTCTTGATGAAGAGGACTGGTGCGCCCCATGGTGAAGCACATGGGCTTATGAATCCTTTATCTAGATTCTTCTTTATTTAATTCTTTAGTTCCTCAATTTCCACAACATCCATCCTATACTGATTCTTGGATATTGGCAACACCCCAGGTATAATCTCAATTGAAAATTTGACCACTCGGCTAGGAGGAAGACTAGGCAATTCCTTAGGAAATGCATCAACATATTCACTCACAATAGGCATGTCTTCGAGGATGATCCTTTCCTTAGTCTCAATAACTTAGTCTAATTGCGATTTATCATAGGGAAATAATATCTATTCTTGAGATGATGGTTCTAAAGAAGATTCATCCATCTTCTTACACTTGTATATAATCGAGGGTTGATTTTCCATATAGAGAGTGATTTCCCTCTCGCAGCAATTTATGATGGTTCTATATAGAGAAAGCCAATCCATGCCCAAAATTGCATCAAATTCCACTAAAGGTAGTATGATAAGGATTTCTGGGAAGTTCATCCCACAAACGTTGATAGGGGAGGAGTTATATACTTGGGATGCAATAATTTACCCATTTTTTGTTTTCACCGATATCTCTACTTCCATGCTTTGTGGTGGTGTTTGGATAGTTCTTCTAAAATTTCATGATATGAAGGAATTCGTATAACTAAGGATGATAACCCTACCTTTCACTTTTTGATTCTAGATCTACTTTATCTGATATAGACATGGGGATGATTATTTTAAACTATAAAACACCTAAAGTGGAATCCAATGACTTTAAAGGAATATCTTATAAATTATATTTATCTGCTTAACTTATGAGTTTCTACATTTCAATCTATATCATTAATGATCCATTTCCTAGAATATATTCTTATGGGATTTTTTCTTTGTTCCCTTAAAAATGGTTCTTAATGAGCTTATGAATTTACCAAACCATATCCCTTGGGAGTGTCAAACTAGGTGCGCGGTAAGGCTCGTTGTCATGTATCTGATTACCCCAAGTCGGGCCCAGAATGTAACACCCCATGATTTCATAGTACATTATCTCTTTAAAGTAATTTAATAACTTATATTGCACCCAACACCGACTTGGATTGTGTTATATAAAAAATTGAGTTTCTGCGAAACAACACATTAGTATTATAATTATTTAAATGATAAATTTATTTATCAATTAAATATTGTAATATGAATAGTAAAAAAGAAATTTTAAATTTTATTTATAATTTATTTAGATAAATAAAACATATTCATAATTAAATGTATAAGTTTTGTTAACATAGTTATATATTTAAAAAAACTATTATCTTAAAAGAACTGCTTTTTATGTCCTTTTGTAAATAATAGTAAAATTAATTTTAGAAACTCCTAAAAATTTAAGTCGGTAAAATAGAATTAATTTTTTAATTCTAAATATTAAAATTAAGTTAGGTTGAATTTTTGGTATTTTTCTAAAAATATTCAATTTTTGATTAATAGTGAAAAATATTGCATTGTACATAAAAATCGACTTTTTCATTTAAATAATTATTTTTAATTAAAAGTTATCTTAAAGTAAAAATAGATACATAATACATATATTATTCCAATGTAATTAATTGGATTCATTTTATAACAATATTGGATATATAAAATTTTATTGAACATTTTAACGTTTTTACCCACCTTCTAAGAACATTTGCAAATTTGTATAAAATGTAATTTTACCACTTCTGTGAGTTAAATTTAAAAAATCTGACAAACACAGTTGTCATCAGTAAGTAAAATGTGGTTTAATTGGATGAAAATATTTTTTTTGTGAATAGTAACTTTTGAATTTTATTTACCACGGTTAAAAGTAAATAAGGCAATTAAAGGTAAAAATAATATTATAATAATATAAAATTACCCCAAAATATGTCCTAATTTTATTGGATAAGTGTTTTTCGACAAAAATCAACATTAGGACAAAAATATGATCCTTTTTTATTCACTTGGGTTAGATTATAACATTTATAATATTTTATTTAAAGAAGAGTTAAAAGTGTTAGATTCAAATTTTAATAACTAAACCATTTTTAATATAGGGTTATACATAAGATAAATTCTACTATAAACATTTATTAGAAATATAAAACTATTTCCTAGATCGTGGTATTTTTTTTATAATTTTTAGACATTAAATAATTAAATGTAGTTATGACACAATGATGATGCAGTAATTACCTTATTAATGAAAGAATAAAAAAATGATACTATAAATAATAAAATAAATATAATTTAACATATTTGATGCCATACAGAAATTTTATGGATGACATTTACATATTAGGTATTATTTAATGCCTTTTTATCGAAGTAATCAAGTTTTTATGACTTTAACAAAAATCAATTACTAAATAGTGTCAAAATTAACATAAATGAGTTTTTAAAACAAATACTATTTTACTAAATGATATAAAAATCCTAAAAATATATAGTTCATCCAAATAACTTTTATAGTGATAGAAAAATTCATAAATAATCCACTTTAGGTTCTCTTGTCTTTTTATAGTAAATATATTAATCATGTAGTATAAACATACAAGAGGACATGGTAAGAGTTAACTTATTTTACAAAGGGTTAAATCTAAAAGATAAGAATACTTTTATAACCTAAACATTTCTAAAACATATTGGTAGATAATATTTCAACCCATAATAATATTATCCTATAAATAAATCAATTTTTATCTATTATAATCCAAGAATTATTTTATAATAAATTAATATTTCAAGCTTTTCCTAAAGTGCCCCTCACCTCTCTTATAAAAGGGAACCTCCTTTTCTCTTTAATTAACACCTAAAAATACCTTTGTCTTTCCAAAACCTTCCCAAATATTATCCCAAATATCCTAACTTCAACCTATAGGAATTACTTTGAGCATAAATCCAACCTAAGGAGCCCTTTTTTCAAATCAAAATGAAACACCCGAAGAAGAGGTAATTATTTTATCACTTCTTTCAATGGTCTTTACTTCTTCTACTTCCTATTTCTCTATTGTTTCCATGCTAAAATAATAAATCCAGTACCTTATACATGATAATATTATATTATAATTATGGTACAACCATATTCCTTATTCTATCTATCCTATGAATAACAATGTCATCATGCGTGCGTATGTACGGCTTACCGTCTCCACACCGTGGTGTAATTTGTTATTCAACATTATGTTATTTGGATGGATATAATGATGAGTCTTATTTATATAAATAATGAAAATAACATTATAATGTTTCTGTATAATTAATATACCATCCAATTCCATACCATTTCATCATTAAGGAAATGATATTGTCACTCATGCGTACATATGACTTTCCATCTCAATGATGTGATGAGATTCATTTCCACATTCACCATTCAAAGATGATTATAAAAATATATATTATTAATAAGTATGTAATATATGACATAATAATTCTACTAGAAATATATATATATTTATTTATTTATTTATTTATTTACATTCACTTACTTCCATTCAATATGATATGAAAACGGAAACAGCATTTATACGTACGTATGGAATACCGTCTCCATAAACAGTGTATTCTATTTCATATATTTGTCTATTATACATATTTATATTATAAAAATATATAATATATAAATAATGACATATATTCTGGATGTAATTAAATCATAATATAAGTGATATTATCAAGAATAACAAGTTAAAGCACGTACGATAAAGAAAGTGATTATTAACTGAAATGTTACTTTAACATGAAAATTATTATTAAATGGGTAGTATAAAGTCATAAATGAATCATGTATGATATCATAAACATGAATATGTTTATGGTATAATTTAATAACATACTATGGTCATTATACATGAGATTAAACGTACCCTTAACCAAAGAAAAGTATACGGCAAGGGTTAATTCCTCAATCTCATTATTATCTGAGATTGTTTATGTGTAAGTATTTACTAGGAAATATTTATAATCCATGTCCATGTTTCATAAAAATGTTTTCAAAAGGAATATTTTAAGGTTTTTTTAAAGGGAATATTTATAAATATCGTCATTTTAAATGTTTTAAAGATTTCTTTTTCTAAATCTTTTTAATTAATTTCCATGTTTTCAAAATGATTTTAAGTATTTATTTATATAGACATGATTGTTTTAAAATGTTAATTCCTTTTAAAAGTTTCAAAGTGGTATGGGAAACTTTGATTCAAAAATTTCTTTTAAAAGACTTCAATTATAAATTGTGTGACTTTTAAATGATTTCACAAAAAAGAGATATTTCTCTCAAAGAGTTTTACTGATCATTTTCAACTATGTCAACATCCTTCACTAGATATTATTCTTAATTGAGGTTGATTTATTATAATACAATCTTCCATATTGTATTGAATGAGTTATGATATGTTTGACTGTGGATATGATATTTTTATACCATTCAAGTTTTATGGTTAAATTATTGACATTTCTTATGCTAGTTTTAATATGAATGTTTATGTTTTGTTTCAACATTTTAATATGAGGAATAAGTGATGGGCGGGGCCTTCTATTGCCCCTCGATGCATAGGTAGGTCTCATGAGACAAACTAGTGTCTTAGAATAAGGCCATGACAAAATATTTTTGAATGATCTTGGCACAAGGCCTTCACATAGAAGTAATTATGTCTGGTATTATGCATTCCCTCATTATGAAATTAGTTCTTACATGTGATTATTCGACTAGTAGAATATCCATGTGCATGTTTATATAGTAATGTATGATTTATTTTTTCCATATTTTGTTTAAGTTTAGTTTTAAAAGGATGTTGTTTTTATTAAACATCTTGCCTTAAAATTTTATAGCTTCCACTAAATTATTTACCCTTACTGAGCATCGGAGCTCACCCATTTCTTGTGTTTTATTTTCCCAGGATTCCAAGAAATGTATTATGATTTATATTCAGGGTTAAGATAGGGGAATAATGGAATTATCAGAGTATTATCTATGTTTTATTTTATGTTATAAATTTTAATGTAATGTTCATGTATGTAATATATTTTCCAAGACTGATAAATTGATCTGTCCTTCAGAACTTGATTCCTTGTAATCATGAAAATGTATTAAATTAAGGCATTGGCTTCAAGATTCTGAGGTCAGGGTGTTACACAGAACATCTTGTCAGAGTTGTTACCCCTAGGTATATTTGTGCCAAAACCATGTCCACTTTTATTATCTAGACAGGGATGTATTTTCTTTATAAAACACTTACTCTGTACTTACCAAAATTTAGGGATGTTTTCTTATACTTAGTATTACCCCAAATGCATTACCTATATTTTTCTAATCCTATGGTTTTCGTTATAATTTTCTAATCCTAATCCCAAAAATAACTAGACATATCCTATGATACCAAATATAAAAACTCTCATCTTCATTACACAACAATACATGTTTTATTACACTTAATAAAACCCAGAAGATCGATAGGTCTAGTGTATTTGGGAAATTAGGTACATTATATCACAACTTAAAAGATGAAAATCAACATATTTATTGAAAATTTATTTGACAAGACCAAAACATTCCTTCGTACTTAACACTGCATAGGATAACCTGAGGACATACATAAGAGAGGGGTGAGATATAAAGCCCTGTAAGGAAATAATCATGGCATAACATGAGTAATACAATACATTCTATAAAATATTTATATCAATGTATCATAAAAGGAACATGAAAAATAAGGCATAAAATTATAATCATAACATGAGAAATGTGGAAATAACTTAAAAAAATTGCATCATAAACCTAATTCAAGGCTAAACCCACCAAAACTTCATGGTGGAAAAAATCCCATAAAGTAATCAGGTACACCCCTATACCAACATGATGTATCATGATACTAAACATTACCCAATGCATTAGAGTGCTATCAGGGATCACCCTTCATAATCATTTCATTTCTTATGCTTAAGTGTGTCACATAGATCCTATAATATGGATTCATTCAACATTATAATTTATTATATGATCAAGTAATTTGGAATAAATACATGTAAGTCTCAAATAAATAAGTATATATTCATAAAGGTGAATACCCTTGATAGAAAAATGGGTATGGTATTCATTGCACAATTATTTTGGCATGGAAAATCGAGGTGAAATTTCAGCAGTATAATGGCATCATATAGAAATTTAAAAAATTGGTTGATGAGAGAGAAGGGGTTATCTCATAATTTATACATGAAATGTACAGTAATAGGTACATGTAAATACATTCCTAAAAAAATAAAATGGAAATAGAAGGTGTAACATAATAAAGAAACTTGGTTAAAAGGAGAAAAGAAAGAACCCTTGTGAAATTTTGGCATGGTAATAGGTGTACATGGGAGGGTTTAATGAGAGATAAATGGGTATCTCATCATTTATAAATCATAAGGTAAGTATGGGTGACATTTGAAAACATACCCCATCATTAGGAATTAAAAATAAAAGGTCATAACATAGATGATATTCTTGAATAAAAGTGAGAAAGAGAGGATCCCTTACTTGAGTGTGTGAATCCAAAGGCTTAGGATAGGCTTCTTGAAAGACTAGGGGTGACTTGGGAGAACTCTAGGGAGTATAGGTAAGATCATATATGTTCTAAAAGTATTTTTAGTTAATATAAATGGTAGATTGGGTGGGTTTATATAGGAAAGGAGGGGGATTTCTTTAATATTTTTTGTTTTGGACACTACATAATAAAATATTCAAAATCACAAACCATCCCATGGTTTTTACCCTTGTTTTCTACCAAATGGGAGTGGTATAAGTTATTTTATAAGACCAAGGGACGAAATTATTAAAATATTACCCTTGGTGATTTGGAGTTGAGTCACACTCTTAAAGAAATGGTTTTCAAATCTTAAAATATATTATAAGTCTTGGAGGATTCATTAAGGCTTTATAAAATAAATAAAATAAACATAAAATTACATTATTTTAAAGGGAAAACATATATTTAGATGAGGATAAATTTTATAGTATTTATTACATCACTATTGTCCCATTATGATATCATAAAACACACCGTATATTTAAATAGTATTTAATTTTTACCCAAAAATTTGACTGTCTTAGAAAATTATGAAAAAATCACCATTAGAAAATTTAGATATCCTGATTCCAAAAATAATATTAATTTTATCCAAATAATTTTTAAAAAATTTTAATTTTAACTTTTAAAATAAAAACAGGCATTTATTGAAAACGATGTGTTTTTGATAATAACATTTTTTTAACCCTTATAAAAATTACATTTGACTTCATAAACATTATATGATCATTTATATTCAATAAAAGTTATTTAATGATAATATTTTATTAAAATATTATCTATTTAAAAAATAAATTGATTCATAAATTAATTAATTGAATTTTAATATTAGCCGAAAATATAATTTGTGTTTTATTGAATCAAAAAGTAAAATCATTTAAAAAGTAACAATAATAGGATGAAAATATATTCATTATTTTATAAAAAATAATGTACATATTCCTATTGATAGGTTTTTGATACATATACCTTTAATACACCAGTATACACTCTAAGAGTAAGGTGTGTGATTGTGGGGATTTCATGGGGTCATTTTGTGAACATGGTTTGGGTCGTGTTCTTGATGAGCTTGAACTTCTCTCATAAATGGTTTTACTCGTGCTTAAGTTATGGGATCTTAGATTGGGAATTGTCTAGGTAAAATCCTAGAAATTCTATCTCCCTTATAAGATCTAATAAATGGGATTCATAGGGTATGATTCTACTAGTTGAGGCCATCACTTCCTTTTTCTATGCCAAAAGGAATTTTTAAAACCCTATATTTATACTAGTCATGTGATCACTATTCAACGGCTATATTATCAATCATAAATATAATTAAAGGTCATTTAAATCCAATTAGATATGACTAAAAATTAATTTTTTATTATTATCTTAAACCCCCTTTTAAGGGATGGGGGGAACTCAACATGACATCAAAGACTTAAGACACACACCAAGCCCTAACGATCCAAAAGTACACGGAAAAAAATAAACTAGATCAATTCAACAAAGAAAAGACCCTCCCCAGAAATTGGATACTGTTTCTGACGCTTTCACTGGGGCGCGCGCATCCGTCCGTCTGCAGAGGAGGACGCGCTGCATTGTTGCCCTACAGTCCCGCTTTCCAAAGGCGGGCGGCATTTGCTCCTTATTCAGGGACATCTGCTCCTTGATCGAAATGGGATGATGGGATGTCAGTTCTTCCTTCTGCGGATTCCACCTCATAACTCGTCACTTAGTCCAGGTCTCCCTCATAGATTTAATATGTTGTTCGTGAAACTCTTCCCAGTGCCATGTTTCTATGGACAACGGTTAATTACACTGCTTCTGTCGGGACATTCCAAAGGGTCTGGTCAGGGCAGCAACCTTCAGTCGGGGGAGTAGTCACGTCGAGGCATTAGTAGCATGTCTGGACGCTGGGGAACTGGCATGTCTGTCCATTATCCCTGGTCATAGGGATTCTTGAGGGCGTGGAAGCCTGAGGCATCCCACATCGAGCGTGGGGGATTATATGCCATAGACATATATCCGAGGTTTTCCTCAACTTTCTGTGTTTAACATAGGTTATACCGCGAGTTTAACGTCCAGCAGAGATGGATCAGCCTGATCAGAGCATTATCTAGAATGGATCAGATTGAGGGATTTCCATTGAAGGGGTGTCGATACCGGGACCAGCCCACGGGCGGCTGTGAAGAGGAGCGGACCGACATGGTCTCACCGGGATATGACGGTCCGGGTGAGAATCAGGGTGGATGATGGATGGATGAATGAAGTGGAGGGGGAATGGAAAGGGACCATCACAAAGGGGGATGGTGAAGTTGGGCTTGAGCCTCGAAGAGACCTCCTACGTATCCTCGTGGCAGGGAATCAAAGTCCACGTAGTTTGGGATGGTGTCGGTGAACCGGCATGAAGGTGGACCGTGGTCCGATGGATGTCGTCAGCGAACCAACATGAAGGTGGGCCCTGGTCCGATGCGTCAGCGAACCGACGTGAAGGAGGACCTTGGTCCAGATGGTGTGGGGCTTACACACTAGGCTGCCCGAGTGTGGATGAACTGACGTGAAGAAGGTCGGAGTGACCAACAGGTGGTGGGCTTGAACCTCGGAGAGGCTTCCTACGTACCATGTCGTGACATGGATCAAAGACCACGTAGTTTAGGTTGGACACCAGAAGGCCGATGCGAATGAGGAGGACCAGGGGGTCCTAGTGGTGGTGGGCTTGGACCTCATGGAGGCTTCCTACGTACCATTCCGTGACATGGATCAAAGACCACATAGTTCAGGTTGGTCACAACGACTTGTCGCTGGACCAGAATGCAGTTTAACATCGTGTGGGACGAAGATGAACTCCGACGTGAATAAATGACGAGAGGTGGGATTGAACCTCATAGAGGCTTCTTACGCACCGTGCCTTGACATGGATCAAAGACCTCGTAGTTCAAAGGGTCTTCATCGGCGAACCGATGTGAAGGTGGACCTTGGTCCGATGGGTGGTGGGCTTGAACCTCAGGAAGGCTTCCTACGTACCATGCCTTGACATGGATCAAAGAACTCGTAGTTCAAATGATGGAAGTCATCAGAGAACCGACGTGAAGGTGGACCTCGGTCCAATGAGGGATGGGCTTGAACCTCGGGGAGGTTTCCTATGTACCATGCCTTGACATGGATCAAAGACCTCGTAGTTCAAACGGTTTCATCGGTGAACCGACGTGAAAGTAGACCCAGGGGTCCACTAGTGGTGGGTGTCAGCGAACCGATGTGAAGAAGGGACCTTGGTCCGATGGGAGATGGGATTGAACCTTTGGGAGGCTTCCTACGTACCATGCCTTGACATGGATCAAAGTCCTCATAGTTCGGGATGGTCACAACGGCTTGCCGTCGGACTGGAATTGCAGTTTAACGTCATGTTGGACGAGGATGAACTCGACGTGAATAAATGATGGGTGGCTTGAACCTCGTGGAGGCTTCCTACGTACCATTCCTTGACGTGGATCAAAGACCTCATAGTTCGAATGGGTGTGCTATTTAATGTCATGCTGGATGGGGGAATACAGTTTAACGTCATGCTGGACGAAGGTATTTCCATGGCCGATGCTTACTCTAAGCCCACGTGATTCATGCTCGGTGTGAGAAACAAGAGGTAGCAAGGACTTGATGATCACGTCGTGAAGGGTGCGTCTGTGAGAAGCGAAGAGGGGCTTACGCGTTAGGCGGCCCATGGTGCTGGGACTTACTCCAGGATGGAGGCCCGAAGTGCGGAAAAGCGCAGCGAAAGAGGGATTTGGGACCAATGATGGGAGGTGCCTCGTTCCCTACCACGCCCTCCCCTGACCTTGGTAGTGGGGAAGTACGGAGATGCAGGGGTGCAGCCTTCCCCAAGAGGGGCAAGGGGCTTACACCAAGGTGGTTGACCTTCTCCCATGGACATATGCTACTCCGAGAAGGAGGATATCATCCCTTGTGGAGGGGGTGATTCCACTCCCGCGGAGACGAGTGGCGTAAAAAATGTTCAAGCGGGGGGGACCCTTCGTGCGAGGCGCGAGGTCGGGTCATAGTTTAACGCCATGTGTTGAGGACGTGGTGCTTGGCAGTTTAACGTCCTGCAGCTCGGACGAGGTGGGTTCACTCCACACCCCTAGGACTTACATAACTGGTACACTTTGCTCCTTGGGGGAGGGAAGGTATCAGTAAGGTCATGGTCAAGGGGGGTTATAGAGCGAACCATCGAGAGGTCCACGTTAGCATGGCTATGTGAAGAAGCAATAGCCGTTAGCGTGCCTATGCGAAGAAGCATTAGGCTAAGCGACGCTATGAGTGGTATTTTCTGTGGGACTTTGAAATCACATCGTGCATACCTAGAGGGTCGCACGGGAAGGGGAAGTGACAAGCAAATGAGTGTGCTTCGCGAAGCGGAGTGCCTTGGCATTAGCATGGGTCAAAGGTGTGATTGGAGGGTGCTTCGCGAAGTAGAACAGAATTCACGGAGCACTGCCTCGCGAAGAGGAGGTGCCTCGTGAAGTAGGGTGCTGCGAAGTAGTGTGCTTCGCGATGTGTGGAGATCCTGCCCTAGCATGG
The DNA here is from genome assembly GCA_963277665.1 of Viscum album. NCBI lineage: Eukaryota > Viridiplantae > Streptophyta > Magnoliopsida > Santalales > Viscaceae > Viscum > Viscum album. Next base: position 69,053,436 of record OY728143.1, read on the forward strand.
AGATCACTAATACAGGATGGGTGTTTTGCGAAGCATAAACGCTCCGCGGCTGCCCGGGTTCACTTGGGAATCCCCCTCCTTCGCGAATTCCCTTGAGCTTCGTGAAGGTCATCCCTCTCAGAAGAGGGGATCAAAACGAGACAAAGCGAAGGCGTCATGCGAAGTAGAAGTACCTCGCGGAGCTCATGATTCCCAGGGAAAAGGGTGCTTCGCGATTCGGGAGAGGAGAAGCTGAAAGGTCAGATTGTCCGTCCTCTGGACTCAGCAGGATCCCGGTATTTATAGGCAAGGGGCGCCGCGAAGCCGAATTCCCACGCCGTCTCCAAGGCTTCGTGGCGCGCTCATGAACGTCAAATGCGTTCGCAGAGAGGTACCGCCTCCTGAGCTTCGTGGCGGGCTCGCGAACGTCAAATTCATTCGTGGAGAGTTACCGCCTCCAGAGCTTCACGGTGGGCTCGCGAACGTCAAATCCCTTCGCGGAGAGGTACCGCCTCCGGAGCTTTGCGGGACTGCGATGCTCGGGGTGCTTCGCGTCGGAGCTTCACGAGGCAGCGTGCGGGACTTCTTTTTCGTCCCTTCCTTTCGTGCAATATTTTGGCACCAAAAAATGCCCCCCCTCAGACCTGGAGCCGCGGAAGGCTAAATGGTCGAAGTCTGAGGTAAAATCGCCAAAATTGTCGGCGGTTCGCGATGCGACTTCACGAAGAGGGCCCGCGGTGCTGACTGGGGCCATGGATCCGGATGCGTTGCGATGATCCCCGCGGGAGGGGAGCGCCGCGATGCTCCGGGGTCGCCTCCTATAAATAGGAGGGTCGACCTCTTTTTTCTTCACGCGATTCTCTTGTCTTTTTTGTGCTCTCGATTTCGCGAAGCTCCGCGTACTCCGCGCCCGCTCTCCGCGAATCGAGCTTCGCGGTGAACCGCGGGTCTCAGACTCCTCGACCGCGCCAAGAGAACTCCTGTTTTTTGGCCTAGGTCAGACTCCGTGGCTTGGTCTCGCGACCGACCTTCGCGAGCCGGCTTCACGATCCAGCTTCGTGATCCGTTCTGGAAAAAATTCTTTTCTGAGTGCCGGAACCGAAATGGCCCATCGAGAAGCTGTATTGGGGGTGATCGCAGATGCCGCCCGTCAGGATGAGATGGCCAACTGTCCAGGCCTTGGGGAGATGGTCTGAAGCAACTTGGACCACATTTCTTTGACAGATCTACTATCGGAGGGTCAGAAGAATTATCCGCAGTGTAAGAAGCTTCCATTGTACAGCTTCGGGTTTAGGGATGACGTCTTAATCCCTAAGGCGAGTAGGGACGAACCGGTTAGCTGGTTTAGGAGCATTCCATGTCAGCACCAATGGTTCAGGGTGGCCGATGGTCATGCGCAGGAGGACATCACACCCATTACCGTCGACTGTCTCTACAACCACGTGAATAATATTGACGGGAAGCCACTACAACCGGAGACGTCCCCTCCTCTCTACCGTACCATGTTGAAGGCGGCTTTGCAGGATTCGAAGAAAGGATGGTCTGATGAGTGGGACCTGCGCCAGGGCGGCAACTTTACTGATGACTGGGCATGGGCCTACTGGGTAGGTGCCTCATGCGAGGAGTTTGGGGCCGAGCTGAAGAGAGTGGGGTTATATGAGGCGGCATGGGCCTCCCAATTCCACATTTACCAACCGAAACAACTGATGCCGGAATTGCTGAGCAGATGGTCATTTAGGACCAATACCTTTCACCTGCATCACGGGGAGGTGGGCATCAGCCTGTGGGATGTCCACCAGATTTCTAGGGTTCCGATCTTGGGGGCTATGTATGATGAGTTCCTCCCCGTCATGAGCGCGTGGGAGGATACAGATCAAATTCCGCGACTGGGGTCAGTGCTGATGGCACTAGTCCCTGGAGAGGACAAGGAGGCAGTGAGGGATGCCCACTTTAAAAAATGGTTCAAGTGATTCCTGAATTTCCCAGAGAATCGAGAGTTCCCTCCGAGGCCTCGAACTTGTCTGAGGGCAGCCCAACGGGGTAAGGAGCACTTGTATTGGCTGGTCTTGGAGGACAGCCAATGGAAGACTTGGGGTTTCAGTGTCAGCACTGAACAATAGCCGATAGTCAGGCTGGCGGCGTTCATTGCGGCTCTCATCTGCGGTTGGATCCTACCAGTGAGGGATACAAGTATGGGGGTGCGGCCCAGCTCGTTTATTATGGCGTCCATGTTGGCCATGGGGTAGCGGGTCAATCTGAGGATTCCAATGCTCGCCAAGCTGTACAGAATGATGCGGCACATTAGCGAGGGCAAGAAACCACCAAGGATATGCGGGCCCTTCCACCTCTTGTATGGGTGGATTGTGGTGCACATCAGGGGGGGTCTATGAGTATCCAAACCCCATTTCTCCATCGGGATCAAACTTCCGCCCCTCCATACTGAATGCGGTCGGGAGCTTCCCATTCAAACTAACCGTGCCGATGGTGCTGAATCGGGTGTGGAGGGCGGATGAGTTTAATTTCCACCCCTTCCCATTGCCGACGGGGATACTTACTAACGAAGGGCGGGGAACGGAAGAATACCGGGCTTACCTACTGGCCTTTCGAGGCGGAGTTTTGGTGGCATGAGTGGATCGTGAGCCACTCTGCGAACCGTACACCCCGCATCGGTTTGCGAGGCAGTTCTGGTGCCTCTAGCGGCTGACCCCGCAGGTCTACTGGGAGGTGCGTCACGAGGATCACCCATGTGTGATGGGGCAGTTGTGGCTCATGTTCACACGGGTAGATGGGAAGATGCGAATCGCATTGCCTCCATCCACCGCCACTTTCGGATTGGTGAAGGAGTATGTCATTAGTTGGAAAGATGCTTACCCAGGGGATATGCTGAAGCATCCAACTATTCAGGTCGGTGATGGTGGGCCTCCTCTATCTCGAGGTTGGGGTCGGAGGGTAGCTAGGGCCTCTCGCGGTGGCGGGGCTGCAACGCTCTTTTGACGGGGTCAACCCGTCCATGGGGGGAGTCGACCCCCGGGTATTGTAACAAACCAAAAACCTTTTATTGGTACTTTTGCGCTTCAATTTCTTCCTTCTTTGTTTTGAATGTCATAGCACGCACGATTTCCACTATTTGAATCACCTCGTTACATCCCTACAATGTTTGCGGGACGTTCAGCGATAATTCCCCAAGCCCACGTGGGTTGAGCCTGATGTGAGAAACAGGAGATAGTTGCCTTCTCGTCCCACCTAACATAGGAGTGGAGACCATGCTCCGGGCATTCGGGATTTGGATTACCAGTCCGGATTTCCGAAAGATGGGAGAGGCTTAACCGGAGAAGGAACTTTTCAGAACATCTGAATTACCGTTTCTTCAGCGTTCCCTCATGCACGAACGGTGCAACACTAGGGGCACTGGAATCAGTCCGAACAGGCGGAAACGGGAAGCATGAATTATGATGCCCAAGATTCGAAGCACTGTGGGGATGGCGTGACAATAAAGAACAACCATTAACTATAGAGGAGAAGTGGTATCCTTACTGCGTTATCCTGTAATGGGGACAAAAATGAGGGTCAACCGTTGACCATGTTCGAAACATGGGACCATGTCACAAATATTGTCGGTCAATCTTTCGGGACATTAACCCAGGACAGTTGGCGGACCATAGGTCAAACATCCATACTGTTAGGGGGTCCTTCCAAACATGACCAGTCTTCCAGAACGTTGGCCCAGGACGGTAGGTGAGCCGATGCGGCATGAGACCAGGCCGTTAGGGGGTCCCGTCAGACATGGAAGGGGATGAGGGTCTGAATAAGGGGTACGCAAAGCGTGGAATATGGAGTGATGGTTTGTCCGAACAAAATCCAACACTTAGGTAGTTACACCACCATGGTGGGAGTACGCCAGATGGGTGCGTTGTCTTGGTCATGGATCCTTCCTTCTTTGGGACAGGGCCTCTCTAGCGAGGGGTCCGACCAGGGGGCCAGAAAGGGGAAGGATGGGATTGATGATTTCTATGGGTTGGACCCTAGGAAAAATACCAGGGTGTCTATATGTATCCCATGAGGATGGGAATCAAGCCATACGTAGTTCTGGATGTGTGGTTTAACGTCATGCAGGACGATGAGAAGCCTGGCCGTGTTGGTACACATCATGCCAAAACTACTAAGCCCACGTGAGTCATGCTCGGTGTGGGAAACAAGAAGTAGTGGTGGGACTTTCCCGACACAGAAAAGGGAAGGTTAGGGTGAAGGGACGCTTGGTGAATACCAACCCCATGATACTAACACGCCCATGTGGCGCACTTTGATGCGCGAAGAGATAGAGCCAAATATGCTGGAATTCCACGTGAACATGAGGAAGTGGAAATGTGTGAACCGTGTCGCTCGAGGGTTGGATCACAATGACGGCGGCATGATGATAGAGGATAACTATTAACCGTGGCGGAAACGCAGCGTCCATATCGCATTATCCTAGAATGGGGACAAACAAATGAGGGTTGACCATTGACCATGTTCGAAACATGGGACCATGTCGCAAATGTTGTCAAAGATCCTTAGGGACGTTGGCCCGAAACGATTGGAGGGCCCTTAGTTCCAGCATCCATGGAGCGCCCTTAATCCTAGTATCCATGTCATTCGAGGGTCCTTTTGGATGTGGAAGAGGATGAGGATCCAAAAAGCGGGCTCACGAAGCTTGGTCATGGGACGAGGGGAATGTCCCCATGAAAATTCCACACTTCGGGCTTTGTCAAAACACATCTGAGTACGACAATGAGACGTACTAGATAGAGGGAGGAAACATAAGAGGCACATGGTGGAGTAACTCAAATACCTGGCGTGAATGAGAATAGGGGGTGTGTGCAGTGCGGTGAACAACCCGACGCGAATGAGGACACAATCCCATATCACACCGCACGACCTCCTTGGGAGAGGTTTTTGGTCAAGGGACTGAAAGTGAAAGTTAGGTTGGGCCCGCGGGGAAGTTCCCGGGCACTCCTACGTATCTCATAAGTATGAGAATCAAGTCTCACATAGTTCTTGATGAATCTTAGACCATAAATGGGTAAAGGGAGCAGGGGACACATGGCAACAAAACCCGACGTGAATGAGGACCTAAGCCCTACTTACCATGCATTATCCGGGGAAATGCTTGAGTCGAGGGACCGAACACAAAGGTTAGGTTGGGCCCGCGGGGAAGTGCCCGGGCTCTCCTACATATCTCATGAGGATGAGAATCAATCCATACATAGTTATGAAGGGTGGCACGGTAAGGTACTAGTGTCAGGGGAAAAGGGAAGTGTGGGCGTGGCCCTTGCACTAAAAGAAGCGGAATTTGATAAATGTTGTTTGTCCTTTAAGGTGAGTGGTTTTTTTTTGAAGTGAAAGGCCTTGAGTAGTAGGTCGTGGTTTCACCACAAGAATAAAGTCGTGATAGGCATTGACAAATGGCATGGCACGTGACCAATACCCAACGTGATGTCCTCTATAACGAGTTCATCACAATGTAGTGTCGTTTTTTGTCATGCGACCATGACGATAATGTCACAGTTTAGGGTCGTGTGATAGGACCAAGCATGCATTTTATCGTCATATAGCGCAGACGTAGCAGAGGCGATGCTAGGAGGGGAATGTGTATGGTGTCATGCGACACAACTGACGTGAATGAGGATGTATCCCACACCACACCACACAGTCCCATAGTCAGGGTCCCAGAGGTAGGACATTGAACTCAAGCTGGACCCAAAGACAGAAGGTATGGTCGTTCCTACGTATCCCATCAGAACGGGAATCAAGCTGAACTTAGTTCTAGATGGATCATAGTTTATGGTCTTAGATCTCGGACCATGAATGGTAATAACTTTCCAAGTTAGCGCAGACGTCAACCTGATACCTAATCCCACGTGAGTTAAACTCAGTTTGGGAAACAAGGGGGGGAATCCTCATCGCAATACTTGGGGCGTCCATCAGAGGGAAGTCGGCAGAGAGCCCCGAAGGACACCTTTGACGTGGCTTGTTTCCCCAACGCGCAAACGTGCATGAAGGAAAAGTACCAAGAGTTCCGAGACTCTACTTGGACACGATGAAGTGATGAAGGGTGTGAATCGTGTAACTGACATTTTGGGATTAATGGGGTTGGCATGGTGATAGAGGAAAACTATTAACCATGGCAGAAAAAACAGTCTCCATATCACGTTAGCCTAAGGTGGGAACAAAAAACGAGCATCGACCGCTGACCATATTCGCAATGCGGGATTTTATCGATTTTTTGTCTGAAACCCTCAGGGGCGTTGGCCCGTAATAGTAGGAGAGCCCTTGGGCGTAGTATCCAGGCCGTTCTTGGGGGTCCCTCCAGGTCTGAAAGATGATGGAAGCAATGATGCAGGGATACGCAAAGCCTGGAAAGCGGGTGTGGACGTGTCCGAGTAAAGCTTGGCATTCCAGGTAATAAACTAGAGTCCCCTTGGGCACATTGGTGAACCGCCGAAAAGGGGTCGACAAAACAGATCAGGAGGGAGAGGTACATGTCATGGTCATTACGAGACCGATGTGAATGAGGACATAATCCCACACCACACCATATAATCCTCTCCTGGAGTAAGGGTAGACCAAGGGGACAATGTGGGATAAAGATTCCCGAGAGATGGGGCTGAACCTGAATCCTAGACATTCAGGTGGTCCTACGTATCCCATGAGGATGGGAATCAAGCCACACGTAGTTCTCTAGATGTAGTTTAACTTCATACAAGACGAGGACGGGAGTAATATACCCCCAAACAAGGGAGGTGTACAGTACGGAGAATAAACCAACATGAATGGGGAAATAATCTCACACCACACCATACACTCCTATAAGAGAGGGCATGGGTCGGGGCCCGAAAAGGCCAAGGGGCCGGAGGCTGGGCCTCGGTCAGGAAGGCCTGACTGGTTTGCAGTTTAGCGTCTTACATGAGGACGGGGAAAGAGATAACTGTATCTAATCCGGGGGTGTGTACGGCATGGAAAGTAACCTGACGTGAATGAGGACATAATCCTACACCACGCCGTACATTCCTTATAAGAGAATCGGGGCCGTGGACCTAACCGCTAGAACCACCCGGAGGGAAGTTTGTCACTTCGGGATGGGGTAGAACGAATCACTGCACTCGATGTTTGGGACATCTTGGGGTGGACCTAAAGATCCAAGACACTGTTGACCATGTTCGAAACACATCCTTCCTATGGTGACCTAATATGGGAGCAACAAATGAGCGTCGACCATTGACAAAATTCGTAACGTGGGAATTTTATCTGATTGTTTCTTGAAAACCCTCAGGGGTGTTGGCCTGTATCGGTAGGAGATCCCTTGGGCATAGTATCCAGGCCGTTCTTGGGGGTCCCTCCGGGTGTGAAAAATGATGGAATCTCAGTCAAGGAGTGGGTGAAGCATAGCTGTATCCATCCACGAAAGAGGCAAACATCTCTAGGGGGACTTGCCGCCGGGCCGAAGCTTGCTCGATGTGAGTTGGGAGAAAAGTGTGCACCCTGCCATATGTCTTGACCCGAGGGGAAGATTTTGTCTTTTGGGCTGGGCCAACGGACGAAATTCTCGGGAGTTCCTACGTATCCCATTAGGATGGGAATCAAGCCATACGTAGTTCTTGAAGGAGATGCAGTTTAGCGTCATGTGGTGAGGACATGGGAGGATAGAAGAACGGGAGTGGGCACATGGTGCAACCATTACAATCCTTGTATGAGCGGGGTTGTATGAGCGGGGTTGTATGAGCGAGGTTAAGAAATCCTACTCCTCGATACACAAGGATCCTCTAAGGAAACTATTCCCAGGGGGGGTAGTGGAAGAGAAAATCTTGGGGTTGGGCTCAAGACGAGGCGTCCGAGCGTTCCTACATATCCCATTAAGATGGAAATCAAGACACACGTAGTTCTTGAAGCGCGGTTTAGCGTTGTTCTAGGCAAGAAATGTGTCTCAACTGGGTATATGTACGGTACAGCGGGTAACCCGACGTGGATGAGGATGTAATCCCACACCACACTGTACAATCCCATTAGAGAGCCAGAGTCGACGCAGGCCAAGGGGCCAGAGGCTGAGCCTCGGTCAGGAAGGCCTGACTGGCATGCAGTTTAACGTCTTACAGTAAGGACGGGGGCCGGGGGCCCGAGGAGGCCAAGGGGCCTGAGGCTGAGCCTCGGTCAGGAAGGCCTGACTGGCTTGCAGTTTAACGTCTTACAGTAAGGATGGGGGTAGATATTAGTTTAAGGTCATAGAGCTCGGACCATTTTGCAGTTTATCGTCCTGCAGGACAGCGGTACAGTTTAAGTTCATGCAGGACCATATAGTTTAAGGTCGTGTTGGACCATAACGTGCAGTTTAAGTTCGTGCGGTACCCTCTAGGATCAGACGAAGTACTTCTTGAGGAACCTGGCATTGGTGGGAGGAGTTACGCGCTCACCATCCGTTGTCACCAAGGAGTACGCCCCGTTGAGGTAAACCTTATGGATGATATAAGGCCCTTCCCATTTGGGTTCTAGCTTGGGAGGTTTCCTACCGGGGATCATTGGTGCTCGAAGGGATAGTACTAGGTCTCCCTGTAGAAAAGAACGGAGGCGAACCTTCTTGTTGAAGGCCATCGCTATCTTATCCCAATGCCTTTCCAGATTGTGCAGGGCACGAAGCCGGTTCTCATCCAGTGCTTCTAATTCAGCTAGATGGATTTCAGCCACCTCATCTGATGCCTGGTGATCATAGACTGCAGTGCGTAACGATGGAAGCTGGATCTCAATGGGTAGGATGACCTCAGCCCCATACACCAGGGAATATGGGGTCACCTGGGTAGAATTGCGAGTCGCCGTCCGATAAGCCCAGAGGGCGTTGGGGATCTTGTCCGGCCAACTTTTCTTATTCTTACCAACAATCTTCTGCAGAATGTTAGAGAGGGTTTTGTTGAACGCCTCGATCTGTCTGTTTTCTTGCACGTGGTAGCGGGAGGTATGGTTCGAACGGATGTCATACTTGGCATAAAATTTCTTCAGTTCAGCCGCTCAGAAGTTGGTGCCGTTATCGGTGAGGACGGCATGAGGGACCCCAAACTGGTGGATAATATTGGAGGTCACAAAGTCGACGATGAAACGGGACTTGACCTCTTTGAGTGGAACTGCCTCTGCTCACTTGGAAAAGAAATCTATAGCAGTCAGGATAAACCTACACTGGCGAGCTGTTGCTGGTGGATATGGTCCCACTATATCAAGTCCCCATACCGCAAATGGACAAGAGTACTTGGTGGGGTGGAGGGGCTCTGGCGGCCGATGCAGGAAGTTGGTGTGAACTTGGCACCCGTGGCATCTCTTGGCATACCCAATACAATCGTGGATCATAGAGGGCCAGAAGTACCCCAACCTCCGGATTTGATGGGACAGCTTCGGCCCAGCTTGATGGGATCCACAGGAACCGGCGTGAACCTCTTGCATAACTTGAGGAATCTCTACTCCTTGAATGCAACAGAGGAGGATTCCATCGAAGCTCCACTTATAAAGGATCTGTTCAAGACTGGGGCCGCTCTGGAGGGTAAATTGCAGCGCGCGGCGTCGGATTCGCTCGCGCTCAGCCCGGTCGTCCGGGAGGCGACCATTTTGGAGATACTCAACAAAAGGTTCCCTCTAGTCGAGAGTGGCTTCAACCACTGTGTCTGACGAACCCGGGACCCCTGACGTAGAGGGTATGGCGGTGAGATGACTTACCCGCAGGCCATCATTGTCCTCTTGGGTGACGGGGGCAATGACTCTCCGGTGTGCCACATGTATGATCAAATCATCTTGCTCGGGTTCTGCGAGCGACGCAGCTAAGCCATCCAAGGCATCTGCTTGACCGTTCTGTGATCCTGGGACATGGGTAATCTCTGGTCGAGAATATAACTGGGCCATTAGGCGGAGGGTGTACTCCAGCAACGGTACAAGCTCCGGCTTCCTGACGACGTAGTCACCATTGACCTGTTTGATTACCAGCTCGGAATCTCCTTTCACATATAGATGGGGCACATCAATCTCAAGGGCCAACTCGAGGCCGGTGATGAGAGCCTGGTACTCTGCCTCGTTGTTCGTACAGCCTTCTGACAACAGGAACGAGTATGGCAGGATGGCTTGCGCCAGGGTAATGAAGACAATACCCAGGTCCACTCTGTTGAGATTAGGATCATTGAGCCTCCTACCGGTGGGGCTCTGGGAGGCACCGTCGAAATGCATTTTCCAACACGGGATGGCATGATCGACTGAGAGGATCGTCTCATCAGGAAAATCCAGGTCCAGGGATTGATCCGCGGAGGTTGGATGGGCAGCTAAAAATTCTGCTAACACCTGTCCCTTAATGGCCTTCTGAGGTACAAACCTGATATCAAACTGTTTCCCTCGGAATCCGGGGATGACCACCTTGATGGGAGGTTCAAACATTCTGATTGGTTTCTAACAGGTTTGTTCGTAGAACCGGAAACACCCAATGATTCCACATCCATTCGGACCTACTTTCCAAAGGTAGGTGCTCATTAGTTCATGGATTAATGAGTCTTAGGAATTTGCATTGGTCGAGAGGATGGAAGGTCGGACTCATCACACCTTTTTGAGGGGAATTATTGTCTACTCCAGGACTCTCTTTATAGATTTAAGTTATGTTCGTGAATCCTTATTACATTACCAAGTATAAAATGAGTTTTCCTTCAGATCTAACAATCAATGATTAAATATGTAGGAAATTTAGAGAATCTTTTGTATGTATTCGAGGTTCTTCATCGATAGAGAATCATCTGTATTTGTTAGAGATTCTTGTTCAATGGTACCCTTCAACACATTTATACAGAAGTCTCTTGGTCATTATGATGACCATGCTAGTTTTAAAGCCACTCAGTGGGGCACTTGAAGTTTATTGTCATTCAGAAGGACATGGATTATTTTAGAGTTGGGATCGAACCCGTAGACGGGCTACCTACGTATCCTTTGTTTAGAAAAGGAATCAGAACCCATGTAGTTCGAGTAAGGGAGTATGATGTTTATGATTGATGGCTCAAAGAAGGATGTCACAATTACTTTTACACTCTAAGCTCACGTGAGTCATGATCGGTGTGAGAAACAAGAGGTATTGGTAAAAATTAGACAATTGTGCCATGAAAGATGCAATCATAAGAAATAATGTGGGGCTTATGTATGTATGACTGCCCAGATAAATGAAGGTTAGGATTTACTTTAGGGAAGAAATACAGGAATAGGTTCCATAAAGGTATATGTGCTTCATAGAGATTTTGAATACTCTAACGTGGGGCTTACTCCTGAAAAGGAGGCCCAAATTAGGAGAAGACTTATGATTGGGTTTTACTCCTAAAAAGGAATCCCAGATCAAAGGTAAATTAGGACTGGTTAAGAGAAATTAAGACTGGGGCTTACTCCTGAAAAGGAGGCCCAGGTCAAGGATTAAGGTTTGGGGCTTACTCCTGAGGAGGATTCCCAAATTAGGAGACTGGGGCTTACTCCTAAGGAGGATGCCAAGATTTGGGAATTTTAAGAATTGGGGATTACTCCTAAGGAAGATGCCCAAGCTTGAGACTGGGGATTACTCCTGAAAAGGAAGCCTAGGTTAGGGGATCTGGGGCTTACTCCTAAGAGGATGCCTAAAAATTAAGGGACTTGGGGCTTACTCCTAAAGAGGATGCCCATGTTAGAGGAATTATGACTGGGGATTATTCCTGAAAAGGAGACCCAGGTTGAGGATTCTCTCATCTTAAAGGATGAGGTTGAATGAATGAAATCTCAATCTTTAGTGACATAGAGATGTGTAAATCACTAAGTTTTGAGAGATATTCCACAGAATTCCTTTCAGATAAGAAATTAAAATCAAGAAATCATGCCATAAATGGCTTTGGAGAGTGTCTTGGTGACTGAATCTTGAATAGGAAAGGTGTAATGGCTTAAGAGGGGTGAAATGGGAAAGAAAGGCACCCAACAAGGCAGGGGCGCGCAAGTCCTGGCAGGCGCGCAGGTACTACGTGGGTGCACAAGTTTTGGTCGCGCAGGTGTATGCCTGCACGACACATGATGTACTTGCGCGACGGTTAACCAGCAGGGTAATACTTGAGCGACTCTTCATTAAAGCCTTTATAATCCTCTTGAGGTTCTTCCAGAAGAGGGGCGTGCAAGATCTATTGAAAGATTAAGGCGGCGTTCAAGTGTGGCCCTTTTCCCTTAAGGGATGGCCACTCAGGCGTGCAAGTTTTGATGAGTTTCAACACTTAGGCCTTCCTCCCCCTCTTTAGATCATCCATTATAGGTAAAAATTACCTTAGAAGTGTTTCGGAAGCTTTGAGAAGAGACTAGGGCGCCGGGAGCTCAAATCTGAGTTTCTGGAAAAAATACTCCCCAAAATGGGGGGCCCACAGGGTCTATTTATAGGCAGGAGAAGACCCTGGGCGGTTACCACTTAGGTTGCGCAAGTGTACTTGAGTGACAGTGATAGAACTTGCGCGGCACATGTGCTTTTGATCCCTTGTTCATGCCTTTGTCGATTTTTGATATTTTCTTCAAAGGATGAATCAATTTGTGATAAGTCATTTCCCTTTACATTTCTTTGGACTCTGTGATGAAAAAGGAGTGTCAACAAAAGTCCCCCCTCAGAGTTGGATCCGAAAGAAATGAGGATTTGACTCTTAGGAAAAGAAGAAAACCAAATAAAAGGTGGCGTGAAAGTCTTGATGGCTCAGAGGGCGGCGCGCAAGTGCGCATCGCATAGAGATATGGCCCTTGATCGTGCAGGGTACGGCGCGTAGGGTCCCGGCCGCGACTAAAAATAGAGGGCCTCACTTCTGTACAAGAATCCGGATTTACGGACTTCATACCTTCGAGCTCTCGCCGCACAGGTCACCTTAGCCGCACAGGTTTCTCTGTTTTCCAGTGTTTTCCTTGATGTCACGCTACTGTATAGGTATTTGTACTTGTGTGGTTTATACTTGCACGTCAAAAACTAGTACAGAACACGAACACTTGCGCGTCATGTTTAGACTTGCGCGCCTTAATGCCTTAGCCATTTTTTCGAATTCTTTCACAAATTTTATGAAAAATAAACCCATTTAAGAGTTTAATTTATTCAAATTTTGTACAGATTTAATGGATCCTAAGGGAATTAAAACGTCTGATGAAATGGATAGCAAGCAGATTGATGACATGATGAACATCATTGGCCATGATTACTATGATATCTGCGATAGCACTCTCCCATATTTGGCTAAGTACTTGAAGAAATATCATCTTAATTTCCCACAGAGCATCTACCTGCCTCTATATGGTCATGGTCATCTGCAAGGAGTCAATGTTCCAGATGTAAAGAACTATACACCTGAAATGCAGCTGCACTGTTACTCCTTCATTTCGGTTATGTTGTGCATTAAGAGCAACAACAATGGTGTGAACTTTCAAATTCTTCCTCCATGTCATTTCCTTGCAGATATGAAAATGGCAAACCCATGGGCTGAAATGTTTTCCACTTCCGGTTGGTGGAGAGAAAACAAACATGGTATTAGATCAATATCTGAAAAGAGTACTCTCTCCAAATGGATCTTTACTTCCAATACTCTATTCTCAAATCCATGTATCCATCTTCCAAGTCTCTTGGACAGAAACAGAGTCACTGTTTGATCAGCAGAAAATTTTCTCAAACCGCACTCAAGAACATCCTTTTACAATTGCTCCAAGAAGAGCTGGTATCACTGCATCTCTTATTGTATCCAGTTGAATGAATGAATTCCAAGTGATTGTTGATGAAACTTGGGGTGCCGTAAATCAAATGAAGAGTTATGTTGAAAGCCTCTTGAAATTCTTGAAAAAGATAAGAGACTCCAATCTGTATATGTCCTTCTAACTCTTGTGCATCAATGAAAAACACTTTCACTTTCACTCATTTGTACCTGCATTCTCTTTTTCTATATGCTTTAGATTTTACCTAAACCAATGGGCCTAGTAAGCATAGTTTGATTTTTACTAGGATTAATTTAAATAACCCTACAAACTTTGAATCTTTTAATTGCTCAATGTTACCTAAATCATACAAAAATGTATGTTTAGTGAGCTGGGAACTTGACTTTTATTCATAGTTCCCCTGTCTTTTGTGGGTAGTTTAAAGTCATGCACATCGGACATACAAAGGCTAATGTTTAAGGTCGAAATAGCTTTGACTGAAATGGATTAGAATTGAATCAATTCCTTGAAAATTCATCTGAAAACATATTACCATACTCAAGTATGAGGGAAAATATGTAAGCTATGAATTAAGAATATTTGAATCTGAGGAATGATATGAAAAAGAGCTAAAAGGCATTAGAAGAATTAGTTTCCAAGAATGAAGTTACCATTATTTAAAAAACCTGTTAGGGGGTTGAATTATACAGGGCCACCTAAGGGAATTGGCTACATAGTTAAATAAAATAGTATCTTTTGGATAACAAGTCTGTTATGTAGACTATTTATGCAAGGCCACCTATGGGCACGTACTGCATAGTCAGGCAAAAGAACTCTCAGAAATTTACTTTCCTAGTGCTAAAAGCCAGTGAAAGTTTATGGAGATTCAAATCTTCCAAAGTATAGAGTTTGTTGTATGGAAAGAGGTACTTGAATATGGAGAAAATATTTCCAAACAAAATTATCGAAGAACTGGATGAATATCACTCCTACGAAGGTTTGACCCAAATGTAGGGAAGGAGAATATAAACCATAGACTTGAATACTTTCAGATCATGAAAAAGGATATGGGACAAATATGTTAAGGATGGCTATTTTTGCGGATCCCTACATACTGTCATTTAAGACAAATAAGGACAAAAGAGGCATTCTTCCCAAGAATGAAGTTACCACTATCCGACAAACCCGTTATGGGGTTGAATTATGCAGGGCCACCTAAGGGCATTGGCTGCATAGTCAAATAATAGTATCTTTTGGCTAACAAGTCTGTTATGTAGACTGTTTATGCAAGTCCGCCTATGGGCACGTGCTGTATAGTCAGACAAAAGAACTCTCATAATTTTGACATTTTTGTGACTAGAAGTCATGAAAAGGGTTATGAGGATCTGAAAATATTTAAGGTTAGGATTATAACACATAAAGATGGGTATTTTTCAATGTGTACAGAGATACATAGATCAATGATAACCATAATCATGTTGTGGCTGGGTCCTGAATTGAAATGTTGGACTTCACTATGTATCCCATAAGGATGAGAATCAATCCATACGTAGTTCTTAAACTACATTTTAACGTCGTGTGGGACAAAAGGATTAGAGATATTAGTTTAGGGTCATAGATCTTGGACCATTGTAATAAATACATAGTGTGTGTTTTCATGGGGACTTATCAGCCAAGGGACTGAAAGTGGAATTTGGGGTTAGGCCCAAAGACTTGGGGATGGATTGGAGGGACACTCGAATGTTCCTACGTATCCCATAAGGATGAGAATCAAGCCCACTTAGTTCTAGAACTACCTTTTGTAAAAATTTGGTTCGTACATGTGAAGTGTGAAAGGGGACTTTAGTGCAATGATGGTTTAACCCAAGATAAAAGGTTTGGGAATTTCCATGTATGTATGTAGTCTTTGAAATGAAACATGATCGAAAAAATAAATGAAAATAATGGTTCCCTCTCAGGTGAGGGTATCAAAGAAATTTTTAGTTTATTGTCATACTGGAAAAAAGTGTTGTATAGTTTAACATCGTATAACAAGGACGAAAGTGAACCAATGTAAAGATATTGATTCTAAGGGCAGTTTCACGAATTATCATCGTATGAGATAGAGATGAACCGACGTGAAGAGATTGGTTTTGGGCTTGAACCTTGGGAGGTTTCCTATATACCCAGCCTAGAAGGCAAGGATCAAAGTCCGTGTAGTTCAATTAAAGAATGAATTAATGATCAAGTTGTTCTTGGGGACAATGACCTAAAAAAATGATGTTAGGACTTACACATGGTTAGCGGCCCAGAGAGAGTGTTATGGTTGAGGTTTTCTCTAAGATCACGTGAGTCATAATCGGTGTGAGAAACAAGAGGTAACAACAACCTTAACGATGCATAGTTTAATATCATGTAGGACATATAAAGGGACTATGCAGTTTAAAGTCTTGCAGTTAGGACTATTGGTGCTGCACAGTTTAGTGTCATGTAGTAGGGACAAAATATAGTTTAATTTCATGTAGGACGTATCATGAACTTTCTGTACAGTTTAGCGTCATGTAGTTAGGATGATGGGGACAATAGAGTTTAACGTCATGTTTGACAAAAGGGGGGGGGGGACTGTGCAGTTTAATGTCATGCAGTGAGGACAAAAGAGTGCACCATTTTAACGTCATGTTGGACGCATTGGGGATTTTTTCCACAGTTTAACGTCATGTTGGACGAAAAAGGGACGATACAGTTTAGCATCATGTTGGACAAAAGTGAGAATAGTTTAAGGTCATATGCATGGACCGTGGATGGTGCAGTTTAATGTCATGTTGGACGGTGGTGTAGTTTAAGGTCATACAGGACCTTTGAGGATTATGTAGTTTAACGTCTTTCCGGACGTAAGGGACTTTTATACAGTTTAGCATCATGTAGTTAAGACGTCACAGTTTAACATCTTGCTGGACGTAAGGGACTTTCAAATAGTTTAGGGTCATATGCATGGACCGTTGATGATGCAGTTTAAGGTCATACATGACCTAGTTGCAGTTTAAGGTCATACTGGACCATTTAGGGAACTTTTTCACAGTTTAACATCGTGTGGGATGAAAGTAAAAATAGTTTAAGGTCATATGTATGGACCGGTGCTGTATAGTTTAACGTCATATAGCAAGGACGAACTGGTGCCGCACAGTTTAGTGTCATGTTGCAGGGAAAAAATAGGTACATTGCAGTTTATACAAAATACTTCTTCAAAAATATGGCATTGGTTGGAGTAGTGATGAGTTCTCCATCCATTGAGATTAATGAATAAGCTCCATTGGAGTAGACCCTATGTATTGAATAAGGTCCTTCCCATTTTGGCTCAAGCTTAGGAGGTTTCTTTCTTGGTATCATTGGAGTTCTGAGAACTAATACCAATTCTCCCTGAGTGAATGAACGAAGACGAACTTTTTTGTTAAAAACTCATGCTATTCGATTCTGATAGACTTCCAAGTGGTGCAAAGTGCACAATCTTTTCTCATCTAACCGTTCCAATTCATTCAATCGCTTTTGATATTGTTCATCTGTAGATGATTGATCACAAATGGAAACTCTGAGCGAGGGTAGTTGAACTTCAATGGGCAAGACGGATTCCGTTCCATATACCAATGAATATGGAGTTGACCGAGTTGCAGTGCGGGTGGTAGTCCGATAAGCCCATAAAGCATGAAAGATTTTATCAGGCCATGACCTCTTATCTTTATCCACCATCTTTTGCAGTATATTTGAAAGATTCTTGTTAAAGGCTTCTATCTGTCCGTTGGCCGCTGCATGATACCGAGATGAATGGTTGGATTTGATGTTGTATTCTTGATACAACTTCTTCATCTCAGATGAACAGAAATTGGTGCCATTTTCCGTCAATATGGTATGAGGGACACCAAATCTGGTAATGATGTTAGACTTGATGAAGCTAACAATGCATTTAGAACTGACTTCCTTGAGAGGTATTGCCTCTGCCCATTTGGAAAAGAAGTTAGTAGCAGTAAGAATATATTTAACTACTTAGCTATAGCCAAAGGGTAAGGTCCCACCACATCCATTCCCCATGTGGAAAATGGCCATGAGTATTTAGTTGTATGAAGAAACTTTGGAGGCTGATGAATGAAGTTGGCATGTACTTGGCATGAATGACACTTCTTTGTGAAATCGACACAATCTCGTATCATTGAAGGCCAAAAGTATCCAATCCTTCGAACCTGATCAGACAGTCTATGTCCAAACTGGTGGGCACCACAGACTCCTGCATGCACTTCTTTTATGACAGCCATTGTCTCTTCACCATCAATGCATCTGAAGAGAACTCCATCAAAACCACATTTGTAGAGAATTTTCTCTAGGTGACCTGGGCTATCATAAAGAGTAAAATTAACCACACGTCGCCGGATTTGTTCTTTCTCAGCTCTATCAGGTGGAAGTGTTCCATTTTTAAGGTATTCTCTGATAGGTGACATCCATCCTGTAGTATGACCATACGGTTCAGGAATGGGACAAATTTCATTAATTTCCTCTATCCTGATTCGAACATAAGGTGAAATTGCACGACGGTGGGCAATACTGATGGTTGTCTCGTCCCGATTTGGATCTTCCAGAGCTGTGGCTATATTAGCCAATGCATCATCTTGAGTATTTTGTGATCTTGGGACATAAGAAAATGTCGGTTCCAAAGGGAATTCCGCCATTAACTATCTGATGTAATCATACAAAGGGATTAGTTCTTCTTTTCTGATGGCATAATCCCCATTGACTTGTTTGATTACCAGGTCTGAATCACCGTTCACCTTTAAGTGATTCACTTGTGCTTAAAGTGCTAATTCCAAACCTACGATGAGAGCTTGGTATTCTGCTTCATTATTGGTACCACCTTCCCACAATAAGAAGGAATAAGGTAACACTGCCTTTTCTGGAGAAATGAGCCAAATTCCTAAGCCAACTTTGTTGAATTTAGGATTTTCCATTTTCCTCCCTGTTGGAATTCTGGAAGCACCATAAAAATACATTTCCCATGCCTGAGGACTTTCTTGAATAGAGAAGACTTCCTCATCAGGGAGTTCAATATCTGAAGATGTGTCTTCCACTAAAGGGTGTTCAGCTAGGAAATCAGCCAGAGCTTGGCCCTTTATCGCCTTTTGAGACACATACTGAATATCAAATTGCTGCAAAATAACTTCCCACCTTGCCAGACGTCCTATAAGCATTGGATGACTTAGGATAAATTTGAGCGGGTTATTGCGAGATACCAATTGGACCTCGTGATGTTGCAGGTAGTGTCTCAACTTCTGAACTGCAAAGATTAATGTCAGGCAACACTTCTCAATACTTGAATACCGGGTTTTTGCTTCAAGCATGGTTCGACTAATATAGTAGAGGTTGTTTTCATTCCCAACATCATTCTTTTGAGCAAGAAAGGCACCTAATGATCTCTCTAGAGCTGTCACATAGAGGATAAGTGGTCTTCCTTCAACAGGTGGCATGAGTACTGGTGGACTCAAGAGGTATTTCTTGAGAATATCGAATGCTTCTTGACATTCTTCAATCCACTAGTAAGTGACTCCCTTCTTCATCAATTTGGTGAAGGGTAAACTTTAACCTGCTAAATTGGCGATGAAACGCCGAATATAGGCTAAGTGTCCTTGAAGTCCTCTTATTTCTTTCAAATTTTGAGGAGGTGACATACCAAGGATTGACTTGGTCTTCTCAGGATCGACTTCAATACCACGATGGCGTACAACAAAGCCGAGAAAGTTTCCTGAGGTTACCCCAAAAGCACATTTTAAGGGGTTCATCTTCAAATTATGTTGTCGAAGCTTGCAGAATATGACTTCCAAATCAGCCAAGTGATTAGAACGTTGTTTGGATTTAACTACCAAATTGTCTACATATCATTCAAAAAACTTCCCTAAGAAGGGTTTGAAGATACGATGCATGGAACGCTGATAAGTTTCACCATCATTCTTTAAGCCAAACGGCATTACCTGGTAGAAAAACACACCCTAAGGGGCTCTGAAGGCCGTAGATTCCTCGTCTTCTGGGGCCATTCGGATTTGATTATATCCAGAATATCCATCCATGAAGGAAAGTGCTTCATAGCTAGCTGTTGCATCAATTAGAAGTTCTGTAATCGGAACTGGGAAATCATCCTTAGGATAATGCCGATTAAGATCTCTGAAATCGATGAAAACTTTAATTTGTCCACTATTTTTCTTTACAGGGATAATATTATCCAACCATTTGGGATATTGAACTTCTCTGACGAAGTTAGATTTGATAAGCTTATCCACTTCAGCTTCAATTTTGGAAGCATAAGTTGGGTGTGTTCTTCTCGCGGCTTGCTTAAATCCTCGATGTTCTTCTGGTAAACCCAAATGATGAGTAGCAACATCAGGATCAAGCCCGGGAATTTCTGTATAGTTCTAGGCAAATATATCTTTATTTTTCTTTAGAAAATAAATATGGATCTCTTTCTCTTCAAGAGTCATGGCCGCACTGATTAAAGTGGGGTGTGGATCTCCTTTTGTACCCAGATTTATTTCTCTGAATTCATCCACAGTGGTAGAGATACCCTCTTCAAACGATGGAGGAGCATCTCTGAGATATTCTTCTTCATCATGTGTTATTTCTTCCGTTTCTACTTGCATAGTAGATGATAAAGTAGAATTCTCATGATCTGAAGAGATGTCAAAATTTGCATATTTTGAAGAAGAAGCTTCCATTTCCAACCTAATTGATGATGAAGGGTCTTCTTTGGGTAATAAAGAGGAGATGATGGATTGAGAATCGACAACATTGTTCACCTTCGATGTTTCTATAACTTCTTCTGGCCTAATTAGCGAAGCATAGACTTGTTGGATTTTAGCAGATGAAATGAAGACATCACCATTTGTGCTTTTATCACTGCTTGGTAGATTACCAATTTCTCCCATGTTGTCTGGCTCGATTGTCGTAATGGACATTGTGGATCTTTCCATAAGATTATTTTGATTTGGGTCTATCTTGTCAATTTGACTGATAGGAAACATATAATTTGTACTCACATGTGTAAATGGATTTACTGGAATTTTTTCCAAACCATATGGAGCATTAACTTTGGTAATCTCCTTTGTTATGGATTTCTCCCTTTGCTTCATGTGATAGAATTCTACCTCAATGTATTGAGACTCACATGTCTTGAATGGGGCCTTATCACCATACAACATCCCAACTTGACCATCGAAACAATATTTGAGACATTGATAGTATGAAGAAGGGATAGCCACATGTTGATGTAACCAGGGTCTTCCAAGCAAAATTTTGAAGGCTGGGTCTTGATCAACAACCATGAAATCTGAATTGGATACAAGATCTCCAAACTGAGTTCTGAGTGTAACTTCACCTAGTGGTTCTTGTTCATTTTTATCATATCCCTATAGCATCATGGTGGAGGGAGATAAATCAGATTCCGTGAGGCCCAATCGACGAAGTGTACGAATGGGCATGAGGTTGACTCCTGAACCATTTTCAATGAAAACTCTTCGAACATCCACGCCATTGACTTTTCCAGACAAGTACAATGGTATAATATGTCCATGCACAAAATCGTCTTCATCTTCATCAGTAAAGGATATTATTGCATGGCATTCTGCAGGATTATTCTCTATGTGATAGACTTCAGCTGCAGCAATTTCAGTTTCAAACTCCTGAGGACTTGACAAAGCCTCAATGAGTGCTTCCTGAAGATCTTTTGACAGATTCAAAGCATCCAGAATTGATAACTTGGCTGGTAATTGGGCCAAGTGTTTCAATATATCATACTTTTGATCCAGAGGTCTACGTTTCCCAATAGGAATATGTGGTTTAGCAGGTACCTTGGAATCAGATGCTTTGGAAGTTGATGCATCTTGTATTGGGATAGGAGTTGGCAATATTCTTGGTTTTGGACGATTAACCGATTAGATCCATTTACTTGCTGAGAGGAAGAATATGGAACCTTCAACCGATCTTCCAAAATAACTGTGCCAGGACTAAATTTGCTATTGGTAGAAGAAATTGCTTGTTCTTGCTGAGCTCGTTGAAGGGCTCTACCACGAGTTTCTACTGCGTACGCAGTTCTAGTAGGGGTAGAATTGGAATAGTGGCTTTGAAAGATCCACGTCTTCCCCTATATCCTGATCCCCTGGAACTTCCTCTAATTCCTCTATTTGATACAGGGAATTCAGGCTCATCAAAATTGAAACTACGACTGGAATATGGATCTTTTAATTGAATCATATTAACAGAAACGAAGATTAACTCTTCATCTGATGAAGACTCTGTCTGATTAGCCTGTTTAGGCTATGCCGTTTGGTGGGGCGGTGCCCGTGGCTTTGAAGTAGATGGCATGAAGTCCACCAAAGTCAAAGAAAACTTAGGCTTTGACACATACTCATCTTCTTCTGATTCTTTTTCTTTCTTTGAATCATGTTGTTTCTTTGAGGACTTTCCCTACGACGAAGAGGGTTTTGCCGCAACATTCATGGCAGAAGACACAATTGGTTTCCTTAATTGTGTTTGCAAAATAGCATGAGTTCGATTGATTGTCTTTCTGACCATCAAATCATCATACTTTTGTGCATTTTTGCTTTTGACTTCCTGTCATTCATCTTCCTCCTTTGGAACTGTAGCAGTGACACATGTTACTTGGGCTGAGGAGCCTTTCAATGTGACCTGTCCCGAGTTGACCATCTTTTGTAGGAGGTCTTTGAAGACAAAACACTCCTGGATGGGATGCCCCAATATTTGATGAAAAGGGAAATAATTAGGACAGTCTTCATCTCCTTTCTTGTTTGGACTATTGGGTATTGGCAATTGAACCAAATTGTTTTTCAGAGCTGAAATAAAATAACCAGGAACTTGTTCATTTCAGAAAGAATATGTTTTTCTCTTCAGATCCTCAAATTGTTTTCGTCTTTGATCTTTTTGATCATCTGGACGAAAAGGCCTTTGTTGTTGGTGCTCAGAAGGTGGATCCCTTCGAGAAGATGAAGGTTTTGAGGTAGAAATAGGTATAGGTGCTTGTTTAATCATAACTGTAGCAGTTTCTCCTTTACCCATTCTCCTTCCTGGAGCTGATGAAATTACACGAGATTTAGCCTTAGCTTGTATAAGGGAATCTTCAATCTACTGAGCGATTGAAGTAAAGTCTCGAAACCCTCCGGTGTATTTCACAGGGATTAACGGTGTGCGTAATTCATCACGCAGATTTTCCACACAGATTGGCAACAATTCTTCTTGAGGGAGTGCTAAACTCAAGGAATATGTTAATCCCTTCCATCGAGCAATAAAATCAGAGACCCTTTCATTCTCCCTTTGCTTATAGTTTGTAAGATCGAAAACTGTTGTCTTTGGCAAAGTTGAGCTAAACTGAAGGAGGAATTTTTGGCGAAGATCCTCCCATCCGGTAATTGACCGGGATTGCAAGCTTGTATACCAAACAAAAGCTGGTCCTTGCAAGGTTCACACGAAGCATCTTAGTTTCACTACTTCTTGTTGCTCCAGATTTCCCATCATAGGATCGCAACAAGACATGTAATGCATCAAATGTTGTTCAGGATCACCTGATCCATTGAAAATAGGGAATACAGGGTTCCCAAAACTGGATGGAGGAGAAATTGAATCTACCCATTCAGGGTAAACTTTCTTTTCTGGTTGAACTTGCGCACGCTTCCCTTCCATAGTTTCTAACCGAGCTGTTAATGACTCAATATTAGTTATTAACTTTTGAGAAACATTCGGTTGAACTTGGACTTGGGTAGGTGCAATGACTGGAGCTTGGACAAATGTGGCGATTGGTGCTGCAACTGATGGTAGCACTGCCAACTGTTGTTGCACTTGACCCATAGGATTAGACATGTGAGGGTGTACTGATAGAGGAGGATATTCTTGATCCATCTCAGTAACTGCAACAAATTGCTTTGGCTGACTGACTCCAGCATGCTTAAGAAGAAGACTACTCTGAAGTAGTTCTGCATTCAACCTTCTTAATTCTTTCATTTCTTCCTCCTGTTGTGAAAACCTCTGCTCTAGTGAGAGTGATTGACCTTCTCCAGAGGAAGGATATGTAACCTAGTTCTTTCCCTTCCCTTTGCTGGATCCTTTTCAGAGAGGGTGAAGTGGGTTACTCGAAGGATTACCTAAGTTCTGAGTAATCATTTGACTTCGTGTACGCACACCTTCTTCATTTGTGTCAGTGCGTACATATTCTTGAGCAGGAACCTCTTCATCTGAGTCCCCTGAGTGAGCCTCATCTGGTGGATCAGCAACAACGGCATTGATGACATTGATTGATGCATAACTCATCATATCCCTTCTATCAGCATTTCTGTGATATTGTCTTCTTCCATGTCTTTGATGAGACATTGCCTTTTGTTGATTCAATCCCTCAGGAACTTCTTGATGAACCGTAATTTGGAGGGAATATCTTGATAATTTGGCTCTTATTTCCTCTTGAGGTTTCTTCCCCAATCGAGAAAAGACCGACTTTCTTTGAGGAGGGGATTGATGATTTGAAAAATTCCTCAGTCTAGTGGACTGGGGTTGTTCCTGCTATTCTCGCTCAACTCCCCGAATCCTTTTTGTTGATTCCGAGGGTTGGTTTAAAAGAGTCCCCAGTCTGGCGAGCTGGGGTGGTTCTTGACATGCTATGTCTGAGACTTTCTTGAAAGTCCTCCTGATCTTGCGAACCTTAGTCCGAAAATTAGCTGGATGCATTAATCTGTATCCGCTTTTATCACCCGGTTCAAAAGACCGTTGGATGATTTCCGACACTTCTGTCATTTGGTGACATGCTTGCTCCAAACGAGAGGCATGTTCAATATTATCGTTTTCTTGATGCAAGAGTAATTCAACAACTTGTTCTCTGTATTCTTGATTTTGAGAGGAACTAGTTGAAGCCTGTTCTTGGGAAAGCTTTTGATTACAAACAAAGCCCATTGACTATGGCCGGCCATGGGCAATAACATTGCATGAGACCATTTTTGGCGGGCTTTGCTGACTAGAGAGCACCGTGAAATGCAGTGCTCCATGAACACCCCATCCTCTGACACGAATACCAGATTGGGCATTGGAAATTAACTGACTCAATCTTCTTAGTGTGGCAAAGCATGAACGTTGAAGGGATCTCTGCTGCTTTTCAGCCTTCGGATATTGAGAGACTGATAGAGACGCCAAATCAATCTGACGTTGTAACCCTTCTATTATCTTAATATGATTTTCATATTCATCATAAGATAATACTTTCTTTTTCAACTGACAAAGAGTTTTCCATATGTTGAGACGAATATCATGAATTTCATCTTCCGTCAACATTTCTGGAATATTATACTGAGAGTCAGCCAGAGGCCAAAATATGACTGGCACTTCACCTTTCGCTAGTTGTTTTCTCAAATTCAGTATTTCCACTTTATCATTTTATGAAGATTCTTCTACCTGATTTGACCAGAGTTGGTGTTTCCTTGTTGCTTCATTGGATTCAACAGGATTGGTAGAGAAATCATTGATCAAACTAGAAGATGCATTAATTAGGGGTGGTTCGGAGAATGACCTACACCCTGGGCTATCTTCTGATTGAGAAAGTATTTCACCTGCTAGCGATGAAGCTTCAGACATGACTGGTTTCGCATTTGAAAGTGCCTCAAGATAAGAGGGCTTTCTTGGCACTACATTGTCCACTAGAGCATTTTCCGGGCAATGTGAATCACTACTGCGGAGAGGACTTTCGCAGCGAAATTCATCATTATGGGGAGGACCACCATAATGGGTTACAGCAAAAGATGAGATCTCTTTCTCCTTGGTCTTCTGACCACACAGAGGGTTCTTGTGGCTCTCATCTGAAGATGAAACTTCGAGATCGACTGAATTTTCATGAAGCAAGCCTTCATGAGGAAGTTTCTGTTGAAGACCTTCATAATTAATATCCCCATTATTGGGAACTGAGGGAGTAGAATCTTTAATTCCAACAGATAATTTTCTGAGGGCTTCAAGAACTCTAGCATCGAGCAAGGCCTTGTTACAGATTGGATCTTGATCTACTGACTGTGTTGGGCGGGTCTTTTTCTTAGACGCCTTCTTACTCGCCTTGGAAACCACTTGTTGACAAAAGTGGCTGCTCTGAGCAGGTGTATGTGCCTGATCAGGAAAGATGACCAGGTTAGGCTGATGATCTCCTCTCAAATCAGGTGTATGTTCCTGACTTGGTCGTCCGTATGATATGGGGGAGTATTCCCCACAACCCTCTTGGGCTGGAACAGATGTGTGTGTCTGTTCCGGAGTGAATTGTTGATGTATCACTCCACTGGTAGGGATAGATTTATGTGTCTTTCCCTGAGATGTCGCTGAAGTTATTATAATATCCTGGAAGGCATCTAGAATATGAGCAGGGATTTGCTTCTGCTCTTTCACCATTTATAGAATATGCTTGGTGACTTCAGCTGCCGAAACGGGAATATACATCCATTCCAGGCTTGGAGTAGGTGTATATGCCTTCTCATGTCCTCCTTTTCCTGTCAGTGAATCCTGATAGTACTCAAGTGTGGGGGAAGAGAGTTGAGTCTGCCTCTTATTTGTTGTCAGGGCTTTCCGACTAACTTCTCTGAATGCTACCAAGCGAGACTGTTGGTAGGCTTGATTAATACTAGCAGGTGTATGTGCCTGCTGATTTCACTTTGCCAAACGTGGTTGACGAGATCCATCATATGTAGTCAGACGATCCTGCTGACTAGCTGGTGATGTATAAACAGTTGTTTGTTCCTGCCTATAATACTCCGCCAAAATTGCCTGGCAGTATTGGCGTGATGCTTCCAGACGAGTCTGCTGGACAGCGGAATTAAAACGGGCAGGTGTATGTGCTTGCTCATTGCTTGCCACCAAGTTAGGTTGGTGGAATTCTCTGAAGATGGCAGAGATGAGAACCTGCTCACTGTTGACCAGATTCCGCCTATGGTGGTTCGTCTTGCTTTCTCAGGTTCGAGGAACCTGAGCCGAATTCCTGGAGTCAGTACCCTCATCATGTTGAGGGCGCACTGCCGCACGAGTCTGGTGGCGATTGTTGGTGGGAGCCCTCAGGAAGGACTCATGTCTGTTTGAATTAAGGTCTTGAGGGACCTACTCATTCACCTCCCCAGAATAAGGGAGCGAATGCTGATTGCGTTCCGGGGATAACGACCCAGAGCGGTTGGAGACGATAGTCAGCACCGCCTTCTTCTTGATCACTGGTCGTCGTTGTCCGGATGACCGATGTGAGTTGTTTACTTGGAGGGCTTGTCGGTCAGCCTCCAGAGTTGGGATGGTACCATGTTGATGGTACTCCTTAACCAGTGCGTTTGATACCCAGCGTTGAAGACGCTGAGTAGGTGATATCATCCTAAGAGCGGATAACAATCCAGCAAGAGTAGCAGCAGTGGCATTTTCAGCAGCAGTATTCACAGGTGTGAACTTGAGAGCAGTCATTCTAGAAATGCAGAATATCTTGGAAAAAGAGTGCCTGTTTGATATAACATACGTAATCAAGATAAATTCAGCCACTACATATTTTGTATGAGCACATATGTCAATGATTTTTTTTGTTGTCCCTCTCATTGAGTTTTAAATAGGGGCCTAACAAATAGGTAAAACATCATTTTAACTTGGTTAAGGATTCATGTCGATTTCACCATTTTTGTTTCCCTCAGAATCCGGGGATGACCACCTTGATGGGAGGTTAAAATATTCCGATCGGTTTCTAACGGGTTTTTTCGTAGAACCGGAAACATCCAATGATTCCACATCTATTCGGACCTACTTTCCAAAGTTAGGTGCTCATTAGTTCGTGGATTAATGAGGCTTAGGAATTTTCATTGGTCGATAGAATGGGATGTCGGACTCATCACACCTTTTTGAGGGGAATTATTGTCTACTCCAGGACTCTCTTTATAGATTTAAGTTATGTTCGTGAATCCTTATTACATTACCAAGTATAAAATTAGCTTTCCTTCAGATCCAACAATCAATGATTAAATATGTAGGAAATTTAGAGAATCTTTTGTATGTATTCAAGGTTCTTCATCGATAGAGAATCATCTGTATTTGTTAGAGATTCTTGGTCAATGGTACCCTTCGACACATTTATACAGAAGTCTCTTGGTCATTATGATGACCATGCTCGTTTTAAATCCACTCAGTGGGGCACTTGAAGTTTATTGTCATTCAGAAGTACATGGATTATTTTAGAGTTGGGATCGAACCTGTAGATGGGCTACCTATGTATCCTTTGTTTAGAAAAGGAATCAGAACCCACGTAGTTCGAGTAAGGGAGTATGATGTTTATGATTGATGGCTCAAAGAAGGATGTCACAATTACTTTTACACTCTAAGCTCGCGTGAGTCATGCTCGGTGTGAGAAACAAGAGGTATTGGTAAAAATTAGACAATTGTTCCATGAAAGATGCAATCATAAGAAATAATGTGGGGCGTATGTATGTATGACTGCCCAGATAAATGAAGGTTAGGATTTACTTTAGGGAAGAAATCCAGGAACATGGTCCATAAAGGTATATGTGCTTCATGGAGATTTTGAATACTCTAACTTGGGGCTTACTCCTGAAAAGGAGGCCAAAATTAGGAGAAGACTTATGATTGGGTTTTACTCCTAAAAAGGAATCCCAGATCAAAGGTAAATTAGGACTGGTTAAGAGAAATTAAGACTGGGGCTTACTCCTGAAAAGGAGGCCCAGGTCAAGGATTAAGGTTTGGGGCTTGCTCCTGAGGAGGATGCCCAAATTAGGAGACTGGGGCTTACTCCTAAGGAGGATGGCCAGATTTGGGAATTTTAAGAATTGGGGCTTACTCTTAAGGAAGATGCCCAAGCTTAAGACTGGGGCTTACTCCTGAAAAGGAAGCCCAGATTAGGGGATCTGGGGCTTACACCTAAGAGGATGCCCAAAAATTAAGGGACTTGGGGCTTACTCCTAAAGAGGATGCCCATATTAGAGGACTTATGACTGGGGATTATTCCTGAAAAGGAGACCTAGGTTAATAATTCTCTCATCTTAAAGTATGAGGTTGAATGAATGAAATATCAATCTTTAGTGACATAAATATGAGTAAATCACTAGGTTTTGAGAGATATTCCACAGAATTCCTTTCAGATAAGAAAGTCAAATCAAGAAATAATGCCATAAATGGCTTTGGAGAGTGTCTTGGTGACTGAATATTGAATAGGAAAGGTGTAATGGCTTAAGAGGGGTGAAATGGGAAAGAAAGGCACCCAACAAGGCAGGGGCGCGCAAGTCCTGGCAGGCGCGCAGGTACTGCGTGGGCGCGCAAGTTTTGGTCGCGCAGGTGTATGCATGCATGACACATGATGTACTTGTGCGATGGTTAACCAGCAGGGTAATACTTGAGTGACTCTTCATTAAAGCCTTTAGAATCCTATTGAGGTTCTTTCAGAAGAGGGGCGCGCAAGATCTATTGAAGGAGTAAGGTGGCGCGCAAGTGTGTCCCTTTTCCCTTAAGGGCTGGCCACTCACGCGTGCAAGTGTTGATGAGTTTCAACACTTAGGTCTTCCTCCCCCTCTTTAGATCTTCCGTTCTAGGTAAGAAAGTACCTTATAAGTGTTTTGGAAGCTTTGAGAAGAGACTAGGGTGCCGGGAGCTCAAATCTGAGTTTCTGGAAAAAATCCACCCCGAAATGGGGGGCCCATAGGGTCTATTTATAGGCAGGAGAAGACCCCGGGCGGTTACCACTTAGGTCGCGCAAGTGTACTTGCGCGACAGTGATAGAACTTGCGCGGCACATGTGCTTTTGATCCCTTGTTCATGACTTTGTCGATTTTTGATATTTTCTTCAAGGGATGAATCAATTTGTGCTAAGTCATTTCCCTTTACATTTCTTTGGACTCTGTGATGAAAAAGGAGCATCAACACAAACTGCTGGAGAATCACCGCCCACCGTGCTAGAGGGCCAGTCAGCATGGGGTGGTTCAGGATGTACTTCAGTGGGTCTACCCGGGAGACCAATTGTACCTCATGGTGCTGCAGGTAATGCCGCAACTTCTGTACGGCGAAGATGAGTGCAAGGTATCTCTTTTCGATAGGGGAGTATCTGACCTCCGTATCGAGAAGCATGCGGCTGAGATAATAGAGACTGTTCTCAGTACCCTCATTATTCTTCTGGGCGAGCAGTGCACCGAGTGATCTTTCCAGGGCGGTCATGTAAAGGACCAGCGGTTTTCTAGAGATGGGTGGCATCAAAACTAGAGGTTGGAGCAGATACTGCTTGATTTCCTCAAAGGAGGTCTGACACTCCTCATCCCATTCATAGGAGGCGCCCTTCTTCATGAGCCGGGAAAATAGCTTACACTTGTCGGCCAGATTTGCGATGAATCAGCATATATAGGCTAAGTGGCCTTGTAGGCCTCGAAGTTCTCGAATGTTGCTCGGGGGAGGCATTTGGCTGATGGCCTTGATCTTCTCTGGTTCGATCTCCATGCCTCGGTATCTAACAACAAAGCCCAGAAACTTCCCAGAGGTGACCCCGAAGGCACACTTCAACAGGTTCATCTTCAGGTGACGAGAACGGAGGAAACCGAACACCTTCTCAAGGTCTTTGAGATGGTCCTGGCGCTGACATGATTTGACCACTAGGTCATCTACGTAGCATTCCACCAGCGTCCCGAGAATCGGATTGATTATGCGATGCATGGCCCTCTGATAAGTGGAACCTGCATTTTTCAGGCTAAAGGGCATAACCTGGTAGAAAAAGGTACCTTGGGGAGCCCTGAAGGCAGTGGATTCCTCGTCCTCGGGGGCTATCCGGATCTGGTTGTACCCGGAATACCCATCCATGAAAGAGAGAGCTTGGAACCCAGCCGTGGCATCAATCAATAACTCTGTCACCAGGAGTGGGAATTCATCCTTTGGGAAGTGGTGATTAAGGTCGCGGAAGTCGATGCAGACTCTGATCTGCCCATTCTTCTTCCTGACTGGCACAATTTTGGCAAGCCACTTGGGGTACTGGAGTTCCTTAACGAAGTTGGATTTGATAAGCTTGTCAACTTCGGCCTCAACCATAGCACCATGAGAAGGGTTCATCTTCCTGGGAGGCTGCTTAAACCCACGATGGTTTGACGGGAGGTCCAGATGGTGAACGGCTACCTGGGGGTCTAGTCCTGGCATCTCATTGTAACTCCAGGAAAACACGTCACGGTGTTATTTGAGGAAGTCTACGTACTGCTGCCGCTCCTCGGGGGACATGGCTGCACTGATCAATGTGGGTTTCGGATCTGCCTCACTACCAAGGTTCACATGTACCAGTTCATCAACCGTGGTAGAGATTCCTTCCTCAAAGGCAGGGGGAGAATCATCCAGGTCTTCCTCTCCACCCGTGGGGGGATTTCCCGCGACGGGAGATACTTCTAGGCTATCAAAACCTGAGGGGAAGCTGGTGCCGTCTTGGGCAGTAGTGGTCATCATATCAAGAGACTCACTTCCCATTGAGACCATAGCAATGAAGGCAGATGACCCTATCCCATCTGGCCTTTGGCCTAAGGGGCCACGTTTGATGACATCAAAGCAGTGGTGATGTGTTGGCCTGAGTCGGTTGATTCCAGCCCGGCAGAAGAGACATGTATGGCGTACCGCCATTGTCATAAGCTTGACATTCCGGTACCGTACAGGGGTAGGAGGTTCCAGGATCACCTGAGCCTGGTTGATGTAGGAGTACGAGGTGATTTTCCGTCGTCTCTTGGACACAGGAACACGCCTTCCTTGCGTACCTGAAACAACAAAACATTGACCCATGTCAGGGGTCGTGGCCTCCAATCAGTGGATCAGGAGGATGTAGGCATCATCCATGCTTTCCCAGGGATCACTTGTGATCGGGGCGGGTTCATCCTCACTTACTAAGATTTGCTTATCCTTACTCTTGTAATAGTCAGCATCCAGATAGCGGGCCTCACAAGAGGCTAAAAGAGACGCATCTCCTTGGAGCACGCCTACTCGACCGTTGAGTGAGTATTTGATGCACTGGTGATACGACAAAGGGACCGCTGCATGCAGATGGATCCATGGCCTACCCATCAACACGTTGTAGGAGGTGTCCTGAGAGACGACCATGAACTCGGTGCTGGAAATCAAGCCACCGAACTAAGTCTTCAGGCGGATCTTGCTGACTGGGGTTTGCTCGGTCCTGTCGTACCCCTGGATTCTGAGGTCAAAGGGAGTTAAATCACCTTCAGACAGACCCAGCTTTCGCAATGTCTGAGTCAGAATTAGGTTGATTCTGGAACCCGTGTCAATGAGGCAGCGGCGGACTTCCACGCCATTGAAGTGGCTAGTGATGTATAGCGGGCGAATATTCCCCTGTATAGGAGGGTCCTCATCTTCACTGGAGAATGAGATATCCGCCTGACATTCAGCGTTCTCAATTGTCTCGGCATGGAAGGATTCTGCAGCTGCTACCTCCGTCTCAAACTGGAGGGGGATCCTTAGGTCCTCGGCAAGTGCCTCGCGCATTTCAGATGACAGACGAAGGGCCTCAAGGATAGAAAGCCTTGTCGGAATGTCGTCCAGGTGCTTCAGGACATCATACTTTCATGCCAAATGCGAACCTCTGCTTACAGGAGGTCGTTCGACAGTTGGAGGCATAGCAGGTCCTGTCGGTTGAACCGACGGTTGGATAGTACTGGGTACATCCTACTGCCTACTAGTTGAAGCCCGTAGAGTAGTCGCCGGACTAGGATCGGACTGCGGAGATTGGCCTGTAGCCAGTCAAGACTGACTGTGATACGAACGAGGCAGCTCTCCCTGATCTAGTAGCACAAACGGCGGTGGAGGTAGAACTGAGGGCGTTAGATGGGGTTGTGTGTGCTGAACTCTGCGTCGAGCCTGCTGTCTGGTCTCAGTAGCATGCACGGCTTGGCTGAAAGTCCCCGCTAAAGTGCCTAGACGATCGGAATGTTTGTGGTTCCACTGACGTTGACGTCGGCTGGGGACGTTGGGGAGTCTCGCCTGGCGTTCCCCTTCGTCGGGAGTCATATAAGGCTTTACCAGCTCCACGGTGTTAACTGAAGCGTACCCCTGGCTGTCGCTTGATGAGTCATCCACCACCAGGAGGATTCTGGAAGGAATCCCCATTTTAGGGGGCATAAAGTCACCAAGAGTGCGGGATGACGACGACATCGGCGGAGCGCATTGCTTCTTCTTGCATCGTCGCTGCTTGCCCTTTTGGGAAGAGGTCGACTGTGAAGGTGATGCAGAGGTACAGGATACTTCTTCTGAAGGTTCCGGCTGCTTTAGGTGTGCCCGGATGATACCATGGGCATGGACGATGGTTTTTCGAGCCATCCAGTCATCATATCTCTGGGACCTATAGCTGGGAACCTGCTGCCACTCGCCTTCGCTGTCGCTACCGATCTCTGACCCTGTAAAGACACCTGCCACTTGTGTTGGTGTCGGGCCCAACCTTACTATGTTGTTGTTGACCTGGTCTTGAAGCCAGTCTTTAAACACATATAATTGCTTGAGGGTGTGCCCTGGAATCCGATGATAAGGACAGTAGTTGGGGTGATCGGTGAGATTCGCCTCTGTCGGCCTTCAGCACAAGGGTAGGCGCACAATCCCTTGCTCTAGAGCACTTCAAAAGTAGCCAGGGACCTGATTTTCATTGAACGAATAAGTCTAGTGCCTTCTTTTCGGATAGGGGGCCCTGGGGGCCTGGCCCTGACGAGGGACCGGAGGGGCCTGCCGAGGAGGCGGCACCTGATTATCTCGCCTAGGTGGAGGTGGCGCATTGCGCAGGGGAACCTGTCGATTCTGAGGCGGTCGCTGCTAGGCAGGAGCCTGTGCTTGAGGTGGAGTACCTCTGCGGGGTTATGGGGATGGTGCCACTGGTAGTAATTCCAGCTGCCCAGGGGCTTCTATTTGGGCCACCACGGCGGGTTCATCTCTGGCGGTCCTCCTGGCTGGGATCATAGGGGGCAACGAACGTGCCTGACTAGCCTGTTGCAGAGCCTCCTCAAGGCGTTGAGCCTTATCTGAGAAATCTCGGAACCCTCCAGGGTAGTTCTAGGTAATCAGGGAGGGTACCAGCTCCGTTTTAACGTTCCCTACACACATCGTCAGTAATTTCTTCTGAGTCAGTGGCATATCGAGGGAGTACGTAAGTCCCTTCCACCAGGCGATGAAATGTGTGACTCGCTCATCAGGCCTTTTCTTGTACTTGAAGAGGTCTGTAATGTCGGTCTTCCGCGTGGTGGAGTTGAACTGGTATAGGAACTGCCGGCAGAGATCCTCCCAACCGGTCACCGATCTGATAGGGAGCTGGTTGTACCAGACGAATGTGGGACCTTCCAATGTCTGCACGAAACATCGGAGCTTGGTGGCTTCTTACTGGGTCGGGGTCCCCAGCATGGGGCCACACCTGGAAGAAAAATTAGCCAAGTGCTATGGCGGGTCCCCTGTCCCGTTGAAGGGCGAGAAAGTGGGGTTCCCAAAACCCGGGGGTGCGGGCATATCATCCACCCACGCGGGATACGGCTTGCCATCCGGTGGGACCTCCACCTACCGCGTTTCCAACGCTTCGAGGCGGGCTATGAGTGCCGCTATAAGATCATCCAGGTGGGGGTTCATCTCTTGATGGGGATCCCTAATCACAAGTGCGTTTCCAGGTTCTTCAACCTGGTAGATGGCTTCGGTAGCTCATGGATCGACTGGCGGAACGACCTGTGGGGAAACTGGGGGAACCCGGACTGGATTCTTCAGATTGCCCCATCGTTCGGGGGGGTTGGCGAGACGTATCGCGCCCTCTTGCCGTAAGTTCCAGCTTCTGCCCTGTTCGCGGAAGTATCATGATCAGGGTTTCCCGGAGGCATCTCACCAGGGGGAAATTGTGCCTACCCCTGCTGCCCCGGCTTGGGATTACCATAGTCGAGTCGCCGCTCTGCAGCGCGCTTAGCCAAGAGTTCGTCAACCAGCCTCTTCTACTCAGCAAGCTGCTGGCGTAACGTGGCCTTATCAGGATCTTCGTCCGTTTTCTGCATAGAGGCATACGGGTCGGAGTGCTTGACATTCCCGATGTGCTTCTTACCCTTGCTGGCATTTCGACCGAGTACCAGCGACTCGGTGGGTACAGGGAGGCCTAGCAGGTTCCTCTGATGACGGGTAACCCTCCCTGATGGGTCCAGTAGTGGCAATACGCCCTCGGGGGGTAATTCTCCATCAAGAAATTCAATCTCGTCTTCCTTGTCCACTACGTCAGCCATGTGGACCGTGACCCCTCTCGAGGGCATGTCCTCAATGTCGCATAACTAATCAGGCTGCCGTCGGATAGGGTCGAAGAGGAGAGCGGCATAGTGTCCCAAACCACGGACTTGTACATGGGGGGTAGCTTCCCTGATGACTCTACGGAGTACTTTGAAACTCTGAACACATTTCCATTGAAGGGTGCTCTGACAGCCTGGTGACTCAGGGTGCTGGGCCACAAGGAGTGCGGCCAAATCGATCAGGAGGCATTGCTTGCCGATTTCTTCAAAGTGCTCTCGACTTCTGGGGTACATCACCCGCTCGTAACGAAGGCGGAAGTGTGTCTCCCATAGGGTTCTAGAAAAGAACCCCACTTCTTTAGTGGTAAGGGACTCTGGTGCGCGAAAGTTCGGCGCCGCCGTTGGCCAGAACTTCTCCGGGAAGTGATCCGCTGTGAGAATGCTCCAGAAGCTCCTGGGTTCGAACTCAGGGTCTGGCCCTATATTGCCCCACTCGTCAACCGGGGGCGGCTGAGGGACCGGTAGCGGTACCGAGGCAAACCTCTGGAATAGTAAACTCGGCGGCGGAGAATACGGCGAATGAGCTGACTGGCCGCCGAATTCCAAGCCATCCTTTGAAGAGTGAGGTGACCTGGCCACGATATCCCGATACGACGGGCTGATAGCCACAACTTCCGGCACAGGAGTCGTGGCTTCTGGCGATAGGTCATGTCGTTTCTCTACCGCCATTGGTCCCCAAAATAGCTCTCTGTGATCTCTGGTAGAGGTAGAGGGAACTTCTGGTGACAATGGTGGTGATTGCACGGTCGAGACCTGCGGAATTTCCATGATTTCTTCCTCCTGGATGTACCTGCGGAGAGAGGTGGGAATCTGGTGGACCTCACATTCTAGGAGAATGAGGCAAACATGCCTGGTTCCTGCCCCAGTCCTTGATACGGAGGAGCGAGGAGAAGGTTCCATCACTGAGTCGCATTCTGCTTCAGAATCCGAGAAATGAGCCGGCTTGATCTCCACCTGCTTCCCCCTAGGATTCTTTCTGTGTCAGCGACGACCTGCTCTTCTACCCCGGGGTGGCTCTTCGGGACAGGGTTGATCCTTAATAGGTAGTCTTGGGGCGGCGATGGTGTCGTGGAAGAGAGGGCCCCCGCTCGAGGTGGCCGGGGTGAGAGGGGCACCAGCGCAAATGTCGAAGGGTACATGGGGAGGACCTCCATGGACGGTGTGGGTGGAGCGAGGCCGACCTTCACTCCCCAAGTTTCCAGGGCGAGGAGGACCATCGCCAGTTGCAGAGAGGACGTAGGGAGGACCCCCACGTTGGAGAAGGACCGTATGGACAGTGCCTTCAAATCGGCGACCGGGGGCAGGATGATGGACTCCATACCCTGTATAGTTGGTGCGGGAAAGGTTTCTGTGCCGAGCTTCACCGCCGCGGGGCGGGACCTCCTTCGAGATGGGGGTAGCACGAGGCATACCTCCGTGACGACCTTAGAAGTGGGGAAAGCCCACGCTCTTTGGAATGTTGGTATGGAGAGGACCTCCATATGGAGTGACGTTACCGTGGATTGGTTCACAGCAATCATCGCCCAAGCCTGCGACCCCGAGAGTCAAACCAGCCTGCTCGTGGGGCGGCTGAGGCCTTGATCATAGTCGGGTGAAGGAGTTCCCCTGCTCAGTGTATGCAGGAACTCCATGACGTGCTTCGGCGGTGGCTTGGTCCACGGTAGTTTTTGACGTCGACGTATCTAGGCGAGCGTCCTCAGCCCGGGCCCGGCGCTGACGTCGGGTCAGACGAGCTGGCGCAGGTGGTGCAGGGGCATGGCCTGCCTGCTCTTCTTGCGGAGTCGGACGGTGGCGCTGACGCGGCCGAGTGAGAGCCCCTGCCTGGAGCCCTTGGGTCGGGACCCTGAGTGGGCCGAACCGGACGTCACCTGTCTCATTAGCATAAGGAGAGGAGTCGTCGAAGAGTTTTGGGGACAGGCTCCCGAAACGATTGAACGTTGGGGTGGGGAGCAAGGGATCCCTGCACGGCCTGTTAGGGCGGCGTTGACGGCGGGGCCTGGATGCCTCCAGGTACAGGCGGGCCATATCCCGAGTTGGGATGACCCCTTCCTCCTCGTACCTCTGTACAAGTTTGTTGATCACCCTTCTCTGGATGATCTCTGATGGGGAAAGGGGACGTGGGCGCCCCGTGTTCACCGATGTAGAGGTCGTTGTGGTGGTAGCGGAGCCATGCGAGGTGGCTGTGCCGGTGTTTTCCCTGCCCCTGCGTAGGTGAGCGGGTGGTGATCGTGTCTCCGTAACAGCAACCTGGTTCCTGAGAAACGAAGGGATCAACTCATCAGCACTGCGAGGAAAAGGATTGACAACCAGTGCCCCAGCGTCCTTCCATTCTCCACGTTTGTAAGAAGGATCCACGCCAACACGTTGCAGCACGGAGTGCCCCACGTTCTACTACCCCGACTTCCGGTGAGTTTCACGACAGGCCCGCTATTTGCTTGGCAGGACCAGGCGCCAGATATCTGGATCTGGTGACACGTCAATCTACTGGTGTCTCAAATGCTACTAATCTTCATATTGAGGAGAAGACTTTCACGTCAGGTTCACCATTTCTGTTTCTGACGCTTTCGCTGGGGCGCGCGCATCCGTCCGTCTGTGGAGGAGGACGCACTGCATTATTGCCCTACAGTCCCGCTTTCCAAAGGCGGGCGGCATTCGCTCCTTATTCAGGGACGTCTGCTCCTTGATCGAAACGGGATGATGGGATGTCGGTTCTTCCTTCTACGGATTCCTCCTCAGAACTCGTCACCTAGTCCGGGTCTCCGTCATAGATTTAATACGTTGTTCGTGAAACTCTTCCCAGTGCCATGTTTCTATGGACGCCGGTTAATTACACTGCTTCTATCGGGACATTCCAAAGGGTCCGGTCAGGGCAGCAACCTTCGGTCGGGGGAGTAGTCATGTCGAGGCATCAGTAGCGTGTCTGGATGCTGGGGAACTGGCATGTCTGTCCATTATCCTTAGTCATAGGGCTTCTCGAGGGCCTGGAATCCTGAGGCATCCCACATCGAGCGCGGGGTATTATATTCCATAGACATATATCTGAGGTTTTCCTCAGCTTCCTGTGTTTAACACAGGGTATGCCACGAGTTTAACGTCCAGTGGAGACGGATCATCCCGATCAGAGCATTAGCAAGAATGGATCGGATTGAGGGATTTCCCTTGAAGGGGTGCCGAAACCGGGACCAGCCCATGGGCGGCTGTGAAGAGAAGCGGACCGACATGGTCTCACCGAGATATGATGGTCTGGGTGAGAATCAGGGTGGATGATGGATGGATGAATAAAGTTGATGGGGGAATGGCAAGGGACCATCGTAAAGGGGGATGGTGAAGTTGGGATTGAGCCTCAAAGAGACCTCCTACGTATCCCCGTGGTAGGGAATCAAAGTCCACGTAGTTTGGGATAGTGTCGGTGAACTGGCATGAAGGTGGACCGTGGTCCGATGGATGTCGTCAGCGAACCAATGTGAAGGTGGGCCTTGGTCTGATGCGTCAGCGAACCGACGCGAAGGTGTACCTTGGTCCAGATGGTGTGGGGCTTACACACTAGGCTACCTGGGTGTGGATGAACCGACGTGAAGAAGGTCGGAGTGACCAACAGGTGGTGGGATTGAACCTCGTAGAGGCTTCCTATATACCATGTCGTGACATGGATCAAAGACCACGTAGTTTAGGTTGGACACCGGAAGGCCCACGCGAATGAGGAGGACCAGGGTGGTCCTAGTGGTGGTGGTCTTGGACCTCGTGGAGGCTTCCTATGTACCATGTCGTGACATGGATCAAAGACCATGTAGTTCAGGTTGGTCACAACGACTTTCCACTGGACCGGAATGCAGTTTAACGCCGTGTGGGACGAAGATGAACTCTGACGTGAATAAACGACGAGAGGTGGGCTTGAACCTCATAGAGGCTTCCTACGTACCGTGCCTTGACATGGATCAAAGACCTCTTAGTTCAAAGGGGCTTCGTCGGCGAACCGACGTGAAGGTGGACCTTGGTCCGATGGGTGGTGGGATTGAACCTCAGGAAGGCTTCCTACGTACCATGCCTTGACATGGATCAAAGACCTCATAGTTCAAATGATGGAAGTCGTCAGATAACCGACGTGAAGGTGGACCTTGGTCCAATGAGGGATGGGCTTGAACCTCGGGGAGGCTTCCTACGTACCATGCCTTTACATGGATCAAAGACCTCGCAGTTCAAATGGTTTCATCGGTGAACCGACATGAAAGTAGACCCAGGGGTCCAATAGTTGTGGTTGTCGGCGAACCGACGTGAAGAAGGGACCTTGTTCTGATGGGAGATGGGCTTGAACCTCTGGGAGGCTTCTTACGTACCATGCCTTGACATGGATCAAAGTCCTCATAGTTCGGGTTGGTCACAACGGCTTGCCGTCGGACTGGAA
Source organism: Viscum album (assembly GCA_963277665.1). Classification (NCBI taxonomy): domain Eukaryota; kingdom Viridiplantae; phylum Streptophyta; class Magnoliopsida; order Santalales; family Viscaceae; genus Viscum; species Viscum album. Next base: position 69,092,838 of record OY728143.1, read on the forward strand.
TTGCAGTTTAACGTCGTGATGGACGAGGATGAACTCGACGTGAATAAATGATGGGTGGCTTGAACCTCGTGGAGGCTTCCTACGTACCATGCCTTGACGTGGATCAAAGACCTCGTACTTCAAATGGGTGTGCAGTTTAATGTCATGCTGGATGGGGGAATACAGTTTAACGTCATGCTGGACGAAGGTATTGCCATGGCCGATGCTTACTCTAAGCCCACGTGAGTCATGCTCGGTGTGAGAAACAAGAGGTAGCAAGGACCTGACGATCACGTCACGAAGGGTGCGTCCGTGAGAAGCGAAGAGGGGCTTACGTGTTAGGCGGCGCATGGTGATGGGACTTACTCCAGGATGGAGGACCGAAGTGCGGCAAAGCGCAGCGAAAGAGCGATTTGGGACCAATGATGGGAGGTGCCTTGTTCCCTACCGTACCCTCCCCTGACCTTGGTAGTGGGGAAGTACGAAGATGCAGGGGTGCAGCCTTCCGCAAGAGGGGCTAGGGGATTACACCAAGGTGGTTTCCCTTCTCCCATGGACATGCGCTACTCCGAGAAGGAGGATGTCATCCCTTGTGGAGGGGGTGATTCCACTCCCGCGGAGACGAGTGGCGTAAAAAATGTTCGAGCTAGGGGGACCCTTCGTGCGAGGTGCGAGGTCGGTTCGTAGTTTAACGTCATGTGTTGAGGACGTGGTGCTTGGCAGTTTAACGTCCTGTAGCTCGGACGAGGTGGGTTCACTCCACACCCCTAGGACTTACATAACTGGTACCCTTTGCTCCTTGGGGGAGGGAAGGTACCAGTAAGGTCGTGGTCAAAGGGGGTTGTAGAGAGAACCATCGAGAGGTCCACGTTAGACTGGCTATGCGAAGAAGCAATAGCTGTTAGTGCGCCTATGTGAAGAAGCATTAGGCGAAGCAACACTACGAGTGGTATTGTTCGTGGGACTTTGAAATCACATCGTGCATACCTAGAGGGTCGCACGGGAAGGGGAAGTGCCAAGAAAAGGAGTGTGCTTCGCGAAGCGGAGTGCCTTGGCCTTAGCATGGGGCAAAGGTATGAGTGGAGGGTGCTTCGCGAAGTAGAACAGTATTCGCGGAGCACTACCTCGCGAAGAGGAGGTGCCTCGCGAAGCAAGGTGCTGCGAAGCAGTGTGCTTTGCGATGTGTGGCGATCCAGCCTTAGCATGGAGATCACTAATACAGGATGGGTGTTTCACGAAGCATAAACGCTCCGCGGCTGCCCGGGTTCCCTTGGGAATCCCCCTCCTTCGCGAATTCCCTTGAGCTTTGCGAAGGGCATCCCTCTCGGAAGAGGGGCTCAAAACGAGACAAAGCGAAGGAGTCACGCGAAGTAGAAGTACCTCGCGGAGCTCATGATTCTCGGGGAAAAGGGTGCTTCATGATTCGGGAGAGGAGAAGTCGAAAGGTTGGATTGTCCGTCCTCTAGACTCAGGGGGAGCCCGGTATTTATAGGCAAGGGGCATCGCGAAGCTGAATTCCCACGCCGCCTCCGGGGCTTCGCGGCGTGCTCGTGAACGTCAAATGCATTCGCGGAGAGGTACCGCCTCCTGAGCTTCGCGGCGGGCTCACGAACTTCAAATTTGTTCACGGAGAGGTACCGCCTCCGGAGCTTCTCAGTGGGCTCGCGAACGTCAAATCCCTTCACGGATAGGTACCGCCTCCGGAGCTTCGCGGGACCGCGATGCTCGGGGTGCTTCGCGTCGGAGCTTCGCGAGGCAGCGTGCAGGCCTTATTTTTCATCCCTTCCTTTCGTGCAATATTTTGGCACCAACAGATGCAATAAAACAAAATAAGTGCATGTGTTTTCAATAACCATAAGAAATTTACTTAAATCAAAAAGAGGAATTTTATTCATAACAGTTCGGGTCATTACATGATCCAATGATATCATCCTTATTATTTCCTTTAATATTTTATGATTATGATGATGGGATGTTTATTAAACCCATATATTTTCTTAGGTTATGCTATTTTGGGTTAATGAAATGTTTATGAAACTAATTTTCTTTGCATAGGTTATGATGTGATGATATGGGGAATATATTAGGATATTTTAGAACACATCTATAAGGAAACAGCCTTAATAATTACATAATTCTGAGTTTTAAGTTGATAATTCATTATTTAACATTAAAGTATCTTTTTAGGTTTATATTTTTATATAATTTGGTCATAACTCATACAAAACAAAATGAAATTTTATAAAGTGGACACTTCTGATAAGTATAAATTTTTTCCATAATATATAAATTTTAAAAATAAACATGTTTTCTTTTCATGAAAAATCTTCATGTATTTTAACTTGAATTATTATTTGTTTTAATCCATCCTTAAACCCTGAGAAAAACGTTTTAAAATGTGGTATGAGCACAAAAAGATCAGTAAGGGGCATAAAAAGAATAAATTTATTACTTGAATGAAAAATATGAAACCCCATGAAATTTTAACCATTAACTGGTTTTTATTTGTTTTAATGAAATAAATAATTTCCAAATTAAAAAAAATACACACTTTTTTCTCAAAGAAAACATTTAAAACTAATAGCATGAAAATAAAAACCACTTTTAACCAACTTAGAGAAATTATATTCATAAATCATGACAGAAATAACTAGATCCAAGTTAAATCTATAGGATAAACCTCCTCAATAACTCCCTCCTCCTTGCCTATTAATATAAGGAACATTACTCAATATATTGGAGCACTATCTAGTCTCACCCATTGTATAAGTTATATTGATCTCACCCATCATATAAACTATATCGGGATCACCCATTCATCGTGATCTATAATAGGGCTCAAACCATCATATAATATTTATTGGGCTCACCCATTTTGCATATAAAATTATTAAGTACCATATCATAAATAAAACATTTTATTCTTTCACCTTTTCATCATAAAACCTTTGAAAATATCTTTTGAACCCAAATTCAAAACACTTTTGGATATTGATATACCCTTTATTTTCAAAATCCATTTTAAATACTAAAATACCCATAAGGAAGGAAAATAGGGTTTTTATTTTAAGAAAACATGGAATATTTAAAAGGAATAAAAAAATCAAATAACTCTTGGAGTAGTGGGAAAAAAATTTGTTGTTGTATATGTTAAAATAGAACATTCCTTTTGTCTTTTATAAAGAAAGTCAAAACATTCTGTAAAAAGTTTACTTTTTTAAAACCTTTGAAAGAAATTCAAAGAGACATAAAATTTTATTTATAATTATTTTATGTCCATATAAATACATTAATAATATTATTTTAAAAATATAGATATGGAAGAAATAGAGTTGGAAGGAAAACCTTAAAACAGGATTTTTAAAAAAGAAAGTCTCTTACGTAAAACCTTAAAAAGATTATTTATTTTTAAAAACATTTTAAAGAAATTAAAATAGGGTAAAAATGAACTTTATCATCCATTTAATAATAAATAAGAATTTTTATAAGGAACTTAGAATATAATGGTCATGTAAGAAAATGATTTATAAAATAAATCATTAAAACATTTAAAATGAGGTTTTTTTCAAAGAGTCTCTTACCATGAGTAACTTGTTATATACGTTCATTATATTCCCAAATAATAAAATTATTTTAATTATATAATTTCTTAAGAAATTTTTTCAACTTTATTATTATTTTTTATTTTATTTATTACTATGTTATATTCAATTACTTAATCATTTAAGTTTGTATTGAATGTTTTGATCATATTTGGCTCATATGTCCAAAATGAATTTGGTAGGTTGAATATGCAAAAAGTGGTATCTATTCCATCATATCCAAAATAATAATAATAATAATAATATAATTTTTATTTTTATAGATAAATTATACTTTTAAAACCAAACATGAAATATGGTTATGAAAAATGAATTATGTTACAATCATGGTGATGGTAGGTTAGACGTATGGATGAGTAATGTTTCCAATTTTAAACAATCATTATGGAAAGAAGGTAAGTATTATTTTATATTTATATAATTATCATAATATCATAAATTCCATATTATGTATTTAAATATAATTATATATATCACCCATTTTATGTGGTTATGAAAAATGAATCACTTTGCTTCATGTAGGCGGCGGTGCACACATACGCACGAACGACGTTGTCATTTTTTAGTGATTGTAAATTTAAGAAATTAAATGATATATTATATTTTATCAATTATAAATATTTCAATAATATTATTTATATACACTAAATCCATCATTACAACTTGTTGTAAGAGCAGGTGGTGGAAAAGTAATTACATCAGTTCGTGAGGTGGTAGTCTGCATGTACGGAAGAATGATTATTGTGTTCCCATTTGATGTAAAAGGATATGGATATAGGTAATGTAATTAACATAATAATATTTCATGATATGAGAGATCTTTGTGTTATTATTTCAGTAAGGTTGAATAATATTTGATAATGTTAAAAAAGGAATCAAAATGAAAGCGCCTGGTTAAGAACTGTACCTCTTATTTAGACAACATCTAAGGGTTTATACCAAAATATTTACTTGATCAGTTTTATAATAAAATAAGGATATTTAAGTGTGAATAAAAGAAGAGAGTATGTGACCTTTTATAAGACAGGGGAGGGGCACTCTTGGAATTTCTCAAAGTATTGAAATAATATAAATTAATTCTCATATTAAAATGGATGGAAATTGAGAATATTATAGTAAATTATTATTATTATTTATAATCATCGCATCCAATAAAAATTATATATGTTTAGAAAATTATTTCACCCTTATATTTTTGTTTTAAACCTTTTTTATAGTTACCAAGATAATAAAGTTTTTACTCTTTATGGGCCAAGAAAAATTGGCCCAAAAATGAACTATGGTTAATATTATCAACCATTTTCAATTCACTTGGTCTAATATAATATTTTTTTAAATTTTAAATCATCTAATAAAACATTATTTATTATAAAATATCATTAATGTCAATTTTGATATTATTCATTTAATTTGACTTTAAAAACATAAATACAAGTATTTAATTAGAATATATAACTATCACACTTCCATAAAATGTTATAATTTTCTAAAAAAAATCCTGGAAAACAATAATTAAATCATTTATTTTATTTTACTTTTAATTAAATAATTATTGTGTCAATTTTGAAAAGGTATTTAAGGTTATTATAAAATTTATAAAATTAGAAATAAATTATAATCATAAAAATAATTTCATTATGCTAAAAATAACCACTTATATTCATTTACAACTTCTTACTTTCCCTTTGTGAACACATAAGATATTTTTAAAAGTAAGAGAGTGGCATTTTCTCCTTTTGTTAACTCAAATTACTATAAAGGTCATAATCATGGCCATATGGAAACAAAATGTCATATATTAGAATATTGGATGATTATGGATTAAATTTTATCATCCAATAAAATTAATTCAAGTTTTAAGGTAACTTTTTAGTCTTTATAAAATTATTTTTACCCATAATTATCTCATTTTACCTTTATCGTGATAACAAATATTTATTGTTTCTAATATACATAATAAATAAAAAAAGGGAAAAAAATAATAAATTTAGGCCACATTATTCTGAATATAGAATAAATTTTACAATATTCAAAACTTATAACTAGTTTAATTTAATTTAATATTAAACTGACAAAACATGTCGAAAATGGTCTTTTATAAAAATGTTTTTTAAGCAATAAATGATCTTATATTAACTCTATGGATAGAAATCATCGTTATATTAATTTTGATTCATATAAATAGATATATAATATATAAATTTCATTTAAATTTTTTTTATTATTAGTTATTTTAATTAATTAAATTGGTTAAACTTTATGCACTTAAAACAGTTTTTAGAAAACTGCATTTTTAAGCATAAAAATAAACTTATACCAAAATCATGAAATTTACTAATTAAAATGAATTTAATTATATTATTATAGAAAAATTATATTCCAATTTAATTTCAAATCCAAAATATAATGGGGCTTTAAAATTAATTTATTTAATGAAAAGAAATGACAGTTTTTGAAATATTAGTAATTTTCACTATTCACAGAAAAATCAATCATTTCAAAAAAAATCAAAAAATAATAATCTTAGGATAATTTTGAAATTATTAATTAAAAAATAAAATTAATGTTTTCAAATTCAAATTCTATAATTTTTAAATTAAACTTTTAAATAAAACCTTATAAGAAAATATTTTAATAAAACTATTTCCTTTTTATTTAAAAATAACTTAATATATTTATAGTGAATATAAATATATAATTTGTGAATACTAATAAATATTAAAATGATTTATTCTATTGTTATTTTGGATTTTATATTCTTCCCAACTTTGTGAAATTTCATCCTCACCATTTTATTTACTTATTTAATAAGTGAGGATATCTTTCCCAAATAGCATTTTTAGTTTCTCATGTTGCTTCTTCAACCATATAGTCTTCTACACAAAGACTTAACCTGGTGAATCAACTTATTCTATAACACTTACTCCATATGTTCAAAAATATAAATATCTTGTTCCTCGTAATTAAGGTTCTCTTCCAACTGGACTACTTCAAGGCTCAAAACATGAGATGAATTTGGAACATACTTTCTTAACATTGAGACATGAAAAATGTTTTGTATCTAGGATAAACTTGGAGGCAAGGCCACTTGATAGAAAATTGAACCAAATTTATCCAATATTTCATATGGTCCAATGAATCACAAAATTATCTTCCCCTTTCTACTAAAATGCATAATATTTTTTCATGGGGATAATTTAATAAAAACATGATCACTTACCTTAAAATAAATATCTTTTATCCAGTTATCTGCATAATGTTTTTTCCTGCTAATCCATCCTCATATGTTGTTGGGTTATCTTTACCTTACCAACCATTTCCTCTACCAAATATTATCCCATCAACTTCCTTTCCACTACTTTATCCAAAAAAAATAGGATTCTAACACCACTTTCCATATAATGCCTCAAAATGTGACATATGTATACTGGAATGAAAACTGTTATTATAAAGAAACTCAACTAACGAAATATGTTGATCCCAAATTCCATAGTAATACATTTAATAATCTCTAATCATGTCTTAAAAGGTATAAATTATTCACTCAGACTATCCATAATATTTAGGATGAAAAGATGTACTAAAATTTTATTTAATACCCACTGACTTCTCAATTATTTTCCAAAAATTAGAGGTGAATATGAGATCATGATCAGATAAAATGGATAGAGTAACTCTATGAAACCTAATAATATACTTGAAATACAGTCAAGAAAGCTGGTATAAATACATATTTTCTTTAATGGGGTGGAAATGTTTAGAATTAGTTAGTCAATCGATAATAACCCAAATCACATTATTACCCCTTGTTATCCTTGGCAATCCCACTATGAAATTCCAAGATAAATTTTCTCATTTATATTATAGCACTAGAAATAGAAAAAGAATACCATTAGGTAATTTTCATTCTTTTTTAAATTTTTGAAAAGTTATACATTTCATGGTAAAGTTAGCAATATATATTTTCATCTTATCCCACCAGTAATACTCCTAAAGTTATCTGTACATATTAGTGCTACTAGGATGAATATAAAACTAGGAACAATTATCTTCACTCAACAGTTATTTCTTAAACTAGGAACCATAAGGCACACATAATCTTTTTCCAAACCTGATAACACCTTATTCATAAACATTAAACTCTGGAAACTTTCCCTTCTTAATAGATTTTATATTTTCTTATAAAACATGATCCTCATTCTAATCTTGTTTACTTCTATATAAAAGAGACAATTATAATGATACCTGAAAAAAAATTTCCTACATCCATAAATTCTAGGGAAATTTTTATTAAACCATTAACTAATGGATCATGTTACAAATGTAACATGGCTAATTTAGAAGTATTTTTTCAACTCAAACCATCAGTTACTTTGTTTTCTTTTCCCTAATGATAATGAATCATGCAGTCATAATCCTTAATTTGTTCTAGCCACCTTTTCTACCTCATGTTAAAAACTTTATGAGTGAATGTATAATTCAAAAATTAATTATCATTTTATATTTCCCACTTTAGTCCATATAAATGATTCCTCCAAATTTTTAAATCAAAAACCACAATAGCTAATTCCAGATCATGTGTAGGATAATTTAACTCGTGAGGTTTCAGTTGATATGAAGAATTAGTAATTTTCTAATCATTATGAATTATAACACAACCAATTCCCTTAAATAAAGCATCACTATTAATTAAAAAGTCCCAATTTCTGGACGATAGGTCCAAAACTGGAGCATTCACTAATCTTCTTTTTAGTTTATTAAAACAATAATCACATTATTTCCTCCAAATGAATTTAACTTTTTTTCGAGTTAACTTTTTCAGTAGAATAGAAAACTAAGAAATATTTTCTAAAACCTCTATTATTAACCCACTAATATAAGAAAACTATGAATCTAAATGACATTTTTAGGTCATTTCCATTCTTAAACAACTTTTTTTTAGTATGATCAATAGTTATTCCATCTTTAGAGATAGTATGTCCAAGAAAATAAATTTTTTGCAACCAAAATTCACACTTACTAAAATTTATACATAGTTTATTTTATTTTAAGGTTTTAAAAACAATCCTAAAGTGTATTTCATGATACTCATTACTTTTATAATGTACAAATAAATTATCAATAAACATAACCTAAAACTTATACAAGAACTCATTGAAAAATATATTCATAAGTTCCATAAATACAATTGGTGCATCTGATAGCCAAAAAGGAATAACTAAAAACTCATAATTCCTATATATACTATATAACATAGTATTTGAGATATATTCCTCCTTCACCTTCAACTAATGGTACCCCAACATGTGGTCAATCTTCAAAAAATATTGTACTCCCTAGAGAAAATCAAACAAATCATCAATATTAGGTAAATGATACTTGTTCTTAATAGTGATGTTATTCAATGATCTAAAATAATTACAAAGTATCATTAAAACACCTTTATTTTTAAAAAAAATAGGGGAAACCCATGGTGAAGTGTTATTATGGATAAAACTTTTATCTAGTAACTCTTGTAACTAATTTTTCAATTCCAAAAGTTCTACTTGATCCATCCAGTCAGGAGGTTTTGAAATAGAATTATCATCAAGAACTAATTTAATAGTAAACTAAACCTCACAACCATAATCAACACTAGGAAAACCATTAGGAAATAAATATACATATTAATTTACTACTAGAACATCACTAATTTGAATAGTTTTTTTTCCTTTAAACAACATGATCTTGTTAAATTTTATTGATATCTCTAATAAATTTCCCAACTTCTTGGTAGTTTATCAAAGGTATGAAATCACTGAATATAACTTTATTATCTTTTAAATATATCTTATCATGATATAATGAGACCCATTTCATACCCAAAATAATATCAAACTCAACCATAGACAGTTCAACAATATTTACAAGAAAAACCATGTCACATCTATGGGGTTATTTTGAGGTATTTTCTATTTTATTTTTGGTATAATCTTTATTACATGGATCACTCTGGTGTTTATAAATAAAAATGATATTTTTTGGTCTAGATAGAAGGAGGCATATGGTTGGTTCATGGTTAATAGAAACAATGTTCTAAATCGTGAAAATTGTGGGACCAAGAAATTGGCACTGTCTATGATGCACAACCATTTGTACGGGCACGCACCCCCTCTAGGTAAATCATGCAGCCACTTTTTTCTCTTGAACAGAGGTCCCACATGGTTGGTGCATGGTCTGGTAGACTGTGAGGACAAATCGTGTGGCATTCCAAATTCTTTAAAATTTTAGAATTCCAACTTTTCCCCTCCTTGATTTTAACCCTCAAACACCCCTCTCTCACCCAATTAAAACACCTCTTCCCTAGGATCACCTCTTTATCTTACTCCACTCCCTTTTGGATCTATTTTTTTTATTTTTCTTGGAATATTCAAGAAAACATCAAGTAAGTTCCTCCTCTCTTATATTCTTCCCTCTTCTTGGTCTCTTATCTATTATTTCTTATGTTCTCACTTATATAGTAGTTAGGTTGACCTATATTGGGTTCAATGTCATCTATTTGGTTTGAATATTTTTGGTTTTGGTGTTTATTTTCTTCCTTAGGGGTTCCCCTTAGTGAAACCTGCGGTTTTCAATTGGGATTAGGTGATTTCAAGTAAGAGGTAGGTGTTTCTATGCCATGTCATTATTTGGTGATTTTATTATTCTTTCTTCAGTTTCCAAATGGGTTTTATAAATTGTGTGGGTTGTGTAAAAATTGTTTTTCATGATTTTTGGTGTGAGTTAAAGGTTTAAGGGTGAATTTCCCTTTGTAATGGTTTTTTGTAAATCATGGTTTCAATTATTGAAATTTTGATTGTATTAAAAATGGATTTCACTTGATACAAATATTTCAATAGAGAACTTGGGAACCCTGTGTATCTAGGTGGATTTTTATGGACTATTATTTCATTTGGGTCAGGTAGGCAATGACTCGGGATCTCTGAAAATTTCATGCTATAATACTAACTAAGCGAATAATGATGACTTGGGGATCGCTAGAAATTTATTTGTGACCTCTATAGTGTCTTGTGAATGACAATGTTCTATATGGATTGATCACTAAGGTTCAAGGATCATAGGGCCCTAACAACCTAGCTACTTGGGGATTCTACCATGGTGCATTGATTTTTTTTAACTTGTTTTAATTACATTTACATTGTTTGAAATCCTATTTAAATAAAACCTGATTTCATTTCAAAATTGTTTAAATTCATTCGCTTGAAAACTAGCATGTTAATTTGTCATTTAATTTCACTGCATGGAATTTTTTTGGGGGTATCATACTGGTTACTTTATCTTACACCCTACATAAACTCTCAGTTTTATGTAGACCTTGTTATTTCTAACCCTGGTAAAGGAAAGTCCTTTGTGGTGGTGATGGTGGTTCTATGTGCTAGAAATACTTTTAAGAAAGTGTTCGTGGTGGTGGAATATAATGTCGACCCATTTCTGGTAGATTTGATTCCATCTATACTTGTAAAACATGTAAATCAATTTTTTATCATTATTCCCCTTTTTATTATGGCATGAATTGGATGTTAATTTAGTTATATGTAATTATAATTTGTTTTTTGTTAGTTATTTCATGGTCTAAACCATTCCCAAAGGAGTTCAGTGATTCCCAAGCACTAGTTGTTATCTCATGGGGATCAGGAATGCCCTTCAGGCCATGTTAGGGGCCAGGTCAGGTGTCAGGTTTGATGGAATCCTAGACTATAGACCATTCCACTAATAAAAATATGAAGGTCCCTATGAATATTTTTAGCTTTAATTTTTCCACCTCGATTTTTCACCAAAATTTATAACTTCTTTTCATGAGGTGATATTTTCATATTTATTAAAAATTACTCAGAAATGAAGGAATGAAAAGATCCAAATTCAAACAAGGTATTTACATAATTCAAAAAAATAAGTAATATACCAATCATGACTTCATTTGATAGTCCAACATCAACTGTAGAAAATGATTTTTCCAAACATTTTTGTTTCTGATCTTGATGATTTCAATAATTTGTAACTAAATTTGGACACACAATAACATAATAAACCAACTTGTTAAAATTAAAACATATCACCATTGACTGGATATATTTTACCGTGTTATTAGATTATTCATGACTCTTTTCTCTATAGTCATGATCCTTATAACCAATCTTACAACACCAGTAACACTTTACAGTTACTAGAAAATATTCCTTGAAATTTCATTTACCATACTTGGATCATATTGAGGGATTGCCTCTAGAGTTATTATTTGGATACTTCTCCACTAACTACCACCTTAACAATTTCTTACTCTTTCCATCTTGAGGAACATAAGTGTTAGAAAACTCTATCTTTAATTTCTCAACACAATAAACAACTTTCTCATATATTTTAAATTTTTATGCAGACAAATATATTCATAAACTTGGATTTAGTCCTGAATAAAATCTATTATTTTTACTATCAATGTCTCAAATAAAATATGGTACATACCTAGATATTATTATAAAATTTTCTTCATACCAAACTACAAAATATTCATATTTTTCCCTCAATTACAATAATTGTTTCTCCATTATGAGTCAAACTATCTTAAGGAAATATTTCTCTAGAAAAATATTCTTAAATGTTTCCCATTATATGGAATCAAGATCATCTCTCTCTTTCGTATTCTTAACCAAAGACCATCATCAGTCAGCATCACCTTTAAAATGATAAATAGAAAGAGTTACCTTTTGATGATCTGAACAACCCATTTCTTTGAATATCTTTTACAAAGCATTAATCCATCCCTCAACTATCGTTGGGTCAGAAGATCCACTAAATTATTGAGGATTTTATATCATAAAATTCTCCATTATCAACATATTATTCAATGGTTGATCAATATTCTCTCTAACATGGATATCACCACCATTTATAGCTTAGGTCAACTAAGCCATCACAATAAAAAATTGCTTAGTTCCAATTCTAACCACTCCAGGTTGTTGGTTTGGAAGGATATTGCCCTCTTGGTGTATTCCTACTATAGATTCCATGTTTTATCTGTGGAAAACCCTTCTAAACAAACATAGTTTAGATGAAGCAACATGGTAATATTTAAATTTTATGTCATTTTAATTAAACCATAAAGGAGAATCATTCTAGGGTATGGCATTAAAATTATCCTAAACATTAAAATTATCTAAACCTTCCCTCTAATACTAATTATAAGGACCCAGCCTTAAACATTACATAATCTTTATTTTTAATTAAATAATTAATTCTCTTACATTTTATGATCTTTTTAGGTTTATAGTTTCATAGAATTAGGTCATAAATCATAAAAACAAAACAAAATTTTATAAAGTGGACACTTTTGATCAGTATTTGTTTCTCCCACAATATAAAACTTTTAAAAAGAAACCAATTTTCTTTACATAAAAAATATTCATGACTTTCAACTTGGCTTCATCTTTTTTTACCCATCCTTAAACCATGTGAAAACATTTTAAAACGTGGGATAAGTACAAAAAACTCAATAAAGGACATAAAAAAGAATAAATTTATTAGTCTAGTGAAAAACATGAAAACCCATGAAATGTTTACCTTTAGTTCAATGTTAATTGATCAAAATAAATAAATCATTTCCATTTTAAAAAAACACACTTTTTCCCAAATAAAACCTTTAAAACTCATAGTAAGAAAATAAAAACCACTTTTAGAAAACTTGGAGAAATTATATTCCTAACCTGTGTCAGAAATAACTAGATCTCAGTTAAATACATAATAGAAAAATCCTCAATAACTCTCTCCTTATTTCTTATTAAGACATGGAACATTACCAAATTTATTGGAACTTGATATGGCTGCACCCATCATATAAGCTATATTGGGCTCACCCATCATATAAGTTGTATCAGGCTCACCTGTTCATCATGATCTATAATGGGGATAAACCCATCATATAAGATATATAAGTCTCACCCAATTCACATATATAATATTAAAGTACCATATCATTAATGAAACATTTTATTCTTTCACCTTTCCATCATAAAACCTTTGAAAAACTCTTTTAAACCCATATGAAGAATACTTTCGGATATTGATATACCATTTCTTTTCAAAATCAATTTTCAATACTAAAATACCTAGAAATAAGGAAAATATGATTTTTCTTTGAACATAACATGAAATATTGTAAAATAATCTATAAATAAAATAGTTCTTATTGCAGTGGGAAAATTCATTATCATTATATATGTTAAAATAGAATATTCTATTTTTCTTTTCTAAATAAATTCAAAATGTTATATAAAAAGATTCATTTTTGAAAATATTTGAAAGAAAGTTAAAGACACATAAAATATCCTTTATAATTTTTTTATTTAAATACAAATACATTAATAAGATATTTATAAAAATATGGATGTTGAATAAAAAGAGTTGGAAGGGAAACTTTAAAAGAGGATTTTTTAGAAAAAGGCCCTTACATAAAACCTTAAAAAGGTTATTTCTCTTAAATTAATTTTAAAGAAAATAAAATATGGTCAAAATGAACTTTATCATTAATTTAATCATAAATAATAATTTTATTGAAACATTTATAAGAACATGTACATAGAAGAGAAAGATATAGAAAATAAATATTTAAAGCATTTAAAATGAGGTTTGTAGTCAAAGAGTTCCTTACCTTGAGTCTGACCCGTCACGTACATTTATTATATTCCTAAATAATAAAATTATTTAAATTATATACTTTATAAATAATATTTATTTTGTTTATTATTACTTTTTTTTATTTATTACCTTGTTATATTCAATTACTTAATCATTTAAGTTTATGTTGAACATTTTGATCATATTTGGCTCATATGTCCAAAATAACTTCAGTAGGTTAACTATGGTAAAATATGTATTTATTAAATTATTTATTTTTATAAATAAATTATAATTTTAAAACTTATCATGAAATATGGTTATGAAGAATGAATTTCATTATAATCATAGAGATGGTAGGTCATACATACACTTGAGTAACGTTTCCATTTTTCAATGATCATTATGGAAAGAAGGTAAGTATTAATATATATTTATAGAATTATAATAATATCATAAATACCATATTAATTTTTTAAATATACTTATATATATCATCAATGTGATTTGGTGATGAAAAACGAATCAGATCACTTCATGGAAGCGGTAGTCCAAATGTACGCATGAATGAAGTTATCATTTTTCAGTGAGTGGAAAGGTAAAAAAGAAAATGATTTATTATATTTTTATAATGATAAATATTTTATGAATATAATATATATATATATATATATATATATTAAATCTAGTATTACAACCATCCATAAGATAAATTGATGGAAAACAAATTACATTGATTAGCGAGGTGGTAATCTACACGTACGCATGAACAGGGTTTTTTTTCCCATTTGATAGAAGATGGAATGGATATAGGTTATTAAATTAACATAATAAAATATCAGTATATGGGAGATAATGGTTTTATTATCTTTTAATGGTTGAATATTATTTTAAGAAGTTATAAAAATAAATAAAATGAAAACGTTTGTTTAAGAACTATACCTCTTCTTCATAAAACCTCTTAAGTTTTACACCAAAAGATTCCATAGGTTGGTTTTATGATAAAAAAGGGCCTCTATGATATAGGGAGGGATGTAATTAAGGTATTTGGGTGGGTATTGGATGAACCAAAAGGGTTTCTAAGTGTGAAAAAAAGAGGAGGTGGGGTGACCTTTTATAATAGAGGGGAGGGGTACTCTGGGAATTTCTTTAAGTATTAAATTAACATAAATTAATTTTCATATTAAAATGGATCCAAATTGAGAATATTCTAGGAAAATATGAGGGTGAGTTGAAATAATCTCATCTGATAAAAATTGGATAATTTTAAGTAATGCTTTCACCCTTATCTTTTTTTTAACCCCTTTTAACTATTTTTGACCTTTACTGGGAAAGTTTAGTCAGAAGCAATAGATTTTGAACATTTATTAAAAGTAAGAAAAAGATTCAAAAGGGAAAGTATATGAGGAACATAGTGATGACCCACATCTAGCATAAGCAAAGTTATTTATCAAAATATGAAAAATAATTCTCATACCCAGACTCATGGTCAGTTTCCCATTCGGATTGAGAGCTACCTTGATTGAATATCCTGAGAATTTTAGTATTGACCCACCTTCACATATTATATGGGTATCTGTTAGTCATAATCTTTGACATGTTGTAGTATTCCTTCCTCATCTTTTTCTTCAGGGGGAAGAGGCAAAGCACCCACTATCAATCATTTTATTCTTACCGTGTGTAATAATATCCTTGAAGGAGGCTTTACTACAACCCAAAACTTTAATGGGGATAATATCCCTAACCCTTTAATCATCAATAGAATTTTATCATTTATTAGGTATTTTCAGGGCTTTGTACATTTCCTGGATCTCCTCCTGAATATTGTTGTTATGTGCACTAGAGTTGAGATCACCATCTGTTGGATTCATTTATGGCATAGTAGAATCTCTCATATGTATGAAACCTCACCCCATAAACTGGGGTTTCATGTTGGTGTCCTCCAAAACTATACCATCAAGATATTCCTCATCCATCAGAACATTTTTAGAATGAATAAAAGGACCCTGCTGCATGTCAATATTCACATACAAATCAGCCCCTTTCTCTCTAATTCTAACACAATAAACCTGAGCCTCACTCCTATTAAGTGCACTAGCATTGGCATCTTCTATTGTCCTATTACAGGTTGAAATACCTGAACTTGTATAAGGGTCATCAACTCCTTCTATACCATCACCCAATGCAACTTCAGTACCCTGATCCACTACTGCACATAGAGAGTTAGTACCTTCAAGATCATGTCTCAATCTACCAAATACATCATTGATTTTAGGATCAGGAGGCATATCATTTTATTGTTTCTTTATTCTAGGAATAGTTTCACTTGAAAACATAATACAAACATCTCGATAAGCAATTCTATCAGGATCCATTAACTCATGACCCCCATTTGGAACAATTCCGTCCACATTCAAGGAGCTTCCTCGATCAACAGACACTCCACACGGTACATGATCTATCTAATCATCACTCAAACCATACCCCTTCTACATTAACATTCCATTCCTATAAATATCCATTTGATGCCCTAATTTCTTACACAAGGGGAAGAAATCACACCATGAGTTAAAGACAACAAATTGCTTAAAACGAAACTCCTCACCCACAGTAATCCAGAAAGAGTCAACAGGAAACTTTGACACATCAAATTCAACACAGATTCTCGGTGATATGGGATAGTACACAGATCTAATCCTACTATATAAACATAGATATCACCCTATAATATTATCTAGTATACGAATAATTGAAGGGTTCTCAAGAGGGAATCAAATGTTATGGAAATCTAACCCAGATTCCCATTTTTGGTGAATCCGACTTCATATAAAAGTCATATGTTCATTTGAAGAGAGGGAATTGAGATCTATCACAAGTACGAGGTATGCTCAACCAATCCATAATTAAATAATCCTCAGATTCAAACCTTATCATCATATTCTTGGCATCAATAATACATACCATTGATCATTCCTATAAACCCCATGATCCAAATATTAGACAATTGAAGGAATTAACTGAAGTATGGTGATGTTTTAAGTGCGCAATCAGTGTCATATGTAGCAAAGAGGAAGAATCGGTGAATTTCATATTTTAGACAGATAGTTTCAGGGATCCATCGAACAATTCTGGCACCTTCAGGCTGATAGAGATTTGAGGAAATGGGGGGATTTAGTCAGGGTTCGAGAAAGGATGGAAGAGTGTTGGTCGATTCCCTTTGAGATATGATAGAGGAACCTCTCCCGCCAAGTTTTGAAGGGCCGATACAGTGACCATAGACGTCTAGGGCATGGAGGATTGACCAAGCATTGGATCTCCACTCACCTCTTCTGTTTTTGACCTTTATCATGGTAATAAAGTTTTTACTATTTAGGGGCCAATAAACTTCCTATAAAAGTATAAAACGACCCATAAATAGACCAAGATGGATATTATAAACCATTTAATATTCACTTTTACAAATATAATATTTTTAGGAATTTCAAATCATTTAATAAAATATTATATTTTATAAAATATCATTAATGTCAATTTTGATACTATTCATTTAATTTGAATTTAAAACATCAATACAAGGATGGAATCCGAATATATACCTTTCACACTTTACTAACATGTTATACTTATCTAAAAAATTCATGTAACATGATAATTAATTAAATTTATATTAATTTTAATATTTTCAAATCCATTTATTTTATTTTATTTTTAATTAAATAATTACTACATCAATGTTACGTAAGTATTTAAGATAATTATATAATTATTAAAATTAAAAATAAATTATCTTTATGAAAATATTTTCATTATTCTCAATATAAAAATTTAGATTCATTCAAAATTGTGACACCTAGAATCTAAATGCCACTCAACAAGTGCCCTGATCTTAGTGGTCCATATGGCCTTAGATGCATCTCCCCAAATGCTAGAGGCTACCGACTAGAAGCGAGGGCCTAGGGTGTGTCCATGGGGAGACTATTCCCTCATTACCAGAGTGTAGTATAGTGAATAAATATATATATAGGTAAATAGTGAAAGCAATATAAGTAAACATAAGGCACAATGAAAAATAGAGACAACAGTAACAATAACTGAAATAACTCTGGAAAACATGGAAACAAGACAATAGGAATAACATTTTTTACAAAGGTATAAAAGAAAAAAAAGACTATCCAAAGCATCATGGGCTTCAGATCAATCATTTTCAATCAATATCCATCATAAACAGCAATCAATAAAGTGTTTGAAGTCGTATTTTTTCCTTTATCAACACTTGCATTCATGTAATATGCCTTGAGTACCAAACGGATCCCAAAGAGGGTGTGAGATAAATCTCAGTGGGCCACCACCAATGGTTTTTATAACATTCGTCACATGTAATGAAATGTAATAGTGTTCAAGCATTCATATATAAAATAAATTAGTACAATGTAACTAAATACCCAAGTACCTACTTCATCCCTCAGTCGGTGTCTGAACATGTAATTGGTTCATTAATTAATTGGTTACTAGTATATATAAACAAGTCATGTGAGACCCATCCAGTATTGAAATCACTATGTGTTAGTATAAATAGTAAAGGTTCCAAGATGTAATAAGGAAACCTGTAATGATTTTTCATAATGAATATCCAAGGTAATAACTAAGGCAATGTAGACCTCAAGGGTCGCCAAATTAGTAATTATTGTAGCCTGACTAAGGGTAAGAGTGTAATCCAAGGATCAAAATCCAAGGCATTCTATAATGAGACACCTACCGAGTCCAATGAGTTCATCCAAGGTAAAATGGGGCTAATAAATGACTGGGACCAATGGGTTGTAACCATGGAACCAACTTATAAATGTTGGATCCAAGGAGTGTATCCAAGGAATCCTGTAATAATACATGAGGGGTCATACGGTGTCATAATAGGAATCCAAGATTATAAAAGGATTGGGTTCTAGGTGGGTCTCAACCTAAGAAATTTGTATCCTTGAATCGTAATGGGGTTCCCGAGTGCTCAATGCATTCCCTATAGAATCCAAGGTGATCTCTAATTAGGACACTCCTATTTGATAATGATGTCATATAGTATTTTATAATGTTTAATTCATTACTTTTCATTAGTGTGACAAGTCTAATTGAGCATGAAACTATTTAATCATGTCTTAATTAATCAATAATTCCATTGGTTCAAGCCTTTCATTTCATTAGAGTGACAAGGCCAAGTAGCATGAAACCATTAATTTAATCCATTTAATTCATTTTCAATAATCAAGGTTCACTCTTTTACCTTTCATTAACATGTTAAGGGGTGCTACAGACATGAAACAAATCATTCAATTACATTTAATAAGCCCAAGTCATATACTTAGTATACTTTCCAATTTCCATTTCACATGTAATTATCAGTTGAAGCACTTAACTTAGGAAAGTAAAGTGGTGAGAATAAATGGTACTTTATATTATGAAATTCACAAATTAAATCAATCCATTTAATATAGAAAATATAACCCTTAGAGGGGTCAATCCAAGGCACACCCGAATGGTGGCTCAAACATGTCAAAACACCAAAACAGAAATTCTGAAAAAACATACTACATAGGATGGATGGATTTTTGGGCATAACCACTAACAACTAATCACATATTTGGAAAGAGCATAATCATATGCTTCTAATGATTATAATCATGACATATAAATTCAATAAATGGAACCTGATGAAATCAGAGGGACCCACACGATAATTAACAAAATTGAGGGATGAGTTATAGACCACCCACCTTAGGCTTATACGACTCTCCACCTTCAGTATTAGCCTCTAATTCAGATTGGAATAGAGTAAATCTAAGAAAAAGGTAAAAATAATCACACCTCAATAACTAGGTTGAGATCAAGAGAGAAGAATAACAAATCAAATGGACTCGAGTACTTACTGTTGTGCATCCAACATGATGAATGGAAGCTTGAATAGATCCCAAATGAAGGATATATCTTGATCCCTAGATTAGGCCTTCAAAATCTCCAAAATGGTATAAAATGGAGGTTATGTCCATTGGAATTCAGATTAGGTGAGAAGGAAGGTTTAATTAGATCATTAGTGATAAAATAGTAAATTTAACCAAAATCTATCATGTACACATTTTGTGCGCACAGTTTTCTAAACCATACTCCAACCATGCATGGTCACCTGCAAGAAGGGGTGTATCGCACAATTAGGTCGCACGGTTAAGGGAATCGTGCGCCAACCATGTGAGATGGATCTACCTAAAAATGCATACCATCAACATTTTTGGATCTAACCATGCTCCATACCCGCACATTTTACTCTAACTATGAAAAAAGGAAAAAAATTCAAAATATAGGTTCTTGGCTCCGAACAAGCCCCGAACACCCTTGGGACATTCTCTAAATCACTAGACATCCATATTAGGTCCAAAATAAAAAATTAAAATGAAATTTAAAGTATCCATACTTGAGTTAAAAATAGTGTTCTTACAGTTTTCCCCCTTAAAAGAACTAATCCCCAAGTTCACCTTCCAAGGGTGATGAAACACTGTCTGAGAGAAACTTTGGACATTGGTAACGTATGTCGACCTCCGGCTCCCAAGTCTTGTCCTTCATGCGGTCGTTCTACCATAGAACCCATACTATAGGTACAAACCAGCCTCAGAGAGACGTTGTGATTCAGTCAACAATATTTACTAGATACTCATCAAAGGTAGCATCGGAATCTAACTTGGCTTCATCGGGATCAAAATAATGAGATGGTTCAGCATGATATTAGCAAAGCTAGGAAACATGGAAGATGTCGTACAAGGCACGATACCTCTAAGGTAATAGCAACTGATAAGCTACTAACCTGACTCTCTCCAGAATATATAATAGATCTATATAATGATGAGATAACTTCCATTTCCTCTGTAACCATTTATGACCTATCCTAGACAATACCCATATGAAAACATGATCTTTGACCTCGAACTCCAGATGTCATCTACAGCGATCAGTATAATATTTATGTCTAGACTGAGCAGTAGTCCTACGCTTTATAATCAGATGAAACTATTCTAAAGTCTCTTAAATAAGATGAGGACCTAGTAGGGATACCTCACTTGCCTCTATCCATTATAAAGGTGAATGGTGTGACCTACCATATAAGTCCTCAAAATGAGCCATTTGAATTTTCACCTAAAGGTTGTTATTATAGGAGAACTCAATGAGAGGGATATTCTTCTCCCAAGAACTGTCAAAATCAAGGATAAATGATCGGATCATGTCCTATATAACTTATATTTTCCGTTCTGACTATCCATTAGTCTGAGGGTGAAAATATGTACTTAGAAGCCCATATGTTCCCATAGCCTTCTGCAATCCCTGCTAGAACCGTGATGTGAAATGAGCATCCCTATATGAAACAATAATACAAGGGACCTATAAGGACCCATACTTTACATACATTGTTAATACTTCAAAATTGAAGCACACTTATTACAACATATGACAAAACCACAAAGGACCGTATAGGTATAGTGTCTTTAGAAACTGGGAAACATAAACAACTGGTTCATAAATCTTCTACAGTGTCTCCCATTTATTTCATCATATCTAGGGTCCGTTTTAGGACATTCTACTTAATATCCATCTTCCTGACCTGGGGAAAAGAAAACATAAAAGGGTGAGCTCAAATGATCAGCAAGGGCAAATAAAGGAAATAAAAGTCATATCATATCTTTTTGAAAATCATAACCTGCAAAAGAGATCATAATATCTTAACATGGAATAAATCATAGAAGTGAAAATGAGATCCCCATAATCATAACATGAAACTTGAAACTTTGTGGCATGCACACATAATCATGGAAAATCATTTCTTGTTATTCATGACTCATTTTCCAAGACTATCTTAGTGGACAAAGTCCCTTTCTGAACCGAGTCACCCTCGTTCCAGTCCTGTTTCACTGAACCGGTATAACCTACCGTTCCAGCCATGTCTATCTCATGAGATATAAAATCTTTACCCAATGAATTGGAGGGAGATATAGGTCTCACCCATCTTATAATGAATCCTTTCTTATGTGTGCCACATAATCATAAATCATACATCATCGCATAACACATATAACAAAAATGGGATTCTTGAAACATCATGACATCATAAAACAAATCATATAAGGTAAATGACTTCATAAAAATAATTCCCTCACAACATAATCAAATCAATTTAATAATAGGGATAAAAACAGAACCCTTTATTATCTTAGATGGAAAATAATTTTGATAAAGCACTTGAACTTCATTCTTGAGGAAAATATCCTTTCTACTTCAAAAACACTTTTCCTTTCTTAACATGTCATACAATTTTAAACTAAAAGAAGTTGATTAAAAATAAACTTGAATACTTGTAAAGGAAGCTTCTTTGAAATAATGTTTTAGAAATCCATTCATGCCATATAAGTTAAAAAAAACATTCTTCGTACTTTTGTCGGAAAAGTCAAAAAGTACCTCGTACGAAAAACGACAAAAGATTCCTTTCATACATATTACTAAAAACTCACCGAAGGGTAAAAATGGATTTAAACAATTGTAGGTGGATGGAAATAATATTACATATTGATGAAACATGGATGTGGATGATAAAATACACCCCAGTAAATACTTACGAATAAACAATCTCAGATAAAAATGAGATTGTGATATTTCCCTTACCTTAGGTCCGATTTGCTTTGTATGTGTCCGAAGCTCCTCTTCTTTGGAACGCTTCTTTGAATCCTCCACTTAGGGAACTAAGATTGGTCTTTGAAGAAGACCAGGACCTCTAATATTATTCTAGGGAAGTGGGGAGGAGAGAATGGAAGGGGTTGGCCGAGCTTGAGTGCTCAAATTGGTGTGAGGAGGAGGGGAAGGAGGTGCCCTTTTATAAGGGAGGAGAGGGGCACCTTAGGAATATCTCAAAATATTATTTTATATTAAAGTCAAAATCGGTTTATAATGGTTACAAAGGGTATTATTTAGAATCTAAAGTGGGGATGGGTCGAAATCCTATCAACCAATAGGATTTAGACAAGTTTAGGTTATTATTTTAACCTTATCAATTAGATTTAACTCTAAGTTAAATAATTTAACTTTTACCGTGTCTTTTTGTTTTATTACACTATATGGTTAATACACTTACTATAACATTCCAAACGAACCCCAAATTGTTTATTATTAATATATATATCCTTATCTAAGTCATTTGGCCGAACCTTAGATTTTTAGGAATAAAATAACAATTAATAATATAATATTTTATTTAAAAACTATTTTGTGTCAATTTTGACACTATTTGATATATGATTTTTTTGAAAGTCATAACAAAATTATATGTTCGAACCAAGTTGATTAAATCAACACTAATATATCATAGTAACCTAGAAAATTAGTGGAATTCATAAAAAGTCTCAAATTACATTTATTTTGGTGTTTATAACATCAATTATGTCAATATTTCATTAATAAGATAATTACTGCATCATCATTGTGTCATAAATAAATTAAATTATTTAATGTCTAAAAATTATAAATAAAATACCATCATGTAGGAAATCTTTTTAGATTTCTAATGAATATTTATAGTCTAATTTATCTTATGTATAACCCCATATTAAAAGTGATTTACTTATTAAACTTTGATTTTAACTATTTTAACCCTTCTTTAAATAAATTAATAATAAATGTCCTAATCTAATCCAAGTGGACCTAAATGGTCATATTTTATTCCTAAGTTTGTTTTTGGTCGAATTACACTTGTCCAATAGAATTAGGACATGTGTTAGGGTAATAATAATATCATTTTTACCCTTAATTACCCTATTTACTTTTAACCGTGGTAAAAAAAAGTAAAAAGTTACTATTCACCAAAAAATTATTTTCATCTCATTGAACCACATTTTAGTCCTTGATATTAACCGTGTCTCTCGGATTTTCGAAATTCCATTCACAGAAGCGGTAAAATTAAGTTTTATGCAAAATTCAGTTTTTAACCTACCACTTAGTGGTTTCACTATTCATCAAAAATTGAATGTTTTCAGAAAAATACCAAAATTTCACCCTAGGCTAATTTCGATATTCCGAATCCAAAAATGAAGTCCATTTTGAAAAATAAAATTTATAAATTTTTAAAAAGTGGTTTTTACTATTCATAACAGCTAGTTTTATTTTAATAATATTTTAATAGCATATCGTTGTTTAGTGAAACTCAGTATTGCGTACGATGCAAGCTATCGAGGAAGGTCGCGGTTGCGTGTAAAGTAAGCCAAGCTAGTATGTAGTGAAAGATTCCTTTGATGATATATATAAAAACAAAATATTACTCATAAAAATCTCGGGTGTTACATTCTACCCCCCTTAAAAAGAATTTCGCCCTCGAAATTCGTCACTTTGTAACAAACAGATGAGGATACTTCTCCCTCATCATATCCTCAAGCTCCCATGTAGCTTCTTCTAATTGGTGGTTCCTCCATAAAACTTTCACCAATCGAGTGGTCTTGTTTCGTAGGACTTTTTCGCTACGATCCAGAATCTCTATCGGTTGTTCTTCATAAGAAAGATCTTGCTCCAGCGGTACAACTTCTGAGCTGAGTACATGTGAAGGATCAGGTATGTACTTTCTCAGGAGAGATACATGGAACACATCGTGAACTTGAGAGAGATTCGGTGGAAGCGCCAATCGGTAAGCTACCTTTCCAACACGATCCAGTATTTCGAAAGGACCGATATATCTAGGGCTCAACTTCCCCTTTTTTCCAAATCTCATAACCCTCTTCCAGGGAGATATTCGTAAGAACACTTTATCACCCACTTCAAACTCTAGGTCTTTTCTTCGGTTGTCGGCATAACTTTTCTGTCGACTCTGAGCTGCTCTTATGTGTTGTTGAATAGATCTGACCTTTTCTGCCATTTCATCAACGAGATCAGGTCCTAATAGCTTTATTTCCCCAACTTCATCCCAGCAAGTTGGAGTCCTGCATTTCTTTCCATAGAGAGCTTCATAAGGAGCCATCTGAATACTGGAGTGAAAGCTATTATTATAAGAAAATTCCACCAAAGGTAGGTGTTGATCCCAACCTCATTTGAAATCCATAGAGCAAGCTCTCAACATATCTTCTAGGGTTTGAATTGTTCTCTCAGACTGACCGTCTGTCTGGGGATGATAAGCAGTGCTGAAACTCAACTCTGTATCCAGAGTATGCTGAAGACTTCGCCAGAACTTCGAGGTAAATCTCGGATCCCGATCAGATATAATAGAAAGTGGTACTCCATGCAATCTTACCACTTCCTTTACATATATCCTGGCAAGCTGATCTAGAGATAAATCCTCTCTAATAGCAATGAAGTGTGCAGACTTTGTAAGATGATCAACTATGACCCAAATAGCATTATTGCCTTTGGATGTTTTAGGAAGTCCTATGACAAAGTCCATAGTGATGTTTTCCCATTTCCATTCGGGTATGGGTAATGGTTGTAACATCCCCTTAGACTTTTGTCTCTCAGCTTTAACTTGTTGACAAACCAAGCATCGAGAGACATATTCAGAAACATATCTTTTCATGCCATCCCACCAGAAGTACTCTTTCAGGTCCCTATACATCTTCGTGCTTCCAGGATGAATAGAGAATGAAGAACTATGAGCCTCATCCAGCAGCTCCTTCTTTAATTCGGGGATGGGAGGAACACAAACCCGATTCCTGAACTTTATTATCCCATCATAATCAAGGTTGAATTCAGGAACATTTCTCACCTTCTTTTGTAACTCGACATCTTCTTTCTGTGCCTCTTTAATCTTCACATGTATAGATGGTTGAACATTCATTTGATAAAGATAAGATTTTTCCCCTTCCATTATAATTCCAAGATTCATCCTTTGTAAATCCATAAATATTGGATCTTTTGTGATCCTCATCATGGATAAACTAGCATGGTCTTATCGAATTAATGCATCTTCCACCTTGTTTGCTTTCCCAGGGTGGTAATGGATTGAGCAGTCATAATCCTTAATCAGCTCCAACCATCTTCTTTGACGCATATTCAGCTCCTTTTGTGTGAAAATATACTTTAAACTTTTATGATCAGTATAAATATCACACCTTTCACCGTAAAGGTAATGCCTCCAAATCTTTAATGCAAAGATTACCGCAGCCAACTCCAAATCATGTGTTGGGTAATTTTGCTCATGGATTTTCAACTGTCGTGAGGAATAAGCTATCACCATATCATTTTGCATAAGAACACACCCCAATCCCTTCTTGGATGCATCACTGTAGATCACAAACCTTTCTCCACTACAAGGTAGTGTGAGCACAGGTGCACTGGATAACCTTCTTTTCAACTCCTTGAAATTCTCTTCACATTCCTCTGTCCAAACAAACTTAACTCCTTTCCGAGTCAACTTGGTGAGTGGGTTAGATAATCGTGAAAAATCTTTTACAAAACGTCGATAATATCCAGCCAAACCAAGAAAACTTCGGATCTCAGTTACTGTTGTTGGTCTCGACCATCTTTCGATAACCTCTGTTTTTTCTGGATCCACAGATATCCCCTCTTTTGAGATTATGTGACCCAAAAATGCAACTTTTTGAAGCCAAAATTCACACTTGGTAAATTTGGCATAAAGCTTCTCCTTTCTCAGGGTCTTCAATATAATTCTCAAGTGATCTTCATGATCTTCCTTGCTCTTTGAATAGACAAGAATATCGTCTATAAAGACTACCACAAATTGATCAAGATAGTCTCTAAAGACTCTATTCATTAGATCCATGAAGATAGCAGGGGCATTAGTAAGACCAAATGGCATCACTATAAATTCATAGTGTCCATACCTTGTACGGAAAGCCGTCTTTGGTATATCCTCCCTTTTGACCCTTAATTGATGATACCCTGAACGAAGATCAATCTTGGAAAAGTATTGAGTTCCGCGTAGTTGGTCAAATAAGTCATCAATGCGTGGGAGAGGATATTTGTTCTTGATAGTGA
Organism: Viscum album; assembly: GCA_963277665.1. Classification (NCBI taxonomy): domain Eukaryota; kingdom Viridiplantae; phylum Streptophyta; class Magnoliopsida; order Santalales; family Viscaceae; genus Viscum; species Viscum album. Next base: position 69,120,059 of record OY728143.1, read on the forward strand.
TCTTGTTAAGTTCTCGATAATCAATGCAGAGTCTCATTGATCCATCTTTCTTCTTAACAAATAGAACAGGTGCTCCCCAAGGTGACGCACTAGGGCGTATGAATCCCTTATCAAGATTCTCCTGGATTTGCTTCTTCAATTCCTGCAACTCAATTGGGGCCATTCTATAAGGTGTCTTTGAAATAGGCAAAGCACCCGGTACGAGTTCTATTGAAAACTCAACTTCACGATTTGGTGGAAGACCCGGTAATTCCTCCGGAAATACATCATCAAACTCCCGTACGATGGGTATATTCTTAATCGTGAGTTTCTCACCAACCATTTGATATAAATAACCTTCATTTAGTGGAATCAATACCCATAAAATGGAAGAAATTTCCACTGGAAGGTTATGCTCATCCTTGCATTGATAGACGATCATAGATTGATCTGGAATATGAAATGTGACTTCCCTTCTTTGGAAATTGATATGAGCTCCATATAAAGAAAGCCAATCCATGCCAAGAATCACATCAAATTCCACTATAGGAAGGATCACAAGATTTGCAGGAAGCACTTTCCCACAAACTTCGATCGGAGAATAATTATAAAATTTTGATGCGATTGATGTGCCATTAGGTGTTGTCACAGCTAACTCAACATCTAATTGTTGAGGTAATACGGTGATACCCTTAGAAAATTCTTCAGAAATAAAAGAGTGGGTGGATCCAGAATCAAATAAAACATTTTCTACTTTAGAGTGGATGGTAAGTGTACCTTTCACCACTTCGTTATCGTACTCCACATCGCTGATAGAAATTGCATGTGACTTTCCTTTGTCTTTAGCCTTAAGATTTTGTTGACGTCGACCATCATCATCAACCCTTAGATTTGGGCATTGATTGGCATAATGCCCCATCTCCTTGCACTTGAAACATTGAAGTGTAGTAGGTTCATTCTGTGTATCCCTTCCTTTGTTTGCATCATTAGACATCTTATTCCCATTATCGCGACATTCAAATGCCCGATGACCTTCCTTTCCACATTTTAAACATTTACTTGTCCCTTTAAGACAACTCCCTCCATGTTTCTTTCCACACTTTGAGCATAAGGGAAAGCTCATCTTCTTTTCAGTGTGCTCTTTAGATTTTCCTTTGAATTCCATTTTCCTCTTCTTATCAAACCCATATGACTGATGGGTTACTCCAATATCCATCTCGACTTTGAGAGCACAACGAACGATTTCCTCGTATCTATTGAAGTCCCTTATGGCTAATGCCCTTCGAAGACTTGGTTTTAAGCCACTAAAGAATCGATCGATCTTACTCTCAGGTTGGATAATAATACCAGAAGCGTACCTTGCAAGTCTTGTAAAATTTGCTTCATAGGTACCAACAGATTCATCATCCCTTTGCTTCAGTTCAAAAAACTCTTTCTCCATCTTTGTTCAAAGAATACGAGGGAAGTACTTATTGAAAAATAAGTTCTTGAACTCGTCCCATTCCATGGACTCAATTTCATCCATTTGCCTCGTATTCTTAATAAGATTCCACCATTGATCAGCATCTCCTTCCAAACGATACACTGCTAGGATGACTTTATCATGTTCAGAACATTGAAGAACTGAAAATATCTTTTCAGTAGTACTAATCCATTGTTCAGCAACTAATGGATCAGTAGACCCGCTGAAAGAAGGTGGACGCTGCCTCATGAAGGATTCAACAGAATGTTGCTCCTTCCTTTGCTCGTTTGGAAGTCCTGCATGATTCATAGCTTGAGAAAGTTGTGTGAGCATGGCTACAAGATTTTTCATTCCAGCTCCCATATCGTTTGGTTGCTCAGGGGGACAATCATTGCATTGCCCATCGCATTCCGCATTAACACGGTTCCTTCGGGTTCCAGCCATTGACTAAAACCAAGAAGAATAGTGTGAGCAACACTAATTATAATAGGAAATCCACATAATTCAAGAATAAAATTTTCACGCTTAAGGTCTTATCCTAGGTTATTCATGGCCATTTCTAAAACACTAAGATTGTGTTCTATGCTTAGACTTATCCTTAGGGTTCTTACTAAGGCTTTCACATCCTAGTTTCCAAAGGTTGACTATACCTTTCCTCTGATACCAACTATAACGACCCATACTTTACATACATTGTTAATACTTCAAAATTGAAGCACACTTATTACAACATATGACAAAACCACAAAGGAACGTATAGGTATAGTGTCTTTAGAAACTGGGAAACATAAACAACTGGTTCATAAATCTTCTACAGTTTCTCCCATTTATTTCATCATATCTAGGGTCCGTTTTAGGACATTCTACTTAATATCCATCTTCCTGACCTGGGGAAAAGAAAACATAAAAGGGTGAGCTCAAATGATCAGCAAGGGCAAATAAAGGAAATAAAAATCATATAATATCTTTTTGAAAATCATAACCTGCAAAAGAGATCATAATATCTTAACATGGAATAAATCATAGAAGTGAAAATGAGATCCCCATAATCATAACATGAAACTTGAAACTTTGTGGCATGCACACATAATCATGGAAAATCATTTCTTTTTAGTCATGACTCATTTGCCAAGACTATCTTAGTGGACAAAGTCCCTTTCTGAACCGAGTCACCCTTGTTCCAGTCCTGTTTCACTGAACCGGTATAACCTACCGTTCCAGCCATGTCTATCTCATGAGATATAAAATCTTTACCCAGTGCATTGGAGGGAGATATAGGTCCCACCCATCTTATAATGAATCATTTCTTATGTGTGCCACATAATCATAAATCATACATCATCGCATAACATATGTAACAAAAATGGGATTCTTGAAACATCATGACATCATAAAACAAATCATATAAGGTAAATGACTTCATAAAAATAACTCCCTCACAACATAATCAAATCAATGTAATAATAGGGATAAAAACAGAACCATTTATTATCTTAGATGGAAAATAATTTTGATAAAGCACTTGAACTTCATTCTTGAGGAAAATATCCTTTCTACTTCAAAAACACTTTTCCTTTCTTAACATGTCATACAATTTTAAACTAAAAGAAGTTGATTAAAAATAAACTTGAATACTTGTAAAGGAAGCTTCTTGGAAATAATGTTTTAGAAATCCATTCATGCCGTATAAGTTAAAAAAACATTCTTCGTAATTTTTTCGGAAAAGTCAAAAAGTACCTCGTACGAAAAACGACAAAATATTCCTTTCATACATATTACTAAAAACTCACCGAAGGGTAAAAATGGATTTAAACAATTTTAGGTGGATGGAAATAATATTACATATTGATGAAACATGGATGTGGATGATAAAATACACCCCAGTAAATACTTACGAATAAACAATCTCGGATAAAAATGAGATTGTGATATTTCCCTTACCTTAGGTCTGATTTGCTTTGTATGTGTCCTAAGCTCCTCTTCTTTGGAACGCTTCTTTGAATCCTCCACTTAGGGAACTAAGATTGGTCTTTGAAGAAGACCAGGACCTCTAGGATTATTCTAGGGAAGTTGAGAGGAGAGAATGCCAGGGGTTGGCCGAGCTTGAGTGCTCAAATTGGTGTGAGGAGGAGGGGGAGGAGGTGCCCTTTTATAAGGGAGGAGAGGGGCACCTTAGGAATATCTCAAAATATTATTTTATATTAAAGTCAAAATCGGTTTATAATGGTTCCAAAGGGTCTTATTTAGAAGCTAAAGTGGGGATGGGTCGAAATCCTATCAACCAATAGGATTTAGACAAGTTTAGGTTATTATTTTAACCTTATCAATTAGATTTAACTCTAAGTTAAATAATTTAACTTTTACCGTGTCTTTTTGTTTTCTTACACTATATGGTTAATACACTTACTATAACATGCCAAACGAACCCCAAATTGTTTATTATTAATATATATATCCTTATCTAAGTCATTTGGCCGAACCTTAGATTTTTAGGAATAAAATAACAATTAATAATATAATATTTGATTTAAAAACTATTTTGTGTCAATTTTGACACTATTTGATATATGATTTTTGTGAAAGTCATAACAGAATTATATGTTCGAACCAAGTTGATTAAATAAACACTAATATATCATAGTAACCTAGAAAATTACTGTAATTCATAAAAAGTCTCAAATTACATTTATTTTGGTGTTTATAACATCAATTATGTCAATATTTCATTAATAAGATAATTACTGCATCATCATTGTGTCATAAATAAATTAAATTATTTAATGTCTAAAAATTATAAATAAAATACCATAATGTAGGAAATCTTTTTATCTTTCTAATGAATATTTATAGTCTAATTTATCTTATGTATAACCCCATATTAAAAATGATTTACTTATTAAACTTTGATTTTAACTATTTTAACCCTTCTTTAAATAAATTAATAATAAATGTCCTAATCTAATCCAAGTGGACCTAAATGGTCATATTTTATTCCTAAGTTTGTTTTTGGTCGAATTACACTTGTCCAATATAATTAGGACATGTTTTAGGGTAATAATAATATCATTTTTACCCTTAATTACCCTATTTACTTTTAACCGTGGTAAAAAAAAGTAAAAAGTTACTATTCACCAAAAAATTATTTTCATCTCATTGAACCACATTTTAGTCCTTGATATTAACCGTGTCTCTCGGATTTTCGAAATTCCATTCACAGAAGCGGTAAAATTAAGTTTTATGCAAAATTCAGTTTTTAACCTACCACTTAGTGGTTTCACTATTCATCAAAAATTGAAAGTTTTCAGAAAAATACCAAAATTTCACCCTAGGCTAATTTCGATATTCCGAATCCAAAAATGAAGTCCATTTTGAAAAATAAAATTTATAAAATTTTAAAAAGTGGTTTTTACTATTCATAACGGCTAGTTTTATTTTAATAATATTTTAATAGCATATCGTTGTTTAGTGAAACTCAGTATTGCGTACGACGCAAGCTATCGAGGAAGGTCGTGGTTGCGTGTAAAGTAAGCCAAGCTAGTATGTAGTGAAAGATTCCTTTGATGATATATATAAAAACAAAATATTACTCATAAAAATCTCGGGTGTTACAGGACCCCATGTAGTCATATGATCTCATGGACATATAGTCTTCCCAACTCATCAACTGGGAAGGTATCCTAAATAAGAATGAAGTGATCCACTTTCATCAGTCTATCAATGACAACCCATACTATGTTGCTACCTCTAGGAGACCTAGGTAAACTGACTACAAATTCCAAGGAAAAATCTTCCCATTTAGATTATAGGACTGGAAGTGGATGTAACAAGCCTACATGTCTCTGGTTCTCTACCTTCACCTATTGATGGGTGGAACACCTAGTGATAAAGCTGACAATCTTACATTTCTTCCCAGGCCACCAATACTGGCATTACATATCTCTATACATCTTGGAGATGCCTGGATGAACATCCCACTGAGAAGCATGGGAATCATGCATAAACTTTTCTCTCATATCTATAGGAAACCAAACACGTAAATGAATGTTCAAGATATCTTTTATGTCCACATATCAATCCATAGGCGAGTTATCACCTGATATACTCTCATAGAGAACCAATTCCTCGTGATCTGAAAATTGTACACCCTTTACCATCTCAAGGAGGGAAGAGGTGACTATTAGAGATGGGAGGTAAGACTTATTATGACTGTCATTAAACTTCATATGTAGCTCATAAAATAGGGTTATTAACTTCCATTCATCACTAGTTTCTTGTATGACCTATGCCTGAGTTTTCCAACTCAGTGCATCTGTAACTGTATTACCCTTCCCAAGTATATAAGCAAGCTCAAAATAAAAGGATTATAGATATTCGACCCATCTCCATTATATGTGGTTCAAGTCACATTGAATAAAGATATATTTGAGGATCTTATGGTCTTTGTACTCCAAAAATCTCTCACCTAACAAATAGTGTCTCCAGCAATGTAAGGCATGAAAAAATACTGCTAGCTTAAGGTCGTGCATTGGGTAGTTTCTCTCATGATGCCACAATTTCTAATATTCATACACAATGAATATATCCTCCTATATAATCACTACTCTTATGATGATGTATGATGCATCACAGAAGATGATGTAGTCTCTATATGGATCTAGAACAAATTAGAATAGGTACTGAGACAAGCCTCCCTTTCAACTCCTAAAAGGATTCCTCGCATGCTTCTTCCTAGAGGAACTTGACATGATTCTTTATAAGGCTAGTAATAGTTGAAGCAAGGCATCTGAAGTTTTGTATGAAACACCTGTGATATCTAGTCGGCCCCAAGAATATTTATATATAAAACATGTTCTTGGGCAGCTCCTAGGAAATGAGAGCAATAATCTTTTATGGGTCAATAGACACTTATGATTCTGATATGACCTAGGAAGTGAAATTTATCAATCCAAAAGTGTCACTTAACAATATTAGCATAAATCTGATTCTCTCTTAGTGTACTCAGAATGAACTCAAGGTTTTTATCATGGTCGTTATGAGTATGATAATACACCAATATGTCATCCATAAATATCATGAAAAAATAATCAAGATAGAGATGGAAACCCCTATTCATTAGATCCATGAAAAAAATGGGTGAATTCATAAGATCGATCAGAATAACAAGGTGCTCATACAAACCATACCTATTATGGAAAGTTGTACAAGGTATGTGTGATGTCCTAACTCACACTTGATGATAACCCGATCTTAGGTTGATCTTAGATAATATATTAGCTCCTTGGAGCTGGGTGAAGAGATCATCTATTTGAGGAAGTGGATACTAGTTCTTGACTATAGGATGGTTCAACCTTCTATAATCCATGCATACATGTAAGGTTCCATCCTTCTTCTTGGTGAAAATCATGGGTGAACCCCATGATGATGTACAAGGCTATATAAAACCTCTGGCCTCTAAATCCTCTAGCTATTGCTTAAGCTCCTGAAGCTCTGTATGTGCCATCCTGTATGAAGGAATGGATATGGGTGTTTCTCCTAGATTAATCTCTATTGTAAACTATACCTATATTTGAAGAGGTAAGACAAAAAAAATAAACAAGAAATACATCACTGAAATGATCCACTATAGGAGGGAAATCAGGTTTATGTTATATGCGATCTTCTGTGAAGATATTTGCAATCTGGGTGGTCACTCCACCTAGACCATGATACTTTATCCCCACTCTACCATACTAGACATCCCACTCAACCTTATGTAGATAATGACTACCCTCTTGTGACATAAATGATACCCTACATAGATATTATTCTATAAAATCATGATATTGAACCAACCAATCCATCCTGAGAATGAAATCAAATCATGTCTTCTTGAGAATGAAGAGGTTCCATAATAAAGGGTAACTGCCTACATCAAGGGGACAGCCTCTAAATTAGCATATTTCCTCTAATATCACTCCTAAATATGTGTCTAGGGTCATTACACCATAGTAATACTATATCTACAGTCTGATAATTTCCATGATAGATACAAAGATAAAAGAGTTTGAAGCACCCACATAAATTAAAGTAGATACTATAGTAGATGCCACTAGAATAGTAACTCGTACTGTAGATGGTCCAGTATCCTAATACTCAGGTATTGAATGTAGCTCTTACAACTAGCCTAATCTATAGCCCTATGCAACAGCTGGACTACCACAACCAAAACTCCTCCACTGGTTCCACTGATGATTAGGATTCTGATTACTGTGGCCATGACCTCTTCCTCATCTAGTCATTCCAGTGTTATTTAAACTTCCTACCTGATGCAATGAAAAAGAATATGCTCTTAAAGGTGGAGCTGGAACAAATCATTTTCCACTCGAAGCTAGTGGAAAGGTCCTACAGAACCTCTGAAGATGCCCCGTACTGTAAGGACCCGACCCCGGTTTCCTGGAGTTGGTGCCTTATTTGATTACGTTGGCATATATATAGGGAATACGAATCCTGAAGGACCAAGTAGTTTAGTATTATTGAAAACAATATACTTACATAAGTTCAACTTTACATAAGGAAAGGAAAAACAACACTAATTTATTCCACTAGAGTCATCACATCTCCTAGATTATGCTTGCAAGTCATTCATAAAATAATTCTTCATGTCCTGAGAAAATGAAACATAAGAAAGGGGTGATCTCAAATGTTCAGTAAGAGTAAGCAATACAGCAGAAGATAATATAAACATTAGAAAATGGTGAATAATTGAAAACACATGCCTTTAATAATAAACATGAACACATTATGGCAGGAATATGAACTAAGTAAATAATGCCATAATAAAACATAATCAGGGGTATTCTACTAGTCGAATAACCACATAAAATATCAATAGCTGAACTCATAATGATGGAATTAATAATGCCAGACATTCTGAAACATTTTTTCAAGGCTTTGGCCAAGATTTATAATGATTAAGGCCTTGGAAAAAATCTATATCACATTGGGAAAGGCCTCGGCCAATTCCACGTCTATTTGTCTCATGAGACCTACTGATGCATCGAGGGGCTATAGTGGAACCCACCCGTCACATAATAAGTCCAATGAATTCCTCATATGAGTGGGGATAAACATAAACAATATATACATTCATATTGAAACTATCATATGAAATGTAACTATCTTTCCCCAATCATTAAACATAAAACACTAATCATTCCGAGTAATATGGTGAATGGTTTTAGGATAGATCATCCAATATAGAGGCAGTCATAAACCATTAAATCAAATATGGTAGATGAATTCATAAATTATAAAACCCAATAATACCATTGAATCAACAAGCGTGTTGAATTAGATGAAAACACTCTTACAAAATCATTAAGCAATTCTGGAGATAAATACTCTTTTATTTTAAAAAGAAGAGTTATTTTAAAAAAATCTTGGCATAAAACCAGAAGTGAAGTAAGATAGTATTTTTATAATAAAATTATTGATTTTATAAAGATAATTGTTTCCAAAAAAACAGATTACAGAGTGCCCTTAAAAATAGGTAGAATTTGAGAAATTCTCTTGAATCGGGCTCGTATTTTCGAAAAAAATTTGAATGTTCCTTTTAAAACGTATAACTATCCATAAAATAAGGAAGGGTTATGGTTTGTAAACATATATATGATACTTACATAGAATATATGAGAATTACATAACAATAAATAACAATTTCATTAAGGTATTTAGATAAAGAAAGTATCCCGAATGAAAATGGAAGTTCAGGTGGAAAAACCCTTACCACTTTGTAATCAAACGATTCGTATGCCCAAAAAATTAATAATATAAAAATTATAGATTTAATACCATTAAGATAAAGATATTCAGGATATATGAAAACAAATTTCACTATACATACACCATACAAAAGTATTAGTAGTGAATATGGAAAATCTCATGAAAATGGAAGTGAGATGAAGAAACTCTTACCTTAACTCCAAACGTGTTCCGCTCTTGTACTTAAGCTCCTGGAATATGAAATTATACTTGTTCATAAATTATTTAAGAACATATTAGACATGTATTTAGTTTAACATAATTCTGGTTAGTTCATTTAGGTCTTTATTGACAAGTTATTTTATAGAATTTCGTCGTTCAGGAGTGTTCGTTTCTCTTATTTTCATATTCGGTTCACTTGTTTTTAAGTAATGAAGTGGAATGGATGTAAATCTCCAGAATTAAAATTATATATTATTTATGAAAATAAATAGGTGTTATTTTTTATTTATATAACTTGGTTATATGGAATGAGGATGAATTATCATATAGACCTTTAATAATAATTGTTTCGGTTAATTTGTGGGTTTTGATTACAACGAACTCATTTTTCTTTATAACCTAACACAGTTTGAACAAAAGGATTAAATAATATTAAATAGGTTATATTATATATAATAATATGGTTCAAACATAACAATAATGGTTTCATTACCAGAATTTAGAATGATAAAAGAAATCGAAAGTCCATCCTCCTTGAATTTGTAAAATTGACACATCTCGGATGGTGTTCTTGCTACTAGTATAAAAGAAGGTAAAAAGGGGGAGATGATGATAACTTATTCCACTATCATGAAAAAATTACAGTACATATAAGGTACTAGATTCATCACAAAATTTGGATAAATATAGGTAATAGAAAAAGAAAACAAATGAACTTGAAAGAAAAGACAAAGAATTGAAAAGAGGAATTTACCTCTTGAACCAAACTTCCTTGAGAACCTCCTTAAGGGAGAGGTTTTGGTCTTTTAATGAGACCAAAGCTTGATGGACGTGGGAGAGGAGTTTGGGAGGGTATTTATCCAGAATTTGGAGAAGGCACAAGGCTTGAGAGGAGTGATTGGAAGAGGGGGTGAGAGGGGGTTTTTATAGTGGAGGAGAGAGAGGATTTCTTAATATAAAACTCATTAATTTATTATTTCTTCACAAGACAAGTAATAGAAAGTATTAAATGACCAAGAATAGTAATTTTATCAGGTGAATTCGGATTAAGGGCGGTGACATCAGCCATGATGCAAGGAATAGTCTATTTAGCCTACAATGTATATATACGGTAAATTACCGTATTTTACTATTCATCAAAAAATCAAGTATTTCAGAAAAATACCCAAAATTCACCCTAACCATTTTTTGACGTTTAGAATCCAAAAATGAATTCCATTTTTCAAAAAAAAAATTCTAAATATTATTAATTTAATATTTAATTAAAATCATAATTTATTATCAAAAACCAGTTTTAAAACATTCATTAACTTGTTCTAAAATATAGGTATATCGTACTTTCAACTTGATAATTATTTATATATTATCATAGTTAAGGTTACTAATCATTAGGTTATATCACTATTCATAAGGATATGTTACTATTCATAAGGGTAGGTTACTATTCACCAAAAATTAAGTTTTTCTTATTGGACTCTAAATAACTTACTGATCACGACTATGTATGTCGAATTTTTGAAATTCACATCACAGAAGTGAAAAACTTATGTTTTAAGGGTCCCATAGCACTTGGTAGTTAATGTGATTCTGACATATTTATAAGAAATTAATTTCCTTTAAAAAAATATTGGGTTGTTACATTCTCCCCTCCTTAAAAAAATTTCATCCTCGAAATTCACAAAATATTACTTAAAAAGATTTGGATGTCTTTAACATAAGCTCCTCAGGCTACCATGTTGCTTCCTCCATCTTATGGTTCCTCCATAGAACCTTTACCAGATGATTCGTCCGATTTCTCAATACTTGTTCTCTAGTATCAAGAATCTTGATAGGATCTTCACAGTAAGATAGATCGGGCTCAAGTTCCACTTCTTCATAAGTGAGTACATGTGTTGGGTCTGGAATGTACTTTCTTAACATTGACACGCGGAACGCATTGTGAACCTTGGAGAGACTTGGCGGCATTTTCAAACAGTAAGCTACGGCTCCAATTCGGTCTAGAATTTCAAAAGGTCCGATGTACCTGGGACTTAACTTTCCCTTCTTATCGAATCGTATAATACACTTCCATGGAGATACCTTTAAGAAAACGTGATCACCTTCTTGAAACTCAAAATCCTTCCTTTGGTTATCTGCATAGCTCTTTTGCCTACTTTTAGCTACTTTGATATGGTTCTGAATAATCTTCACCTTTTCAATTGTTTCTTCAACAAGTTCTGGGCCCACAAGTTTTCTTTCACCAATTTCATCATAGTAAGTTGGTGAACGACATCGCCTCCCATATAATGCTTCATAGGGTGCCATATGTATACTTAAATGGAAGCTATTGTTGTAGGAAAATTCTACGAGAGGTAAATACTGATCCCACATGGCTTGAAAATCAAGTGAACAAGACCTCAACATGTCTTCAAATGTCTGAATAGTCCATTCTGATTGTCCATCAGTTTGTGGGTGGTAGGCAGTTCTCAAATGAAGATCAGTATCTAGGGCCATCTCAAGACTTTTCCAAAATCTTGACGTAAAATGTCGATCACGATCAGAAACAATCGATTGGGGTACTCCATGAAGTCTCATAACTTCATTAATATACAGTCTTTCTAGACGTTCAAGTGGTAGATCTTCTCTTATAGAAATAAAATGTGCCGACTTGGTAAGACGGTCAACAATGACCCATATTGCATCGTTCCTTCTAGGATTCTTTAGTAGTCCTCTGAAAAAGTCCATCGTGATATTATCCCATTTCCACTCAGGTATAGAAAGAGGTTGCAATACTCCTCCAGGCTGTTGTCTTCCAGCTTTCACTTGTCGACAAACCATACATCTTGACACAAAATCAGAAATCTCCCTCTTCATGTTGTCCCACCAAAAATGTTCCTTCAAATATCTATACATCTTAGTACTACCAGGGTGTATAGAGAAATTGGAACTATGAGCATCATCCAACAATTCCCTCTTTAGATCGGGTATATTGGGAACACAAAGCCCCTTCCCAAATTTCAAATTTCCATCTTCATATACGAAGTCACCCAATCTCCCATCATTCACATATTTAATCTTCTTTTTAAACCCCTCATCATCAGCCTGAGAAATTTTTATCATTTCTAGTAAAGATGGTTTGGAAACCATTTGAAAAAGAATTTATGTTTCACCTTCCATGGTTATTCCCATATCCATCTTTACTAAATCCATGAAAATAGGATCCCTTTCAACTCTCATCTTGTTCAAAACTTCATGATCCTTTCTAATCAAAGCATCTACTACCTTATTTGCCTTCCCTGGGTGGTAGTGTATCATGAAATCATAATCCTTGAGTAGTTAAAGCCATCTCCTTTGCCTCATGTTGAGTTCTTTCTGTGAGAAAAAATATACTTCAAACTCTTGTGATCAGTATAAATCTCACATTTTTCACCATAGAGATAATGTCTCCATATCTTGAAAGCAAAGATTACAGCAGCTAACTCAAGATAATGAGTTGGATAGTTTCGCTCATGAATTTTTAGCTGTTGTGATGCATAAGAAATAACCCTATCATTTTTCATAAGGACACAACCAAGTCCTTTCTTTGAATCATCACTATAAATAACAAACCCGTCATTCCCCGATGGTAGAGTCAATATAGGAGAATTGACTAATATTCTCTTCAGTTCTTCAAAACATTCTTCAAAATCTTTTTTCCAACACAAATTTAACCCCTTTACGGGTGAGCTTCATTAGTGGGTTAGCCAGTTGGGCAAAATTCTGTACGAAATGCCGATAATAACCTGCTAAGCCAATAAAACTGCGTACCTTAGTTATGTTTATTGGCATGGGCCAATCTTGGATTGCCTTTGTCTTTGCAGGATAAACTAGGATTCCATCCTTAGAGACAATATGGCCAGGAAATGAAATCTCCTGAACACAGAATTCACACTTGCTAAACTTCCCATATAATTCAAGTCTTCTAAGAGTCTTTAGGATAATGCGCAAGTGATTTTAATGATCTTCGTAGCTTTTAAAGTATACCAAGATATCATCAATAAATACCACTACAAAATCATCGATATATTCCTTGAAAACTATGTTCATTAGATCCATGAAGACAGAGGGTGCATTAGTCAATCCAAAAGGAATTACTGTAAACTTGTAATGCCCGTACCTGGTTCGAAACGCTGTTTTCGGAATGTCTTCCTTCTTCACACTCAACTGATGATATCCAGATCGAAGGTTAATCTTTTAAAAGTATTAACCTCCATGCAGTTGGTCAAATAAATCATCAATGCGAGGTAGGGGATACTTGTTCTTTATTGTTATAGAATTGATCTCCCTGTAGTCGATACATAACCTCATAGATCCATCTTTCTTCTTAACAAAAAGGATAGGGGCTCCCCATGAAGAAACACTAGGGCAGATAAATCCCTTATTACTCAATTCCTCTAGTTGTTTCTTTAGTTCCACTAATTCCACAGTGGTCATTCTATAAGGGGTCTTCGATATGGGCCTTGAACCAGGAATTAAATCAATGGAAAACTCAATTTTTCATTCTAGAGGATGTCCAGGTAAATCTTCTGGAAACACGTCAACATATTCTCTCACAATAGGTACATACTCTATTTGAACATTCCTTTCCTCACCCACAGTTATTTCATTCTCTTCCTCCCCAATAATTTAATTTAGTTGAGCTACTGGGGGTTGATCTAGATAACAATCAGGTGGTGACGATTCTGGTCTAAAGGTAATGTGTTCTTTATCATCGTCATCAAAAATCGTAACCTCCTTATTCTTACAACAAATTTTGGCATCATGATCTGAAATCCAATCCATACCAAGGATTATATCGAATTCAATCATGGGTATGATGATGAGATCAGCAGATAAAGAACATTTGTATGCCCTAATGGGAAAAGATTGACAAAACTTTGTAGTAATGATACTTCCCTTAGGAGTTTTGACTGACAACTCCCTTGTTAAATAAAATTAGAAATATCTAATTTTCTTAGCAAACTAGGAAGATATGAAACAATGTGATGATCCAGAATCAAATAAAGCATTGGATAAGCTTGAGGAAACAATCAAAGTACCCACCACCACATCACGCAGAACTTCAACCTCTGCAGTTGTGATCGCATATGCTTGTCCTTGCTCCCTTGGCCTCTTTTGTTGCATATTTCCTTGATGTTTTGGACAATTATTAGAATAGTGCCCCATATCCTGACAATTATAGCATCTAACATCATTGGCTTCCTTCTTTCCTTTGCAATCACCAACAAGATGGCATTTTTGACCACATTTGTAGCTTACTCTTTTTACTTTTAAGCACGCACCGGGGTGTTTCCTTCCACAATTGTCACATGGTGGAAATTCAACTCTTCATTTATTCCCTGTTTCCTTATTTCCTTTCCCATGGTTTTCAGCATCCCGGATCTTTTCTTGCTTTCCTTTAAAGTCATAAGACTTAGATAATTATTTTTTGGTCTTAATAGCACATGAAACTATGTCCTCATATGATGAAAAATTTTGGGAGACCAGTGCCCGCCGGAGGAATGGATTTAGGCCATCAAAGAATCAATCGACTTTTCTCCTTGGATTTCGTATGTAGTCCACATCATGTCTTTCCAGCCTTGTAAAGTTGTCTTCATACTTGGAAACATTTTCATTATCCTTTTGCCTTAGATTTAAGAATTGCCTCTCCATATCTGCTCTTTGTTCTCAAGGGAAATATTTTTCTAAGAAGATTTCCTTAAAATCCCTCCATTCCATCTCTTCTATTTCTTCCTCCTCCTTTGTGTTTTGGATTAATTACCACCATTGATCTGCATCTCCCGATAGAAGATATACTGCCATGATAACCTTCTGTCTTTCATTACATCCCAAAGCGATAAATATCTTCTCAAGAGAACATATCCACCGCTCTGCTACAAACGGGTTTGTAGTCCCGTTGAATGATGGAGGTTGTTGTCGCATAAAGCGATCTAGCATGGCTCCTCCATGTGGTGGATCCGGATGCTCCATACGGGTAAGGTTATTATTCATAACCTGTATGAAAATCCCTACAGGGGACACGTGCATTCATGCAATTTACATTCTGTCCACTAGGAGCCATATCTAGATAATGGAATACACTATATTAGGTTATGAATCACAATGTATAATATTAACTTAAAAATACTCAGAAAAATTGAGATCCTACGCATGGCTAATCCCATATTCACAAAAGTGGATTCTTTGAGGAATATTTACATTAAACTCCTTTATTATGGCTTGTAAAAAAAATGTGAATTATTTTAAGCATATCCCCCGGGAGTGTCGTAACCAAGAGTGAAGCAAGGCCTATTGTCGTGCACCAGTTCCCATTCGAGTCTAGCTCAAAGCGGTGTTTTCGGGTTTTACCCCTAGATACATCTGTGCTAGAGCCACCTCTACCTGCTCGTATCCAGACAGGGATGTATCGCTTGAATTATTTACATAATCTATTCCTTACCAAAATACCAGGACATTATTGTATGTATATCCTACAAGAATAACTTAGGGACTCTTCCCTAATTCTATTTTTTCTAAATCGAGTTTCCAAGTATTCTACTAAACTTCCTTTAATACCAACTGTAAGGACCCGACCCCAGTTGCCCGGAGTCGGTGCCTTATTTGATTACGTTGGCATACATACAAGGAATATGAATCCTGAAGGACCAAGTAGTTTAGTATTATTGGAAACAAGATACATACATAAGTTCAAATTTACATAAGGAAAGTAAAAACAATTTAAGAACCCAGGTTTTGGGACTCTAAGACTTTGAAAATTTATTTATGTCTTTCCAGAGCAGGGCGTTTAGACGGCGTGCAATTTCGAAGCCCGGTGTGCCCAGAATTAATTATATAAAAATGTTAAGTGTTTTTATATTATGCACGCGTGGTTGACTAGAGATAATGTTATATATCTTAGATGGTTGATTGGATCAGAAATTTGAGACCATGGTTGGGTCTGAAACACGGTGTTTACCCTAGGCACGACATAAAATGAGTCGGCGTGGGACGTTCGGACCCCTCGCTCGTTAGCAGTATATTAAGTGGATAAATTAAATTAAATTATTCATTTAATAGCTAAAATTTGAGTAACTCCTAAATGGTTGCTCAGATGGTAAAATCGAGGTCACCTTTGAGTCCGGAGTGTGCGGTTTACCCTAGGTGGGGTGTAAAAGTTGCGGGCGCGGGCCTGCTGTGAGAGATGTCACCCAGGGGAAAAATGGTCATTTCGAAATGACCACTTAGTGATTTTTATCACTGAAGTTCCATTCAAATAACTTTTAAATGGAGTCTCGGAATGGAAATCTGAGGCATCCATTGAGTTCGAAATGGGGTGTTTTTCCTAGGCGTGATACAAAATAGGCGGGCACAGAGGTTACGGAATCTGCGCCCATTGAGAGAGTTTCAGTCAATTTTTATAAATTCGCTTGAGAGGAGACAACCCATTTCTCTCTCTCTCTCTCTCTCTCATGTTCTTCGGCGTTCTCCGCCGTTCTTCAACGAATCAAGGAGCGATCTCTGCCAGAGCCTTGGCGGATCGGAGCGGGAGCATCGGGGACATGTCGCCAATGACGAACGAGCAATCCGAGGTAGGATTTCTGCTAAATTTATGCACCCTCTTCAATTTCTGGTGTTTCTTTCAATTTTTTTGTTTATTCTCTGCAATTCTTGAATTGGGACGATGGCCGAACGAACACGGCTATCATCCGAGCCCCGTTCTAAAACTCGTTCTTGATGGTTCTCCGTCCAAAACTTCGGACGCACCAAATCTCGTCGGATCGAAGAACTGAGACAAGTGACGCGAAGGCCTCATCCCGAGGAACCCGAACCCGTGTTCAGTTTTGAAATCGGGCCACCGGAGCGGTGGCGATGACCGTCGGAAGTCCCGGCTCCGGCGAGGGCGGTGGCCGGAGCTCGGGGTAGTGCAGTAGGGGTCCGGGCGTCAGGCAGCGGTCGCGGCCAGATGCGCGGCGCTCAGGAGAGGAGAGGTTCGGGCTTCGGCGTGGTGCAGCAGGGGCGACGCTGGGCTTCGGAGGTGGCGGCGGCTGGGGTCGTCGGGGTGTGGTTGAGCGGAGGATCCGGCTTCAGCCGGTGCGGCGAGCTTAGGCGAGGCGACGGCTGGGCGAGCGGCTCAGCGGGAAGGCGAGGCCGGAGGGGCATTCGGCGGGTCCAAGTGGCTGGGGCGCTAGCGTCAGGCGAAGCCGGCTTCAGCGAAGCAGGCGGGTGACCAGGTGCCGGCGGCGAGCAGGGAGCGTAGGGCACCAACCTGTCGCGCTCAGCAGACGAACCTGAGGCGCTGACAGCCTCAGCTGTGCGGCGTGGACAAGGACCCGCCGAACGTGGGTCCTGCGGAAGGCGACGAAGACCGGCCTTTTGGATGGTCTGCTTGGGAGAACCGGACCTGAGGGGTCCGGTGCGGCTGGAGCGGGCCGCGGCGGTCTGGACCGGCCCATTTTGGGCCCCCTTGCATTCGGGGGGTCATACCTTCTAAACGGAGTGTCCATTTGACGCGCCGTCTACGGCTATGGGATTGTGTCGGCAAAGCGGTCTCTTTAAAGCGGGTTTTGGGGTTTTTGGAGTCCGTTCCCGAATTGGTGACCTGAAGAGCTTTAATTTAATAATAATGATGTATTAAATAAAGCCCGCGATGGACGCACTTCGCGAGCCGGACGTCCGTTTGACGTGTCGTTAGTGGCACTGTGGCCCCGGAGCCGAGACGGTCCTTCCAAGGTTGGTTCGGAGACCTTGTGGTTTGGTTTCATTTCTCAGTGGCACGAAATGCTTTAAACAAATAATGAATTAATTATTTTAATTAATTAATTAATTATTGCGTCAGACCTAACTCCTACTTGGGATGTCCGATTGACGCGCCGTCAGCGGCAGCGTGAACCCAATCCTCGTGCAGACTTTTTGAGATGCTTTCCGAAGCGTTCGGGTTAAAGACAAGGAACGGGCCCTACATGGCCTAGTTCGCACGTTTTACGGTGAAACGTCACTTTTTTACCCGGCATCCGTTTAGGGTGTTTGAGTACTCATTTCTGAGTGTTTTTCTGAGGGGATTGAAATGGCACAATCCACCTGCCTAAATTCAGACTCGAGGTGTGGGCCCCACAGGGCCCCGTTTGTGTATAACGCGGGAAGTTGCAGCTTCTACATCTGGAGTCCGTTTTAGGCACCGTCAGCGGCATTGTGACCCTGACAACAAGACGAGGTTGACCAGGGTGGTTTCAGGCGATGGAGTCGGAGTCAAGGCATGGGCCCCATAGGCCACCTTTTGAGCTGTGTGCAGCGTACTGTGACTTTTTCCATCAGACATCCATTCGGGACAAATGAATAGTCGATTTGACGTGTTTTTTCGAGAGCCTCACGATGGCGCAGTTTTCCTAACCTTTTTCAAGATCGTGGTGTGGGTCCCACCCAGGCTGTCTACGGTGAATAGTACCATATTCACCGGTTTTCCATTTCAGGCAAGTAAATAGTCTATCTCACGTGTTTCTCCGTGAGGATTGCAACGGTGTAATCTGTGTGGGCATGTGGAGCCTCATTTGAGATCATGTTAAATGTGGAAACATGAAAGGGTGTTGGATGGAGGTCCCCTTTGAATCACTCTGAACCAATGCACGGTATTGATACTGGTAACACCCGGTGGTGTCAGTTGCAGTGATGAGTTATCAGACCAATTCCAGGTCTACCTTCCAGCAGGGCTGGGCAGTGGGTCACCTGTCAACTTGTTCTGGGTGTACCCTCCAACAGGGTTGGGCAGTGGGTCACCTGTCGACTTCTTTGAGGTCTACCCTCCAGCAGGGCTGGGCAGTGGGTCGCATGTCGACTTGTTCTGGGTTTACCCTCCAGTAGGGCTGGTCAGTCGGTCGCCTATCGACATCTTCAAGGTCTACCCTCCAACAGGGCTGGGCAGTGGGTCGCCTGTCGACTTCTTCCAGGTATACCCTCCAGTAGGGCTGGGTAGTGGGTCACCTATTGACTTATTCCAGGTCTTCCCTCTAGCAGGGCTGGGCAGTGGGTCGCTTGTCAACTTCTTCCAGGTTTACCCTCCAGCAGGGCTGGGCAGTGGGTCACCTGTCAAATTATTCCAGGTCTACCCTCCATTAGGGCTAGGTAGTGGGTCTCCTGATGATGTATTAGGGTTTACCCTCCAGAAGGGCTGGGTAGTGGGTCACCCGATATCTTATTATGGTTTACCCTCCAGCAGGGTTGGGCAGTGGGTCACCTATCAACTTATTCTAGGTCTACCCTCCAGTAGGGCTGGGCAGTGGGTCGCCTGATGATGTATTAGGGTTTAACCTCTAGCAGGGTTGGGCAGTGGGTCACCCGTTGGCATTGCAGACTCATTCCTTCTTATGAGGCTAGTCGGTGACTTTTCTCCGTGTTTACCTGAGCGGGACCCTTGGTTATACGGGTTAGTGATGTGACAGCTTTGACGTGACCTTAGGACATACAAGGATTAGGGGAACTTTTCCCACCGAGATGCGTCCTTGAGACGTGACCTAAAAGCTGTGTGGGCGATACAGTGTCTCCCAAAGAAGATAATATCGAGGTGCGGTAATTGATCCCCTTTAAATTGTACCTTCTAGGTTGACGTTCGGGACGTTTGGGTTCAGTGTTAGATATCCCTAGAACTGGGGTCGACTCTTTCTTGGGATGAGCTATGGGACAAAGATCCCCTTATGATCTTGTTCAGGTTTCTTGACAGAGCATATATATATGTATATACCTTGATCCATTACCCACTTCTTGGGCTTGGTTACTCTCCCTCTTGAGGAGGCGAAGACGCGTGGGGTATGCCACGTGCTTTCCGTTTCTAACCTATCGTGGTTGGAGGAGTCTACTATCCTGCTATAGGTAGCAAAGACTCGACGAGAAGTTCATCTTCTCACCGTTTCCAGCTCCTTGTGTTTGGATGAGTCTACCTCCTTTCTCTTGTTGGGTTGAGCTGGACTCTGTCTACTGTACTCTTTACTACACTCTCGGTTGTACTCCTTTACTTTTCCCTATTTGATCTACTGCTCACCCTTCGGTGCCTCCTTTTTTGATCCCTCGAGCCTTCGGGGTATCCTACTAAGTATTTTTATACTCACCCCTGCTTGGGCTTTGCCTGCACTTGGTGTGCCCTTGCAGATGACGGACAGGTTGGTCGTGACTTCAGCGAAGCTTAGGAGTTCGGGAGCTGGACCGTGTGCGGTGGTCATAGTTGGGTTAGAGGTGTGGGATGCTCCCATCTATTTTACTTTTGTTTACCTGTTGTCGGGTTGTGGCACTTTTCTGGTTGGGTGCATGTTTTTCCACTTTTCTTTTTAGTTTACCTTCAGCACTTGCTTTGTACTGTTTAGAGGTTGATGCACTCTTGTGGTTGTTTATAGCAGTTGGTACTTTGCTTTCCCTTTTTCTCTGCACTTTTGTATTGAGTGTGTTGCGTGTGTGTGTGTAGGTACTTAGGCAAAGGCCTACCCAAGTTTTTGTGCCTTCGGCGCTGGTCGCCAGCCCCTGGCCTATGGAGGTAGGCTTGGGGTAGTTTCGGCTCGAGCCCAGGTAGGGTCGGGTCGTGAAAAACTGGTATCAGAGGTGGTTCGTTCCTTGGGGCGATGTTCGGACGTCCCTAAAAAGTAAATGGTTGAGTTTTGAGGCAATAGTGTCAACGTGTCTCGAGAGAGGCTCTCAGGCCCGAGAGTCCAATGATGGTGCAGCGGCCAACGTATCCATTCACGAGGACCCTAATAACCCTCTTGTTGACTCGGCACACTGAGACACTTATTTCAGGGAATTTTATTCATGCATCATATAGGATTGAGTCCTTAACTATCCTTCTTAATTCAACTACCCATCATTATTGTTGTTATATATGCTCATTTGACCGCGGTGCTCCTTGATCGGATTCAGGATGTCTCCGCGATGATAGCCATCCAGGATACTAGCTCCGGTTCGCGATAAAGATTCTGTTAGTGAACAGGATTCAGTTCAAGATCCATCATACGATTACCCTTTCTCCAGTAGGACAGGAAGTAGCACCTCCACCTGTGGAGTATCAGACAGTACCGGTAGTGAGGGATGATGACGAGCGCAGGCTGGGCGCGCTACGTGAGTTCCAGCATCGGAGATCTCTAAGGTTCCATGGTGGTACATACCCTTATACAGTTAAAGGTTGGAGAGAGTTGGTGGTTTTTCTCTTCAGGCTTGTTCGGATACTGAAAGGTTGGATGGTGACCTTGACAGCCAGTCTTTTTCCACTAAGCAGTTTGGCATGGTAGAGCCAGGGTTACTCAGCTGCACGATGAGTTGGTACTCTCGTGGGATGGCTTCTAGCAGCTATTTCATGAGGAGTACTCCCCCTCCCACTTATGCTTTTTACGGTTTCGGGAGCTGCTGGAGCTTCAGCGAGGAGTGATGGTAGTGGCTGAGTATAGGACTGGGTTCGCAAACCTTACTCAGTACTCTTTTGACGTAGTTCATGACAGCAACTTCCGAGCACATAAGTTTTAACGATATCTCTGTAGAGGAGATTTGTGCCAACGTAGTGCCCTTGTGCATCCTCACCCATCTCAGGGTGCTGGAGCAGGCATTGGTGATAGAGAAATTGCTGGCAGAGGGACGTCGATTGGCGGGGCCTCGATGCCGGAGGTCTCTCCTTGATGAGACTCAGGCACATGGTCAGGGGAAGCGTAGAGCACCAAGATATCCCATGGAGTAATAGTACTATGTTTTTGATGTGCAAGATCACGTGGTGTGAGACTACTCGACCAAATGTGCTGAGTCTTCCAGATAGTTGGTAGATACACCGCCACGATGGAGGCAGTGTCGTGATAAGAGAACTCCTAGGTGAGGACATGGTGGTCCCCATGGAGGCAGTTTTGGCATAAAGCAGGAAGAACTGTGGTTGGAGAATGACGTTTCGAGGTCCTTCCACCACCACTAGGTGGCCCATGACAGGCTCAGGGAGCTGACGGATGGGGTCGTGGGTGACTGTGTGATGTGGTTGTTTACAATCCTGCAGCGCAAGAGATGATAAAAGATACGCTCTGTGTCTTTTTATACTTTTCTCAGTAGAACTTGTTAGACAATGCGTTAGGTACCCTTTCATCTAACTCCTTGCACGAGGGGTTATTGAGGGTGATGCGGGGCGTCGGTGTAACCCTGTGTTGGTGCTGGTGGTGGTAGTTTTTCCCTGAGAATGTGGAGACACTATCTTTGGGGAGAGCACTTTGTGGTTTGCTCAGACCACCAGTTTCTCAGGTGCGTCCCCACACAGAGAGACTTGAACTGGAGACGACGATGCTGGATGGAGTTTCTACAGGAGGATACATCTTGTCTACAGTTAATGAAGCCGACTCCTTCGCAGGTTGAGTGTGTAAGAGAGTCTTAGTCATGATGCACCGACAATGGAAACTTGTGTGACCCGATATCCTTGAGTTTTTCACCAGACGGGTATTCTGAAGGAGGGAATCACGAGATCATGTTCCAGGAACAAACCGTGATTTTGGTCATGACGTGGAAAGTAGAGGTGCGACCAGGAAAGACCCCAGAGTTTCTTTGGGAAGTTCAGGAATCTTGCAAATGGTTGAGAGGTTGCCTAACTTCTTTCCCTACCCTCTCAACAGTAGAAGTGGGCGCACGGTGTCTTCCATGTGTCACAACTGATGAGGTGTGTGCGTATTACTACGCATGTCCTCGAGAGTATTAGACCTTATAATAACCATCCCTTTGGTTCGCGTATTGTGTGAGCATGGTGATGTGCAAGTTTTCTTGGGCGCTGGAGAGCTAGGTGTGAGCTCTGTATCCTGAGTTGTTTTACCTAGTTTTGATTTTTGGGGACAAAAAGCTTGAAGGAGGGAATGATGTAAGAACCCAAGTTTTGGGACTCTAAGACTTCGAAAATTTCTTGATGTCTTTTTAGAGCAGTGCGTTCAGATGGAGTCCAATTCTGAGGCACGATGTGCCCATAATTAATTATATAAAAATGTTAAGTGTTTTTATATTATGCACGCGTGGTTAACTAGAGATAATGTTATATCTCTTAGATGATTTATCAGATCAGAAATCTGAGACCACAGTTGGGTCCGAAATGCGGTGTTTACCCTAGGCATGACATAAAATGAGTTGGCATGGGATGTTTGGACCCCTCGCTCGTTAGCAGTATGTTAAGTGGATAAATTAAATTAAATTATTCAATTAATAGCTCAAACCTAATTAACTACTAAACGGTTGCTCAGATGGGAAAACCGAGGGCGCCTTTGAGTCCGGAGTGTGCCTTTTACCCAAGGTGGGGTGTAAAAGTTGCGGGCGCGGGCCTGCTGTAAGAGATGTCACCCAAGGGCAAAATGGTCATTTCGAAATGACCACTTAGTGATTTTTATCACTGACATTCCATTCAAATAACTTTTAAATGGAGTCTTGGAATGGAAATCTAAGACTTTCGTTGAGTTTGAAAAGGGGTGTTTTGCCTAGGCATGATACAAAATAGGCGGGCACAGAGGTTACGGAATCTGCGCCCATTGAGAGAGAGTTTCAGTGAATTTTTATAAATTCGCTTGAGAGGAGACAACCCATTTCTCTCTCTCTCTCTCTCTCTCTCACTCTCTCTCTCTCTCTCTCTCTCTCTCTCTCGTGTTCTTCTGCATTCTTCGCCGTTCTTCGGCGGATCGAGGAGCAATCTTCGCCGGAGCCTTGGTGGATCGGAGCGGGAGCATTGTGGACACGTCGCTAACGATGAACGAGAAATCTGAGGTAGGATTTCTGCTAAATTTCCGCACCCTCGTCAATTTCTGGTGTTTCTTTCAATTTCATTGTTTATTCTCTGCAATTCTTGAATTGGGACGATGGACAAACAAACACGGCCATCGTCTGAGCCCCGTTCTAAAACCCGTTCTTGAGTGTTCTTCATCCAAAACTTCGGACGCACCAAATCTCGTCGGATCGACCAATGGAGATAAGAAATGCGAAGGCCTCATCCCGAGGAACCCAAACCTGCATTTGGTTTTGAAATCGGGCCACCAGAGCGGTGGCAAAGTCCTTCGAAAGTCCCGAGTTCGGCGAGGGCGGTGGCCGGAGCTCGGGGTGGCACAGCAGGGGTCCCGGCGTCAGGCAGCGGTCGCGGCCGGAAGCGCGGCACTCAAGCGAGGAGAGGTTCGGGGCATCGGCACGGTGCAGCACGGGAGACGCCGAGCTTCGGAGGTGGCAGCGGTGGGTGTCGTCGGGGTGTGGTCGAGCGGAGGATCCGGCTTCAGCCGGTGCGGTGAGCTCAGGCGATGCGGCGGCTGGGCGAGCGGCTCAGTGGGAAGGCGAGGCCGGAGGGGCGTTCAGCGGGTCCAGGCGGCCGGAATGCTGGTGTCAGGCGGAGCCGGCTTCAGCGGAGCAGGCTGGCGACCAGGTGCTGGCAGTGAGCAGGGAGCACAGGGCGTCGGCCTGTCGCGCTCAGTGGAGAAACCCGATGCACTGACCGCCTCGGGTGTGCGGCGTGGACAAGGACCCGCCGAACGCGGGTCCTGTGGAAGGCGACGAAGACCGGCCTTTTGGCCGGTCTGCTGGGGAGTACTGAACCCAAGGGGTACAGTGCGGATGGATCGGGGCGTGGCCATCGGCCTGCAGCGGTCTGAACTGGGTCGGCGGTCCGGACCGGGCCGACCGGTCTGGACCGGCCCATTTTGGGCCCCCGTGCATTCGGGGGGCCGTACCTTCTAAACGGCGTGTCCGTTTGACGCGCCATCTGCGGCTGCGGGATCGTGTCAGAAAAGCGGTCTTTTTAATGTGGGTTACCAGGTTTTTGGAGTCCATGCCCGAATTGGTGACCCGAAGCGTTTTAATTTAATAATAATAAATTATTAAATAAAGCTCGCGATGGACGTACTTCGCGAGCCGGACGTCCGTTTGACGTGCCGTCAGTTGCACTATGGCTCCGGAGCCGAGACGGTCCTTCCAAGGTTGGTTCAGAGCCCTTTCAGTTTGGTTTCATTGCTTGGTGGCACAAAATGCTTTAAACGAATAATAAATTAATTATTTTAATTAATTAATTAATTGTTGAGTCGGACCTAACTCCTGTTTGGGATTTCTGATTGACGCGCCGTCAGTGGCAGTGTGACCCCAGTCCTCATGCGGACTTTTTGTGATGATTTCTGAAGCGTTCGGGTTGGAGAAAAGGTGCGGGTCCCACATGGCCTAGTTCGCACGTTTTACAGTGAAACGTCACTTTTTCACCCGACGTCCGTTTAGGGTGTTTGAATACTCATTTCTGAGTGTTTTTCTGAGGGGATTTCAATGGTGCAATCTACCCGCCAAAATTCGGACTCGAGGTGTGGGACCCACAGGGCCCCGTTTGCGTATAACGCAGGAAGTTGCAGCTTCTGCATCCAGATTCCGTTTTAGGCACCGTCAGCGGCATTGTGACCCTGACAACGAGACGAGGTTGACTAGGGTGGTTTCAGGTGATGGATCTGGAATCAAGGCATGGGCCCCACGGGCTGCCTTTTGAGTTGTGTGCATTGTACAGTGATTTTTTTCATCAGACGTCCGTTCGGGATGAATGAATAGTTTATTTGACATGTTTTTCTGAGAGACTCGCGATGGCGCAGTTCGCCCGACCTTTTTCGGGATCGTGGTGTGGGTCCCACCAGGGCTGGCTATGGTGAATAGTACTATATTCATCGGTTTTCCGTTTTAGGCGAGTAAATAGTCTATCTCACGTGTTTCTTCGCAGGGATTGCAACAGTGTAATCTGTGTGGGAATGTGGAGCCTCATTTGAGATCATGTTAAATGTGGAAACATGAAAGGGTGTTGGATGGAGGTCCCCTTTGACGCACTCCGAACCAATGCACGGTAGTGATGCTGGTAACACCCGGTGGTGTCAGTTGTAGTGTTGAGTTATCAAACCAATTCTAGGTCTACCCTCTAGTAGGGCTGGGCAGTGGGTCACCTGTCAACTTGTTCTGGGTTTACCCTCCGGAAGGGCTGGGCAGTGGGTCGCCTGTCGACTTCTTTGAGGTCTACCCTCCAGCAGGGCTAGGCAGTGGATCGCCTGTCGACTTGTTCTGGGTTTACCCTCCAGCAGGCCTGGGCAGTGGGTCACCTATCGACTTCTTTTAGGTCTACCCTCCAGTAGGGCTGGGCAGTGGGTTGTCTGTCGACTTCTTCCAGGTTTACCCTCTAGTAGGGCTGGGCAGTGGGTCACCTGTCGACTTATTCCAGGTCTACCCTCCAGCAGGGTTGCGCAGTGGGTCGCCTGTTGACTTCTTCCAGGTTTACCCTCCAAGAGGGTTGGGCAGTCTGTCACATGTCGACTTATTCTAGGTTTACCCTCCAGCAGGGCTGGGTAGTGGGTCACCTGATATCTTATTATGGTTTACCCTCCAGCAGGGCTGGGATTCGGTAACCTGTCAACTTATTCCAGGTCTACCCTCCAGCAGGGCTAGGCAGTGGGTCGCCTGATGATGTATTAGGGTTTACCCTCCAGTAGGGTTGGGCAGTGGTTCACCTGATATCTTATTATGATTTACCCTCTAGCAGGGCTGGGCAGTGGGTCACCCGTTGGCATTGCAGACTCAGGCCATCTTATGAAGCCAGTAAGTGAATTTTCTCCGTGTTTACCAGAGCAAGACCCATGGCTGTACGGGTCAGTGATGTGATGGATTTGACGTGACCTTAGGACATACAAGGATGGGGGTGCTTTTCCCACCGAAATGCGTCCTTGCGATGAAACCTAAAAGTCGTGCGGGCGAGACAGTGCCACCCAAAGCGGATAATATCAAGGTGCAGTAATTGATCCCCTTTAACTTGTACCTTCTAGGTTGACGTGTGGGGCGTTTGGGTTCAGTGTTGGATATCCCTAGAACTGTTTTCGGCTCTTTCTTGGGCTGAGCTATGGGACAGAGATCCCCTTACGATCTTGTTCGGGTTTCTTGACAGAGCATATATATATGTATATACCTTGTTACAGTACCCACTTCTTGGGATTCGTTACTCTCCCTCCAGAGGAGGTGAAGACATGTGGGGTATGCAACGTGCTTTCCGTGTCTAGCCTCTTGTGGTTGGACGAGTCTTCTCTTCTATTATAGGTAGCAAAGACTCGACGAGAAGTTCATCTTCTCACTGTTTCCATCTCCTTGTATATGGACGAGTCTACCTTCTTTCTCTTGTTAGGTTGAGCTGGACTCTCTCTACTGTACTCTTTATTGCACTCTCGATTGTACTCATTTACTTTTCCCTGTTCGATCTACTTCTCACCCTTAGGTACCTCCTTTGTTGCTCCCTCGAGCCTTCAGGGTATCCTACTGAGTATTTTTATACTCACCCATACTTGGGATTTTCCCGCACTTGGTGTGCCTTTGCAGACGATGGACAGGTTGGTCGTGACTTCAACGGAGCTTTGGAGTTCGGGAGCTTGGACCGGGTGCGGTGGTCATAGTTGGGTTCCCGGTGTGGGATGCTCCCAGCTATTTTACTTTTGTTTACCTGTTTCCGGGTTGTGGCACTTTTCTGGTTGGGCGCATGTTTTTCCCCTTTTCTTTTCAGTTTACCTTCCGCACTTGCTTTGTACTATTTAGAGGTTGATGCACTCTTGTGGTTGTTTATAGCAGTTGGTACTTTTCTTTCCCTTTTTCTCTGCACTTTTGCATTGAGTGTGTTGCGTGTGTGTGTACAGGTACTTAGGTAAAGTCCTCCTCGAGTTTTTGTGCCTTCGGCGCTGGTTTCCAGCCCCTGGCCTATGGAGGTGAGATTGGGGTAGTTGCAGCTCGAGCCCGGGTAGGGTCGGGTCATGACAAACAACACTAATTTATTCCACTAGAGTCATCACATCTCTTAGATTTTTCTTGCAAGTCATTCATAAAATACTTCTTCATGTCCTGAGAAAATGAAACATAAGAAAGGGGTGAGCTCAAACGCTCAGTAAGAGTAAGCCAAACAGTGGAAGATAATATAAACATTAGACATGGTGAATAATTGAAAACACATGCCTTTAATAATAAACATGAACACATTATGGCAGGAATATGAGCTAAGTAAATAATGCCATAATAAAACATAATCATGGGTATTCTACTTGTTGAATAACCACATGAAATATCAATAGCTAAACTCATAATGATGGAATGAATAATACTGGACATTCTGATACATTTTTTCAAGGCCTCGGCCAAGACGTCTAATGATTAAGGCCTCGGCCAAAATCTATATCATATTGGGAAAGGCCTCGGCCAATTCCACATCTATTTGTCTTATGAGAACTACTGATGCATCGAGGGGCTATATCGGGCCCCACCTGACACATAATAAGTCCAATACATTCCTCATATGGGCGGGGATAAACATAAACAACATATACATTCATATTGAAACTATCATATGAAATGTAACAATCTTTCCCCAATCATTAAACATAAAACACTAACCATTCCGAGTAATATGGTGAATGGTTTTAGGATAGATCATCCAAAATAGAGTCAGTCATAAACCATTAAATCAAATATGGTAGATGACTTCATAAATGATAAAACCCAATAATATCATGGAATCAACAAGAGTGTTGAATTAGATGAAAACACTCTTATAAAATCATTAAGCATTTCTGGAGATAAATACTCTTTTATTTTAAAAAGAAGAGTTCTTTTGGAAAAATATTTGCATAAAACCAGAAGTCAAGTAAGATATTATTTTTATAATAAAATTAGTGATTTTATAAAGATAATGGTTTCCAAAAAAAAGGGATTATAGAGTGCCCTTGAAAATAGGTAGAATTTGAGAAATTCTCTTGAATCGGGCTCGTATTTTTGAAAAAAATTTGAATTTTCATTTTAAAACGTATAACTATCCATAAAATAAGGAAGGGTTATGGTTTTAAAACATATATATGATACTCACACAGAATATATGAGGAGTAAATAATAATACATAAGAATTTCATTGAGGTATTTAGACAAAGAAAGTATCTCGAATGAAAATTGAAGTTCGGGTGGAAAAACCCTTAAAACTTTGTAATCAAACGATTCGTATGCCCAAAAAATTAATAGTATAAAAATTATAGATTTAATACCATGAAGATAAAGATATTTAATATATGTGAAGTCAAAGGTCAGTATACATACACCATACAAAAGTATTAGTAGTGAATATGGAAAATCTCATGAAAATGGAAGTGAGATGAAGAAACTCTTACCTTAACTCCAAATGTGTTCCGCTCTTGTACTTAAGCTCCTGGAATATGAAATTATACTTTTTAATAACTTATTTAATAACCTATTAGACATGTGTTTAGTTTAACATAATTCTGTTTAGTTCATTTATGTCTTTATTTTGTATTGAATTTCGTCGTTCTGGAGTGTTCGTTTCTCTTATTTTCATATTCGGTTCACTTGTTTTTAAGTAATGAAGTGGAATGGATGTAAATCTCCAGAATTTAAATTATATATTATTTATGAACATAAATAGATTTTATTGTTCATTTTTATAACTTGGTTACATGGAACGACGATGAATTATCATACAGAACTTTAATGATAATTGTTTCGGTTAATTTGTGGGTTTTGATTACAACGAATTCATTTTTCTTTATAACCTAACACCATTTGAACAAAGGGATTTCAGAATCTTAAATATGTTATATTATATATAATAATCAGTTTCAACCATAACAAGAATGGTTTCATGACCAGAATTTAGAATGATAAAAGAAATTGAAAGTCCATCGTCCTTGAATGTGTAAAATTGACACATCTCAGATGGTGTTCTTGCTACTAGTATAAAAGAAGGTAAAAATGGGGAGATGGTGATAACTTATTCCACTATCATGAAAAAATTACAGTAAATATAAGTTACTGGATTCATCACAAAATTTGGATAAATAGAGGTAATAGAAAAAGAAAACAAATGAACTTGAAAGGAAAGACAAAGAATTGAAAAGAGGAATTTACCTCTTGAACCAAACTTCCTTGAGAACCTCCTTAAGGGAGAGGTTTTGGTCTTTTAATGAGACCAAAGCTTGTTGGACATGGGAGAGGAGGTTGGGAGGGTATTTGGCCAGAATTTGGAGAAGACACAAGGATTGAGAGGAGTGATTGGAAGAGGGGGTGAGAGAGGGGGTTTACAGTGGAGGAGAGAGGGGATTTCTTAATATAAAACTCATTAATTTGTTATTTCTTCACAAGACAAGTAATAGTAAGTATTCCATGACCAAGAATAGTAATTTTATCATGTGAATTCGGATTAAGGGGGGTGACATCATCCATGATGCTAGGAATAGTCTATTTATCTTATAATGTATATATACGGTAAATTACTGTATTTTACTATTCATCAAAAAATCAAGTATTTCAGAAAAATACCAAAAAATCACCCTAACCATTTTTCGGCGTGTAGAATCCAAAAATGAATTCAATTTTTCAAAAATAATTTTCTAAATATTATTAATTTAATATTTAATTAAAATCATAATTTATTATCAAAACCAGTTTTAAAACATTCATTAACTTATTCTAAAATATAGGTATATCGTACTTTCAACTTGAATATTATTTATATATTATCATAGGTAAGGTTAATATTCATTAGGGTATATCACTATTCATAAGGGTATGTTAATATTCATAAGAGTAGGTTACTATTCACCAAAAATTAAGTTTTTCTTATTGGACTCTAAATAACTTACTGATCGCGACTATGTATGTCGGATTTTTGAAATTCACATCACAGAAGTGACAAACTTATGTTTTAAGGGTCCCATAACACTTGGTAGTTAATTTTATTATGACATATTTATAAGAAAGTAATTTCCTTTAAAAAATATTGGGTCGTTACATTCTCCCTTCCTTACAAAAATTTCTTCCTCGAAATTCATAAAATATTACCTAAAAAGATTTGGATATGTCTTTAACATAAGCTCCTAAGGCTCCCATGTTGCTTCCTCCATCTTATGGTTCCTCCATAGAACATTTACCAGACGAGTCGTCCGATTTCTCAATACTTGTTCTCTAGTATCAAGAATCTTGATAGGATCTTCACAGTAAGATAGATCGGGCTCAAGTTCCACTTCTTCATAAGTGAGTACATGTGTTGGGTCTGGAATGTACTTTCTTAACATTGACACGTGGAACACATTGTGAACCTTGGAGAGACTTGGCGGAATTTCCAAACAGTAAGCTACAGCTCCAATTCGGTCGAGAATTTCAAAAGGTCCGATGTACCTGGGACTTAACTTTCCCTTCTTACCAAATCGTATAATACCCTTCCATGGAGATACCTTTAAGAAAACGTGATCACCTTCTTGAAACTTCAAATCCTTCCTTCGGTTATCTGCATAGCTCTTTTTCCTACTTTGAGCTACTTTGATATGATTCTGAATAATCTTCACCTTTTCCATTGTTTCTTCAACAAGTTCTGGGCCCACAATTTTTCTTTCACCAACGTCATTCCAGTAAGTTGTTGAACGACATCGCCTCCCATATAATGCTTCATAGGGTTCCATATGTATACTTGAATGGAAGCTATTATTGTAGGAAAATTCTACGAGAGGTAAACACTGATCTCACATGCCTTGAAAATCAAGTGAACAAGACCTCAACATGTCTTCCAATGTTAGAATAGTCCGTTCTGATTGTCCATCAGTTTGTGGGTGGAAGGCAGTACTCAAACGAAGATCAGTATCTAGGGCCTTCTGAAGAATTTTCCAGAATCTTGATGTAAAACGTGGATCACGGTCAGAAACAATCGATAGGGTACTCCATGAAGTCTCACAACTTAATTAATATACAGTCTTGTTAAACATTCAAGTGGTAGATCTTATCTTATAGCAATAAAATGCGCTGACTTGGTAAGACGGTCAACAATGACCCCTATTGTACCGTTCCTTCTAGGAGTATTTGGTAGTCCCATGAAAAATTCCATCGTGATATTATCCCATTTCCACTCTGGTATAGGAAGAGGTTGTAATACTCCTCCAGGTTGTTGCCTTCCAGCTTTCACTTGTCGACAAACCATAAATCTTGACACAAAATCAGCAATCTCCCTCTTCATGTTGTCCCACCAAAAATGTTCCTTCAAATCTCTATACATCTTAGTACTACCAGGGTGTTTAGAGAAATTGGAACTATGAGAATCATCCAACAATTCCCTCTTTAGGTCGGGTATATTGGGAACACAAATTCTCTTCCCAAATTTCAAAATTCCATCTTCATATACGAAGTCACTCAATCTCCCATCATTCACAGATTTAATCTTCTTTTGACACCCCTCATTATCAGCCTGAGAACGTTTTATCCTTTCTAGTAAAGATGGTTTGGAAAACATTTGAAAAAGCATTGATGTTTCACCTTCCATGGTTATTCCCATATCAATATTTACTATATCCATAAAAATAGGATCCCTTTCAACTCTCATCTTGTTCAAAAATCCATGATCCTTTCTGCTCAAAGCATCTGCCACCTTATCTGCCTTCCCCGGGTGGTAGTGTATCGTGCAATAATAATCTTTGAGTAGTTCAAGCCATCTCCTTTTACTCATGTCGAGTTCTTTCTGTGAGAAAATATACTTCAAACTCTTGTGATCTGTTTAAATCTCACATTTTTCACCATAGAGATAATGTCTCCACATCTTCAAAGAAAAGATTACAGCAGCTAACTCAAGATCATGAGTAGGATAGTTTCGCTCATGAATTTTTATCTGTTGTGATGCATAAGCAATAACCCTATCATTTTTCATAAGGACACAACCAAGTCCTTTCTTTGAAGCATCACTATAAATAACAAACCCGTCATTCCCCGATGGTAGAGTCAATATAGGAGCATTGACTAATCTTCTCTTCAGTTCTTGGAAACATTCTTCACAATCTTTTCTCCAACACAAATTTAACCCCTTTACGTGTGAGCTTCGTTAGCGGGTTAGCCAGTCGGGCAAAATTATGTACGAAATTCCGATAATAACCTGTTAAGCCAATAAAACTGCGTACCTTAGTTATGTTTGTTGGCATGGGCCAATCTTGGATTGCCTTTATCTTTGCAGGATCAACTAGGATTCCATCCTTAGAGACAATATGGCCAAGAAATGAAATCTTCTAAAGCCAGAATTCACACTTGCTAAACTCCCCATATAATTCATGTCTTCTAAGAGTCTTTAGAATAATAATCAAGTGATTTTCATGATCTTCATAGATTTTGGAGTATTCCAAGATATCATCAATAAATACCACTACAAAATCATCGAGATATTACTTGAAAACTTTGTTCATTAGATCCCTGAAGACAGAGGGTGCATTAGTTAATCCAAAAGGCATTACTGTAAACTTGCAATGCCCGTACCTGGTTTGAAATGTTGTTTTCATAATGTCTTCCTTCTTCAAACTCAACTGATGATATCCAGATCGAAGTTCAATCTTTGAAAAGTATTGATCTCCATGTAGTCGGTCAAATAAATCATCAATGCGAGGTAGGGGATACTTGTTCTTTATTTTTATAGCATTGATCTCCCTGTAGTCGATACATAACCTCATAGATCCATCTTTCTTCTTAACAAAAAGGATAGGGGATACCCATTGAGAAACACTAGGGCAGATAAATCCCTTATTACTCAATTCCTCTTGTTGTTTCTTTAGTTCCATTAATTCCACATTGGCCATTCTATAAGGGGTCTTCAATATGGGCCTTGAACTAGGAATTAAATCAATGGAAAACTCAATTTCTCATTCTGGAGGATGTCCAGGTAAATCTTTTGGAAACACGTCAACATATTCTCTCACAATAGGTACATCCTCTATTTGAACATTACTTTCCTCACCCACAATTATTTCATTCTCTTCCTCCGCAATAATTGAATTTAGTTGAGCTATTGGGGGTGGATCTAGATAAGAATCAGGTGGTGATGATTCTTCTCTAAAGATAATGTGTTCTTTATCATCGTCATCAAAAATCGTAACCTCCTTCTTCTTACAATAAATTTTTGCATCATGATCCAAAAGCCAATCCATACCAAGGATTATATCGAATTCAATCATGGGTATGAAGATGATATTAGAAGATAAAGAACATTTTTATGCCCTAATGGGAACAGATTGACAGAACTTTGTAGCAATGATACTTCCCTTATGAGTTTTGACTAACAACTCCCTTGTTAAATCAAATTGGAAATGTCTAATTTTCTTAGAAAACTGGGAAGATATGAAACAATGTGATGATCCAGAATCAAATAAATAATTGGCTAAGCTTGAGGAAATGATCAAAGTACCTTCCACCACATCACGCGGAACTTCAACCTCTGTAGTTGTGATCGCATATGCTTGTCCTTGCTCCCTTGGCCTCTTCTGTTGCATATTTACTTGACGTTTTGGAAAATTATTAGCATAGTGCCCCATCTCCTAACAATTATAGCATCGAACATCTTTGGCTTCCTTCTTTCCTTTGCAATCACCAGCAAGATGGATTTTCTGACCACATTTTTTGCATACTCCTTTTCCTTTTAAGAATGCACCGGGGTGTTTCCTTCCACAATTGTCACATGGTGGAAATTAAACTCTTTCCTTCTTCCCTGTTTCCTTATTTCCTTTCCCATGGTTTTCAGCATCGCTCTTCTTTTCTTACTTTCCCTTAAAGTCATAAGACTTAGAGAATTATTTTTCGGTCTTAATATCACATGAAACTATGTCCTCATATGATGAAAATTTTTGGGAGAACAGTGCCCGCTGGAGGAATGGCTTTAGGCCATCAAAGAATCGATCGATTTTTCTCCTTGGATTTCATATATAGTCCACAACATGTCTTTCCAGCCTTATAAAGTTGGCTTCATACTTGGCAACATTTTCATCCTCCTTTTTCCTCAGATTCAAGAATTGCCTCTCCATATCTTCTCTTTGTTCTCGAGGGAAATATTTTTCTAAGAATATTTTCTTAAAATCCCTCCATTCCATCTCTTCTATTTCTTCCTCCTCTTTGTGTTTTGGATTAATGACCACCACTAATCTGCATCTCCCAATAGACGATATACTGCCATGATAACCTTCTCTCTTTCATTACATCCCAAAGAGGGAAATATCTTCTCAAGGGAACATATCCACTGCTCTGCTATAAACGGGTTTGTAGTCCCGTTGAATGATGGAGGTTGTTGTAGCATAAGCGATCTAGCATGGCTCCTCCACATGGTGGATCCGGATGCTCTATATGGGTAAGGTTATTATTCATAACCAGAGTAAGTTTTCCCAGTATAGTTATGAGTTGGTCAGCACCAGTCACAGCACCAGAGCCAATATCATTGTCTTGCATCGGAGGAAAATCCCTATAGGGGACATGCATTCATGCGATTTTCATTCCATCCACTAGGATCCATATCTAGATAATGGAATACACTATATTAGGTTATGAATCACAATGTATAATCTTAAGTTAAAAATACTCAGAAAAATTGATATCCTACGCATGGCTAATCCCATATTCACAAAAATGGATTCTTTGAGGAATATTTACATTAAACTCCTTCATTATGGATTGTAAAGAAAATATGAATTATTCTAAGCATATCCCCCGGGAGTGTCATAACCAAGAGTACAGCAAGGCCCATTGTCGTGCACCAGTTCCCGTTGGAGTCTAGCTCAAAGCGGTGTTTTTGGGTTTTACCCCTAGATACATCTGTGCCAGAGCCGCCTCTACCTGCTCGTATCCAGACAGGGATGTATTGCTTGAGTGATTCACATAATCTATTTCTTACCAAAATACCAGGATGTTATTGTATGTATATCCTCAAAGACTAACTTAGGTACTCTTACCTAATTCTACATTTTCTAAATCTAGTTTCCAAGTATTCTACTATACTTTCTATGATACCAACTGTAAGGACCCGACCCCAGTTGCCTGGAGTCGGTGCCTTATTTGATTACATTGGCATACATACAAGGAATGCGAATCCCGAAGGACCAAGTATTTTAGTATTATTGGAAACAAGATACATACATAAGTTCAACTTTACATAAGGAAAGGAAAAAACAACACTAATTTATTCCACTAGAGTCATCACATCTCTTAGATTATGCTTGAAAATCATTCATAAAATACTTCTTCATGTCCTGAGAAAATGAAACATAAGAAAGGGGTGAGATAAAACACTCAGTAAGAGTAATAAATACAGTGGAAGATAATATAAACATTAGAAATGGTGAATAATTTAAAACACATGACTTTAATAATAAACATGAACACATTATGGCAGGAATATGTGCTGAGTAAATAATTCCATAATAAAACATAATCATGGGTATTCTACTTGTCTAATAACCATGTGAAATATCAATAGCTGAACTCATAATGATGGAATTCATAATGTCAGACATTCTGAAACATTTTTTCAAGGCCTCGGCCAAGACGTCTAACGATTAAGGCCTCGGCCAAAATCTATATCACATTGGGAAAGGACTCGGCCAATTCCACGTCTATTTGTCTCATGAGACCTACCGATGAATCAAGGGGATATAGCAGGCCCCACCCATCACATAATAAGTCCAATACATTCCTCATATGAGTGGGGATAAACATAAAAAACATATACATTCATATTGAAACTATCATATGAAATGTAACTATCTTTCCCCAATCATTAAACATAAAACAATAACCATTCCGAGTAATATGGTGAATGGTTTTAGGATAGATCATCCAAAATAGAGTCAGTCATAAACCATTAAATCAAATATGGTAGATGAATTCATAAATGATAAAACCCAATAATACCATGGAATCAACAAGAGTGTTGAATTAGATGAAAACACTCTTATAAAATCATTAAGCAATTCTGGAGATAAATACTCTTATTTTAAAAAGAAGAGTTCTTTTGGAAAAATATTTGCATAAAACCGGAAGTGAAGTAAGATAGTATTTTTATAATAAAATTATTGATTTTATAAAGATAATGGTTTCCAAAAAAACATATTATAGAGTGCCCTTGAAAATATGTATAATTTGAGAAATTCTCTTGAATCGGGCTCGTATTTTCGAAACAATTTTGAGTGTTCCTTTTAAAACGTATAACTATCCATAAAATAAAGAAGGGTTCTGGTTTTTAAACATATATATGATACTCACACATAATATATGAGGAGTACATAGCAATACATAAGAATTTCATTGAGGTATTTAGACAAAGAAAGTATCCTGAATGAAAATGGAAGTTCGGGTGGAAAAACCCTTACCACTTTGTAATCAAACGATTCGTATGCCCAAAAAAATAAAAATATTAAAATTATAGATTTAATACCATGAATATAAGGATATTCAGGATATGTGAAATTAAATTTCAGTATACATACACCATACAAAATTATTAGTATTGAATATGGAAAATCTCACGAAAATGGAAGTGAGATGAAGAAACCCTTACCTTAACTCCAAACGTGTTCCGCTCTTGTACTTAAGCTCCTGGAATATGAAATTATACTTTTTAATAACTTATTTAATAACCTATTAGAAATTTATTTATTTTAACATAATTATAGTTAGTTAATTTATGTCTTTATTGACAACTTATTGTATTGAATTTCGTCGTTCTGGAGTGTTCGTTTCTCTTATTTTCATATTCGGTTCACTTGTTTTTAAGTAATGAAGTGGAATGGATGTAAATCTACAGGATTGAAATTATATATTATTTATGAACATAAATAGGTGTTATTTTTCATTTATATAACTTGGTTACATGGAACGAGGATGAATTATCATATAGAACTTTAATGATAATTGTTTCGGTTAATTTGTGGGTTTTGATTACAACGAACTCCACTTTCTTTATAACCTAACTCCATTTTAACAAAGGGATTACAGAATCTTAAATAGGTTATATTATATATAATAATATGGTTCAACCATAACAATAATGGTTTCATGACCATAATTTAGAATGATTAAAGAAATTGAAAGTCCATCGTCCCTGAATGTGTAAAATTGACACATCTCAGATGGTGTTCTTGCTACTAGTATAAAAGAAGGTAAAAAGTGGGAGATGATGATAACTTATTCCACTATCATGACAAAATTTCAGTAAATATAAGGTACTAGAGTCATCACAAAATTTCGATAAATAGAGGTAATAGAAAAAGAAAACAAATGAACTTGAAAGGAAAGACAAAGAATTGAAAAGAGGAATTTACCTCTTGAACCAAACTTCCTTGAGAACCTCCTTAAGGGAGAGTTTTTGGTCTTTTAATGAGAGAAAAGATTGTTGAACGTGGTAGAGGAGTTTGGGAGGGTATTTGTCCAGAATTTGGAGAAGGAAAAAGGCTTGATAGGAGTGATTGGAAGAGGGGGTGAGAGGGGGTTTTTATAGTGGAGGAGAGGGGATTTCTTAATATAAAACTCATTAATTTATTATTTCTTCACAAGACAAGTAATAGTAAGTATTCCATGACCAAGAATGGTAATTTTATCATTTGAATTTGGATTAAGGGTGGTGACATCATCCATGATACTAG
This sequence comes from Viscum album, assembly GCA_963277665.1. Classification (NCBI taxonomy): domain Eukaryota; kingdom Viridiplantae; phylum Streptophyta; class Magnoliopsida; order Santalales; family Viscaceae; genus Viscum; species Viscum album. Next base: position 69,158,888 of record OY728143.1, read on the forward strand.
GAATAGTCTATTTAGCTTATAATGTATATATACGGTAAATTACCGTATTTTACTATTCATCAAAAAATCAAGTATTTCAGAAAAATACCAAAAATTCACCCTAACCATTTTTAGACGTTTAGAATCCAAAAATGAAGTCCATTTTTCAAAAACAATTTTCTAAATATTATTAATTTAATATTTAATTAAAATCATAATTTATTATCAAAAACTAGTTTTAAAACATTCATTAACTTATTCTAAAATATAGGTATATTGCACTTTCAACTTGAATATTATTTATATATTACCATAGGTAAGGTTACTATTTATTAGGGTATATCACTATTCATAAGGGTATGTTACTATTCATAAGGGTAGGTTACTATTCACCAAAAATTAAGTTTTTCTTATTGGACTCTAAATAACTTACTGATCATGACTGTATATGTTGGATTTTTGAAATTCACATCACATAAGTGAGAAACTTATGTTTTAAGGGTCCAATAGCACTTGGTAGTTAATGTGATTATTACATATTTATAAGAAAGTAATTTCCTTTAAAAAAATATTGGGTCGTTACACATACGGCCGAAATCCAACACTCCATTGGGTCCCTATCACAATGAGTCTTCAAGTACCCTTATCTTCCACATTAATGACACGCCATAGAGCTATCAAAATGGGTACTCTAGTTGCCACTTCCCTGACGACAAACCTTGAGGGAATGTTTCCTGCCTCCCAAAGAACTATTGGCCTACCATGGAACTGATCCTCTATGCCCATTTCTATTTTCATCCCTCAAGTTGCGCACAATGATAAGAGATTGATTTACTATTTCAGAAAAATTAGGCAGGTGGAAGACATTCACCTGCATAGAGATGGAGTACACATGGCCATCCTCGAAGCATCTAGCACGTGAAATCTCATCACTGAATAGAAGCGGTGAAAAGCATTGCAACTTAGTGAAATGCACTGAATACTCTATAACTGACATAGAATCCTGATTTAGATGCATGAACTCTCTGGATCTATTAGATCTCAGTGTCTGAGGAAAGGACTGATCATAGAAGGTAGTCTGGAAATCAACCCATAACATGCCCCGATGATGACCAGATGGGTAATTACATCCCACCAGTGCTTAGCTGAATATCATATCATGCAAGTATAAAGTTTTAACATCCACTATAGAGGAATATCTAGATACTCCAAGATAGATAGGGTGGCCTCTAGCCAAGACTCAACAGCCTGTGGACTGCCATCCCCTTAGAAAGTTGGAGGATGTTGCTGATGAAACTCGCGAGTCAGATCATCCATCATAGGTGAAACTCATGGATCACCATGCATGGACTACATTAGAATTAGGAAACTATCATGGTCTTGGGAATCTATTCCCAGATCAGGTAGATTAGGTAGTGCCTCAAGTGGAACTTTTGGAGGTAATACTGGTGGTTCAGGGCCCACCACATCTGGGGCATGATCATTTCCACCATCCTAGAATACGACATGAGGACGCCATGGAAACATTGATCTACAAATTCCAAAAACACACCTCATAACAAGATTTAAGTAGGTAGATATAATCACTAGAGGAAGTTAAATTCAAGAATACTCACTACCTAAGGCATACTACCCCAACTACCCGCTTAGACATCCAAGTACTGGTAAGTGCTCAAGTATAAGATTATTTCATTTTAAATTTAATTACTAGGTTCACTACTTTAACTTTTATAAAAATGACAAGGCAGGATAAGGATGTTCAAAAATTTCATTTTAGATGTCATGTTTCATTTTATAATGGATATTCATTCCCATTTAATCTGTTCCTATACACCTTATCACTGATAATGACATCCATTTATTTATAGCATAATGGCTCGACTTGGTAAATTACTCATATGAACCCATGAGGGCCCATAACACCTCATGAATTGAAATAGGAAACCACTCAATCATAGACCATAACAATACAAGAAATATATAAACAATTCACGGCTCACTCATTAATCACATGCATAACAAATAATGAAAATCGGTGAAATGCACCAATATGGAATGGCAATATGCATGACATGTGAATTCTAGGTGCCTATATAATGCATGTCACAATGCTCCTTTTATTCATCTCATCGGACCAAGGATAAAATAGAATCTAAATCAAAATAATAATCAATAACACCACATAGCATGTGAATCACCCAATGGTGAAATGATATCAATGGTAACAAGAAAAATCATAACAATAATTATAATCTAGGAAACTCAGCTTTTACCCCGAACATGGGTTCGCGACACCCAAGCACGACTTATGACCAAGCTCCAAGCATTCCTAATCTACAATCTATTTTCTCCAAATAGTAAATTAAGAAATTAAAACCTCCTCTAATACCACTCACTACTGGAAAAATACCTTATACCAATGGTTTGGAACCGTTGTTATAGGCCTCCAAACCATTGGTATAGCCTATACCAACTGTTTGGAGAACCGTTGCCAAGTAATTCATGGGGATAGACCTATACCAATGGTTTTCAAAACCATTGGTATAAGTAATATGAAAATCTATACCAACGGTTCCATAAAACCATTGGTATATGTGATTCAAAAAATAATCATCTGGTTGGTTTTGATCCCAACACCGTCTGTTTGTGATTGAACGACCTAACCACTAACCTAACTCACTTTTTTGAACATAATTTCATAAATATATATATGTATTATCATAAGTATTTTAAAATTTGATTTATTTAATGTCCTATGTAAGAAGATTCCATTAAAAATACATGTACCTATACCAACATTTCTCAAAACTGTTGGTATAGGTTATTTGATTTTGGGACCTATACCAAAGGTTTGTCCAAAACTGTTAGTATAGGGTCTCTATAATGGACCTATACCAACGGTTTTCCCAAAACCGTTGGTATAGGTCCAAATTAGTGAACTATACCAACGGTTTTCCCAAAACCATTGGTATAGCTCCATATTAGTGACCTATGCCAAAAGTTTTGGGAAAACCATTGGTATAGGTCCATATAAGTGACCTATACCAACTGTTTTGGCCAAATCGTTAGTATAGGTCCAAATTAGGTAACTATAACAATGGTTTGCCCAAAACCGTTGGTATAGATCATATTTTCAGTAGTGACTTTGTGACGTCCCAAACTCTGATGCCACTTAATAGGTGCCCCAAGCCTAATGGGACACATAGCATCAAGAGCATCTCCCCAAATGCCAGAGGCTTCCAACTAGTAGTGAGGTCCTAGGATGTGTATGTATGGAGACTATTCCCTCATTACCAGAGTTTAGAATAGTGGATAAATATAAAAAGAGGTAAATAGAGGAATAAATATAAGTAAATAGAAGTCACAGTGAAAAATAGAGACAACAGTATTAATAACTGACATAACTGGAATGACTAATGATGATATTTCATGTCACTATAAAACTAGAAAACATGGATATAATATATAAGGAATAACATGTTCCAAAAAATTATAATAAAAATCAAAGATTATGAAAATCATCATGGGCTCTGGCTCGATCGTCTGCTATCAAGATCCATCCTAAATAGCAAGCAATCAAGTGTTCGAAGTCATATTCTTCCCTTTATCAACACCTACATTCATATAATCTACCCCAGGTACAGAACAATTCCTAAAGAGGGTTTGAGATAAATCTCAGTGGTCCACCACCAATGTTGTTTATAACATCCAACTCGTGTAATGGAATGTAACAGTGTACAAGCATGGATATATAAAGTAAAGTAGTACAATGTAACTAAATACCCAAGTATCTTCTTCATCCCTCGGCTGGTTTTTAAACTTGTAACAAATTGATTAATTAATTGATTACCAATTTATATAAACAAGTCACGTGAGGCCTATCCAACACTAACATCACCTTGTGTTAGTATAAATAGTGAAGGTTCCAAGATGTAACAAGGTAACGTCTAATTATATTTAATAATGAAGTTCCAAGGTAATAACCAAGGTAACGTAGACCTCAATGGTCACCAACTCAAAAATGAATATAGCCTAGATAAGGTTAAAAGTGTAATCCAAGTATCATAGTCTAATTAATTCTATAATGAGATGCCTACCGAGTCCAAGAAGTTCATCCAAGGTAAAATGGGTCTAAGCAGTGACTGGGCCCGATGGGCTGTAACCATGGCACCTACTTGTCAATGCTGGATCCAAGAAGTGTATCCAAGGTATCCTATAATAATGCATGAGGGATCATATGATTTCATATCGGGCATCCAATGTTAGACAAAGATTGGGTTTTATGTGGGTATTAACCTAAGAAAGTCATATCCTTGAATCGGAATGGGGTTCTCGAGTGCTCAAGGCATTCCCTATAGAATCCAAGGCGAGCTCAAGTTAGGCCACTCCCATTTTATAATGATGTCATATAATATTTCATAAGGTTAAATCCATTACCTTTCATTAGTGTGACAAGGATAATTGAGCATGAAACCATTTAATCGCATCTTAATTAATTAATAAGTCCATTTGGTTCAAGCCTTGCCTTTTACTAGTGTGACAAGCTTAGGTAGCATAAAACCATTTATTTAATCCATTTACAGAATTTTCAATAATCAAGGTTCACTCCACTACCTTACATTAACATGGTAAGGGGTGTTATAGACATGTAACCTATTATTAAATTACATTTAATAAGGCCAATTCATATACTTAGTATACTTTCCAATTTCCATTTCACATTTAATTATCAATTGAAGCACTTTCCTTAGGCAGGTAAAGTGATGAGCATACATGGTACTTTACATTATGCAATTCAAAAAATTTAATCAAGAAATTTAATATAGAAAATATTACCCTTAGAGGGGTCAAGACAAGGCACACCTGAATGGCATCTCAAACGTGTAAAAACACCAAAACCAAAATTATGGAAAAACATCTCGCATGGGATGGATGGGGTTGTGGGTGTAACCACTAACAACTAATCACATATTTGAAAAGAGCATAACCATACGGTTCTAATGATTATAAGCATGACATATAAATTCAATAAATGGAACCCGATGAAATTGGTGGTCCCCACATGACAATTCCAAAATCAACAAACTTGAGGGATGAGTTATAGACCACCCACATTAGGCTTGTATGACTCTCCTTATCCAGTATTAGACTCTAATTCATTTTGGAACAGGGTAGATTTTAGAAAAAGGTAAAAACACTCACACCTCGATAACTAGGTCAAGATAAAGAGAGAAGAAGAACAGATTAAATGGACTCGATTACCTACCATTGCACATCCAACATGACGAACGAAAGCTCAAACAGATACCAGATAAAGGAGATCTCTTGATCCCTAGCTTAGGCCTTCAAAAGCTCCAAAATGGAAGAAAATGGAGGTTCTGTCTGCTAGAATTCTGATTAGTTAATAAGGAAGGTTCAATTAGATCATTAAGGGTAAAATGGTAAATTTACACAAGATTTAGCCTATGTGTGGTTTGTGTGCACGGTTTTCCAAATTGTGCTCCAACCATGAATGGTTACCTATAGGAAGGGGTGACCACATAGTTATGTCACATGGTTAGGGGAATCGTGTGCCAACCATATGAGATGGATTTTCCCAAAAATACATACCATATACATGGTCAAATATAACCATGCGCCATACCCTCGTGGTTTACTCTAGCAATGAGAAAGGGCCATTTTTTTCAAAAATATAGGTTCTGGGCTCTGAACAAGCCTCAGTCACCCTTGGGACCTCTACTAACTCACTAGGCATCCATATTAGGTCTAAAATAAATAATTAGAGTGAAATTTAAAGGATCCATACCTATGTTAAAACTCGAGTTCTTACAAAAACTTTCTATTTTCCCTTTTTGAACACAAAAGATATTTTTAAAAGTAATAGAGTGACATTTTTTCATTTTCTTTACTTAAATTATTATAAACATCATAATCATGGTCATATAAAAACAAAAGGTCATATATTCAAATTTTGAATGATTATGGATGAAATTTCCTCCAAAAATAAAATTAAGGTAAGTACTAGGGTTACTTTTTAATCCTTATCAAATTATTTTTAACTTTAATTAACCCATTTTAGATTTATTATGGTAACAAATATTTATTGTTTTTACTGTTCATAATAAGCAAAAATAAAAGGTAACTATTTACAAAATTTGGACCTCTTGATTCCAAATATGGAATCCATTTTCATAGATTCAAAACACACAAGTGATAGAATTTAATTTATGATTAAACCAGAAAAACGTGCCAAAATGGTTTTTCAGATAAATACCTTTTTATAGAATACATGATCTATATTAACTCTATGAATATAAATCAACATTATATGAATTTAAATTCATATAAATATATATATATATATATATAATATATATATATTTAATTTAAATATTTCCATATTATAGTTTATTTAAAATAATTAAAATGGATAAACTTTATACACTTAAAAACAGTTTTCAGAAAACTGTGTTTTCAAAAATAAAAATAAACTTATACCAAAATCATGAAAATTATTGATTCAAATAAATTTAATTATATTATTATAAATAAAATGTAAAAATTTTCACTTTAATACCAAATAAAAAATATAATGGTACTTTTAAATAAATTAATTAATTAAAAGAAATGACAGTATTTGAAAAATCGGTAATTTTCACTATTAACTAAAAAATAAATCATTTTATAAAAAACCCAAAAAAATCATCTCAGGATAATTTTTACATGCTAAAATAAAAAATGAAATTAATTTTTACAAATTCAAATTCTATAATTTGAAAATTAAACTTTTAAATAAAACCTTATAAGAAAAGAGTTCAATAAAACTATTTCCTTTTTTTATTTAAAAATTACTTAACATATTTATAATGAATATAAATATTTAATTCATGAATACTAATAAATATGAAAATGATTTATTCAATCATTGTCTAGGTTGTTACACATATATATGGTTTTCATTATGCGATGGGTGGGCCTGGAATTATATATCCCTCTAATGCATCGGGTAAAATATTATATCTCATGAGATAATTATAGGAAACAAGCCGATATGCTTGATTCGCTATGGGAAACAAGTTGATGTGCTTGATATGATATGAGGAATAAGTCCATGTGCTTGATCTTCTAAGGGAAACAGTTTTTTATGTCTGATCTATTGTGATTTTAGGCTCTCAGTAGTTAACCATGATAAATGAAATTATTTTTATACTTATTATGGTGCCACACTTTTATGACATGAACTTATGGTTCATGATTTATTTATTAAGACTTATTAATATTATGATTCATGTATTTTTAAATGATAATGTTTTATGTTGTGTCTCATGTTTATGATCTTTGATAGATTTGTTATGAACTTTGAAATTTATGATTATGATATTATATCCTTATACTTATCTTATGATTTCATATGATTATCAATTAATATCTACCATGTTTTCCCTTACTGAGCATATGATCTCACCTTTTTTTTATGTTTCTTTTCCCCATGTTATAAAGAAATGTTTAATTAGAGTATGTCAATAAGGGTACAAAGTAGTAATAACATTATGAGAGATGATAAAGGATGTATCTAAATAATATGTTTATGAATGACACTAAACCTTCAAAGTTATAGTGTGGATCATGATATTATATATGGAATATTTATTTAAAATGATGCAATATCTATGTATGAAAATACTAAGCTATTATATAAGAAAAAACTAAGTTATATTTAAAATTATTATTTACTTATTAATTAGTTTTTCATACTAATATGTATTTATTAATTTGATCTTCACTCAAGGTATGATAAATAAGTCTAACTACACACCTTATTTGACACTCCCAAAGGATATTTTTTAAATTATTCACATGATCTTTATGGACCATTAAACCTTGGAGAAAACCCTAGGGTGAGTCTAAAAATAATAAAAACATTCTAAAATTTTATTCAATTAAAGACTATGTTGTTTTCCTAGAAATTGAATCCTTGTCTGAATATTAAAAGTGTATATAGGCTACGGCACAGATGCACCTAGGGGTAACAACCCTAAAAGGGTCTTATTGGGTATTAAATTAATCTCCACTCAGTGTGAAATAAATTGGTCTAGTTACACACATGTTTTTACACTTTCAGAGGATGTAGTTTAGATTATTCACATGCTCTTTATGAACCAAAAAAATTAGAGAAAACCCTAGGGTCAGTATAAAAATAAGGAAAAAACTCTAAAATTTTAATCAAGGAAATACTATGTAGTTTTTCTAGTAATGACTTATATATGTAGATATTACAAGTGGATGCAAGATTTGGCACAGATTCACTGAGTTCCTTCCTAATATTATGTAACACTTCCATATTATATGGAAAAAGATAACCAATTTGGTAACTTATATATGATGCAAGATCAATTTGGTGATGATAAAGTGTCTAGTGATTGAACAAAAGGAGAAAATATTGGTTATGAGGAGGAAGATGGATAAGTTTGGGGAGAAGTTGATATAAATGAAATCATTGTACACCTACCTCAACACAAGATAAATCATCCACCACTATTCACATATTGGTTTTAAGTTATGATGTGTATACCTGAATTTTAATGGAATGTTATCACACATATAACTGAGTTTCCTGGAGTTGTAGAGGATAGATTTACTTCAATAGATAAAACTTTATACATTGGAAGATATTTTCCAAAAAATATATTCCCTGAAAGGTGGATGGAAACATTTTCATATATAGATAAATTTTAGATATTTATTTAAGGATTCAAAAAAGGAAAAATATGTCATATGGTTTGAAAAATATGGAAATTATTATAGATTTCACTTGATATTGATTCCTAACATTGATCTTGGAGGGTGGGGGTTTCTAAAATTGAGGTAGCTCATACATGTGTATATCCTAACCTCACATTAGATCATATATCGTTAGATATTAAATTTATGTCAACTATTATTATTGAGATGATCAGGACCTTCCAATATGTTCCTGTATCCCTTATACAGGAGAGGATACAAAAAATGGCTATGAGGTTTTATATTGGAAGGCATGGAGGGTGAAACAAAAGGAAATTTTTAAAATGTATGGTGATTAGGATGAATATTATCAAGATTTTTCATAATTGTTATCCATATTGAGTCAAAACAACCAAATTTTCTTCCAAATCAACATGAATAAGCATCTGACTCAAGGTAGATGACTTGATCCTTCCCATGTTAAATTTTATCAGTTGTTTGGGGCATTCATTCTGTGTATTTCCACATTTTTTTCTAAAAAACTTTTATATAGATTGATGGAACACTTCCATATGGAAATTCTATTAGTGTATTGTTAATTGTAGAAACCCAAGATGGTAATTGTGCACCCGTTCCACTTGCATTTTTCATAGTATAGAAATAAAATTATAACTCTTGGAGTTGGTTTTTGGTATGTTTTAGAAACCATTTCACCCAAATTTAAGGTGTATGTTTGATATCTGATCATCATTTTTAAATCAAGGAGGCAATAAATACTAATCATGTTATGTGGAGATCCCAAAATTTTATCATTGATATTATATTAGACACATTTCCAATAATGTGTGTAAGAATTATCATGATGAATCTTTGAAGAAGACCATCAAGAAGCTTGGTATGCAATATTTGTATTTTTTTAATGTATTAATGTAATTATAATAGTAATTTTATATGTAATATGATAATTTTGGTCCAGAATATGATCCATATTAGTAAATTTTTTAGCAATGATTTGAAGAAATTTATAGATCTAATCAGGGAGTGTTTCACTGCATGATGTAAATCCCAAAAGATAAATGGAAATTGACATATGATAGAGGGAAGAGGTATGAACACATGGCCACCAACATTGTGGAGTGTATCTATTGAATCTTCAAGGGGATTTAGAATTTAACTATAATTATCCTATTTTAGGAGACATTTTATCATTATTTCAAGTACTTTGTAGAAAGAGGAAGATAGAATACTAATGGTATTCATCAGGGGTTACTGTATAGATAACCCTTTCAGTGAGTGATCGACCAGAAAATTGAAGAAGATTCAACTTTTTGAGTGTGATTGTCCAACCATGAAGCAAGTCTATTATAATTGGGGAAGTTTCATGACCCCCACATAGGTATAAATGGTTGAGTGTTGGTGGTATTATTGGACAAAAGGCATTATGAATGTGTAAACTTTCAAGCATTTAGGTTTCCATGCGTGCATATCATTGCAGTATGAACCTCAGTGAACATATTGTGGGAACCATGTGTTGATCCAATATATCATCTCGACACCATTGCTAACTATTATAGTGCACTATGGATTCCTATTAGAGAGTTTCACCATTTCCCACTACCTGAACACTAGTCTACTTTGATACCAGACATCTATATGTTGTGATAACAGGGAAAGCTAAAATCCATTGGAATTTGGAATGAAATATATTTTCCTCAAGAACAATTCCAACATTTGAGATACAACATATGTCACATGGAAGGTCATAACATGAAGCATTTCCCTAACATTTCTAGAATGAATTCTCATTTTCAGCATTGATGATGTATTTTAGACACATAATATAGGGTCTTTAGTATTTAAGATGGAAAACTCTTGGGATATATATATATACATATCATATTACATCAGGGGACAAACAATATGTTAAAAAGTAACCACTAAATTGAGAATCTGAATGTTTATTTTTAAAAACCACTAAATTACAATCTCTCATATTTAAAAACACACAATTAAAAGATATCATAGACATATATAATTTTATGTTTTAAAACAATTTCTCAAAAAATTGATCAAAACTTAGTTAAAGAAATTTGAAATTATTCTAACTATTGTAATTATTTAACTCACCTAAAACATAATATATATCAATGAAAAGTGCTAACTATTAGAATTTATTTGCAAAAAAATCTTAAAAGACTCAATGAAAAATATAAGAAGAGAGAAAGATATCGAGAAAGTTTAAACAAAACAAAGTAAGAAAAGATTAGCACACAAGTAAGGTTTCCATAATTTAATATTATAAAGATTAGTTAAACCATATGATGTAAGAGTCATTAATTAAGGATTATAAACTTCACAAAAACCTAACATTGTTCTTGATTCAAGCCTGAGATATTGAGAGAAGATGGTCCTCTTATCATAGAATAAGATTAATGAAAAATGATGAAATTAAATTTTTGAAGAATAATATTGATGCAATTATACTTATGAAGTTGAATCCATCCTTATGAAGTAGTCAAATCATTCTTATAAAGTGGTATGGTACCTCTGAAGTAGAAAATAATCCTTATAAAGGAAAATTCATTCTTATAAACTCACTGATATTACATATGAGATTATGTTTTAAGAAAAATATGTTACATATTGAAAACATATATTACGTATTGATAATTTGATTACAAAAGAAGAGAAATAGGTTTTTTTTATGGTTAGAACTTATTTTATAATTTACATAATTTATATATCCTACATTCTACTAACCATAACATTGTAATTACATTTTACACTTATTTTCATTTTTATGCATAGAGATAGGGGATACTACTCTACTCATTGAGTAGTATAGGCATGATTCACACAAAGTGCTAGCGGGTCAAGGGGTTTGACAGTTCAGGGTTTGTAGGGAACACCATTCTACCTCCAACTACTATTATATTATACCTACAGTGTTCTAGTTTTTATAGTGTTTATATATCAGATTTTTCATTTATTAACCATCACCTCCTTGATACCCTCATTGAGAGATAGAGACCCGAGACTCACACATTCCACTTACCCAAGGGTGAGATGACCATCACCCTAGAGGATGTGGCAGTCATGCTAGGTCTTCTTATCCAAGGTGATGTGGTTATAGGACCCACTTGTTGAGACTATAATAAGCTTTTATATTGATTGTTATTCCTAGACATTAAGGTGGATATTGTTTTTTCAGATGGAATTTCTCTATCTATGAGCTTGTTGGACATGCACTTAACACATTTACTTGATAATGTTGATGAGTAGACTACCATGTGCCATGTGCATGCATATATCATGCGGCTCATTAGATGGAAAACCTATGCTGATCACTCAATCATTCATGTTCACATTATGTATTTGGGCCTACTTGAGGACTTTGATCGAGTTGAGATATAGTTGGGAAAAATCCCTCAATGTATCATTATAGTATTTTTGGGATGATTATGTTTGTTGATAAAGAGGGTTTTAATGGTAATTTGTGGAGAATAGAGATATTGTTAACACAGTATGTTGATAAATATCCAAGAAGAAGGAATGGATGCCATGGAAGCAGTACAGAAAACTGTGTACACAAGGTGACGTCGTTCCCCAGTATTTTCCAAATTTTTGGGGTTTAAAATTTGGAGTTTTGCTAGCATCACGAAAAGTGTATTTTATTGAAGGCCATATTAAAATATGGTAAAGGAATTAATTTCTTGAAGATGGGATTCATGAAGAGTGTTTCAAAAAGGATCAAATAATGTTTATGGTTATCTACGCGGACAATGACGAGCATTGTGAACAGTGAAGGTGAGGAGCATCGCGGCACCATGAATGTTTGACGGAACACTCCATGATTATTACGAGCATCACGAACAAAGAATTTTCCTAGAGCTTTTCAAAATAGGGAGCACCATGAAAGAAATGAAGGAGCTTCATAAAATGGTGGTGATGTTGCTTAAAAGGTTCTAGAATCGATGGAACGCCTATAAATAGGCCTCTACCCCCTTCAGAAGAATAATTGAAACTTAATGAAAATATTAAGGCTCTGGAATCGTGAAGTTAGTTCATGAAGAGTGGTTTGCGAAGGGTGGTTCATGAAGGTGATATGTGAAGAAGTTATCAAAGGCTATGATAGCTAACTGAATGTTCTGATCATCATGAAAGTAAAGGAATTCACGAAGGATAAGTAAGATTTATGAAAGAAAGGAGCTTCTCGAAGGCTAGTTTAGCTTCATGAAGGAGGTGTGCTTAATTAAGGCTAAGTGAGAGTCATGAAATAAAGGTGTTCTTCATGAATTATATTTTAGCTTCATGAAAGAGGAGATTTGTGAAGGAAGTGTGCATCACGAAAGTTTTTTAAAAGGGATTGCCCAGTGCAATATAGTAAAGTGGTATTCATCAGTTGGATGAAAGTAGAACTTCAATAGAGCATCTACTTAAAATTAAGGATGTGTGAATTCATGAAAATTAAGGGGACTATAATTCTGTAAAATGTGTGTGAATCCCTTCCAAGAGAAGTGAGTAAAGTAAGAGGAAGACGGTGATCCTTTCCATTGGTAGTGAGCCAGAGAAAGATACATAGGGAGGGACCCTTGGGAAAGTAATGAACTAAGAATAAACCTTGTAAAGTTAGTGATCCTGGGTATAGATGAGATCTAGCCCGAACCACTATTCTTAGAAGTGAACCTTAGTGGATTTGGTACAATCGGTACATTGTAGTTGTATGCTCTTTGGATGTATCCCAATAAGGGTGAACTAAGTAAAAATTGTCGTGTCTCATGCATGATTTAATTTACGATCATAAATTGTTGCGGGAAAGAGAGAGAATATCATTTTTTTTAATGATGAAACAAGATTCGAAGGGGTGGTAGTTTCAATCTGCCATACTCTGATTCATAACCTAGTTGGGACTAACAATTGGTATCAGAGGGAAATTTTAATTTCATTATTTCTCTCTCAATGGTCTCAATGGAGGTTTTCAATCACAAAGGGATTCTGATCTTTGATGGGAATAATTTTTAGTTATGGAAGAATCGGATGCAGCACCACTTCCAATCTTTGGGAATGGATGTCTTTAAAGCAATAATTCATGGAATTTCAGCCAGTATTGACAGTGGTGCTTTATCAAAGGCTGAGCAAAGAGAATTACATGTTTACATCAAAGAAATTAATGTTTTATGGGGGTCCCTATCCAATGAAATTTATATGAAGGTGATTTCATGTGAAACATCACATACTATATGAGAAAAGCTATTAAATATCTATGAAGTCAATTCAAAGGTAAGAGAGGCAAAGCTGCAGGTTCTGTAGAACAAGTATGAAGATCTGAGAATGAACCCAAATGATTCTTTTAATGCATTATTTGATAGAGTGAATGTTGTTGTGGAATACATGCATGTTTTTAGAGAAATTATTGAAGATGTAAAGATCTTCAAGTGTATCTTGAGAAAACTTCCACCTCGATTCAATCTGAAAGTTTCAGTATTGGAAGATAAAGATCCAAAGGAGATAACATTGGATAACTTGCATAATACCCTTGTCACATATAAAATGAAAAATGATGATAATGATGATGTGGACAAGGGGAAGTCCGAAGAGGTGGAATTCAAGGCAATGAAGAAGATCACCATTGAAAATGGATATGAATATGAAGAGACAGATGAGGTGATGTCATTCCTTTCCTCAAATATCTAAAGAGGAAAAGGAAAGTTCAAAGGGAAACTTCCCCTTGCGTACTTTCAATGTGGAAATATTGGACATCTTTCAATAAGGTTCCCAAAGAAGTTTCAAGAATATTATTAGGATGAAGTTGAAATTACAATGAAGAATTCTTCAACCTATGTGAAAGGGAAGACAAATTTTAAGATAAATTCCTTCAAAAACAATAATATTCTTTCAAGAGAAGATGATAGTTCAGAAGAATCTGAGGTAGAAGAATTGGAGGACTGCAATGATCATAATAAAAATGCTATGGTGGAAGTTGTCTATAATTCCCAAAAAAAGGAAGAAATCAACAATGAAGAAGAATAAGTATAAGGAAGATTTGACCTTCATGTTGAATTAGAATATTATATTGAAGAGATAGATGTTTGGAGAGCTAGAACAAAGAAATCCAACAAATTGGTTCATGATACCAAGTTTTATATGAAAAAATGGGAGGAAGAAAAGTCTAAGATGAGTGAATAAATTGAGAAACTAAAGTATTCAATGCTAGAGAGATCAGAAAAAATTGTTGAGTACAAGCTCAATATTGAAGAACATAAAAGGGAAATCAATAGTTTTATTAACACTAGAAAAGATCAAACCAAGCATATCAAAGAACTTGAAGATGAATTTGTTATCCTATTATGAAGTGATAAGGATTATGAAAACTCTTAACTCTTAGTACAATTTCAGGAAATAAGATTATTCAGGCAATAGAGAAGATGCAGGTAGAGCAAGAGGTCCATAAGAATAGAATCAACGGTCACGTCTAAATGAAAAGTCTAGTATGGGGCTTGATCAAAAAAAAATTAGTAATGGTTGAATTCAGGATCCAAGAACTCACTCCAAGATTTAATATTGATTTGATTATTAAGCATAATTAGAATATTCAGAGAACCCAAAGGGCGATTAGTGGTGAATTTGTGAAACACGGGAATGCACCCTGAACTAGATGTTATTTTTGTGGAAATATGGGACACTCAAAAAAAATTTGTTCCATTTCCAAGAGGTATAGAAGGGAACAAGACCAACATAGAAAGAAATACAGGGCTCAATTTTCCAATACATCATTTTATGGTAACTATTTTAGGTTTGGGAGATTCGGACACATGGAAATATATTGTTCATCAACAATGTAGAGGAATGTGCTGAAGTAGACTGAATATGGTCACAAGCAGCAATGAAATGTATCATCAAATGAGTTAAAAATGAAAAATTTATTTACAGCTCTAGAAGATGAATATGGTCCATCATACACCAAGGAAGATAATGACCATCAATATATATCTGGTATGAAGTCAAAAACATGGATCAAAAATAAGAGAAATGAACACGCAGTGGTTGTAGAGATTACATTCAAAGCATTAGATTGAATTGCAATATGGATCATTTATAGTGTATGAACTTATCATATGACAGGAAATAAGGATCTAGTTATAGGAATCAGGTATGATAAGGAAGGTGTTGTAATATTTGGTAATGATGAAGGCCTCGAGATTTTTGGCTCTGGAAAATCCAAGTTTTGGGGAAGAGACATGAGACGTGCTGATGTCTTGGTTTTTGAAGGTCTCAGTCATAATTTGATTAGTTTCAGTCAACTACATGACTCGGGAAATTCTATAATCTTTTCAAAGAAATTATGTTTCATCAAGGCAAAAGTTAGCATGGTTATTTTGCAGGGAAAGTGTACAAAAGGAAATATCTACCTTATAAGTGGAGAAGAAGATATTATCTTTTTTCCAAGGATAAAGAAAACAAGTTGTGGAATAAACTTCTTAGTCACTTAACCCAAATTTCCTTGGAAGATCTAGTTAAATGTAATGTTGCTCGAGACCTCCCAATTCTATCATGTTATCACACTCGTACGTGTGATGCTTGTCAACAATGGAAGATAATTTGAAATACATATAAGGAAAAAGAGAAAAGTTCAACAAGAGTGCTTGAGTTGGTGCATATTAATGTGTGTGGACCTATTTCACAAATAGATATTGATGGAGGAGGTATTAAGGTCTATTCATTTATTATTTAAGCAGGATGGCATGGGTATTTTTCATTTCCCACAAGTCTGATGTGTTCGGTTGTATAAAACAGTATCAGAGGGAATCTAAAAGGATTCTTGGAAAGAAGATTTTGAATTTTCATACATATAATGGTATAGAATTCACAAATATTAATGTGAAAGATTATATTGATAAACATGGTATATGACATCAAGTTTCATTAGTAATAACTCCTCAACAAAATGGAGTGGTTAAGAGGAGAAATCGGATCATCAACAACATGAACAGAATAATGCTTATCAAAAAGGACCTACCAGAGAAATTCTAGAAAGAAGCTTTCTTGAAATTGGTCTACATATCTAATAGGGATTTTTTATTTATGAAGTAATAAAAGACTCCATATGAAATTTGGTATGGAAAGAATCCAACACTGAAGTGATTTTGTATCTTCATAAGTAAGTGTTTCATTCTCAATAAGGATAAACATAGAAAGTTTGAATCCCATGGAGATGAAGGGATATTTATTAGATACTCAAAGAAAATAAAATCACATAAATGTTTCAATAAGTGGATAGGAAATGTAGTTTAAAACTATTATGTAAGTATAGTGGAGAATGAGCATAAACATCAGCAGATACATGATCAGACTCAAGAGGATAGTGATGAAGAGATAAGAAGATCAGGGAATGTTTCAGTTCTAGATGATAACTCACAAGAAGGCCTAGATGATGAGAAGGATGAGAGTAAATCAGTTTTTGTACAGAGACCAATGATAAGATATTAAATTGATAGACAAAACATAATTGGTGATCATATAGTGCTAGTTCAGATAAGGAAGATGAAGACTCTACAGTAAGAATCGTACTTATCACAAGTAGAGCCTAAATGTTTTGATGAAGTGGCTGAAGATGAGAATTGGGTTTAGTATATGAATAAATATCTTGACCAAATTGAGAAGAATCAGACTTGGGAGATTGTTTCAAGGCCAACAGACAAGAATGTCATCATGACTAAATGGGTCTTTCACAATAAGATGAATGAAGATGGCATAATGATTCGAAACAAAGCACAACTAGTGTGAAATGGGTACTTCTAGGTAGAGGGTATTTATGTTGATGAGACATTTTCACATATTTCAAGGCTATAGACAATTATATTATTCTTGTCTATAGTGATGCAAAGAAGGTTAAAAGTATTCCATATAGACATCAAATCAGTATTTTTGAATGGGGTTCTGGAAGAAGAAGTGTATATTGAGAAACTAGATGGTTTTCTCATTCATGAAGATGATAACAGAGTGTGTATACTGAAGAATGAACTATATGGGTTTAAGTAAGCACCAAGAGAATGGTATTTGAGGCTCGATCGGTTTTTGAAGAAGCTCAGTTTTTAGCATGGTGGAGTTGAATATAATCTCTATGTTAGCAATGACAGTAATCAAAGGATGGTGGTGCTGGTATATGTCAATGGAATAATCTTCGGTGGATCAGATGAAGCACAGTGTAGGTAGTTTTTTGAATTCATGAAAAGTGAGTTTGAAATGTCAATGATTGGTGAACTAATGTTTTTCCTTGGTTTATAGGTATCACAAGGAAATAATGGCACATTCATTTCTCAATCTAAATAATCCAAGGAGGTTTTGAGAAGATTTGGAATGGATAATTCCAAGGATATGACAAATCTGGTGGCTTCCTGGATGAAACTATCATGGGATGATGAAGGCAAAGTGGTTAATGTCACCGAATATAGGCAGATCATTGGAAGCTTGTTGTACTTGATAGCAACAAGACCTGATATTGTTTTTTACACATGACATGATATGAGATATCAAAGAAATACCAAATAAATACACATTCTTGTAGTGAAAATAATACTTTGGTATATCAAGGGAATGATGGATTTTAGTTTGATGTATAATGAAAAATCTCAGCCATAGTTATTTGGATATACAGATACTAACCGGGTCGGTTTAGCAGATGAAAAAAATCAATGTCAGGTGGTCCTTTCTATCTTGGTAGATTGTGTATTTCTTGGCTAAGAGAGAAACAAGATTCCATTTAATTGAGCACTGCATAATCTGAATATATTGTAGGTACTCAAGCTTGCATGCAGTTATTGTGGATGAAGCAGCAGCTTGAGGATATGGGAGTTAAAGTGAATTCTCTGATCGGAATCTATTGTGATAATTCAAGTACTATAAATCATAGAAAAAAACCAGTACATCACTCAAATACAAAGTGAATTGAAATAAAGTATAATTTTATTAAAGAGAAGGTGGAGCAAGGGATTTTGAAGTTGAAGTATGTGCCTACAGAACTACAGGTTGCAGACATTCTGAAAAAGGCCTTACCCAAAGAAGCGTTTGAGAGGCATCGACTGGCTTTGGGAGTTCAGTCGACTCCCCGCACTTGAAAAAGTATGAATGTCAGACCCCCCCTGAGGTATGATGTATTTTTCTCTAATGTGATAATATTTTTTTTACCCTATTTTAGACCTAAATTGAATGGTCTTCGGGTTTATTGACAAAGAGGGAGAAATTGTGATTTTAAAAGGTAGAAAATGTCTAAGTCAAGACACAGGGATAAGTTGTGACAGGTAGAGCAGCAAGATAGGGGGAGCAGTAAGATATGGGGAGTTTTAAATTTGATGATGCTAAAGTTGATCGATCAAATAATATATATCATGATTGATGAAGTTCATGATGAAAGCAGTTGAGAGGTTTTAGAATGAAGTGATTCATTGATGAATTTTTTATGATACTCATGTTTCTTACATCGAGCATGACTCATGTGGGAATAGAGTGTGTTGATAAATTATTTGAATACTATTTGAATACTAAGAAGAAAATGGTGGCAGAATATGGAAGGAGCTTCAATAGAGTATCAAAATATGAAGAGTTTTCAACAAACCCAAAGGGGGGGATTGTTGGGAAAAAATTCCTCAAGGTATCATTTCAGTATTTTTGGGTTC
Source organism: Viscum album (assembly GCA_963277665.1). Classification (NCBI taxonomy): domain Eukaryota; kingdom Viridiplantae; phylum Streptophyta; class Magnoliopsida; order Santalales; family Viscaceae; genus Viscum; species Viscum album. The sequence goes on from OY728143.1 coordinate 69,178,261, forward strand.
ATTATGTTTGTTAACAGAGAGGGTTTCCATGGTAATTAATAGAGTCCATAGAGATTATTGACATGGTATGTTGACAAAGATCCAAGATGAAGGAATTTATGCCCTAGAAGCGGTATAGAAAATTGTGTACAAAAGGTGTCATTGTTTCTCAGTGTTTTTCAAATTTTTGGGGTCTAAAATTTGGAGTTTTCCTAGCATCGTGAAAAGTGTATTTTCTTGAAGTTCATATTAAAATATGATAAAGGTGTGAATTTTAAAAATATGGGATTCACGAATATTGTTTCACGAAGTATCAAAGAATGTTGATGGTGATCTATGCGAACAATGACAAGCATCGTGAATGATGAAGGTGAGGAGCATCGCAACACCGTGAAGGTTTGACAGAATGCTCCACAATTACAACAAGCATCACGAATGAAGAATTGTCTTAAAGATTCATGAAATAGGGAGCGCCATGAAGAAAATAAAGGAGCTTCATGAAATGGCGATGACATGGCCCGGACGGTTCTGGAATCGATGGAACACTTATAAATATGCCTCTACCCCCTTCAGAGGAAGCAATGAGACTTAATGAAAATCTTAAGGATCTAGAATCGTGAAGGTTGTGTGAAGGGTGGTTCGTGAAGGTGATATGTGAAGAAGTTCTTGAAGTCTATGATGGCTAACTGAATGTTCCGAGCATCACAAAAGTAAATGAATTCATGAAGGCTAAGTAAGATTCGCAAAAGAAAGGAGCTTCACAAAGGCTAGTTGAGATTCGCGAAATAGGTGTGCTTTGCAAAGACTAAGTGATATTTGTTGAAGGAAGGTTTGTTTCATGAAGTATATTTGATCTTAGTGAAAGAGGAGATTTTTTAAGGAAGTTTGCATTATAAAAGTGTTTTAAAAGGGATTTCCCAGTGAACTGTGGTAAAGTGGTATTAATCAGTTGGATGAAAGTGGAACTTCAACATAGCATCTACCTACAATTGAGGATTTGTGAATTCATGAAAATGAAGGGACCTACAATTCCATAAACTATGTGTTAATACCTTCCAAGAAAAGTGAGCAAAGGAAGAGGAATATGGTGATCCTTTCCACCAACAGTGAGCCATAGAAAGAGACATCAGGAGGGACCCTTGGAAAAGTTGTGAATTGACCCTAAACCTTATAAAGGCAGGGATCTTGGGTATATATGAGATCTATCCCAAACCACCATTCTTGGTAGTGAGTCTTAGTGGATTTGGTACAATCGGCACATTTTCATTGTATGCTCCTTGGATGTAGCCTAGTGAGGGTGAATCAAGTAAAAATTATTGTGTCTTGTGCATGATTTAATTTCTTCTCATACATTGCTACAAGAAAGAGAGAGAATAGAGTTTTGTTTAACAACGAAACAAGATCTTAATGGAAAATAGTTTTAATCTTTCATACCCTGATTCACCCCCCCTCCCCCTCAGGGTATTTAACCTAGTTAGGACTAACATATATATAGATGAGTATCTATATTCTTGGTATACACATATAGAGCATTATGCATTGTAAGACGATTAGATCATAGTGATCTTGTAGGATTTATTATCCTCATTTAGATGTGGGAATGGGAGAGCATATCTTCACTGGGACCTATTATTGTAGGCCCTAAGGTTCCCATGAATGGGTCGTAGGATGATTTGCGTTGATAATAGTATGATCAGTCATCTTTATTATTTTTCGATGGTAATATGAGTTATATTGTACTTAATTGTTTATTAATTATCACTTTCATCTTGTACATTATAGGTGGAGTCATTTTGGATAGTTTTTTTCACACTGATGTAAGAATATACATTCATTTATTGAGTATTCAATTTCAAAATATTATAGTTTTTTCAAAAACATTAAAAAAAATATTCTAACAAATCTCACAAGTTATCTCAAATTTCATGACTTCCATATTGGGGTCTATTCGACCATCTTCATGCATACTACACTGTAGGTATTGAGGATATTAAAGTTATAATGTCTCTCATATACATTCATATTATTGAGTGGCATCATCCTGATAGAGTTATGTGTTATTTTGGATGCATTCAACGCATTCCATTGACATTGATCCAACCAACAACGCATTATTTGTTGAAGCTAAATGGGTGGCAGGATGTCAACTAGAGATAGAAACATGCATAATATGTTAACATATGGGAGAGACTTGTGTCATTTTATATTGAGGGAATGCCTATAACACCCCAATATTTTATGTTATGTTTCTTCTTAAATGATTTCAATTCATTAGATATCTTATAATGCATGAAACATCGAGTCTTTGTGAAACAACACCTGGTTATAGGAGATAGTTATAACTGATCCATTAAACTTAAATTTTTCACTTCTGTGATTTGAATTTCAAAAAATGGACATACACAATAGTGTTCAGTAAGATATTTAGAGTTGGATAGAATCAACTTAATTTTTAGTGGATAATAACTTACCCTTATGAATAGTAACTTGACCCTTATAAATTGTAATGTACCCTTATGAATAGTAAGTCAAATAGTTATGTACCCTTATAAATAGTAACTTCACCCTTATGAATAGTAATGTACCCTTATAAATAGTAACCTCACCCATGTGAGTAAGAATATAATTTCGGCACCTTATAAATGAAAGATAATATTTAAAAAATTAATAATTAAGTGTCGGTATTTTTATGAACAATAAATAATGAATAACAATTTTAAAATAAATAGATTAATTTAAAAGATAATTCAGTTTCATAAAATGTATTCATGAATCAATATTTTGTTTTCCTATGATTATAAGATAATTTTATGTGACCCTAGCTAATTTTTTGAAGTGTCATAAAATCAGTTATAATATTAAAATTGGTATTTTTAAAGTAAATGATGCTTTTAATTAAAAATTAAATTTATCATATTTAGAAAATTATTTTCTTAAAATGGATTTTATTTTTGGATTTTACACATTGAAAAATGGTTTGGATGAATTTTTGGAATTTTTATGAAATAGTTTAATTTTTGTTGAATAGTAAAAAAATACAGTTTTTTATAAAATACGACATTTTTCATGACATCGTCATGAAATTATTGTGATATAAAAATTTATTTAAAATATTTAATAACTAAATAATTATATTAAAAGTGAAATATTGTACAGATATAATTTAGAACATAAAAATTATATTTTTTTCATGATAAGTATAAAAATCATTGTCAATGTCGACGCAGTGCCTGCACAGTGCTGACAAAGTCAAAATTGGTAATTTATATATAATAATTGTGTGTTGAAAATTATTTTCATGACTTATTTATTAATTATTATGTATTATTTATCTCTTTTATTGTTAATTTATAATTTTAGTATTATATAATATGAGTATTATCCAAATGTCTAGCAATGCTTGCGTAGGGCAAAAAAAGACAAAATAACAAATTTAAGAAGATGTCTTGTTATGTATAAGAGTGAATATACATAATGAATAAATTATTAATTTTATTTTGAACCTAATTAATTTATATTTATTATAGTATTTTATTTTTAATTTTTATATATGAAATAAATAACATTAATGCTTATGCAACGTCGATGCAACACTTAATAAGAAAAATAAATAAAATGTTTTTAATTAAAATTATAAGAATTATTAAATGACCCATATTTTAGATAAAATATTTTATATAATCATTTTTAGACTATAATCATGTTCTGATTCTAATTTTAGACATTTTGGACTCACATGAATCACTTTAAAGAATTTATAATATTTTATTTCAAAAGGAAATAAAGTTGTCACATTATAGTTTTAAATTTTAATAATATTGTTATATGAGATTTTATAGAGGTTTTATTCAAAGAAGAATAGTATTTGTAAATATAATAATATTATCTTTCTCATGGAATTTTATTTTTAATTTTTAGACAACAAATAAATACCATAATGGATTCCATAAAGATGATACAGTATTAATATAATTATTGAATAAATTAAATAAATTATATTAAAAATAATAAATTAAAAATAATTTTATATTTTTAATATAATTCATGGATTAAATAGAATAATATGAAATTTATATGATATAATATAAAATATTATTCGATTTTTAAACTTGTTTTTATGTGTTTAAAGTTATAGTTATGAATAGTTTTTATCTTGACAAAATTGTTTTTCATGAATAAAATATTTTATTAAATTATTTAAAAATAAAAAAAATATTTAACAAGTCCAAAAATGATAATATTACTTCAACAATGTAATCTACCTTTAGTTTTAGTCCATTTTGGACGTCTTAAATCTTATAATATATTTATTATATTTTAATAATTTGAGTAATTCCTAAGTTACCCCTCAACTCACTTATAAAAGGAGGTTCCTTCCTTCACAAATTTCATAACCATAAGCCTTCTTATTTAGATAACCTATACCAAATTCCATCCTCCTCATCCCTTTACACATTCTTGTGCTTTTTTTCTCACAAAAATACCACTTCCAAGAGCCTTAAGGTGGTTTTAAAAGATAAATATTCAAGAGGTAAGATTTCTTCTTCTTCTCTTTTAAATTTTTTCTCACTTATACCTTATCCCTTCCTATTATCCAATTATTCATGAAATATAAAGTATCATATAAATACTGTAATTTTGTTTTGTTTATGGTATATGCTTCATAAAATCTCTTATTTTCTTCTTCTATTCATAAATAACGAAATCATCCTCAGTGTTGTATCAAATCACCACCTTTGTGGACGATGAGTTTTCATTTCAGTTTACACAATTATGGGATGTTATAATTCACATGTAATTGTTTAAATGACCTAAATATATATTTTTTATCAATCCTGGTTTATTATTTCATTTTTACAAGGAAGAACATAATAAATCGTCCTTGGAAACCATGAAAATAATGCACCCAAAACTATAGAAATAACAAAATATTGTTAATAAATGTGAGGGAAATATTATAAGAAGATTATGTAAGGTCTTATAAACATGATTTTAGTTCACTAATAAATTAATAACACTATTAAAACCATTATATAGGATTTTTGAACAAATTTTAAGGAAGTCGAACCTGAGGTAAGGGATATATTAACTCAATTTCGGTTCATTGAGTTAAACATCTATGTTTGGTTATGTTTTTCTGAGAATTTATGTGAATGACCTGTGATTGTTTTATACTATATATTCACTTATATTTTTGGTATTTATATTTTTCACACACAATTATTCCATTGATTTATCCTCACACTAATGATACGATCTTTGTAAGGGGTCTCTCATCTCACTTTTATTTCCATGAGATTTCCATTGTTTGCAACTTATTTCTTATATGTGGTGTATGGTTACTACCATTTGATATATAATATCATGATTCTATTTATATTCATGGTATTTGGTAATTCAATTTATGATTATTAGCTCAATTTATTACGATGTTGTAAGGGACTTTGTCCCAATTTTCATTTCATTGTGATTTACTTGGTATTGTGCACCTAATCATTCTTATGTGGTGTATCTATTGCCCCTTTGAGATCATTTTTTCATTTTAAATTGTCATTATATTATATATCCATATTATTTTTACATGGATATGATTATTTTATTATCCATATACCATTTTATATATGGTGTTTATGTGGGATATTGCTTTAAATTTGGAAATATTGATGAATTTGTATCCTCTACTCAATACAGATATTAAAAAGGCATATTGTTCTTGTATTAAATCTTTTCATAAAGAATGCTTTGGACTGGCGGTAATGAGTAGGGACTGCTATATGTAACATCCCAAAAATTTACAAATATATTTAATACAGAATGCATGAAACACTGAGTCTCTACAAAACACAACTTTGCCTCTATTATATTTTGAATTTTGAAAAATAATCATCTAGAGTTGTGATCAGTAAGTCATTTAGAGTCTGATAGAACGAACTTGTTTTTTTGTGAATAGTAACACACCCTTATGAATAGTACTATGACCCTTATGAATAGTAGATAATATTATTATTTTATTTTATTAAGGTAACAAGATAATTAGATCTTAATTAATTTTTCAATGTGATATAAAACTAATTATACCTTTAAATTTGTTATTTTTCGAATTAATTATTATTTTATTTAAAAATTAAATTAAAATTATTTAGAAAATTATTTTTAAAAATTGGACTTTATTTTTTAATTCTATGTGTTAAAAAATGGTTAGGGTGAATTTTTGGGTTTTTCTAAAATACATGAATTTTGAGTGAATAGTAAAATACGATAATTTACGATAAATGCTAAATACATGATTTATTGGGTCATAAGTGATGTAAGGATGATGTAATCCCACTATGTTATAAATCACATGAACTTATTACTATTAGGGTTCACATGAAACAACACTATTGGTTGTCTTGAGGGAATTAATAAAATAATGAGTAAAATATTCAAAATTTACTCCTCTCCTCCACTATACCCCCCCCCCTCACTCCCTCTTCTCTTCACTACTCTCAAGCCTTTTACCTTGTCTAAGATCTGCCCAAATACCCTTACTTAGTCACTCTCCATTTCCAAGAGCTCTTTTTATTTCCAAAAGACCAAAACCTTTCCCCTAAAGAGGCTTTTAAGGAAGATTACTTCAAGAGGTAAACACCTCTTTTCATTTCTTTCCATTCAAGTTATCTTTTATGTGTTATGTATTTAAATTTTTTAGAACATGTTCTTATTTAGATATTATTATGTCCCTATACTATTTTATTATTCTTTTATGAATGGTTTCCCCCTTTCCCCTCTCTTTTTAATGTTTTCTAAAACCATGTTTAATAGCCATTATGATGCAGAATTTTCGTCTCAAAATCTCTCTCTTTTTCAAGCACTCTTATTATGTTATTATCTTTTAATTTATATTATATTATTTTGGGATATTTAATTCCATATCCCCATTAATTTATATATTATTTAATAAGGATTATATACCCTTTTTCTCTCATCAATTTATTTTATGAATTTTTAAGTGACGTTGTTAGGCTGCCAGATTTTTATAAGGGATTTCTCAACTTTTCTTTTATTTTGAGTTATTTTTTTTCTTTCCTATCCTAATTTATTCTAAATGTTTTAATTACCCTAATATCTTACATTTAATTGATTTTTTTCATGATAAATGAATAATTTTCCATTATCTCTCCTTTCCCATTCTATTATACTAAAAATGAAAACAACACCCAAGATGTGGTAATCTACCACATTCAAGGATGATGGGTTTTCAATTTCTATTACCGTCTTCAATTATGGTCATTAAACCATTATTATGGTTTAAAAAGACTATAATATATGTATTATTTGTCATCTATGGTTTTGGAATCTTTTTTTACACATGGTTTTGATTTATAAAGCAAAATGAGTTCGTTGTGTTCAAAAAACAGCAAATTAACCCAAACTGTTTTCATTAAATGATTTAAATAATGATTCATCTTCACTCCAAGTAAACAAATGAAATTTACAACCATTTAAACTTATGTATGTTCACTAATAACATATAACTTCAATTCTAGACAAAAATCCTCATTTTACATGATTCTTTGTTCACGTATATAAGTATACCGATCATGAAGCAAACGGACTTGAACAATGAAATTGAACCTCTTAACCCATAAAAAAGGCCATGAATGAACTTAATAAGGTTATAATAAATAAACTAAATATATAATAGGTTCTTTAAATCTTAATTAATGAATTTAATTTGGTTATTCAGGACACTAAGACCAAGTGAAGAACACCATCGGACTTAAGGTAAGGGTTTCTTCATCTCACTTCCATTTTTGTGAGATATTTCGTATTCACTACTATTACTTGTTTATGGTGTATGTATTATGCCAATTGATATTTCATATCATTATTAAATTTATTTTCATGATATTCAATCTTTCATTTAATTATTATTAATTTTAGGGCATATGATTCAATTGATTACAAAGTTACAAGTATTTTCTACCCGAACCACCATTTTCATTCGGGTTGCTCTTATTATCTACTCACCTCAATGATATTATTTTCTTATTTAATACTCATAAATTATATGTGAATGTTCTATATATTTTTACCAATCATAATCCTAATTTCATTTATGGGGAGTTATATGTTTTAAAATGATCTTTCAAAAATTATTCCCGAAATACAAGCTTGATTCAAGGAACTTCTCGAATTATTATTTATTTTGAAGTTCACCCTATAATATATTTTAATCCATATTTATCTTCATAAAGTCACACATTTTAATATGAAAAAATATATTTTGGTTCATTTCTGGTTTTATGAAAGCAAACATGTCTTTGTGCTTTAAAATCTCTTTAATGAATTTCTTAAACCGCGCTAAAAATTTGTAATTCTAAAGCTTCTTTAAAAACACTTTTTACACAATTTCACTTTAGTGGGACATCACTTCTGCCTCAAATTTAATATCAATGTCCTTCCATTTTCTTTTAGGAGATAAAAATGTTTAAAACTAGGTTTATGAAAAATAAAAATGATTTTCCAAAAAAACTATTCTTTCCAAAGTAAAATGAATTTTTCTCATCTCACTTTAACTTTTATGAGATATACACCTTATTAGCTAATTATTCCTTGCATGAGGTGTATGTAATTCCCTTTTTTTATATCATATTAAGAGTCTACTTATTCTCATGATATTCTAAGGGATTATGATTTGAATATTTCAAGGTGGCATGGGACACTTTCGAATGTTTAAGGATTATTTCCTTAAGAAATTTTCAATGGTATCATTTAAATGTATCTTATCTTTGTCAACATCCTTATTGAATCTTGTACTTCATTGAGTTTTACCTATTATGATATCATATACCATATTTAATTTAATGGTTTATGATTATTTTGGTTGTAGATGTGTTATCTTAAAACCATTCACGAATTTACTCTGAATGGTTAGTGTTTATGATTATTGTTCGGGGAAAGTTATTTACATTTCATATGTTAGTTTTAATATGAATGTATGTGTTATTTATGTTTATACCTATTCATATTATGAATTCATTGGACTTAGTAAGTTTTGGGTGGGGCCCTCTATAGCCCCTCGGTGCATCGGTAGGTCTCATGAGACAAACTATGGTCTTGGCACAAGGCCTTGACAAAATGAATATTTATGGTTTTGGCCGAGACCTTAATCATTTTTAGATTTCTTGGCCGAGGCCTTGATGGTATATTTTAGAATGTCTGGCATATGCATTTCCCTCATTATGAATCTAGTAATTGAAATTTCATGTGGTTATTCGACTAGTAGAATACCCCTTGTTATGTTTTATTATGGAATTATTTACTCAGCTAATATTCAGTACATAATGTGTTCAAGTTTAGAGGCATGTGTTTTCAATTATTCACCATGACTATTATTTATTTTTATGATATATTATGTTGTATTGCTTACCCTTACTGAGAATTTGAGCTCACCCCTTTCTTATGTTTCATTTTTCAGGACATGAAGAAGTTTTTTTATGATTGACCTGCAAGGATAAACATAGAGTTATAGATGTTCCCAATAAAACTTATATGTTGTATTTCTTTTCAAGTTGTAATGTTGAACCTATGTATGTAGTTGGCTTTCCAAAACTACTAAACTACTCAATCCTTCAAGATTTGATTCCTTGTAATCATCACAATGTATTAAGATAATGCACCGGCTCCACGGTACTAGGGTCGGGCGTTACAGTTGGTATCAGAGAAAGTTTAGTAGAAACCTTGGAAACTAGATTTAGAAAATGTAGGTTAGTGAACAAAGACCTAATATGGTCTTTGTGGATAAACAAACAATAAAATCCTAAAATTTTGGTAAGAAATAGATTATGTGGATCATTAAAGAAAATACATCCCTGTCTGAATACAAACGAGTAGAGGTGGCTCTAGCACAGATGTACCTAGGAGTGAAAACTCCAACGGGGAGTTTCGGTCTTGACCTGGGGTATCCTGGTACATGACAATGGGTCTTGTTGCACACCTAGTTTGACACTCCCAGGGGATATTATTAGGATAATTCACATTTAATTTACCCACTATTATTAAGGATTTATACCCCCAAAGTAACCAAAGTATACTGTTCTAGGATTTATGATGCATAAATTTATTCTATGTGTTATAACATGTTTAGATTGATAGAGTGTTTATAATGTTACCAGCTAATATATGATATATAATTGATTAGAAATGGCACCTAGAAAAATGAATGAGAACTTCACCAATGCACATGATGTGAAGAGTAAGAAGAATCATATCTCTAATGGTCTCAAGCCATCATTTCAAAGGAAGGTTGTCTACCAAGTATCCTCATAATATGAGGAAATAGTATCATGTGTTGACAAGGTATTTAAATACTTCTTTGAGTCTTATGGCTTTGAAGGGAAGAAAAATAAGAAGAGGATGACAGGGAAAAACATGGATAAATAGAAGAAGGGAAAGATGTATTTTCCCACATGTGATAATTGTGGAAGGAAACACCTTGGTATATGCTTGAAAGGAAAAGGAGTTTTCTTCATGTGTGGAGAAAAAGGCCACCATGCTCATAATTTCAATACAAGGAAATAATTTTCCTATATTCAATGCTTCAACTGCAAGGAGATAGGACACTATGCAAATCAATGTCCCAAGCATCAAAGGAATATACCCCAAATGATGATTTTGGATAATTATCAAGTTATGATGCTACTGCATATGAAGTAGAATGATTAATATTCCTAGTCAAGAATCATTCCATTTGAATATTTTGTTAGTAATGTACTGGTTGTATGAATTATGATATATATAAAGATTGTACTACAGTACTATTTCATTAAGGATTTTTGGTCGTATGATGAATGGTACAAAGTAAAAGTGATTTATAAGAAATTTAAACTTTTTAGAAAAAAAATATATGATTGAGGGAAGTCAACCCTTAATATATATATCTGATGTTGATATAATGATGAAGAAATGATTGATTCAGATAAATACTGACTACCTTGGAACTGATTATTGACTTGTTGAGAAGTGGTCAATGTTATCATCGATAGAGTTTATATAACTTATGGATTTAAGGAATATATCCAATAACATATATCTTACTTAAGGAATACGGAAGAATGCATGTTTCTAATATAGGTTTTACAGTAATTCAAGTTATTACCATATTTCAAGAGGATACATGATGAAGTTATTCACATGTCTGGAATGTGAATTTTAGAGCTACTTCTTGTTGATTAAGGGTTAATGATAAGTTCATCTTAGAAATTTAGAGACCTTCATTATAATGTGTTAAATCCTTATATTTTTAAATTTTTAAACCATTTATGAAATGGTTTAAGTTGATCATTGTATGGGGATTTAGAGTTTAATGTCACTACATGATGGTTTGATTATTATTCCATGACTTTGTTGTCCAATTAGAATGCGTTGTTTTGTAGTAACCATTGAATTTATATTTCCTCTTATTAATAGGATATTTTAACCATATTATTGATGTGGGTTTCCCACAAGGGAATTTTCAAGTATCAACCATTCACTTTTGAAGTTAAATTTCAAATTTCGAGGATGAAATTTTTGTAAGGTGGGATAATGTAACACCCCAAGAATTTATAAATAGATTTAATACAGAATGCATGAAACACTTAGTCTTTAAAAAACAAAACTTTGCCTCTACTATTTTTTGAATTTTGAAAAATGGTCATATAGAGTTGTGATCAGTAAGTCATTTGGAGTCTGATAGAACCAATTTGATTTTTGGTGAATAGTAACATACCCTTATAAATAGTAATATGGATAGTAATATGACCCTTATAAATAGTAAATATTATTATTATTTTATTTTATTAAGGTAATAAGATAATTAGATCTTAATTAATTTTTCAATGTGATATGAAATGAATTATACCTTTAAAATTGTTATTTTCGAATTAATTATGATTTTATTTAAAAATTAAATTAAAAATATTTAGAAAATTATTTACAAAAAGTGGACTTCATTTTTTAATTCTACACATTTAAAAATGGTTAGAGTGAATTTTTGGGATTTTTCTAAAATACGTGAATTTTGGGTGGATAGTAAAATACAATAATTTGTGATAAATGCTAAATACATGATTTATTGGGTCATAAGTGATGTAAGGATGATGTAATCCCACTAGTTTATAACTCACATGAACTTATTACTATTAGGTTTCACATTTAACAACTCTAATTTTTCTCTTGAGGAAATTAATAAAATAATGAGTAAAATATTCTAAATTCACTCCTCTCCTCCACTATAAAAACCTCCCCTCACTCCCTATTCTCTTCACTCCTATCAAGCCTTTTAACTTGTCTAAGATCTACCCAAATACCCTTACCTAGTCACTCCCCATGTCCAAGAGCTCTTGGTATTTCCAAAAGACCAAAACCTCTCCCCTAAAGAGGCTCTCAAGGAATATTACTTCAAGAGGTAAACACCTATTTTCATTTCTTTCCATTCAAGTTCTATTTTATGTGGTATGTATTTCAAGTTTTCATACCATGTTCTTATTTACACATTATTATGTCTCTATAATATTTTATGAGTCTTATAGGAATGGTTTCCCCATATCTCCTCTCTTTTTAATGTTTTCTAAAACCATGTTGCATAGTCGTTATGCTGTAGAATTTTTGTCTCAAAATCTCTCTCTTTTTTAAGCACTCTTATTATGTTATTATATTTTAATTTAAATTGTATTATGTTGGTATGTGTAATTCCATATCCCCCTTAATGTCTATATTATTTAATAATTATGATATATCCTTTTTTTAAAGACCCGGATTTTCCATGTAATTTTTTTTAATTATATGGAATTATTACGAGTCTGTGAAAATTGATGGCGCATGATACGGAGGCCTGGTGTTCCCAGAATGAATTTATGAAAAAATTTTCGGGTACGTTCAGTAAACGCGTAAGCAGAGTTTTCTAACTTTTGAACCATTTCTCAGATTAAAAAAACTGAGGGCATCGTTGAATCCGCAGTGCCGGGATTCGCTTAAGGGGGGCTTTACTTTGGCCGCAGTAGGTCTAGAAAAAAAGTTAAGTTTTGCGACTTTTTTAAATGAAATGAAATAAAATAATTTTTGTTATTTTATTTCATAAACCTCCAACAGACCAATTAAAGGGTGGTTCTGGTGGTGTGTCAATCCATTAAATGGTCTGACCTTCCAACCTTAAGTAATGACGATGTTGGGGAAGTTAGGAAGATTTCTAATTTATGAGCCCCATTAACTCCTCGTGTCATTACTTACTCTCCCTCTCTCCTATAAATATAGAGCTTGGGGGAGGAGTATCAGAAAAGCTTCACCAAGAAACAAGGTTCTATTGGAGTTCCATAACGTCGAGCCCTTAGAGGACGGAGCCGACCCCAGCAGGAGGTGATGTGCAACACCGAAACCCCAAACCGGAGTTTGACGTTCGAGCAGCGCTGAGGACAGCTTGTTGCGGGGATAGAAAACAATGAGACTCCCTCAACTGCAAGCGCTCTCTAATGTTTCAAGGTAGGGGTTATTTTCTATTGTGCGTTCTTGTTTCTCTCTTCCCCGTTCTTGATTTTATACGAAGAACGCGGGTTAACCAACTAATGGGTTGACCCGCGATTCTTTCGTCTTTGTGGGAGGTTGTTGCGGGGTATCTTGTGGGGTTTATCTTATTTTTTAATTCAGTTGTTATTAAGACCTTAACCCCCCTCATGTTACAAGCTAACGTGGAGGGCGCGGGCCTAACGAACCCGGCCCGAACCCTCCGCTATTTTTTGTTACATCCTTGCGCCACCATGGAAGACTGCGAGTGCATCAACGCACGCCATAAGAGGAGGGTTGCAGCTCGTCAGCTGCGACGAACGGAGGAGGTGACCGACACGGCAGTCCGCTGCGGGAAAAAGGCGGCGTGACCACCCCCCTTCCAGCGAAAGGAAGTCGCGGCAGAGGCTGAACCCACCTCTGTCAGGTTTCACATCAACCGAGCTAAGCCCACGCAGTGCTGCCGCCTTGCCAACTGAATGACCTTCAGGCCATTCAGGAATCTAGGAGACCGGGGGGATACACCCCCCCCCCCCTCGCGTCAGACCGAACCGAGCCGCCGCCCTCGCACCGGGCCGCCGCCCTCGAGTCGGGCCGCCGCCCTCGAGTCGGGCCGCCGCCCTCGAGCCGGGCCGCCGCCCTCGAGCCGGGCCGCCGCCATCGAGTCGGGTACCCTCCCTAGCGGACCGCCACCCCAGCGGGCCGCCACCCTCGGACCGGGTCGTCGCCCTAGTCAGTCATCGCCCCACACGGCAGTCCGCTGTGACACGGCGGTCCGCTGCGGGAAAAAGGCGGCGTGACCACCCCCTGCCAGCGAAAGGAAGTCGCGGCGGAGGTTGATCCCACCTCTGTCAGGTTTCGCAGCGACCGAGCTACGCCCACGCAGTGCTGCCGCCTTGCCAACTGAATGAACTTCAGGCCATTCAGGAATCCAGGAGACCGGGGGGATACACCCCCACCCCCCTCGTGTCGGACTGAACCTAGCCGCCACCCTCGCACCGGGCCGCCGCCCTCGAGCCGGGCCGCCGCCCTCGAGCCGGGCCACCACCCTCGAGTCGGGTCGCCGCCCTCGAGCCGGGCCACCGCCCTCGAGGTGGCCCAGCGGCCCGCCTCCCCAGCAGGCTTCCACCCTCAGACCGGGTCATCGCCCTAGTCGGTCATCACCCCACACGGGTCGGGCCTCCCCTTTGCGGGCCGCCCTATTCTGGTCGGGCCGCCCCTCTTGCGGGCTGCCCTTATTCTGGTCGGGCCACCCTTGGAGCGAGACAGTCCTTTTGCCTTACTCCATTAGAGTTTCGGAGAAACTTGGTGTGTGGCTGGGTTGGATGACACCCGAATCCAACCGGGCCCTCGGCACTGAAATGCCAATAACGCATAGACCGGGCATCCAATTGATGCACTGTCTATTTTTTTGGAACCCTTATAACATGGTGGATCATCAGGTTACTTCTTTGTGAGACTTTGTGCTGGTTGAGACACGACTAATGTCTAGGGGAGCGGTTCTCCCAAGTACACTACATACGGAAACCTATGACTGGCTGAGACCTGACGACTGCTGACTTTTCAACTTGGAGTCACTCGACGGCCGCGGTACGTGATGGGGAGGAGTACTTTCACAGACCACGATGGGGGTGGGTGGTTCTATGTGACCTGGCAGGCCACGGTGGGGAGCGGTCGTGGTACGCGATAGGGAGGAGTACCTTAGCAGACCACGATGGGGGTGGGTGGTTCTATGTGACCTAGTAGACCCACGGTACGTGATGGGGAGGTGTACCTCAGTAGTTCAAGGTTAGTGGGAAGTGGCTCGGAGTGACCCGACAGGCCCACTGTACTCGATAGAGGAGGAGTTCTCCAGCATCTGAGGTATTCGACATTGTGACTGGGGATGTTACTTGTTATTACCCCTAGAATAAATTCTGGTGTGAGTTGTCTTTACCTTGTGCTTGTGATTGAGGTTATGTTATGTGGTACTTTACCTGTGTGGTAATCTACGTTCGTGGTGTTACCCTATGGTTTTTCTTTGTGAAACTCTAGGATACCTTCGGGGTATCAGGGTCCCTACTGAGTATCGTTATACTCACCCCTGCATGGGATTCACCCTCACCTTGTTGTGTCTTGTGCAGAATAAGTATAACATTGATCGAGGATTAGGGATCTAGGATAGGATGGTTCTCGGAGGTGGACCATTCGGCATGACGTGACGTAGAGGAGACGAGCAGACGTGGAGTGCAGTGGAGGCGATCTATACCTACCCTTTAGGTAGGAACCTCGAAGGATGACCCAGTAATTGTTTTCCTTTTTCTTTCAGTTGTACTATACTTTCAGTCATACTTGTACTTTTACAATTGGGCTTGTATTCCGACCCCTTTTACTTCCAGCACTCTTTTACTATAGTAGTTTACTTCACAGTTGCTTCTTGTTGTGTTTTCGGGCCGTGTGTTTGTACAGTTTTAAAGGTAATGCCTTCCCGTTTTAGGAAATATGTCTTTCAATGCTAGTCACCAGCCCCTGGCCTATGGAAGGAAGGCTTAGGGTAGTCACGGCATGGGCCCTGGGGGATGGGTCCTGACACTTCTTCTCTCATCAATATATTTTATGAATTTTTAAGTGACGTTGTTAGGCTGCCAGATTTTCGTAAGGGATTTCTCAACTTTTCTTTTATTTTGAGTTCCTTTATTTTTCTTTACTCTCCTCCTTTCTTCCAAATGTTGTGATGACTCTAGTATCTTACATGTACTAAAAAAATTTCATGATAAAGAAATAATTTTTCATCATATCTCCTTTCCCATTCTTTTATACTAAAAATCAAAACACCACCCGAGATGTGTTAATCTACCACATTCAAGGACGATGGGTTTTCAATTTCTATTACCATCTTCAATTCTGGTCATGAAACCATTATTATGGTTGAAAAAGATAATAATATATGTATTATGTCTCATATATGGTTCTGTAATATTTTTGTGTACATGGTTTTGATTTATAAATCAAAATGAGTTCATTGTGTTAAAAAACCCCGCAAATTAACCCAAACAGTTTTCATTAAATGATTTAAATAATGCTTCATCTTCACTCCAAGTAACCAAATGAAATTTAAAAACATGTAACCTTATGGATTGTAACACCCCGAGATTTTATGAAAAATATTCTTTTAATTTCATTAATGTCTTATATTGTATGCTACACCAAGATTACCTTGCGCTATACGCAACACCGTATTAGCTTGCAGTATACATAACACTATTCTTGGATCGTGTTACACACAATTTTGATAATAGTTATTCTACGCAACATTGAGTATATATATATATATATATATTCAATGTATAAATGAAATATGGTTGGATTCTGTTATACGAAACAATGAAGGATTCTTGCACAACACGCAAACCTGACTTGGCTTGCATTACACGCAATCGCGACCTTCCTCGATAGCGTGTGTTGTACGCAATACCGGGTTTTGCTAAACAACAATATATTATTATAATATTATTATGAACTAGACGTTATGAATAGTATTAACTAAATTTTTAATTTTATAACATTATTATTCATCTTACACATTTTCTAGAACATGGTATAAGAACAAAATAAATTTTTCGGGTAAAATTAGTATTTTTCAAAAATGCAGTTTTGCCGCCTTTTGATGGTGCACCCACTTTAAATCTAGTTTTTGACATGTTTATAAGTTCAATTTGACAAAATAAAATTCTTCTTTAGAATTAAGAAATAAAAATTTACTTTGGATAAATTTTTCATATTATTCTGGTAACTTTCATATTTTCATGAATAGTAAAAACACGTTATATTTTAATTAAAAACAACTTTTTTCATCGCAATAATTTATATGGTTAAATTATAATATTGAATGGTTTTAAAATATAAATAGAATATATTTTTACCATTTAATATAATTTATGTCATTAGAATTGATTTTACATTAAATTCATAGGTTAAATCAATTCAATCTTTTGCAATGTTTTAAAGGAAAACCCGTTTTCTTTCGATAACGGGATTAATTTTAATTTAATTTCTGCAACTTTTGTGTATTGAATTTGGAAAAATTGATTCCATATTTGGAATCAGTGGGTCCAAATTATGTTAATAAGCTAGTTTTTATTTTTGGGAATTATGAATAGTAACTACGGTAAATTTTATTTACCATAGTTAAAGGTAAATCGGGTAATTAAGGGTAAATATAATATTATAAAATTACCCTAACACATGCCAAAATTCTATTGGATGACTAAAAGTCGACCCATATCACCTAAGGGTCGGATTAGATTCATTTAATGGACTTTTTTCCATGAAAATAATTTAATTATTATTAAAACCAAAGAATGTGACAACATGTCACTTTCTTAAATCTTATAAGTATAATAATTTTAATTTAGTGATAAACTTCATGAAACTTCGAACATGAATAGTGTCCAGAAAGCTAATAAAATTATCCACATCATGATAATTTATTTATAATTTTTAGGGATTAAATAATTGTCATTAATGGTGATACATTAATGATACAGAAATTATTTATTAAGTGAAAAATAAGTAATATAGTTTTTATTGAAATAATAATACCCATTAAAAGGCCCACAAACCTGACCAAAACTTATTGGTAGTGTATATATACACCTTAATCATCCAATGACCAAATATATAACCGTTTGGAGCCATATAAAAGTGATTATGACACTTATATTATTTTATTTTAAATGATGTCAAAGTTGTCACCTTCATAATTTAATAAATATAACAATTTAAATATTGTGATTTTAAGTTGTTAAATTCGAGTAAAAGTATTATTGTGAAATTTAATATATTTATCTTCATCATAGGATATTATTTTTAATTTTTATGCAACAAATCAGTATATTAAATAATTATACAAAAATGTTGTAGTAATTATTTTATTAAGAGCTAAACCAAATAAATGGTTTTAAAAATAATAAAATAAATATTATATGAACTATTTAATGTGATCCACTAATTTTATAGATACATATGACCTTTTATGAATCTATTAAAGCTTTTAGTTCGAACATATCTTCTGTATATATTTTATTTAAATTCAAATAAATGAATAGTGTCAAAATTGACACTATTGTTATTTTATAAAAATAACATATTATAAAATTGTTTAAAAATCACAAAAATATCTAAAAATTATAAATTTATATTTATATAGTCTATAATTTTATAAATTAACAAATTATGGAAAATTCACAACAAATAAGTAATTATTTGTTATAATTTAAAATTTAGAATTTTATTACCACAAATAAACTTAAATAGATTAAATAAGGATAAATCAAAATGATAAAGTTTAAAATAAGATCCAAACATGTCTAAATTTGATTGGTTGATGAGATTACAACCCTATCTCATCTAATATTCTAATATGAGTCATTTTTTGAGGTTTTTTAAGTGGGGTTAGATTTATTATAAATTAATATTTTTAAGAATTCCAAAGGTGCCCCTCTCCTCCCTTATAAAAGGGCACCTCCTCCCTCTCTTACACACACCACTTTGAGCCTTCAAGCTTAGCCAACCCCTGCCCAATTCTCTTCTCCACTTCCCTAGAAACATCTTAGAGGTCCTGGTCTTCTTTAAAGACCAATTTTAGTGCCCTAAGAGGAGGTCTCAAAGTGGCGCTTCAAAGAAGAGGTAATGTTCGTTACCGATTCTTTCAACTTTATTTCTTCTTCTACTTCTTCTTCTTTAGTTGTTTCATTATGAAGTAATAACATCAGTATCACTCATATACTTATATATTATTATAAGTATGAAACAACCCTATTTCACCATCTATCCATCCTACGGAAAACAAAATCACCGCGTGTGCGTACGTACGGAATACCGTCTTTACGCCGTGGTGTAATCTATTTTCCACCACCACCTTACATGGATGGGTATAATGGTTAAAGTAATGAATATATATGATTATTGTAAAGTGATATTGATTCTTAAATAGTATACATACACTCCAATACAATTCCACGATCACGGGAATGATATCATCGCTCGTGCGTACGTACGGACTATCGTCTCCACGAACGTGATGAGATTCATTTTCCATGATTAACCATTCAAGAATTGTTATAAAGTATATATAATGAATAATAATGAAATATATAGAATAATAATGCTACTGGACTTATGTATATATATATATATGTCATCTATTTAATTTCATTCAACTCAATAAGGAAACGAAAACAGCGTTCATGCGTGCGTACGGCCTACCGTCTCCATGAACGGTGTATTTCTTTCCATTTATCGATCTATTATATATATGTATATTCTGAATATATATTATATATAAATCATGTTTTATATTCTGTAATTAAGTAATCATGATCTAAGTAATCATATGAATAATTACAATTCAAAACACGGATGACAAATGAAACGATTTTAACCAAAACGCTCTTTAACATGGAATTTACAAAAGAACGGGTAATATAAAGTCATAAGTGAACCATATATAATATCATAACAATGAATATGATTATGTAATAAGTCAATAACATTATTTAAATCATTATACAAGAGTTTCGGACACTTACGAAGCAAATCGGACCTAAGGTAAGGGAAATTTGGAAAATCTCATTTTTATCCGAGATTGCTTATTCGTATGTATTTACTGGGGTTATTGCTATCATTCATGTCCATGTTTTATAAAAGTGTTTTCATGTATGTTTAAATTCCTGTTTACCCATTTTTGACTTTTACTATATGGTATGTAAGGAATCTTTCTTTTGTTTACGTTACGAGGTACTTTTTTTACTTTTCCGGCAAAAGTACGAGAAGAATGTTTTTTTAACTTATATGGCATGAAAGGATTTTTACGGTTTTATAAAGTCTTATTTTTGTAAAGCTTCATCCAAAATATTTCATGTCTATAAAATCCTTTTCTTTTAAAATTGAATGACATTTTGTGAAAAGAAATTTATTTTGAAGAAGAAAGGATATTTTCCTCAAGAATTCATTTCAAATGTTTTATCAAAACCATTTTCCATCTAAGATGAAATTATTTCATATGTGTATGATTCAAGTTTAATGTATCTATGATTTACATGGTTTCACTTTTCTTATGATGAAATGTCCATTTGTTTTATATGGATTATGAAATGATGGGATGATGTTTATGAAACCCATTTTATTCTTTGGGTTATGGTGAATGTTTTAAGTTTATTTTGTGGCACAAGTAAGAATGATTTCATATGAGATGGGTGGGACCTATATCTCCCTAAAATGTATTGGGTAAATATTTATATCTCATGAGATAGACATGGCTGGAATGGTAAGTTAATCTGGTTCAGTGTTACAGGACTGAAACGAGGAGTGAACTCGATTCAGAAAGGGACTTTGTCCACTAAGATGGTCTTGGCAGCAATGCCTTGGCTACTATGGAAATCATGACATGTGCTGAATGGTTTCCACAATTACATGTTTTATTCCCATGCTATTTTATCATTCTTAAGGTTTCTTTATGATCTATTCCATATGTACTTCCATGTTTTATGCCATTGCTCAAGCTTTTGATGTTTAAACATTATGTTCATGTTTTTAAGTTCAAATGTATATGGTATGTTTTATTTTATCCATGCTTACCCTTACTGAGCATTTGAGCTCACCCTTTTTATGTTTTCTTTTCCCCAGGATATAAAGAAAGGTTTTAGGTAAGAAAAAAAAAAGTGAAGATCTTTATGGGAGATGTTGAAGATCTTTCACCACGATTAGAAGATTACGTTCCAAGTTTCCAAAGACACTAAACTATTACGGTCCTTGTGTGTCTGTTTTTGTTATGTATTAAGTATTCAGCTAAAGTAATGTAATGTCCATGTACGTCAAGCTTTGGGTCTCTACATGGATTTTCACTTATAACATATAACTTAAATTATAGACAACAATCCTCATTTTACTTGATTCTTCGTTCATGTATATAAGTATACCGATCATGAAACAAACGAACCCGAACAATGAAATTAAACCTCTTAACCCATCAAAAAGGTCATGAATGAACTTAATAAGGTTATAATAAATAAATTACATATAGAATAGGTTCTAGAAATATTAATTAATTAATTTAATTTGGTTATCCAGGACACTAAGACCAAGTGAAGAGCACCATCGAACTTAAGGTAAGGGTTTCTTCGTCTCACTTCCATTTTTGTGAGATATTATGTATTCACTACTATTACTTATGTATGGTGTATGTATAATTACCGTTGATGTTTAATATCATGATTCCATTTATTTTCATGATATTAAATGTTTCATTTAATTATTATTAATTTTGGGGCATAGGATTCAATTGATTACAAAGTTACAAGTATTTTCTACCCGAACCTCCATTTTCATTCGGGTTGCTCTTATTTTATACTCACCTCAATGATATTATTTTATTATGTAATCCTCATAAATTCTATGTGAATATTATATATATGTGTACCAATCATAATCCTACTTTAATTTGTGGGGAGTTATATGTTTTAAAAGGATCTTTTAAAAATTCTTCTCGAAATACATGCTCGATTCAAGGAACTTCTCGGATTCTTACCTATTTTGAAGTTCACCCTATAATATGTTTTAAGCCATATTTATCTTTCTAAAGTCACAAATTTTACTATGAAAAATATATTTTGGTTCATTTATGGTTTTATGAAAGCAAACATACTTTTGCACTTTAAAATCTCTTTAATGAATTTCTTAAACTGCACTAAAATGTTTTAATTCTAAAACTTCTTTAAAAACACTTCGAGTTTTTTTCCAAAAATCAGACGGGTTTCTACCCACAAACTTAAACCGCCTCGACGGTATAATGGTTCATGTGTCAGATACATGACATCCAAATAATAAGCATTCTCATTATTCATTATACAGTTATTACTTTCCATGAGGCTTTCACTATGACAAAATCTATGGATGCATTGTAATTCTCAGTTTATTGATGGCGTGTGTTTTTCATTTATTCACCATGCCATATTGATTATGTCAAATTTACTATGATTCATTTATTATTGATTCATGCTTCCGCTCTATGTAACCCTTACTGAGAATTTGATCTCACCCCTTTCATTTGTTTTCCTACCATAGGTTATGATGAAGGGATCATTTATTGAGTTTTCATGGATGGAGTTTATTAGCTTTTTTTATGTATTATGTTTTCTTTTCTTTTCCAAATATAAAATGGGATCCATGTATATATCTAGTTTATCCAAGACTACAAAACTGATCAGTCCTTCAGGATTTTATTCCTTGTATTCATGCTAATGTAATGTAATAAGGCACCGACTCTAGGCAACTGCGGTTGGGGCGTTAAAGTTGGTATCCGAGGAAGTTTGGTAGAAACCTTGGGAACAAGATTTAGAAAACATAGTTTAGGAAACATAACCCTAAAATAGACTTTGAGGATAAGAATAGAAGAACCATCCACATCTATTTTGAGGGCATTATACATGAAAAAATTTGAGGATGAAATTTCCAAAAGTGTGATGAATATAACACCCCAATATTTTATGGTATGTTTATTCTTAAATAATTTCAATTCATTAAATAGCTTATAATGCATGAAACACTGAGTCTTTGTGAAACTACACCTGGTTATAGGAGATAGTTATAACCGATCCATTAAACTTAAATTTTTCATTTCTGTTATTTGAATTTTGAAAAACAGACATGCACAGTTGTGTTCGGTAAGATATTTAAAGTCGAGTAGAATCAACTTAATTTTTGGTGAATAATAACTTAGCCTTATGAAAAGTAACATGACCCTTATGAATAGAAATGTACCCTTATGAATAGTAACTTGAATAGTAATGAACCTTTATGAATAGTACTTGACCCATATGAATAGTAATGTACCCTTATAAATAGTGACATCACTCATGTAAGTAAATGATATAATTTATGCACCTTATAAATGAGAGTGAATATTTTAAAAATTAATAATTAAGTGTTGGTATTTTTATGAGCAATAAATAAGGAATTATAATTTTATAATTAATAGATTAATTTAAAAGATAATTCATTTTCATAAAATGTATTCATGAATCAATATTTTATTTTCCTATGATTATAATATAATTTTATGAGACCTTGGTTAATTTTTTGAAGTGTTATAAAATCAGTTATAATATTAAAATTGGTTTTTTTCGAGTAAATGTTGATTTTAATTAAAAATTAAATTTCTCATATTTGGAAAATTATTTTCTTAAAATGGGGTTCCTTTTTTTGATTCTAAACATCAAAAAATGGTTTGGATGAATTTTTGGGATTTTTATGAAATAGTGTAATTTTTGTTGATTAGTAAAAAAATACAGTTTTTTATAAAATACAGCATTTTTCATGACATCGTCATGAAATTATTATGATATAAAAATCTATTTAAACTATTTAATAACTATATAATTATATTACACGTGGAATATTGTACAGAATTAATTTAGAACATGAAAAGTATATTTTTTCATGATAAGTATAAAAATCATTGTCAATGTCGACGCAATGCATGCGCAACGCTGACAAAATCAAAATCGGTAATTTATATATAATAATTGAGTGCTAAAAATTATTTTCATGACTTATTTATTTATTATTATGTATTATTTATCTCTTTTATTGTTAATTTATAATTTTGGTGTTATATAACATGAGTATTATCCAAATGTATGTGCAATGCTTACGCATGGCAAGAAAAGACAAAATAACAAATTTAAGAAGATGTCTTGTTATGTATAAGAGTGAGTACATAATGAATAAATTCATAATTTTATTTTGAACCTGATTAATTTTTCTTTATGATAGTATTTTATTTTTAAATTTTATATATGAAATAATTAACATTAATACTTATGAAATGTCGATTCAAGGCTTTTCAAAGCATAAGAAAAATAAATAAAATGTTTTTAATTAAAATTATAAGAATTATTAAATGACCCGTATTTTGGATGAAACATTTTATATAATCAGGTTTAGAATATTATCATGTTCTGATTCAAATTTGGGACATTTTGGACCCACATGAATCACTTTAAAACCTTTATAATATTTTATTTCAAAAGTAAATCAAGTTGTCACATTATAGTTTTAAATTTTAATAATATCTTTATATGAGATTTTCTAGAGGTTTTATTCGCACTAGAATAGTCTTTGGAAATATAATAAAATTATATTTCTCTTGAATTTTATTTTTTTATTTTTAGACAACAAATAAATACCATAATGGTTTCCACAAAGATGATGTGATATTAATTTAATTAATGAATAAATCCAATAAATGATATTAAAAACTATAAAATAAATATAATTTTATATTTTTAAGCTAATTCATGGATTCCATAGATGAATATGAAATTTCTATGATATAATATAAAATTTTATTTGATTTTTAAACATTGTTTTGATGTGTTTAAAGTCATGGTTATTAATAGTTTTTATCTTGACAAAATTGTTTTTCATGAATAAAATATGTTAATAAATTGTTTAAAAACCCCAAAATTATTGAACAAGTCCAAAAATGATAATATTACTTCGAAAATGTAATTCCCCTTTAGTTTTAGGCCATTTTTGAAGTCTTAAATCCTATCATAGATTTATTATTTTTTAATAATTTGAGTAATTCCTAAGTTACCCCTCAACTCACTTATAAAAGGAGGTTCTTTCCTTCACAAATTTCATAACCATAAGTTTTCTTGTTCACCCAACCTCTACCAAATTCCATCCTCCTCGTCCCTTGACACATTCTTGTGCTTCTTGTCTCACAAAAAGATCACTTCCAAGAGCCTTAAGGTGGTTTCAAAAGAGAAATATTCAAGAGATAAGATTTCTTCTTCTTCTCTTTGAAATTCTTTCTCACTTATACCTTATCCCTGACTATTATCCAATTATTCATGAAGACTACATTATCATATATATTCTGAAATGTTGTTTTGTTTATGATATATGCTTCATAAAATCTCTTATTTTCTTCTTCTCTTTGTAAATAATGAAATCGTCTCTCTGTGCTGTGTCAAATCACTACCTTTGTGGACGATGAGTTTTCGTTTTACTTTTCTAAAATTATGGGATGTTCCAATTCAAATATAATTGTTTAAAATGACCTAAATATATATATATTATCAATTCTGGTTTATTATTTCATTTTGACAAGAACATAATAAATTTGCCTTGGAAGCGATGAAATGAACGCACCTGAAACTGTGGAAATAACAAAATATTGTTAATAAATATGTGGAAAATATTATAAGAATATTATGTAAGGTGTTATAAACATGATTTTAGTTCTATAATAAGTTTATAACACTATTCAAACCATTATGTTGGTGGTTTGAACAAATTTGAAGGAATTCGAACCCGAGGTAAGGGATATCTTAACTCAATTTCAATTCATTGGGTTAAACATCTAGGTCGTTGGTTATGTTTTTTTGAGAACATGTGTGAATGACCTCTGATTGTTTTATACTATATATCCACTTATATTGTGTGGATTTATATTTTTCACACATAATTATGTCATTGATTTGTGATCACTCTAATGATACGATCTTTGTAAGGGGTCTTTCATCACACTTTTATTTCTGTGAGATTTTTATTGTTCGCCACTAATTTTTTATATGTGGTGTATATTTACTAACATTTGATATATAATATCATGATACCATTTATATTCATGGTATTCGGTGATTCACTTAATGATTATTAACTCGATTGATTATAATGTTGTAAGGGTCTTTGTCTCAATTTCTATTTTATTGTGATTTACTTGGTATTGTGCACCTAATCATTCTTGTGTGCTGTATCTACTTCTCCTTTGAGATTATTTTTTCATTTGAAATTGTAATTATATTATATATTCATATTCTTGTTACATGGATATGATTATTGTCTTAGTCGTATACCATTTTTCATGTGGAATGTTGGTTTAACTGTGGAAATATTGATGAATCTGTATACCTTTGTTCAACGTCTTGTGGGAAAGGTGTGGGTGTTTAACGTCTTTGGGATCCATTTTTTAAATTTTTGTGAAACTATACTCATTTACGATATGTTTTTTTAAGAAAACCCATAAAAAAAAACTCTTCGCTTGGTTGGCAGTGCAGTAGGGGCATTGAAACCTAAGACCGACATCACATATATTTCACGCCTCATTAAATTAAAGACAATCATTAGTTTTAATTAATTTAAAGTAAATAAACCTAGGCGGGGCGTGCATCATCACATAACTATACGTATTTTTTTTTTATTTTTTGAAATACCCATTTTACTACCCGAACCCGTCGGGTATCCGGGTTTCATTTATCAATTGCGATACGTAAAGACGACTTTCATGAACCCCTGCGTCCCCACCCCACTCTCAGTGTATCAAACAAAACCTCTCTCTCTCCTCTCCAGTCACTGTCTGTGACGCACCAGAGAGATTGCTGGGTTTGCAAAGCATAGCGATCCATTAAATCCCCTACCTCCACATGCTTCCAAACAAAGAGAATTAGAGGAAAGCGAGATGGGGGATCAACTTTGTTCTTCCTCTGCTGCTTCCAGCTCTCCCCTCCACCTCCCTTCCAATCATCCTCCTTAATCGATAACGGGCTCATGGAACGGACCGTCTAAAAGGGTCTTCCATGGAGGGCGAGGCGCGGACGACCAGAAGGGATTCCGGCGAGCGCGACGAGGACGACGCGTGGCTTCAATTGGGCCTCGGCCGGTGCCGGAACGATCCCGCGGCGGCAAGAGGTGGAGCGGTCGAGCTCGACCTGCTCTCATCCACCCCGCCGCCGTCGACTCATCACGCCGCGGCGGCGTTCATGTTCCGATCACCCCTCCCGCCGCCTCACCGCCACCAACCGCTGCACCTCATCAACGGGTCGTTCAGGCTTTCGACTCAAAGCCTGGCCGTCCGGTCACCGCCGCCTCCGCCGCCCCAGATCCCCCACTTTCCCGGGACTCCGCCGCCGCCGGGCGTTGGAGCCAGCAGCTCGCCGGTGGAGGTGGGCGTGAGGGCGGCGGCGGGCCCTCCTGGGAGACCCCATTCCGGGGTGTGGTGCGCGCTGCAAGCCTCGCGAATTCAGTGAGTACAATGGGGTGCCCAGCCCAATGCCCATGATGAACCCTTGCACTCGTTTCTTTCTGCTCCACCCTTTTTCTCTGGTTTCACTTTACTTTTCAACGCCTCCACTCATCGAATATGTCTCGTTGCAGAGGAAAAGAGCCTTTCTTGCCTCAGATACAAAAGAGCTATCTCAGGATCAAGTAATAATCCATTTTCATTTTCATTTTCATTTTTCCCATCTCCCCCTCTAAAATCATGTTTTTGTGTATGGTTCAGGGATGGAAAAATGCCGGTTCGCCTGTTTCTCAAGTACCTGGTGAAGAAGCTTGGGCTCCAACACGAATCACAGGTACTTTGCGTTTTTCATTTACATAAAGCTAATTACTTTACTTACCTTCACTAATAACTCTCATTTTTAATAAACACTATTAGTGATGGTTTGATATCCATCATGCAAATATTGAATAAATTAGAGGGTGGGATGTCCATGACCATCTCAGTAGGTGCAAAGACTAGGTCTTTTGGAAAACCCCTCATATATCTTTGGGTCAATGGTGAATTATTACTGTTGAAAGTGAAGGGATCTAAATCTCAAAGTTTATGAATGGGTTATTTGGATTTTAGTCTCTCATAATGCAATAAAGTTTCCAAAAACACCTTTCGAAAGTGGTATTTTTAAAAAAAAATCTTACTGAAAGTGAATATTTGTGAAAGAGAAACCGGTGGTTGTGGGTATTATGATCATTTGAAGCCTTGGAGTAGAAGGCCTCCCTTCAATTAGCTTTATATGCGAGGACAAGCAAAGTGTGTGTGTATTCCCATATATAATATATAAAAGACTTAAGTACTTCATCGTGTAATTTTGTAGAACACCAATTGATTTTGTGATGGATCTTCACAACAACAAAAACCCTTATTAGTTATGAATGTAAATCCCAACTTGGGCAACACCTTATCCATGCAAAAATTGGTTCAAAGAGTACCTTGTTTTTGTTAATGAGTGGATATAAATTGATTGATGATGTGTTGGAGATGAAAAATTAGCAAGCGAGAGACTTCACCTAATGGTTGAAATGGGTTTTTTTTATTCAACCTAAAGGCTTAAATTAACTTACAAAAACATCAAAATGAAGCATCTAAAAGTGTAGAAGAAGGATCCCAAAGAAATCATAAAATGACTTTTTTCCCCTCTGAGTGGGCATCTTAAAGTTTGAATATTAACTTATGTCCAAACAAGAACTTAATTATATACAAATCAACTTATATCAAAACAAGAATGAAATGTTGAGAGTTCTTCATTTGGGCAATTTTCCTCATATAACCAAAATAATAAAAACAAATTTCCTAAATAGGGTATTTGGGAAACTATTTCTCAATGTACCCTAGTTTGATTATGCTTGGGGAGTCTATTTTCCAAAATACCATTGTTTTTCCTTCTTCCCACAAAAAAATTGTGATACTTTTGGAAATAGTTTCCCAAGTATCCTATTTAGAGTATCTGTTTTTTTTTTTTTTTGTATGAGGAGAATTGCCTCTTCATTTGAGGCTAGTACTCCTCCATTCCCTATTAATGAACAATTGACTTTCATATTTAACGCTCACTAAGAGGGTTTTGTCACTGTTAATATTCTAAGTTTAAACTTACAAAACAAGCCACCATGTTAAATGAAACTTATATTCAAACAATAAGTTTATTTCTCTAGAATGATCATTTACTTTCAATATATATTTATATATTGGTTGGAAGCAATCATGCATTCGTAGAACACCAAGTAGCACCTTTTCCCGCATGCCATGCATCTCCATATTTAATGATTATATTGCTTTTTTTTTTCAAAAAAGGAATCCCTCTGCGATGATATTTGCATGAAATCTGTCTGCATTTTTTGTCAGGTTTCATTATTTCATGTGTTCAGACCAGGCGCACCATGCTTCATGCTATATATATATGTGGGTGTGGCCAACATCAATCAATTATAAAGTCGTTTTATTTTATTATAAACAAATAATATATGATGAGAAATATGCGTTGACCGGATGAGAATATAAATGTAAAACAACTATAATATAACTAGGGTATTTTGATATTACACAACAATATTAGTTAGGGAATATCCCTTCAGAATTTTAAAAACAGAGGGTAAATAGTTTTCGTTGGATATCATTCCCACCACTCAACGTCATTTTTCTTCTCTTTTAATTAATCAAATGATATTTTAAAAGCAACAATTAAAATCAAAATCTAATTGAGTTGATGTGATATTTTGTTTACCCGCTATTTATTACTTGATACCGCGTTTATTAAATAATTATAGGCATTCATTGCCCAAATAAAGGGGTGATTTGGGAATGAGACTTTGGATCCCATTAGTTTTATTTTCAATGATTTAGTAGCTGATTTGTGTGCACAAAGTTTGTTGACTTTATGGAAATTTGAAAAGGATATAGATTGGGAATAAGATAATGGAACACCCATCTAGTGGGTAGGTGGTTGACATTGATCTGATAAAAAAAAACTTCAAAAAAAAAAAAAGATAAAGCAAGTAAAGAATAAAAAAATATTATTAATAAAAATGAAAAATATTCACCACGCTGTAAGTCCTTCAAAAGTGTTTAAATTTAAATAAAATAAATGTATGGAGGGAATTGATGTCTTTTTTTTAAAGAAAATGATAACTTATTATTAAAAATGAAAGTTAATTCCAATGAAAGATCCTGCCATTTTTAAACACATTCATAAAAACAACTATATTGAATTCTGTCGATATTTTAATATTTACATGGCGTTTTCCTCATGTTTTTTTTTAATAAAAAATCATAAATCCAAGGGTAGGCAGACTCACACGTGTACCCATCAATCTGCATGAGTTTATGGCTTCTGCCGTCACGCTTTCGCTTGCACCCCATCATCCTTCACTTTACCAACACCATCATCATCTCAATCTTTTTTTTTTTTAATATGATATTATAATAATATTTATATATTTGAATATAAATAGTATCATTTAATTGAGAATGAATTTGGGGTCTTGGGCGCAGGTGGAGATCTGGTGCCGGGGGCAGCGGTTACCGCCGTTGATGACCATGCAGCACGTGCGTGATCACGTGTGGAGGCCGCCGACCGACGGAGCCGCCGTCACGACGCTCCAACCGGATTCATCCGTCGCCGACCATCTTATGGTGCTCCACTACGGCTGGAGCGCGGCCCCATTCAGTTAATATAAATAAATTCAAATCCATTATATATTATCATATTTATCTGATTATCTCCATTTTAATTCCAAAAAAAATGTTTGGCTTTAACATATAACACTACTATAGATTTAATAATATATGATTTTTTTTAAAAAAATATTGTATGACTGTTAAAAACCGACATATTATACACTGAAGCGGGTGACCCTATATCACTACCGCACATATGAGATTTAACGATGCTAGAAATAGTCTTCATTAGCGCTAAAAAAACTCTGATGATGTAAGTGTTTTTATAATTCTGTGACTTATCAGTGATAAAACAACTCTTCATCGGTACTTTTTGTAGCGCAAATAAAAGAGACGTTTTATCTACACATTTTTAACATTGATAAAGTGACCATTTATCAGCGTTATTCCAAACACTGATAAAATCCATGTTGCAGCGGTCTGGTGCTAAAATTACACCATACCGCAACATCTAATACAAAATTTATTTTCAATTAAATTTACATCAAATACAAAATTTAATTTCAATTAAATTTTGCATCACAAATGGATAATTTTTTTTCTGGGTTTTTGATTTTTTTTTTTTTTGCCTAAATGGGTTAGGCATCATAATATTTTTAAAATTGGGTCTCAAGATGCGTGAACCCCATTCACGCATCGTCCCGCTTCTGGGATGCGTGAACGAGGTTCACGCATCTTCCGCCGAGTCTGGGATGCGAAGGATGTGCAAACGGCGTTCACGCATCCCACCGTGGTCTTTTATAAAAAGGACCCACCCTCCCTCAATTCTTGTTCTGCTTGGTATTTTGCTGTGAAGCCCTACTGAATATCTTTCTCAACAAATTTTTCCTGCTTTTAAGAAGGTAAAATTTCTAATTAATATTTTATTTGTTTATTTGTGTTTATTTATTTCATTTGTATGATTTATTTATTTAATTTGTAATATGTAGAAATTAATATTTGTGTGTGGTTTATTTATTTCATAGTATTGATGCATGATGTGTAAATTAGTTATGTTCTGTATTATTTAATTTTTGAATGAGTGTATGTTGTATTTGAATGTTTAGAAAAATTAATCATGTAATGTCTGAAATGTTGTATGAATTCATATTGAATGTTTGGGAAAATTAAGTATGTTATTTTAATATTAAATTAAATTATAATATTTTTACACTAGTTATATAATTTAGAAATAATAGATTACTTATATTTATCATATATAAATTTTATTAAAAATTATATAGAATTATAGTAATTTAATTTACTAATAATAATTATAATCGATCAAGTATAAAATAAATTAGGATTTGATTGTCTTATTTTCTGTATGTAGTTATTTAATTTGTAATAAATGCATTTTTTCGTATTGATGACCTGCGACTCATCTCACTGGGTATGTATGGACCTGTGTGTGCGCTGAAAGAAAGTTTTGTATTTAAGACACCCCTTGACCCCCCTCACATGCATGTGAGTAAATTTGTAATTATAAGACAATCACCAAGAGGCGTCCCCAAAGAGCGTCCCCGAAGAGGCATCCCTGAAGAGACGTCCTTGAAGAGCGTCCCCGAAGAGCGTCCCCGAAGAGGCGTCCCCGAAGAGACATCCCCGAAGTGGTGTCCCCGAAGAGGTGTTCGAGAATAGATGTTCAAATGGCGGTTGCTGATTTGATAATAGAGACTCCATAAGTCTTCCAGTCATAGGTTTCGTTTAGTTTATCAGATAATGATAAACTAATCGGAAGTCTCGAAATCAAGTCATGATTATTTATTGAAAAGTAATTAAAATTTATGAGACATTATATTAAACTCTGATAAACTTATACATTAAAAAAATCTCGGTATAAAGTCAATTATGCAAATCCAGTTAAAATAATTTAAAATTTTGATGTTGTATATAATATTTTTGTAATTATTTATTCAAAAGTAATTAAAATTTATGAAACATTATATTAAACCTCTTATAAACCAATTTAACCAATTTAATTATCTATTCAACAATAATTATAATTTATGAAACCGTATATTAAAGCTCTGACAAACCATTGCATTCAAAAAATCAATTATTCAAAACCAATTCAACTAATTAAAAATTTCGATGCGGTATTTATTATTATTTGAATCATTTTTTATAGGTAATCATGTCTGTACAAATATATTGCAATGGTGAGGTCATTTATACTGAGCAGGGTTTTAGCTATAGTGTGCCACCTGCTAAAGTGGTAAATCTATATGGTTGTATGACATTGGATGCAGTTCACAATAAGATTCATAGTTGGTTAAAACTGAGAGCTGATCAATCAATTACTTCAATAAAGTATCAACATCTTCAATATGTTGAAAGTTTTTGGCACACCGAGTACCCTATACTCGATGAGGAGGATTGGATGAATGCTTGTATGTTATTCAGGCAACCGTGTAGTAATGGTTTAATGGAATTGTATGCAGTGTTTTCTGATATTGATGTGGTGCAAGCGAATACTACAGATCCATGTTTTATGAGCTCTGTAGAAGTCGGTCCTTCAGAACACTCTTGTTCATTGCCTCCTCCTCATATGACTCCTATGATAGAAGCAAATTATGAAGAAGATGATCAAAATTTGGAAGGAAATGTAGATAACATCCATCTGTGTGCTGATATAGTGAATGAAAGTTTATCTGAGGAAGAAAAATCTGGGGAGTCATCAGGAGATGATTTGGGTGAGGGTGATGTGGGGAATGAAGGTTCTGAAGTTCCTTTGAGAGATAAACATCAACGACATCGATCAGTTAGTAGTACTCATCATTCAGTATTGAGATCTTTAGTTGAAGGAATGTCTCGTGAACAACATTTTGATTGGAATGTCATTACACCAGCTTCTGAATTCCCTGGCATTATACGAAATAAATCTGCATCAAATGATAATGTCATATATGTCGGGCAGAAGTTTGAAAGTAAACTGGTCATGAAAAATGTGATAAAGCAATACCACATTGAGCGGCATTTCACATTTGTGGTTGATGAGTCAAAGAAGATAAAATATGTCATTCGTTGTGAGAAATATGGGACATAATGTAAATTTCGATTAAGGGTGATATTTGATAAATTTTTTTGCATGTTGGAAGATAACCAAATTAGAAAGTCCGCACACGTGTGAATCCAAGCTTGTCGCAGGATCACTCTTCCCTTGATGCAGAGTTTATATCAACTATTATTTATGAGATGATATGAACATGTCAGGATGTTCCGGTTGCCCTTGTTCAGGAAAGAATTCAACAGTTGTATAACTATAAGATATCATACAACAAAGCTTGGAATGCAAAACAGAAGGTCATTGTAAAAGTGTATGGTGATTAGGATGAGTCTTATGCGATGTTGCAAACAACTTATGGAATTGTTGTCTCTCAACAATCAGATTGTTTATCAGTTGGACACTGTTGACTATGTATCCCACACTCACCGAGTGGATCGATCAAAGTTGAAGTTCAATAGGTTGTTTTGGGCATTCGGGCCATGCATCACTGCCTTTCCCTATTGTAAACAATTTATTCAGGTAGATGACACTTTCTTTTATGGCAAGTATACAGATGTTCTACTCATTGCTGCCACACCGGATGATAATCGTGCTCCTCTGCCACTTGCTTTTTCTATTGTTGAAAAGGAGAATTTTGAATGTTGGAGATGGTTTTTGGCATGTGTGCGCATTCATGTCACACAAAATAAGGGCGTGTGTCTTATATCTGATCATCATCGAGCAATTATAGAGGCTGTGAATAGTGATGGGGTTTCTTGGATGGAGCCGAATGCTTATCATCATTATTGCATTAGACATATTGCAAGTAATGTGCATAAGCATTTTAGAGATGAGGCTATTAAGAAGGCAATTCTCAAGTTGGGTATGTTTTTCTAAACGCATATTTTTTAACAAAATTTAATATCCATTTTAATACATCATTCTCTTGTGTTTTTAGCATATGAGCCCCAACAAGAAAGATTTGATCGACGCCTTGAAGAGATTCGAACTGCTAATGGAGATGTGTATGAATATATGATGCAAATTTTAAAGGAAAAATGGTCATTAACATATGATGGTGGCAGAAGATATGACCATATGACCACTAATATAGTGGAGTGCATAAATGAGGTCCTCAAGAGTGTGCGCAAACTTTCGATCACAGGGTTAGTGCAAAAGACATTTTATAGATGTGTTCACTACTTTGTTGACTGGTCCCAAAAAGCATACCAGAGGATGGAAAACGAAATGTCTTTTACTCAGCATTTCCAAAGTGATATTGATCAGATACTGAATGAGGCTTCAAGATGGAGTGTTCTAGGTTTTGACAGGGAAAACATGAGTTTTCAAGTAAGACAGTGCTATGACCGGGCTACATGCACTAGTGGTCGAGTGTTTGTGGTGATGTTGGATAACAGATATTGTGATTACGATAGCTTTCAAGCATTGAGATATCCATGTGCACATGTTATCGCAGCTTGTGCATCAGTAAATATATCATGGGAGCCATATGTTTACCCAGTGTACCACATGAGCACTTTGGTTAACTGCTACAATACAGCTTGGATACCTGTTGGTGACTTTCATTCTATCTCATTGCCTGCTGATCACCCGACCATTGTCCCTGATATTTCCAGGTTTCATAAGTTGGTTGTGTTTTCAATTATCAATTTTTCAATGTAGTTTTTTAAAATATTGGCTTCATACAACCAGGTTGCGGCCCCGAGGAAGACCAAAGTCAACTCAAATCAGGAATGAGATGGATTGGACTCGCCAATGGGGAGGGACAATACGATGCAGTATTTGTCACGCTGAAGGATATACTCGTAAGAGATGTCCCCAAGTGGCAGGACAGAGCTCCACATCCCGTCATCCATGATCGAGTCTGTGTACCGTATCACGAATATGCATATTTTGTTTTGTATGTGGGCGTTTCAGTATTTAATCCTTTTAATTTTGGTTTATCTCATTTTTGGAATCTATCGTAAAGAATTTTGTGATACTAAATATATTAAAAAAATAAACATTGAATGAAATTGAATATATCATGCTTCTACATATTCAATGTGGGGTTTTCAACACTGTTGATTTATATTAAAAATATCAGAATAAATTAAACTTCATTAAAGATCAATAATACAAGAAATTTATAATTGAAACCAACAATACTTCCCACATATATTTTCTACCTTAGTTTGCTTATTGTAGATTTTGTTTAAATAAAAGTTTACAATTTTTTTTGAATTCCCTATAAAAAAGTAATGATGATATCATTTGTGCAGATGACAGATTTTCCATTGCTCATATCTCAGGCTACTCATGTCTCACGGCTAGTTTTAGAGGGACGTGTTGTGCCTCCATTGAGTGTTCGCAGATCTCTCCATTTCCATCATACCGCACCACCTCCCGCTATTGTTCCCCATTTTCGGCGGGCTGGATTCTACGGCGTAGCGATGTGCGACTTCACCTTTCTTGATCATCAGCTCATTGTCGCGCTTGTAGAGAGATGGAGGACAGAGTCGCATACATTCCATTTGAGAGAGGGGGATATGACTATTACACTACAGGATGTGACCATTATTTGGGCCTCCCCATCGACGGTGCGCCTCTGACAGGTCGAGTTGCAACAGATTTTCCAGAGCTTGTTCATAGACTACTTGGCATAGAGGTTCAGAATGATGGCAGGACCATCGTTGGTGGTAGATTACGTATGCCTTGGTTAGATCAGCACTTCACTCATTTACCAGAGGATGTTGACGCGATCACCGTGCTGCGATTTGCACGTGATTATATTTTGAGGTTGATCTATGGCACACTTTTTGTTGATCACTCCACTACTTTTGTGCACCTGATGTATTTATCACTTTTAGAGGATTTGGACCAGATAGGGAAGTATAGCTGGGGGTCTGCTTGTCTTGCATATATATATAGGGCATTATGCAGTGCATGTTGCATCGATACGATGTAGATCACGGGATGCATGGTTCTTCTACAGATGTGGGTATGGGAGCACATCCCTCGTTTAACTCCACATGCTCATGCGCCATTACCAGCAGATATTGTAGGAGAGGCTCCACGTAGACGTTGGTATGTTCTTCTTTCCTTATAATGTCTAACTTAAATGTTTAAATTTCTATTATCAAATGTAAATATAACAATGTTATCTACAGGTGGAGTCAGGAACATCGACATTCAGATACCCTCAGACATGACGTCTATGCCTACAGACTTATGTTGGATAGCATTCGACCGCACGATGTAAGTGATTATTATTTATATTATTAAATCTTTATTCTTTACTGTACACCTAATCATATATTCATTTATTATTCATTTTTTTAAAGATGTCATGGATGCCATATACAGATGATATTCTGTAGAGTCTTCCACCGTACTGTACAACGATGCTTGCTATTGGCTCCTGTACGGTTCCATTGATTCATTTTCATATAGTCGAGTGACACCAGACTGATAGAGTCATGAGGCAGTTCGGATTCCATTAGCTTGTTCCTAATCCGCCCAGTCAGTTAGATTCATTGCATTCCTTGAAGATGTCAGGGAAGAGAGATTTTTATTGGAGGAGATATCATGCCAGATATATTGAGTTATGGGACAGACGACAGGAGTCCCAGTTGCGAGGGGCGGGGACGATACGCTTTTAGTTGGTGGACCAGATGGATTATGCATCATGGTACAGCAGGTCCCCAGTCAGATTTCTGACACGACATGGACAAGGATTTCATGAGTTGGTATACATTATTTCTTCCACTGTTTATCAGATTTTTTATTCATATTACTTAACAACGGAATTTTTTTTCGCAAGATGCTCGTATCTGTCATCTACTTCACATGGCTGATCCAGTTGAGAGAGCCGCATTTGACCCAATATATTTTCACAGCCTTGTCGCATCTCTACTTCCTTCGATGGACGAGATATATCATGACATTTTCTTTGATCCACCACATGCTGAGGAGGCAGCTGAGTCTTATATAGATGTACCATGGGGTGATGACCCTGCTGCTGTTCTACAGGAGGAGG
The DNA here is from genome assembly GCA_963277665.1 of Viscum album. NCBI lineage: Eukaryota > Viridiplantae > Streptophyta > Magnoliopsida > Santalales > Viscaceae > Viscum > Viscum album. The sequence goes on from OY728143.1 coordinate 69,216,049, forward strand.
GGGTTCAGCTTGATCAGCCAGATGCCGTTGTTCTACATGAGGAGGGTGTTCTACATGATCAGTTAGATGCTCCTCCTACTTCTCAGGCACATGCAGAGGTAGATCTAGTCATTGATTGGTCAAAGCTGGATGCATTATTATAGCCATCCACTACAGAGCATCCATCTTCTTCCCATGTCGGTGAGAGTTCCATCCAGCTTCCACCGTCTGCTACACAAGAGGATGTGGATGTGGCTGCTGATGATGATGTGCAACGTACGCCAGAGTGCATACAGAGACAAACACAACGTAGACGCATCCTGTATATGCCTAGCTGTGGGACAGAGGAGCATCCACTTCAGAGGCATAGATTAGGTTGATTTTTGATTTATGATACATTTTGTTTGTATCTTACTATTATCATTTATAGAGTTCTATTATTTTTTAATATATGTCTTACTGTTATCAAATTATCTAACAATATATATATATATATATGTATAATAAATAATATGATTAAATGAGAAGTCGTTTGATTATAAATCCAATATATTGAAGGGTGCTTCATCCAAAATAACTACCAAGAAAAATGACACCCATAAGAACACATAAAGGAACCATAAACAAAAATAAATTAAAAAATTATTAACATCCACAGAAGCACAACAAGAGTTGAAGATCAGAAGTGTAAATATGAAGAAAAGAGCTAATGGATCATATTTTTTTTCCAAGCATGATTTCAAATGAGTGGTTGTTTATGGATAACGATTGAAGATTTGGTCCTAGCATTGATCCCCTTGATCAAATATCTCTTGTTTTCCAAGCATGATTTCAAATGAGTGGTTGTTCATGGATAACATTGATCCCCTTGATCAAATATCTCTTGTTTTCTACACCAGTTGAACCCAAGTAGACTTAGAGTTGATTAACTGAAGTATCTTTGCAAAGTTATTCATGTGACTTCATCCATCCCTCAGAAACAGTCAAGAAGATATTATTTAGAGGGAGGAGAAAAAGTTATTGACATATCAACATAAAACCATTTCATTTTGTTTTCGATAATAGGGAAAACAATTTGGCACACATATTGACAATTTATGAAGTGTGCTTCATCTATTGACAACAAAATACAAAGGGGGATATTGATGTGCATAATTGTTGCATTTTTGGTCAATAATAATTCAATATGTGAATAAAATATATTGATGAATAAGTTCTTGAAACCTTAAAGAATTGTTGTTGATTCAAATAATTGAATGCTACATTTGATCAAATGAATAACTTTCTGAAGCCTTGAAAAATTATTTTTGATTCAAATAACTGAATGCTACATTTGATCAATTCTCCATGATGATACAATTCAGACAATTGAAGAGCTGATCCTAAGTTCCAATATCTTGTATTTATTAATGATACATTGACTACATCGTCATGAAAAAGACCATGCAACACTCAATTGCATGAGGAGCAGGAAGATACATCCATTGATCTTAAATGGATTATGTTTAACAACTTAGATGATTACTTGTGATGATCCTCAACATCCATGACATGTGTTAAAAGGAGAAAACATCACCCAAAACCTCATCCTTGGATTGATTTTATGGTTAGTTCTTCATTATTGAAAAAGGAATGTTTTTCTAATATCAGTATTATGAAATAAAATTGGACTACTATTAATAATAAGTGAATGACTTTTCATTTTATTTATATTATTGATTATTTAATTAATATTTACTATATTTATTAATAAACATTGATATCTCATGTTTTTCAATTGGTATATACATGTTTTAATTTTTTTTCCTTTAGCCTTTCTGTATGATGCGTGAACGGGGTTCACGCATCCTGTAAAAACTTAATAAAGGATGCGTGAACCCCATTCAGGCATCCTTGTGAGGAAAGATGCGTGAACGGGGTTCACGCATATTGAGACCCATTTTTAAAAATAATTTGAACCCTAAACCATTTAGGCAAAAAATAATAATAAAAAACCCAGAATTTTTTCCCCATCACAAATACAAGAAAAAAAACACTATATTACAAATATTTCAAACATTGGTTTGTACAATTATATTGGTATATAAAATTTATCAAAAACATCAACAAATTCAAAAATAGTAATGTTCTGTTGTCTTTGGCCCCCAAACCCCTCTCAAAAGAGTCTACTCATACAATTAGTTGTCAAACAACCCCACACAAAAGAATGAACCTATATAAAAAACCAATTCTTATGTTAGTAATACTATAAAGAAAAAAAATTAAATATAAATATGAAACAATACATAAATAAAATATCACTTTTAAACTGAAAACATACATTTTGAGTCATACTGGACACATCGTGTGTCGGATTAATATTCGATTAACTTCTACACATTACAAATGATTTATGAATCATTGTCCTAAAGTATCAAGACAATCTGAGTGCTTCTCGGTTTTAAGTATGTGGCGTGTATTTTGAACTAAAGTGTCAATTTTAAACTAAAAACATACATTTCGAGTCACATTGGACACACTATATGTCAGATTAATGCGTGGTTGATTATTACACGTCTCAAATGAAATATGGACACTACTGCTGAAGAAGCATTTAACACTGCCAGGCACCCCCCACCCACCCGTGAGCGCGCCCCTACCCCCCTGGATTCAAACCCAAGACCTCTCCCTTGTGCATCCGAACCCTTATCACTCCTCTATGTTACTTTGTTTCTATATTTTATGATATATATATATATATATCTAGTTATATTTTTTATCTATATATTTATTCATATATTAATATATATTTATATGATCTTTTTTAAATACATTTTTAAAATATGTTTGTGTGTGAGTGTGTGTTTATAAATAAATAAATACAAACATATCTACAACATACATACATACATACATACATATATATTATATGTTTATCTATAAATATATTTATACATATTTTTATTTATTTACATATATTATATATTAATATTTTTATACATATATTAGAATATATAGATAATATATATCAGTTTGTTAATACAGACACACACAAACACACACACACACACACACACAATATATTGATATATAAATATTCATATATTTCTTATTTTAAATAAAATTAATATTATTTTTTTATTTAGATATGGTTTATATATTTATAAAGATATTTTATATGTAAATAAGTTTACATATTTATTTATAAAATTATTTTTTATGTGTAAATATATACAAATATGTATATATGTGTGTATACTTAATTATAAATAACAGTACATTATGAAAAATGAAAAAATTTGAATGTCATAATATCCTTATGTGTGTGATACTTAAAAATAATTTGAGCCCCCACCTAAAAAAGATAAGAAGATCCCCTTAAATGAGGTTGAAATTCCATCGAATGTTAAAAAATTGGGGTATTCTGATTAAAAACTCAGTTTTGGAGGCATTCTGATCCATTTTTGGCCTAAAAAAAACAATGATCGAGATTCCTTTAGGTCATGATGATGTAAAGCTCATCACCTAATTCAATTTTATATATGGTAGAGTCCAAACAAATACTCGGATCAAAAGTTATTGTGGTTTAAAGTTTGAGTCACATTTTCAACTTATTTAAATCATTTATTAAATTTTTTATTTTTTCTATCTTCAAATTGTTATTAAATGACTATTACTCGATAATAATTAGCAAATTATTAAATTATATTATTTTTTTTTAAATTATTTTATAATTCATTTTCACTAAATCTCTTATATATTAAGTGTAAATGCGTATTTAACCTTATATAAATCATATTTTATAAAATATATTATATTTATATCAATATAAATATATTTATATATTAAAATATGATTTTTAATGATAAATAATTTTTTGTTATGAAATATTTTATTATCCCTAAGAAAAGCACAGATAAAAGTACCCTTTATCAGTGCTAAAAAAATACTGATAAAAGCACCTTTTAATAACGTTTTTTAATGCTGATAAAGGTATCCCTTTATCAATGCTTTTTTAGCACTGTTAAAAGGTGTCACCGTGTAAATCTGATTCTGTGGTAGTGGGATAATTTTTCTAAAGTATCAAAACAATTCGAGCGCATTTTCTCAGTTTTAAGTATGTGATGTATGTTTTGAATTAAAATATCAATTTTAAATAAAAAAGTTTGAGTTATATCAGTCGCACTATATGTTAGATTCATGTGTGGTTGATTATTACACATCACAAATGACTTAATCATTGTTTTCCTAAAGTATAAACAAAATCTGAGTGTGTTTGATGGGTTTTTAGTAAATGACACATTTTTAACTAAAATGCCATTTTTAAACTGTAACCACACACTTTGAAACATATTGGTCACATCGTGTATCAGATTGAAGTGTGTATGATTCATACACATCACAAATGACTTATGAATCATTATATTAAAGTATCAAGATAATTCATGTGCTTTTTCTCAGTTTTCAATGAGTAACACACATTTTTAACTAAAATGTCATTTTAAACTAAAAACACACGTTTTAAGTCATACCAGTTACACCATATATCAGATTGAGGTACAAATGATTCATACACGTCACAAATAACTCATGGATCATTTTCATAAATCATCAAAACAATTTGAACAAGTTTGCAAAATTTTGAGTATGTCACGCGTCTTTTTAACTAAAAACTAAAACCACACATTTCAAGTCATACTGGTCGCATCAGGTATCAAATTGAGGTGTAATTGATTCCTAAACATCATAAATGATTTATAGATCATTTTCTTAAAGTATCAAAACAATCTTAATGTGTTTTCTTGGTTTTTAGTATGTCACACATCTTTTGAACTAAAATGTTAATTTTAAATAAAAACACACACTTTGAGTCATATCAGTCACACTGTGTGTCAGATTAATATGTAGTTAATTCTTACATTACACAAATGACTTAAAAGATTTTTTTCCTAAAGTATGAAGATAATTTGAGTGTATTTGATGGGTTTTCAGTGAGTGACACACATTTTTAACTAAAATATCATTTTTAAAAGTGAGAACATGTTTTTTGAGTCATACCGGTCACATTATCAAATTGAAGTATGGTTGATCCCTACATGTCTAAAATGTTTTATGGATCGTTGTCCTAAAGTATCAAGACAATCCGAGCGTGTTTGCTCGATTTTCAATGAGCAACACATGTTTTTATCTAAAATATCATATTTAAACTAAAAACACACATTTCAAGTCATACCACTCACACCATGTATCTGATTAAGGGATGAATTATTCATACACATCATAAATAACATATGGATCATTGTCTTAAAGTATCAAAACAATCTGAATATAAATTTTCTCAATTTTGAGTATGCCACACGTCTTTAACTAAAAACTGAAACCACACATTTCGTGTCATACTTGTCACACCATATATCGGATTAAGGTGCGGATGATTCCTACATGTCACAAAATACTTATGGATCATTATATTAAAGTATTAAAACAATCTAAATGAATTTGATTAGTTTTGAGTATGTCATTCATCTTTTGAACTAAAATGTCAATTTTAAATTAAAACACACACTTTGAGTTATACCAGTCACACCATGTGAGAAATTAATGTGCGGTTGATTCCTAAACATCACAAATGACTTAAGGAATGTTGCCTTAAAGTATCAAGATAGTCCAAGTGCTTTTTTTTTTCTAGTTTTTCAATGAGTGACACATGTTTATAACTGAAATGTCACATTTAAGCTGAAAACATGCACTTTGAGTTATATCAGTCACAACATGTGTTGGATTGACATGTGGATGGTTCTTAAATGTCACAAATGAATTATGGATCATTTTAATAATTAATCAATACAATACAATCATGTTCTATTTTTTTAGTGAGTGACATATTTTTAACTAAAATTTCATTTTAAACCAAAAAACATCCATTTCAAGTCATATTGGCCACACCCTGTATCTGATTGAGGTACGACTGATTCCTACACATCACAAATGATTTATAGATCATTTTATAAATTATAAATACAATATTAATGTGTTTTATCAATTTTAATTATGTCACACATATTTTTAATTAAAACGTCATTTTTAAACTGAAAACACACATTTCACATCATATTGGGCGCACCGTGTATCATATTGAGGTATAATAGATTCCTACACATCACAAATAACTTATGCATAATTATACTAAAGTATAAAAACAATATGAATGAATTTGATTGGTTTTGATTATGTGATGTGTGTTTTGAAATAAAATGTCAATTTTAAATAAAAACACACACTTTGAGTCATACCGGTCACATCGTGTGTCATATTGATGTGCGATTGATTCTTACACATAAAAAATGAATTAGAGATCATTTTCTTAAATCATGAAGAAAATATGAATGTGTTTTATATGTTTTTAGTGAGCGATGCATGTTTTTAACTAAAATTCCATTTTGTAAAACTAAAAACATGCACTTTGATTCATACCGATCACACTGTGTATCAGATTGATGTGAGACTGAATATTACACATCATAAATTACTTATTGAAGAAACTTTGTGATAAATTATTTTAACAATGTTTTATTTTTTTTTATTTTTTTGACAACTAACCTTTTTATATAAGAATATTTTTTTCATCCGGGAATCAGATCCATCTACATGATATTCAGCTCATCAAATCCAAAATAAATAGAGGAAGAAATTGTTGTTTGCTGGAAGTTTGACTTTTCTGTAATCAGAGAAAGAAAGAAGTTTCTAAGTAAATAAGTCGTATTATTACTGAAGAGGATTGTTGAATAAATTGAAGTCGGGAGTGATAAAGTTTTCATACTTTCTAAACTAAGTCAGATGATGCTTTGTTGATCATAAAGTTCTCACAAATCATGAAAACTTCCATGATAAAATATTTTGAAGAAATGGTGGAGAGGTTTGAATAATTTCAAAGTTGTAGTATGTAGATTCCATCATAATGAGATATCCATCGTAATGGTAATTCCATCGTAATGATAATTCCATCATACTGAGAAGGATACAGAATTCAGATTCATTGATAAAGAGACAAAAATCAGATTCATTGAGAAAGAAACAGAATTCATATTCATTGAGAAAGAAACATAAATCATATTCACTGAGAAATAAATAGAATTCAAATTCAATGAGAAATAAAAAGAAATTGGATTCACTTAGAAAGAAAAAAAATTCATATTAAATAAGAAAGAAACAGAAATCAGATTCACTAAGAAAGAAACATAATTCAGATTCACTGAGAAAGAAACATAAATTGTATTGAGCTGATTATGAAGAAGACTAAAAAAAAATTCCAGAAGTTTTATGAAGAGTTGGAGAGGTCAAACTTGAAATTCAAATTTTCATAAATCTTAGATAAATTTAAGGAGGTTTGAAGAAGTCAAAGATGAAATTTAAATGTGATAGATTTTCAGAGATCTTGAGATTTGAGTAAGTGGGTAAAGTTTTCAAGTTTCTCGATTTTTCTTTTCAAGCCACCTATAAATAATTACTCAGATCATTCATTCATTGTCGACCTTTTACACAAGAGGAAAAGGTGGAGCACTGAAGAAATCAAGTGAGAGTCATTACCATCCATAGATCTCGTAAGGAGGATTAGACAACTGAAAATTTGATTGAGTAAGATCGTATTGAGTCGATCAGATTGAGAAGATCATATTTAGTCAACCATATTGAGTCAATTGGATTAAAGAAGACTGTATTGAGAATTTGAGTAGAGTTTGGGTTTTTTATATTGAAAATGGGTTCATCATATTGAGTCCATCATATTGAGAGAATCGTATCCAGACAGATTGTATTCAGAGAATCGGATCCAGAATCATCATATTGAGAAAATCAGATCGAGACAGATTGTATTGAGAGAATCATATCTAGACTCATCGGATTGATAAAATCAGATCTATCCAAATTGGACTGAGGATTCAGACAGAACAATTGCGAATCAGTTTCAACAAAGTCTTTATTCTTTTTTTTGGATCAATTGTTTTGTAAGAGGACATTTTAAAATGACACGAGTCAGTATAATATTTTTTATTAAGAGATAGAAGGTGTCTTATGGGAGTTGGCACAAATTGTATTCACTTCTTCATAATATTGGATTTCCATAGACCTACGAGAGTGATTATGGAAAGGATATAGGTTCACACACTGAGTTTGAACCTTGTAAATCTTGTGTGATTTACTTGATTTCCTACTTTTTCATTCATGAGTATTTAATAAAAGTTGATAAGGAAATAAATCTTAACATGTTGTAGGGGTTAAGTTTTGAAAAGTATTAAAACTTATAAAAAGAGAACAACAGATTCAACCCCCTTTCTCAGTTGTTATTTGATCATTTGGAACTTCAATTAGTATCAGAGGGAAGGTTCCTTTGTTAAATCCTTATCATAGATAATATCAATTCTTTTAACAATAGAGGAATTTCTACATTTTTTGGAAAAAATTATTATGAATGAAAAAATAGGATTATTCCTTATCTCCTATTTCTTGGCCTAATTTTTTTGATGCTGCTACTATTGGGTTTCCACCTATTGAGAAAGATGCCTCAATGACCTTTACTAATAAGATAAATATAGAATTTGATGGAAATTCTAGAAATGATATTCTTATGTCCTTATTAGAAAATATTTATCTGAAGGTGATGGGTCTCAAAACTTCAAAAAGTACAGGGATAAGATGGAAAGTGTTTTTTAAGGGAATACAAAATTTAAGGAAGAAAAGCTACAAATTTGGTATAGTAAATATGAAGACATCATAATTAGAGATGAAGAAACAATTGATGAATACCTCACCAGAATAAATGAAATTGTTTGCAATATCATAGGATTCAAATATGTATTGTAAGATTATATAATTGTTAAGAAACTTATGAGAAACTTTCTAGATAAGTTTGATTTTAAAATTTATTCTTTAGAAGATAAGGATGATTTATCTCTTGATGAATTGCATAAATTTCTTGTTTCTTATGAAATGAGGATAGGTTTAAAAAGAATTTGAAAGATGAAATGGATTTTTAAGCTTTGAGAGAGATGAAAATACAAGATGTTGAAGAATATGATCCTCATTATTCCTAAGATAAAGAGGATGACGAGTTGAATAAAAAAAATAAAGTCTCTTATATACAATAACTATCGAAGAAGAAGAGGAAAATATGAAGGTAAAATTCCTCTTAAATGTTTTGAGTGTAGTGGAATCAGATGTTTTTCTATGAATTTTCCTAAGAATAAATTTGGATAATATTGATATAATTCTGATGAAAAACCTCGATGGAATAAGTGGAACAAAAATGATAAAAAAGAAAAGTCTTCCAATAGATACAAGAAAATGTTTACTAAAAAAAGAAGTATGTTGAGTAAAAAAGTCAAATCAGAATCAACTGACAACAATTCTTATAAAGATGAAAGCTCAGAAAAATTCAAAACCTTCATTGAAAAAGTTGATAAAACAAAATATTTCTCATATTGAAGAAGGTGGTGAATAATCTTATATAGAGTATTAGCTCAGAATAGAACTTGTTTTATGTCTTGAGAAAAGAAAAACTCATAAGAAATAAATTAGATTAATAAATAAATATCGTGAATAAGTGTTGATGGAAGAAAATATGTCATCAAGTAGGAGGATGAATACATTAAGGAGATTTTAAGTTACACACTTAGAATTGATTAATAGGGAAATATGATTAAAGGTCTTAGTAAGAAGCTGGAAGCTAAGAAATAAGAGGTTAACAAGTTTTAATAAAAAATTATCGAGTCCAAAAGTACCTTGATGAAGATAAATGAAAACTTCAACAAAGCTTTATAAGTAAAAGTTTATACTTATAAATATGTTGTGAAGGATTAATATGAGAACTAGGTGAACTCATATCTTACCAAAAATAATGTTTCATCAGATTCTTTTAACATTTCAAGTTCCATAAAAAAGTATTGGAAAAGTTTGGGTTGATAAAGGATGCAATAAACCTTTCAAATCTAAAAAATTAGATAACTCACTCAAAAGAAAAGGTGGTCCACATCCCGAGTATGTTAGAACTGAAAGAATTTTCCAACCTCAAAAAAGTTTCAATAGAGAAATATCTTATTTCAATAGAAAATCAAGATTTAATGGTTACTGTTGGTGTTGTGGAATCTATGGGCATAGGGCTTATACTTTTTGGCACAACTTATCTTTACCTAGAAGAAGGAAGTACAAAAAAATGGCTTATACCAATAAATATTTATTGACAGATAATATATCTGTTGGTAAAAATGATCAATTCCAACAGATATTAAGTTCTATTGGTGTTGATTTTATATACCAACACTTGTTGTTACCAACAATTATACCTATTGATATTTATCATTTAACACCAAAAAATCTTTTACCGACAATTAAATCTATTGGTTTATCATATCAATACTAAAATTTTGATATATGTATATTATTTTCAATAAATGTTATAAATTATAATTATTTTAATAAAATCATATAATAATGTGTTTTTATTGAAAAATTATATATTTGTGATATATAATATATATATCTGATATAAAACTGATGATAAATGATTATAATTTTTTAAAACTCAAATAAGATTGATTGTACACTAGAAAAAACTAAAAAAATAAAGTTACATATATATAATTTCATTATATGTATATAATATACTTTTTTTATTTAGAATATATATAAATTTAAAACTTTTTTATTTATATATAAATTATATATAAATTTATTATATAACATGATATTTTTTTAAATTATACCAATAATATGACTCTTTCTTAAATTAAATGTCTCAAACCACAATGTTCACAACACCATTAGCATTTTTATTGTGAAGCTCTAACCCGATTAATATAATTTTGTATTGCTAAATTGTGTGCGAGGTCTCTAAAAAATGTTTATTATTATTATTTTTAATTTTCCTCCCTGATATCACCCCACCCCATCCCCTTCTTGTTCGTGTCACGCGCCCCAGCCAGGAGGATCCCTGACCACGTGCCTCCCTCCTCCTCCAACCATGTAATCTGGCCACATGTCCTTATGATTCTGCTCATGGTCTCCCCAGGTTAGCATTTCTTATCCTACACTCTCTTCTTCTTTTTTCATTCCAATTTTCCTTCTCTTCCTTGCAGTGCATGTGACCCATTTGAACCCTAACCCGATTTTGGGTATTTTTTTATTGTTGATGGTTAGGGTTTATGAGGCTCGATTGAGGTTCATTTTAGCCATGTTTTTTGAAGGTGTTTCGTGGTAGTGCATAATATGTTCTTTTTATCTTCATTTGTTGAAGTCATTTTAGGAATTGGTAGTGCATAATCTCTTTTAGGGTAGTGCATAATATGTTCATTTTATCCACATTTTAGCCGCATTTTAGCCATGTTTGTTGATTCTTGCTCAGTGCTGAACTTCTCTAGCTATGAAGCATCAGCATCCGGGTCCCATAACATCGTGTAACTGACACTCCCATCATCCATGCTCACATCAACCTTCCTCCCACCGAACCATCAGCCTCTATGCACTTCTGCATCTTTCCTATCCTTTAACTTCACCAGGATAACACCCTGTGGCTGATTCTCACAAACCTTGATGGAGTCAACTGGACCAATATTCACTCATTCCTCTTCAATGACTAATTCAAATTCTGAATTTAGATTCACATCAGATCTCACTTTATCAGTATTAAGCATATGGAAAAGGATAACAGTATCAGGAATCGACAGATGAGAATCATCACAGACACCCCATGTTCATAAATTTAATTAGTTAAAATATACATAGCAGTTGATATCTATATTGAATTTAATTTATATATTGAACACCACCATGATATATTTTTGTGATTAAGTAGTATTTGTGTTTCATGTTAATACCAAAGTTTATTTTAGTATTTGCAATTAATTATTGTATATGTTATTTGAAAGGTAGTTTCATCGTAACTTTTATATGTTTTTTTAGTTGTTAAAGAATGTTATACAACTTAATTTTTGTTCCCATATTAATGGATAAATTTTTGGATATTGTTATTTGAAATTAGAATAAATTTAGGACTTCTCATTATGTCATACATAAACCACATACATATTGTTAACTCATTTACATGTTTTATCCTCTTCAAAGGGTTTATTGCTATGTTAACAATTTAATATTAGAAGAACTCAACATAAATAAGTGGAATCATAGAGAATTAATTATTATTTTTTAAAATTAGTGTTCATGATGTGTTATAAAATGGATATTAATTACCATACACATTACATGGAAGTGGATTTATATTTTTAGGTTTGCTCTGAATCTTGTTGATGCAATGGATATGTTGTGATTGCACAGATTCACTTGAGGTTGATTCTTCAATTTTTTTCTATTTTTGTGAGAAATTTCCCTAAAATTCATATTAATTGAGATGGTTATAGGCCATGCATGGTCTTTTACAGGTGTTCATGTTGTTCAGAATTGAATTGGATGACATTAGTAAAATTATAAAATACAATCAAAGTGAGTGAAGAGTTCCATGTTTCCAGATATTGTTCCTTTAATGGTAAGGCTTTATTATTCCTTTTTTATTTTTTCATATTTGGATGCTGGTAAAAAATATTTTATCTGGTGGTGTCTTTTATTAGAATCTTTGTTCAAATTCTAGTGTTATATTATTGTTTAATTTTTTAATTTACTGGAGCATGAGTTCTGTGTTTTTTTAATATTATTATTATTTTTAGATTTACAATGGAATTGAACCTGTATATGTTTCTTCATGTCAGGTGAAGTAAATATTATGCAATAACATTGATTGGTATTTTAAGCAAGTAGCCATACATGTTAAAAGGGAAGTATTTGAAAATGTAATTGAACTTGTATATGTTTCTTCATGTCATGTGAAGTAAATATTATGCAGTAGCATTTATTGGTCTTCTAAGAAAGCAGCCATACATGTGAAAAGGGAAATATTTGACATCACCTATGTGAGTAGCACTCAGACAGTTCTACAGTGTAGTTTTGGGAAGCTGGATTCATGGCTACACAATATACCTTGGGTCAATTTATATGTTACCACTTTTCAAGAAGATTGAAAGTAAATACTTTTCCCCAGGTACACCATACCATTTTTTTCATTTACATCATATAATGAATCACTTAGACTGTTGGAACATTATTATGATGATATACTTTTATTAAATTAGAAAACTCTATTATGATGATGATATACTTCTCTTGAATTTTTAAACATAAGGTCCTATTTGAATCTTCTAAATTGTATAATTTTGTTTATTTTCAAGTCATGAAATAATGCTGGACCAATTGGGAAATGAAGAGGGTTCATGCTCATGTTCATGACTTACATTGATTCTAGGTAGCTTTATACTTCAGAAGAGGAATTGAAGCAATTATAGGAAACGTGATATTTTTAAGTAGGCGAGTTGATTTTTAATTTCAATAAAAAACAATAAATTTAAAATTGAAAATAAATAAGATATGGAAGGAATGTGAAAGTCTTAACCAGGTTCATGGAATTGTAGGGGGGATTCCAGGGGAGATGTGGTATAATTCATTTAGGCTACTTCAAATCCTATTAGAATCTTAGTGTTTATGAGATTGACACTTAATTGACCCTTGATTTCATTTCATTATTTTCAGAATTATCCACAACACATGAAGGGTAAGTGCATCTTATGAATGTTATTATATTATTTTTATTTTTAATGTATTAGCTATTTGGTTTTATCCTGGTCAATCATATGCAGAGGAAGGATTCCAATTATAGTGAAGTATATAACTCCCATGGGGTGGGTGTGGGAACAAAGAAGAGGGAACTCACCCTTTTCTAATCCTTGCTAAATTAGACTTCTCAAAAGGTGGTGGAGGGAGGCTTAAAATATGTTCTTAGCCACCTCTTCAATGTTTGGGCATGCCCACATCTATATCATAAAGGAGAATCAATTATATCAATGGATTATGTCCTAAGTAAGATTTTTTTGAAGTGTTTCCACTAGATGGGAATATTTTTAGGATTATTCAAGTAAAAAATAATTCATAAAAATATTGGTATTATTATGATATTATACATCTAAATAGATAGATTCATCGTTAATCAAAATTAGAAACTGGATTGCTTTAAACCATAGTAAAGTAGTGTTCGGTTTTGGATTGTTCTGAAATAAAACCCCATTTTTATATAAAATTTGGTTCTCTTATATTTAATTGAACTTATTGTATGCTTTATTTCCCAAACTATCATGGGATTGTACTCTTATGTTACTTATAAACTGTTTAATGACATGAATACTACAAATAATGACATGAATGGTAAGGATTTATATAAAATGTTTGAGTTTTTATCTTATGCTGTAGAAAATTATGCATTTACAGCTGTCCAAACAACTTAAAAACCTGCTTCATGTGGCCTGTGCAGAACTGCTATAGGTGGTTTGACATGGGAGAAACAAACTTATACATGACCCCACCCTTTTTCTGCTTCAATATACTTTCTCAGAAATCACAATGGCCATTGAAAATACCAACTATCTTCAAAAAGGGCACTGTAACAACTCTGTTGGCAACTTCACTGTACTCAGGCGCCTCAATATCAAAGTTAACTACACTCCCATTCATGGAACTCTTGATGTTTTTTGGATCTCCCCGTTCATTGTATGAAAAAAGTACAACACAGATGATGCTTCCAAAGCCAACCCTAGTCCATCGTTCTTTGGGGTCATCACCAGGGACCATAATGAAGTGATTATTAATTTCATTTATGGGCCTTGTAGACATTAGACTTCCATCAAGCTTAAATGAATGTCTGCTTTCATTATTTTTGTCCACACAACTAATCAAAAGAATTGAAATGAGGTTTGGTTCGAATGTGATTCGACCACTATTGTATAGGCAGCGAGGTTTGGTATCATTTATATTTCATGGAAGATCACTACAAGATGGTCTGATTACATGAATAAGTTATCTACAATAAACTGCATAATAACTCATACTTTTTAGGAATCTGATACTCTTGATAACAAATGAGTTGTACAAGACGCCCACACTCATGCTGATGCGCTCCCTCTTGATCTATTACATATTCTTGAAAAGACAATTGTAAAATTCCTTCTTTCCATCTGATGCAACTTTTTGTTTCATTTATAATAAGTGTTGATGGGCTAATTCTTTTAAAAAAATAAAAAAATATTTTTTTGTTGCAGGTGTAGCTTGGTGGACTTGATGTTGGATATCGATCGAATTCTGCAGCCATAGGGGATTGTGGTTGTTTAGGACTCCCTTGAATTCATTATCAGAGTTGCCCATATTACACATGTTGTATGTCAAACTGCATCCACACATGTAAAGAAACCTGGATGTCACGGTCACATCCAAAAAAAATTTGGAATCTCCCATGAGCCTCTCATTGAAAAAAATATAGTTAGCAGTTTCTTGATCCCATGTATTATTTGTCATCATATTATAATTTTTTTTGATATGTGACTATAATAGTAAATTGAATCAGATTAATCAACACTATTATTGTGATCTTGTTATGATTCTAGTGACTCGTAATTGACCCTATAGTAATTTTATAAAACCTATTTTAAATTTTTATATTAATTCTATTTGAAATGAATTTGAGTTTGACTATTTGATGATTTATAATCTTCTTTATTGTTTCCAGTGTGAGATAAGGGAAGATATTATTTAATTTACAAGTGTATGAAAAAGGAATTGCTTACATGAGTGGTGAACCATGACAGTGGCAATGCTTTATAGAAGTATACTTTTATCTATAAGCACAAGTGTGAGAAAAGGGACCTGTAACAAACATAATGGGACTGTCTTGGTGAACCATGTCATTGAAAATCATCTCCCAGATGTCTACTTCCACCCACAAGTATAATCGTAAGAAAAGAGACCTAGAATAAAGGGGACCTACTTACATGCGTGGATTTTGTTACAAGCGTGGGGGTGGATCCTATTGGGGTGGATCCTATTTGAGGGGGATCCAACTTGGGGGGGGGGATCCTATTGGGGGGATAATGTTTTTGTATTGATTCGTGTTGTAATGAATTTAATTATTAATATAATTAATTTTTTAGGTTTGAACATGTGTTAAAATATTTTTTGGTTTAATAATTAAAACAAATGTATTATATATGATAAATTAATAAATATAATATGGAATTTTATTAGAATTTTTTTTTATAATTTTTATTCAAAAATAATTTATAAACAAATATTATATGTTGGTAATATTATTATCAAAAGATTTTTTTTTCACTAGATATATTAGTAAACACTTTAACCAACATATATATTATCTTTTGGTATTATTATAATTACAATAGAACTATTTTTATCTGTTGCAAAAAACATTTAGTGATAGAGTTTTTACCGACAGTTTAGTAACAAGGACATATATGTTGGTAAAATGTTTTACCAACATAAAATGCACTTTTACCAAAAGATATTCCCCTATTGGAAAAAGTGAAATATTTTGTAGTGAGTTTTGAGAAAAGTGGAAGAAATAATGAAAGTAGAATGAGAAACTTTCATAACTTATAAAAAGATGAAAAAATGAATTCTCAAGATGTTAAAAACATGCCAATAAGAAATCAATTTGAATGTCTGGAGAAATTTTTTGGAAAATGTGATCAGGCTAGTCATCATGCCAAAAGTTGTATGACACTCCTTCTAGAACAAATTTCTAATGATAGAAAAGAAAAGAAATCAGAAAACAAAAATGTTGAGGAAAGAGATTTTGTTGTTGAGATAGCTTTGAATCCAAGTAAAAGGAAAAAACCATGGATACTTAATAGTGGTTGTTCTTCACATATGATAGGTGATATAAGAATCTTGAAACATATTGAAATTCATGATGGAAGAGCAGTTACCTTTGGTAATGATAGTTCCTTAAAAATAAGAGGAATCAAAACAACTGATATTGAAGTTGAAAAGTTGAAATCTAAGGAAGTTTTATTTTTTGATGGGATAAAACATATCTTACTCAGTGCAAGTCAGCTTTGTGATGATAAAAAATAAGCTGTTTTTAGAAAAGATTTTTGTATCATTAAACGTGTGAAAGATGGAAAAGTCATTTCAAAAGGAGAAAGAACCAGTGGGAGTTTATTTCAAATAGAATAATTCAATAACTCTTGTTACATTAGTGTGGAAGATGAAAAAAAATTGTGCCACCAAATACTTGATCACCTTGGACAGAAAAGTATGAAAAAACTTTATAATGTTGATGTTGTTTGAAACTTTACAGAATTGAAAAGAAGAGAAGAATATGTTTGTATAACTTGTCAAAAAGGGAAGATAACTAACAAAAGTCATAAACGAGTTGAGATTAAATATACTAGACCACTTGATCTTATTTATTCTGATTTATGTGGGCTGATGAGACATCAATAAAAAAAGTAGATTTATACTTTATCACTTTTATTGATGATTTCACTCAAATAAAAAACATCATGTTTATGAAGAATAACCAGAGAATATCAAAATGTTCAAATTCTTCAGAAAAGATGTTGAGAAAGAAATGAGGGTTTTCATAAAAAGGTTGAGAACATATAATGGTACCGAATTCATAAGCAATAATTTTGAAACTTATCTAAGAAAGCATGGTATCAAACATTAGTATAGTGCTCTTTATAATCTACAAAAAAATGGAGTAGCAGAAATACAAAATAGAAGTTTGGTGGAAATGAGAATAAGTATGTTAGCAGAAAACAAACTTTCAAAGTTATATTGGAGAGAAGCTGTTACTTATATTGTACATGTTCAAAATATATGTTTGTTGAGACTGGAAATCAAATTAACTCCTTACGAAATGTGGCATAACAAAAAAATCTTCATTGAAATACTTAAAAGTTTTTGGAAGTCCATTTTTCCCAAAAATAAAAAATTTGGATTTGGGAATGTTTTATGAGAAAGATGAAGAAGGAACTTTTATGAGTTATTCACCAAATGGAAGAAGTTATAAATATTGGAAAAAATGTTTACAAAAGTTGGTGGAATCATATGATGTGAAGGTAATTGAAAATCAAAGTTCCTTAACAAAATTTGCTGAGAATTCTAAGGAGGATAAACTAGAGAATTCAAACAATAGTGAAAGTAACTCAAAACATCCTTATCAAGACTCACAGGAATTGTGTGATGAGGAATTTGAACTGGGAAAGAAACTTTGAAATTACGTACCTTACAAAAAAATGTTGAATCCAAAAACATTATTGGGAATTAGAAGGATCCAGTTCACACAATAAGAAAGTTGATATTAGATAATCAGACTTCACTTACCTCAAAAGTTTAACTAGAATCAGTTTTAAAATCTATTCAACACAAAGAATGGGTGAACTATATTAATTAGGTGTTGGATCATATTGAGAAGAATGAAACATGAGAACCTTTTTCATGAAAATCAAATAAAAATGTTATCAAAACCAATTGGGTTTATAGAAAAAAGTTAAATAAACATGGAGAAGTTTCAATAAATAAATTAAGTCTTGTTTGTAAAGTCTATGCATAGGTTTTTTTAAAGATGATGCCTTGGACCAAAAATACCAAAGCATAAATATTATATAATAAAGAGTTTACAAGAGTCTAAAATATGGAATCATATTACAATATTTTTCATGAAAAGGAATAAGATAAGTAGGGAGATCATCTAACCAGGTAATGTCTTGATTTAAACCCATGTTGGCCAGAGCATCTGCAACCATGTTTGCTTCATGATAAACAAGAGTGCTGATGTAGTTGATATCGAGAAGTGAACGGGTGCAGTCCATCCAACGGGTAGTAATCGACCATGCAAGATGTGTTATCCCATTCCAAATCACTTTCAAAATGGTATTCAAATCACTTTAAATCAAAAGATTGTTCTAGACAAAGATCTTGGTAAAGGCAATAACATGTATCAAACTCATCATTTCAGCCTCAAGAGAGGAGGCAATTCCACATCTACCCATGAATCATCCAAGGATCTGACCGTGGTGATTATGGAAGATAACACCACAACCTGCAGGGCTCAGATTGCCTTTGGAGGCACCATCTACATTTACTTTAATTCATCCAGGAAGAGGACCTCTCCAGAACACTTACAAAGTGTGCCGAGGCTGGAAGAAATTCCCATTAATCTGAAGACATCGCAAGATTTTAAATTCCTGCATAGTATTGTTGCAATGTCCCTTTTGCATCGAAGCAACTTCACGTATGGAAATAAGGATCTGCATCCAACCTGTATTTTGATTGAATGAGTGATTGTTATGAATAATAGCATTAATGTTATACCATATCACATAGTGGAACTCAAAAATTACAGCAAGAAAAAGGTTCTTAATTTTTTGAGAGCCTTCCATTTCTACACATTTCTTTAGTTGAGATTTTATAGAGTCAAGAATCATCCATCTAAAATAAAATGTGTTAAGAATATAGTTCTAAAGAGAAGAAGCAGCAGCACAAGAAATAAAAAGATGGTTAACATCTTCTCTGTGTTGATTATAGAGATTTCATTTAGAACAAAGTTGAATTCCAAAATACTGAAGGCAACTAACTTTTGGGAATCCGTTGTGAGCAAGACATCAGATAAGATTGAATCTTGAATGATTTATCCAAGGCTTGTTAAAATGTTTTATCCAACTAAAATAAATTTCATAATTACAAAAATAATGTTTATAATAATTTTTTTGAGTTAAGTATACCATTTTGAGCAGGCTACCAAATTAAGAAATCATCAGTGTTCGAGAAAGAGTAGTTGTCAATGACATTCATAATAGTTTTAGGGAGATGCTCATGTTGAGAGTTTAGAATATATCTAATTGAGTAGTTGGTACTCTCAGGGGTTTGATCGAGAGGAATCATAGAAATTAAGGTCATGCCAGTCCAGTTATCCAATCAGAAATTCATGGAGGAAGCCCTGGAAACCATCCATCTAGAATTTTTCATAATACTGGATAAGGATTGTTTGATGGATGGCCAGATAGAAGATTTAATGAAAATTGAATTTCCCTTCTTACGTTTTTCAAGGAATCTATTTTTGAGGAAATCAATAGAATTAGAAGTTTTATGAAGAAGGTTCCAAGTGAGTCTGGATTGAAGGGTTTCATTAAAGTTCTTAAGATTTTTAATGTCGATACCACATTTTTCAATAGGCTTGCAACAAGTTGACTAGGGGACAATCACATGTTTTATTTCTAGAGTGCTACCATTCCAAATAAAAATTTTATTGTGGTGTTCATTTTTTTTTGATAAAACCAACCAGCCATTTATAGACCATCATGGAGTAAACCATCTTGTAAACAATAGTGTATTTGACCAGGAATTTCCTACCTTCCATATAGAGAGATTTTCCTTTCCAAGAAGAAATATGGTGAAGAAATTGGTCAACTATGGTGGAAAAGTGGAAATATTTGGGTCTACCCCAAAAAACGAGAACACTAAGATAAGTAAATTGGAGAGATTGTTCTTTAAAACCTAATTAACTGATAATGTTACATTTTCTACTAGGAGGAAAGTTATTTAAAAAGAATATGTAGGATTTGTTACAACTAATTCTTTGACTAGAAACTTCTTTATAGTGAGAGATAGAATTTTTGAGGTTAAGAATGTTTCTTTCATCACCTTGAAAGAAAAGGATGATGTCATCAGCATATAGCAGGTGGGTAGAAGGTGGAAGGAGTGAATTTTGAAGAAAATTCTTCCCCAGTTATAAGATTAAAAACTATTAGAATGTTTCTTTTAGTTGTCACTCATCGGAATTACAAAGTTTATCAGATGGATATAAATCCAGCCTTCTAAAATGGTAATATTGAGGAAGAAGTTTACATTGAACAACCTTGTGGGTTTCTAATTGATAAGGATGAAAACAAATTTTTTACATTGAATAAAGCATTGTATGAGTTGAAATAAGCTCCAAATTCTTGGTATTATAAACTTAAAAATTGTTTGATAATATTGATCCTTTGTAAAGGAAAAGTTGA
Organism: Viscum album; assembly: GCA_963277665.1. Taxonomy (NCBI): domain Eukaryota; kingdom Viridiplantae; phylum Streptophyta; class Magnoliopsida; order Santalales; family Viscaceae; genus Viscum; species Viscum album. The sequence goes on from OY728143.1 coordinate 69,236,955, forward strand.
TAACAACTTATATGTAAAATATATTGACTCCAGATCTCTTATTTTAATTGTTTTTATGGATGATATAATTTTTTCTAGGGATAGAGAAGATGTTTGAAAAAAAAAAATTATGAAGAAATGAAGAATAATTTTGAAATTTATATGTAAGGAGAATTAACTTTCTTCCTTGTCTTATAGGTTCAAAAAAAGAAAAAAATATATTTTCTTATCATAAGAATAATATTCCATTGAATTTTTAAAGAAGTTTGGGATTGAAGAATCCAAAGAAGTTTCAACTCCTATTTCAGTGAGCACAAAGTTGAGTAAATATGAATCTGGAATAAGTGTGAATATGAAAGACTTTTGAAAGATGATAGGAAGTATTATATACCTTATAGCCTCAAGGCCTAATATTTTTTATGTTGTGACTTTTTGTTCCAGGTATAAAAGTAATCCAAAATAATCACATATGTTGGAAGCAAAGAGGATTATGATATATGTCAAAAGAACAAATTCACATGTTTTTTTATAAAAAAGAAATAGTGAGATGAAGTTTCATGGTTATAATGATGCTGATTGGGTTGGAGATTGTAATGATAAAAAATCAACCTCAGGAAGAACATTTTTATTGGGTGAATTTTGTGTAAGTTGTCATAGTAAAAAAAAAGTTCAGTAACTTTGAGCATAGTTAAATTTGAATATGTTGCAGTTAATCAATATTGTACTCAAATGTTGTGGACGAAAGTTTAGCGAGAATATTTGAAAGTAAAAGTTTCTAAAACAATATTCAAGATCAAAACACATTGATATAAAGTTATACTTTATAAAAGAGAAAGTTACTACTATAAAAGTTTTCCTAGAATAAATTTCAACAAATTATCAGATTAGTGATATCTTTAAAAAAGAAATGTCGAAATAAAGGTTTGTGGAATTAAGGCCACAAATTCATGTTCAGCCTCCTCCCATGATTTCCTAAACCATATAAGGAAGTACCCCTACCGCTCTTTGGATTATTTTGATAAAGGGGGAGAGAAACTAACTAATTTTTTAAATTGTAAGAAGTTTTTAATTATCTTTCTTAAATTAATATGAAGTTGTGGTTATCAAAAAATGGGGAAGAGAAAAATAAAATCGAGAGTAAAAGAAAAGTGATAGAAAAAGAAAAATGGAAGAAAAAATGATAAAAGTTAGGGGAAGTTTATCTTTACATGGACACAAAATTTTCTTTCCATCGAGGGATGAAAATCATTCAAAAACATTAATTTATCAAGTAGTGTGGTGTCAGGACACTATCTTTTAATAAAGGTTATGTTTCAATAAAATTCAAAAACTTGAGTTTAAAAAAGTTGAGTTGTGAAAAAATTATGAGAGTTGGAAAAGTTGTTAATGAGGGTTGTCAAACAAATTAAAAGGAGGAGATTGAAGAAACTTTTTGATAAATTAGTTTAATAAAGTTTTTGTATTTTTTTGACAACTAACCCTTTTGTATAATAAAATTTTTATTATACAAGAATCCGATCCATCTTCCACATATTCAAATCATCAGATCCAAAATAATTGGCAGTAGAAATTTTTTTTTTCTGGAAGTTTAAATTTTTTGTAATTAGAGAAAGAAAGAAGTTTCTAAGTGAAGAATTCATATTATTATTGAAGAGGTTTATTAAAGAATGTGAATTTAGGAGTTAGAAAGTTTTCATACTTTCTAAACTAAGTCAGATGATGTTTTTTTGATCATAAAGTTCTCACAAATCATGAAAATTTTCATGATAAAATATTTTGAAGAAATAGTGGATAGGTTTGAAGAATTTAAAATTTATAGTATGAAGATTCCATCATAATGGGATATCCATCGTAATGAGAATTCAATCTTAATAGTGATTCCATCACACTGAGAAGGATAAAAAAATTATATTCACTAAGAAATAAACAAAAATCATACTCACTAAAAAAGAAACTGAATTTGAATTTGCTAAAAAAGAAGTAGAAATCGGATTTACTGAGAAAGAAACAGAATTCAGATTCAATATGAAAGAAACAAAAATTATATTCACTAAGAAAGAAAAAAAATTCTGAGTTACTAAGAAAGAAATAGAAATCAGATTCACTGATAAAGAAATAGAATTCATATTCAATGAGAAAGAAAAAAAAATCGTATTGAGATGATTATGAAGAAGACTAAAAAAAAGAAAATTCTAGAAGTTTTATGAATTGTTGGAAGTGTCAAACTTGAAATTAAATTTTGTATAAATCTTGAATAAATTTAAGGAGGTTTGAAGAAGTTAAAGTTGAAATTTAAATGTGAGATATTTTCAATGATTTTGATATTTGAGGAAGTGGGGAAAATTTTCAAGTTCCATATTTTTCTTTCTGAGTCCCCTATAAATACTTCCAGAGATCATTCATTCATTTTTGAAATTTCACACAAGAGGAAAAGGCAGAGCGATGAAGAAATAAAGTGAGTTTCATTACTGAAAAAAGATATCATTAGAAGAATCAGATAACTAACAGTTTTTTAATGGATTAAGCAAAGTCATATTGGGAAATATTGTATTGAGTCGATCATATTGAGAAGATATTATTCAGTCAACCAGATTGATTCAATTATACTAAAGAATATCGTATTGATAATTTGAGCAAAGTTTGAGTTTTTTAGATTGAGAATGAGTTTATCACATTGAGTCCATCATATTGAGAGAATCAGATCCAGAATGATTGTATTGACAAAATCGGATATAGACTCATCGTATTGAAAAAATCAGATCCAGATAGATTGTATTGAGATAATCAGATCTAGACTCATAGAATTGAGTAAATCAGATCTATCCAAATCATATTGAGGATTCACACTGAGTAATTGTGGAGCAGTTTCAAAAAATTCTTTATTCTTTTGTTTGGATCAATTATTTTATAAGAAAACATTGTAAACTAATGGGAGTCAGCATAATCTTTCCTATCAAGAGTTATAAGGTGTATAATGGTAGTTGGCACAAGTTTTATTCACTTCTTCATAATAGTGGATTTTCATAGACCCACAGGAGTGGTTATGGCAAGGATGTAGGTTCTCACACCGAGGTTGAACCTTATAAATCTTTTGTTCTTTACTTGCTTTCCTATTTTTTTATGAATGAGTTTTTACTAAAATTTTATAAGGAAATAAATATTAATAGGTTACATGGGTTAAGTTTTGAAAAGTATTAAAACTTATAAAAAGAGAACAACTGATTCAACCTTTTTCTCAGTTGTTATTCGATCCTTTGGAACTTTACTTATGGATAGTTTTACTAAAGTATCAAGATAATTTGAATGTTTTTTTTTCAATTTTAGTGATTGATACATGTTTTTAACTAAAATGTCATTTTTAAACTAAAACCGCACATTTTGAGTCATACCGATCACACCATGTATCAAATTGAGGAGAGTTTAATTCCCACATGTAAAAAATGATGTATGTATCATTTTACTAAATTATTGAATTTTTTTTGAATGCATTTTATTCGTTTTAGGTAAGTGACATTTATTTTTAACTAAAATTTCATTTTTAAATAAAAACACATACTTCAAGTCATACTGGTCACAACAGGTGTCAAATTGAAGTACAGTTGATTACTATAAATCATAAATGAATTTTGGATCATTTTCCTAAATAATAAAAATAATAGGAATGTATTTGATTGATTTTGAGTATTCCACGCTTCTTTTTAACTAAAATTTCATTTTTAAACTGAAAACACACACTTTGAGTGATGCAATGTGTCATATTGATGATGGTTCATTGTATTAAATTATCAAGATAGTTGGAGTGTATTTTCTTATTTTTCAGTGAGTTACACGTTTAAAAATAAAATAAAATATCATTTTTATATTGAAAACACCCATTTCAAGTCATACGAGTCGCACTATGTATCAGATTGAGGTACTACTGATTCATACATGTCACAAATGATTTATGGATCATTTTTCTAATTTATCAAAAAAATATGAATGTGTTTGCTAAGTTTTGATTATTTCACACATCTTTTTAACTAAAGTTTCATTTTAAAATGAAAACACACACTTTGAGTCATCTGTAAACTGAAAACACACAAAACTGAACATTAAAAAAATCAAATAAAGAACAAATATCTCTATGAAGAGAACAAATAATACATAAGTGAATCATCATTTTCAAAGACTTTATCGATAATTTATTTTTCTCCAAGCATTTTATGCTCTTTATAGATCACAAAATGGTTGGAGAAGAATCAATTCTCAACAAAATCACCTCTTCACGATCTCATAGAAAATTAACTAAATAAGTAGTAGATAAAAATAATAATAAAATCAATTAAAATTAAGTAGATAAAATGATGATAAAATTAACTAAATAAGTAGTATTATGTCAGCTCTTCATGTTTTTTGTATACATTTTGACACTATGTATCCCACCCATTTGTTTCTAAAAAAATATATTTCCTATTTTGAATATGTGGATTGTCAATAGTCCTAGTAGTACTGAAAAAGTATAAATAAATAAACAATTAAAAAATATTTTAAACGAAATTGTAATTATCATTTGAAATACCACTCTAGGGATGCTTGTTTATTGATGGAATATGATATATTTCATAAATTTTCAAACATAATAACCATAATATTTTCCATTAGTTTGTTTCGAACACTATAGAAACATTGAGAAAAATAATTCATTTTTTATATATGTTTTCTTAGTGAAATATTATTATATATACCATAATACTTATCCACTTGTAGAATTTGATAGGCTTTCTATGATCATGGACTGTCCTCATGCCATGATTTTGACAATATTTAAGCAAAACCCTATCATAACAAAATTATCATTAAAACACAATTAGAAAATCTATAAATTGAAGTTTATTTACAAAATGTTACATATAGTATAATATAAATTGATAAACTCCATCATGTGTGGTTGATTTGTTGGGTATCCATGAAAATAATCCAAAAATTTAACTTGTATAGTATCCAAATTGATTATAACAAGCAATCAATACTCCCTAAAAAATCATAAAGGATTAAATAATGAAAGGAATGAAAATTTATTTGATATGATTAAATTGTAGAGTTTTACCCCTATCACGACCCGTCCCAATGGGGACCACGTCGTGAATCCCCAAGCCCGCCTCCAATAGGCTAGTGGATGGTGACTAACACTGAGTAGGCATATCACTAACATGGGAGAAATTTCTTAAGTACCTGTACACACGCACACATCTCCAAGCCCATAAATGCTAAAATATAAAAAACCAGTAAGGAGAAAAATACATGCATAAAACTAACCCAACCAACAGAGTATGACAGAAATAAGTACGGAAAGTAAACCAGGTCAGAATAAAAGCCCACAAAAAACAAGATCCTACAAACTAAAAAGTCCAACCTATAAGCACAAAGAGGTACTGGGACTACTGCTCATGGCTGTAGAAACACATCGGCCTGTAGGGAACTAAGAAAGCTCAGTTCAGTACTGGTCCACCCTGGACTCTGTCAAAAGGCCGCTCATCTATACAAAACACGACACATGCGGGCAAAGACCGTGTAGGGGTGAGTATAACAATACTTAGTAGAGGACCCCTAAAACCACAAAGCAATACACAAAGTAAAGGTACAGTCATCTCTACACAATATTTTTCTTATGAATATACAATAAGAGAAACAGAATCCAGATATACTCAAAACCCAGACCTGTGGTCTAGAGATAAGTCACACAACCGCATACCCCCTCTAGGTATTTAGTTTGAAGGTTCCACGAAGCACTCATCAGAGAGAACTCACTCTACGAGTTTGATAGCTCTAATTTCATTCATCTGAGAAATACTATTCGTCAGGAAAAGCCATGAGAGATAGATACACTCATTTCGGGAGAACGCACTCCTGAGTGGGGAAAGATCACGATACACAGACTAGGATCACTTCCAGGGACTTGCCGAATACCGCGGCACATCTGGACTCACTTGCTAAGTAGAGGATCAGTGTTCTATAGGATTAGTCACGTCGATACCTGACTATACCTAGGGTCAATAATGGATAAAGGATCTCGCTCCAGGCCTCTCGGAGGGGTACCTGACTCTATCTTAGAAAGTCCTGCTGAAGGGATCATACTTCTATGAATGGAAATGATACCTAACCTTCAGAAGAATGAGAAAAAGGGTAACTAACACAAACAAAACCTATCCAAGGAATGGTGGACAAGAAGATCAATCCATGTACTGAGAAGTACATGGTGTGTAGAAGTCACACATTCCATTTCTTATAACCCCAGGTACTGCCCATGTACAATGACCCTTTTCGTAAGGCTTGTCGTTTAAAACACAACTACACAGAGTGTATGAAGGATCACACACCATGTCAAGGTATCTGGGATCCGCTCTATGTATGCTGGCCATGTGCCCATACACAGCCTCAACCCATGTATGCCAACCCATGTAATCGATACACAGGGTGACCCGCGTTACATGCCTCGTATGGCCGTGTGGTGGAGTACATGGTGTTTACTCTACCCTGTGTCTGTGTATCGTTCGATATACATGCTGAGACCCATGTAAGGACCCACACTCTGTGTGATAGTGGTCACATGTCGTGTCCATGCTTCCTGTCTCTTGGGACTCCAGCCACCGCTGGGTGGGGTCCACATGCTATTTCTCCCTGGAGGCACGTCGTGTTCTTCATCGCATGCAGTGCGCAAAACCTAGCCACCACCGTTGGTCCATACGGCGTGTTCATCATGATACACGCCGTGTGTTCCAAAAATTTCAAGAATTGCGAACCTGTTCCATGGTGCCTCGGGTACTCCTTCGATCTTTGATCTGGCCATCCAATCACAACAAAACTCTAGATCCTAGGTTGTCTCAACATCTCAAAGATGTTTCCATTATTTTCGGGCTTCCGATCGGCCCCAAAAACAAGTTTCGATCCACCCGCTACGAAGAACACGAAGAACGCGGAGAAAAGATAAAGAATTCCAATAAACCAAATTGAGGAACGAACCTCCATCATCATTCATCACAACGTTGATAAGCTCCCATTAGAAGGATTAAGTAGGGTGAATCAAACCATAATCCAAACATTATCACAAATCAATTTCCCAAATCAAAACCCTGAAATAAATGGAAAATAATAACCCTCTTACAAGAACGCGCGATCCGCAGATCAACCTGTTCGTGGGTTAATCTGTGTTCATCATTAAATCAAAGAACGAGAAAACAAAAGAAATCAACAAAACCCCTACCTCGATTTTGTTAAAGAAATATCATCACACCGCATTCATTAGCAAGGTTTGTCGAATCCAAGATGCGTCGATCGATCACGTCGTCGTCGTCCTCCAAGAATCCTCTAGGGATGGCTCCTATACAAAGCTCTAGAGGATTCTAGGGAGTTCTCCAAGGTTATGAGTCTAACCCTAGACTTATACTTATTTAAATAAAATAAGCATCACTGCATTATGGAAACATTTAAAATAAAATAAATTTTTAATTCATTTTATTTTCTTTAATAAGTCCAAAAACTAAATTTTGAAGTTGATCCATGTCGATCGATGTTACACCCTACCTAATGTAAAGTCGCTGTTCTGAACGCAACAGTGCCCTCAGATTTCTGATCGAGGCATCCATTTAAATGTAATTCCACTTTTTTAGGAAAAACTCTTGTGTGCACTGTTTAAAAGTTTAATTTATTTCAAACATTTATTTCGGGCACTCCGGGCCTCAGAATCACATTTCGTCAAAAAGTATGGTCTCAAAATAATTACATATAATATTTAAAAATAATACATGGAAAATCCGATACATTACATTATCCCCACCTTAGGGATTTGAATCCTCGAAAAGCTAAAACAAGAGGCTACTCAAACAGACGCGTGTACTAGGAATGGATCTGAGCCTCCCACTCCCACATGCTCCCGTTATATCACCAAATGCGAACCAAGGGATTTGATTTCCTAGGAAGGATCCTCTCCTACCGATCCTCGATCTCTATCGAGTAATCAGTAAAGGTCACTCCATCCTCGATGTCCAGCTCACCCGAGTCGATGACATGCGATGGGTTGTGCATGTATCTCCTCAGTTGTGACACGTAGAAGACATCATGTACCCGATGCATTTACAGTGGTAGATCTAAGTGGTATGCCACCTCACCAACTCTGTGCAGTGCCTGGAAAGGTATGATGAACCCCAGAGATAGCTTTTTTCCCTGGCCAAATCTCCACAACCCTCATCGAGGTGCGACCCTAAAGAAGACATGGTATCTCTCCTAAAAATCTAGAGGTATCCTTCCGTTGTCAGCATAATACTTCTACCAGATTTTTGCAGTCTTCATCCGCTCCTAGATGATCTGTACCTTCTCAGTGGTACCTCACACCAGCTCAGGACCCATAAGTGTTGACTCTCTGGGGTTGGTCCAAAAAAGAGGTGTCTGATAGAGTCTCTTATATAAAGCCTTGTATGGTTCCATACCAATGGTGGAGTGGTAGCTATTATTTTATGAAAACTCCACTAGTGGTAGGTGGTCCTCCCAACTGTGACCAAAGTCCAAGATACATGCTTACAACATATCCTCCAGAACCTGAATGGTTCTCTCCCTCTGACCATCTATCTGGGGATGGAACGTTGTGATCAAGCATATCTAAGTCCCAAAAGCCTCCTGAAATACCTCCAAAAAATGGGATGTAAAGAGGGAATCTCAATCTCAGACTATTTTTGAAGGGACGCCATGAATCCAAACCATCTCTTGCACGTAGAGGCATCCTAGGCTCTCTACGAAACTCTTCTCCCTGATGGCTAGGAAGTGGGATGACTTGGTGAGTCGTTCAATAATCACCCATATAGAATCATGACCCTTGGACATCCATGGTAATACCATCATGATGTCCATAGATATTACATCCCACTTCCACTCTAGAACTTCCAGGGGTGAACTAACCCTGCTAGAACCTGGTGCCCAGCCTTCACCTGCTGGCACGTAAGGCATCGAGAAACAAACTTTGCTACTTTATTCTTCATACTTGACCACCATAACTGATATTGGAGGTCCTGGTACATTTTTTCCACTCCAGGATATACCTCCAAGGGGGATGTATGAAACTCCCTCAGGACCTCCTTCCGCAATGCCACCAGTACAAAAATGCATCCTATGAAGAGAAAAACATGCTCCCCACCTTGCGAATATCCATCTGAAGCATGTCCCATCGATAACTGAGCACGTAAAGCCTCAAAGTCAACATTACCTACCCGTGTCTCCCTAACTCACTGTAAGAGTGGAGGGGAGACAACCATCGACTGAAGGTAAGCTGCATCCTATCTATCCATGAAGGATAACTGTAACGAGGCCAACTATTCTGTTGCCTCACTCAAGAGCTGCGACCTCAATCTCTTGATAAGAGTATCTTTTACCTTGTTCCCCTTCCTAGGATTATAGATAATCTAAAAATCATAGTCCTGGAGGAACTCTAGCCAACACCTCTGTCTCAGATCCTAATTCTTCTATGAGAAGATGTATTTGAGGCTCTTGTGGTCAGAGTATAAAATAAATCGCTCGCCCATAAGGTAGTGTCACCACATATTCAATGCGAAGACTACCAATTCCAACTCAAGATCATGGGTCACATAGTTCTTATCATGAGGTCTATAATGGCATGAACCATAAGTAATCACTACCTATCTATACATCAGGACACAACCAAGACCAGTCCCTGATGCATCACAGAAAAATATGTACTCAACACCTTCCTACAACAATCTCAAGATCAGGGTGCTCATCAAAATTTTTCTCAACTGCTCAAAATCCTATTGGCACTTATCCATCCACATGAAGGGTTTCCCCTTCCTGGTCAAGGACATCATCGGTGCTGATATCCGGGAGAAACTAGGAATGAATCTTCGGTAATATCTTGCCAACCCAAGGAAGCTCTATACCTCCATCATGCTCTGAGGTGGATCCCATGATAACACTACCTATACCTTGGATGGGTCCACAACTACTCCATCTATTGAGATGACATGTCACATAAATTGGACCTCCTGAATCCAGAACTGGCACTTCTAAAGATTCCCATAAAGCTGGTGCTCTCGGAGTACGTATAGAACCATCCGCAGGTGTCTCACATTATCCTCATCTAACACCGAGTACACAAGGATGTTTTCGATGAAGACCGCTACAAACCGGTCTAAATACGGCTGGAGGATCCGGTTCATAAGTCCCATGAACACTATGGGGGCGTTCTTCACGCCGAAAGGCATCACCAAGTACTTATAGTGACTGTAGCGACATCTGAATGCTGTCTTCAGTATATCTGCATCTAGTACTCGTAATTGGTGGTAACCTGATGAAAGTTCAACCTTAGAGAACCAACGTACCCCTATTAATTGATTGAAGAGGTCATCGATCATCGGTAGTGGATACTTTTTCTTCTCCATCACCTGGTTTAGGCGCCGGTAATCCACGTAAAACCTCGAACTCCCATCCTCCTTCTTGGAACACAAAACTGGGGCCACTGAGGGCGAAATGACAGGTCTTACAAAACCCTTGCTGTGAAAATCATCCAACTACACCCTCACCTCACAAATATCTACGGGATCCATCCGATATGATGGTGAGGAAATCGATGATGTCCTAGGGTGTAAGTCGATACAGAAGCCGATCTCTCAGCAGGGAGGTAGTCCTGGAACATCTTCAGAAAAGACATGCTTGTACTCTGCCTCTACTGCTGGGAACTGGAAGCTCACAAAATCTACTTCTCTAAGGGTAAGTCTAGCCAACTCATGAGTGATCGGATGCACCATCTTATACATGATCCCATTATGTTCTTCCTAGATCTCATTTTCATCAACAAAGGAAAACCTCATCCCATCATTGCGGACACACCACACTCTTTGCCTAAAGTAGTTAATCTGGGCATAGACCGAAGATAACCAATCCATACCGAGAATGACATCATAAGGCCTCAACACTACCACCAAAAGGTTCCAACCAAAACTCTCACCTCCAAGGGTAATATCACACTGTCTGCAAAGGTGCGTGATCATTGAGTCTCCTCCCGTAGGTGTATCAAAGCATAAGGGTTGAGTCAAAAGCTCTACCAGAATCTCAAGGTTTTGCACAAGACATGTGGTGAGGAAGTAATGACTGGAACCTCTGTATATAAGTAAGAAAAATAAGGTAGAGAAGACATAGATCATACCTCAAATCATCCTTGGATTCCCTGGGTCATATGCCTCGATTGCATGTAGTTGTTCCCACCCCTGTCACCCAGCTCCCTAAGCCTAGTGCGGACCTCCTGGGGGTGGTGGTGGAAGTAGGTAGAAGTGTCTGCCACCACCTGTAGCTCTCTATGCTCCTCTACCACGTCTTCCACCTGGTGGGTCTATCTGATCCACTCTATACCTCTGCCTTGGTGGTACATTCACCATCTCCCTGTCAGCAGCCTGACGGGTCGAACAATCTCTAGTGATATGTCCCCTACCGTCGCACAAGTAACATCGCCTCTCCCTAGGCTGACTAGAACTAGCATGAGAGCCCTAGAAAATTGATCCCCTATCCCGGGTCCTCTTGTGACATCTCCCACATCCTGATCCCTGTGCCTGACATTGGATCCCTGCTGCCGAGGTCTCCGCACATTTCTGCCTACTAATGACTGTCGTGGGCTGTCTCTACTTTTCGAAGAATATCTCGATCACCAAGGACTGCTCAAGCACTCCAGCATAAGTCAAAATTAATAGATGCATAACACTATCTTGGATGTACCATCTTAGACCTCGCTCAAAGGTATGAGCTTTGGAGTACTGATCCCTGACCATATCCATTGAGTACCTGGAGAGGTTGGTGAACCTCTATGAATAGTCATCCACCATAAAACTACCCTATTGGATATGAAGAATCTCATGGATATGAACTTATTTTAGTATAACTAGAGATAACTCCTCCCTAAAGAGTTTCTCAAACTCCATCCACAAAAGAGTGTCCTCATCATGAGTCTGTGTGGTTAGACTCCAGTATCGTCTCGCTGAACCCTGAAGAAGGATCGATACTAGGATCACCATATAGTTCACTGGTGTCCTCACTAGAAGAAAAACTCTGGTCACTGCCTCAAGACAGTCCTCATCCACCTAAGAGTCAGGCTCTCCTTGGAACCTGAGGGGTATCTATCTCTGGAACTCATGGAGCGTGCTTAGCCTGCGACCCTCGTCTATCGGTACTGCAGGTACCACAGGCTGCTCCACTGGTGGTGGGATAACTAGTGCAAAACCTAGAGGTAACTCATAGGGAAATGGTCCCTGTGTCTAAGACTCATCACTGAGGGGGTCATCCTCATGATCGCACCACTGAATCCTAGCAGGTATGCATCGCGGAGGCATCTTGTAAGGGAACAAGATGTACCATGGTCAACGAGTATGTTTGGATAGCCGACACAAAGGACATGGAAAAAACACCTCATTCTTATATGATTCATGTACTATTACTCTACTTCCCCGAAACTAGTGTTGTCATGTACCAAGTCTAAAAGCAGGTTATCAAAGTCCTGGTGTATGGATACATCGGCCACCCGCACCAACACTGGAATCTCTGGTCTGAAATCCGAGCTCGAAACACTTAACACTATTTCCCCAAACCAATCTCACATAATCTTGGTCCTAAGGTAGAACCGACCTCTGATACCACTCTGTCATGACCCATCCCAGTGGGGTCCATACCACGACTCCCCAAGCCTGCCTCCAATAGGACAATGGCTGGTGACTAGCACCGAGTAAGCATATCACTAACATGGGAGGCATTTCCTAATTACCTGTACACATGCACAAACCTCCAAGCCCACAAATTCTGAAATGTAAAAACCAATAAGGAGAAAAATGCATGCATATGACTAACCCAACCAATAGAGTATGATGGAAATAAAAGTATAGAAAGTAAACTGGGCCAAAACACAAGCCCACAAAAAAACAAGAGTCTAAAAACTACAAAGTCCAACCTGTAAGCACAAAGAGGTACTAAGACTACTACTCATGGCCATAGGAACACCTTTTACTTTAGGGAACTCATAAAACTCAGTTCCGTCCTGGTCTTCCCTGGACTCCATCAAAAGGTCGATCGTCTGTACAAAACATGACACATGCGGGAAAAGGCCATGTAGGGGTGAGTATAGCAATACTCAGTAGGGGACCCCAAAAACTACAAAGCAATACACAAAGGAAATGTACAATCATCTCTACAAAGTATATTTATACTAAACATATAATAGGAAAAACACAATCCAGATATACTTGAAACCCAGACTCGTGGTCTAGAGATAAGTCACACAACCGCATACCCTTGCTAGGGATTCAATTTGAAGGTTCTACAAAGCACTTGTCTAGGAGAACTCACCCCATGAGTCTGATAGCTCTGATGTCGTTCATCCGAGAAATACTGTTCATCGGGAAAAGACATGAGAGATAAATACACTCATTTCGGGATAACACACTCCTAAGTGGGGAAAGATCACAATACACAGATGAGGATCACTTCCAGGGCCTTGGAGAATACCACAAATCATCCGAATTCACTTGCTAAGTAAAGGATCGAAGTCCTGTAGGATTAGTCACGTCGAGACTTGAATCTACCTAGGTTCAATAATGGACAAAGGATCTCTCTATGGGCCTCTCAGAGGGATACCTGACTCTATCTCGGAATGCCCTGCTAAAGGGATCATACTCATGTGAATGAAAACGATACCTAACCCTCATAGGAATGAGAAAAAGAAGCACTAACCCAAATAGAACCTTTCCAAGGAACATTGGACAAGAAGATCAAGCCATGTACCGAGAAGTACACAACATGTAGAAGTATCACATGCCATGTCTTCTGACCATAGGTACTGCCCGTTTACAAAGACCCATGTCGTAAGGCTTGTTGTGTAAAATGCAACTACATGACGTGTAGGAAGGATCACACACTGTTTCAACGTATCTGGAGTCCGCTCTGTGTATCCTAGCCATGTGCTCGTAAATGGCCTCAACTCATGTATACCAAACCATGTAATCGGGACACAGGGTGACCCATGTTATTGGCCTCATATGGATGTGTGGTGGAGTACATGGTGTGTACTCCACCCCGTGTCTATGTATAATCTGAGATACATGCCGAGCCCCATGTAAGGACCCACATGCCATGTCCACTCTTCCTATCACCCGGGACTCCAGCCACCATTGGGTGGGGTCCACATGCCATGTCTCCCCGGAGGCACGCCGCGTTCTTCATCGCATGCAGCGCACAAACCCTAGATGCCGCTTCCGGTCCACACGGCGTGTTCATTGAGATACATGCCATGTGTTCTGGAAATTTCCAGAATTGCGAACCTGCTCCGCCGCGCCTCGAGTACTCCTCTGGTCTTCGATCCAACCTTTTAATCACAAAAAAACTTCAGATTCTAGGTCTCCCCAATGCCGCAAATCTATTTCCACTGTTTTTGGGCTTCTCATTGGCCCTAAAAACAAGTTTTTATCCACCTACACAAAGAACTCTTGAAGAAAAATCCTCCTTGTTTCAAGCCAATTCATCATTCACCATCATCATCGCACCTCTAATGGGTTGTCGTGATGTTCAGTATCCAATTTGGGATCGTTTTGTTGTGAAATGAACTTGCAATGATCCATTGTTCGTCACCCCGTGAAGAACACAGAGAATAAAGGAAGAAATACAATAAACCAAATTGAGGAATAAACCTCCATTGTCCTTCATCATGATGTTGATCCGCTCTCATAAGAAGGATTAAATAGGTTGAATCAAATGATAATCCAAACATTATCACAAATCAATTTCCCAAATCAAAACCCCGAAAGAAATGGAAAATAATAACCCTCCCGCAAGAACGCGCCATCGGAAGATCAACCTGTTCATGGGTTGATCTGAGTTCATCTTTAAATCAAATAATGGAAAAAAACCAAGAAAAAAACCCCCACCTCAATTAATTTGAAGAAAAATCGCCGTGGTACGTTAGTTTGCAAGGTTCATTGAATCCGAGATGCGTCGATCGATCGTGTCGCCGTCGTCTGCTAAGAATCCTCCAGGGTTGGCTCCTCTCCAAAGCTCCAGAAGATTCTAGGGAGTTCTCCAGGGTTATGAGTATAACCCTGGAATCTTTCTTATTTAAAGAAAATAAGTTTCACTGCATTATGGAAACATTTAAAATAAAATAAAATTTTAATTCATTTTACTTTCTTTAATTAGTCCAAAAACTAACTTTTGCAGTCAACCCGTGCCGGTCAATATTAGGCCCTGCCTAAGATAAAGTCACTATTTTGAATGCAACAGTTCCCTTGGATTTCTGATTTGGGAACCCGTTTAAAAATAATTCCACTTTTTCAGGAAAACCACTCACGCTCGCTATTTTAAAGTTTAATTTATTTCAAACATTTATTCCGGGAACTCCGGGCCTTGGAATCGCACACCGTCAAAAAGTATAGTCTCCAAATAATTTCATATAATATTTAAAAATAATACATAGAAAATTCGAGACATTACAACCCCTGTATCATGGGTAATAAGAAAATTCCATCATCTGTAAGTTTTTTTTCAAACATTATGGCTAGTTTTTACACCATTACTAAATATTCCTCTTCTTCAAATGAGTTTTTTTGTAGAATTGATGCGAGGAATAATGATTTTAAATGTTTGTTTATAGGATTTTACCTTAAAATAGTATTGATATATACACCTTCAAAAAATATGAATATTATTTAACTTTAATTAATATAGTATATTAGATATTGAACAAACAAATTATGAAAACACACCTCATGTATAAATTTACAGCTGAGACTCCTAGTCATCCATGCTAGAAGATTTCATCTACATTCTCAAGACCAATAAAGTCTTTAATGGCCTCTATATATATTTTTAATTAAAAATCAATGATGGTCATATCACCATTTTTGAATTTTTTATTCACATAAACTTGTAATATTAGTACATGTGAAAGTTTAACTAGTGAGGTAAAGGTACTTCATAAAGTTTTGATCAATTGGTTGATCCTTTAGATTTTTTTTGATTCGAACTATTTTTCTCCTTTATTTTTTAAATTTGTAATAATATTCTCTAGTTCATCCCTTTTTTCATTAATTTTTAAAGGTTTTTCATAAAAAATAAATTGGAAAGGAATACCACCTTGTAGACATGTGTTTTCACAAGATCAAACGATCATACTACAAAATTTCATTTAAAAAGTTCATCTATGTTAACATCCATATTGTCAAGGGGAATATATAGCTTGGTGCTAGACGCATGAGCTATGTGAATACCCACACTCATATAAACTTTTGTAAATACTTTGTTGTGTAGAATATATCCTTGGATATTGTACATTGTACCCCTGTCAAGAAGGCGATGGGTGGGTGATGATAGATATAAATCCCAATCATTTTTACCCTATATAATATCAATACAAGAAAGGTATAAATGTATGACTAATTAATATTTCAAAGAAACAATTATGAAAAAATCAATTACCTCTAGTAAGGAATACCTTTGAGGGAAATGGGTCACTTCAAAGCTAGGGGATATTTATGTGGTGGTTTTTGTTGTGTTGTTTCTTCTATTTAATGACTTACCATGACATTCTCTAACAACTTAGACTACCAGTTAAGTTTTTATTAGTTATTTGTGTCTACATATCCTAATTGTTTTTTATATTTATCCTCTTGTGAATTTCTTTTCTCAAAACAATTTTTAGGGCGAAACTCTAAAACCCACACCTCTGACATGACTATATTGTTATGGCTGCTTCAAATCCACTAAAAATAGTTGTTTATTAGGTAAAGATGACGATGATTCTTATGTCCAAATTTGATACAAAATACAGGAAAATAAGTAATAATTTTTATTAAATAATGATTAAAAGTAGAATAGTTTTTTATTATTTAATACTTACACGTGATTACCATACTTTTTATGTGTTTTCATTTATTAGTATTCCATCTTTAATTAGATAAGCCACCTTCCATAGAACGTGATGTGGGAAGGAAGTGGATTTGGATTTTGATTCATCAATCTGAATATAAAAAAAGGAACATAATTATGTTGTTATTTTATTCCACATAAAAGTATTACTATAGATTTAAAATACATACCATTTTTTTTCAAGTGAAGCATACCCCATCCTTGATTTATGGTAGGGGTATGTTGGTTTTGATGCATGCTATTTATTTCAAGCACTCAATTATTGTTTCATAAACTAACAATTATTAATTGAATTGATTAATACATGTATTTTAAAGTAATGTATTACCAATCATAATGTTCCTAAAAATATGCCTCCTCATGACAACCAATGAATGAATTCCGTGTTTCTTGATTTATCATGTGTGCATACTTCTATAATGGGTGAGAGTTTACTTTTGCTTCAGAATCCCTAAGACGGTGATTTATAAGAATTGTTTGAAAGACTCTATAAACCATTACGGTGACCATTAGTAAAAATTTCATTTGGAAGTCATCTAGTATAAATTAACTCTACAAGGGATATTAAAGAGAAAATCAAAATTTCATTATTTGATCTTTTAGTAAAATAAAAAAAGTATATCATAATGTTACGATAATATCTTTTAAAATTAGTGTCTTAAACACAAGAACAATAATATTCCATGTATCTATATCAATTGAAATGTGCATTCAAGTGGTGTCCCTAATGTAACTAATGAAAATGGAATTTTTAGGGTTGATAAGATAGTCATGTGCATTCTATCAAAACTCAAATTTGATGCCTCTGTTTCTATCCTTAATAATTTTTACTAATCGCATCACTCTAATATGTTCATGTTTTTTCTAGGATAGAGGTTTTTCACCTTCTACCATTTACTTAGCTTCAATATCATCAATATGTTATTCCTTGGGATTGGTATCATTAACATGTGGAGAAACTTGTTGTTCCCTTGTATTAGGAGCATCTGTATGTTGAGAAACCTATTGTTCCTCAGGATTGAGAGCAACAACATGTAAAAAATCCATTATCTGCATAAGTGGTTAAATATTTAATTTATATTATATAAATTCAATATTGAATATATAATAATATGAGGTAACACAATGTAAATTATAAAAAATATATAACCTGATTATTGAACTCACTTTTTTCCCTTAAAGGTTGATGTTATTTAAACCCTCTATCAAGTAACTAAATCCCCTCATTGTGGTATCCTATAACATATAAGACCCCATCTACATTGGGACCACTTCAAAATGATTGTGATGTCCCAATGAAAGGGCCATCCTCAGTTGAATTAATATCCAATCCTGTAGTGGTTTTGGTTGATAAAAAATAATTGACCACTTTTTATTTATAGACTTTGGGACATAAAATACTTATACTGCATATGATGACATTATGAATGGTTCATGATTGTACCCTTCCTTACTAAAATCCACTTTCATAAATCCCAATTCATCGATTTTAACATCACTCATGTTATTAACCTACTTACATTGAAAAATAATCCCTTTGAATGTTGTATAATTCAAATCCCATATTTGTTCGATGATGCCAAAGTATGATATATTTTCATAAATTGGATTTCTATCCTTGATACTAGATAAATGTATCTATTTAACCACAAGTAAAATTACACTATTTTTAACGGTATTTTTTTCATCATGTAACTTTTTATAGAAAGTATAACCATTAATTACATAACCATTATAAAATTAATACATGCACACTTGGTTCTCTGGATATCCATAAAATTCATTTTGAAATTGAATTCAGAATTTTAGTTGACTACTTAAAATTATGGCCTTGAAAGCATCCTATAAATTGTCTATTATGTTTATTTGATATCTAAATTTTATCCCTTGATAGATTCAAATGCCTAATAATTACTTTGAGGGTTTAAACATATAAGATAACCTATAAACTGTTATTGAAAATATAAAGCTTGGACTACTCCCATTATATAATAGTTATTGCGATAATATATATTCTGAAAATTTATTCACCCATAATTGATCTAGTGTGATGAGAGTTTTGTAGACCAATTCTTTCTACATAGGATAGGTAGTCAGTACAGAATTCAACAAATTCATCAACAGTATATCACTTCATAATAAAACCTTCTGGATAACATTGATTTGTGGAATAACCTTTTAAAATCTTCATATATCATTTAATGGGGTCCATCCATCTATAACATACATAACCACATCATTGGATCTCTCTATCCAAGTGAACCATCAAGTGAACTATCATATCAAATAATGATAGTGAGAAGAACATATCCAGTTCACATAATATGACATCAATATCCTTTTTTGTAGTTAGAAATTTCATTAGGTCTATAACTTTACTGCATATATCTTTTAAAAAGAAACCAATATTGGTTAATATATAGTGGGTATTATTAATAAAAATGAAAAATAAATCCACATGCATTTGATCTTCCATAAAAAAATGACAGTCATGTGATTTAATTCCCATTAAATTTAAATTATTCCTTGACATGATATTATTTTATATCTTATGAATATGCCTCTAAAACATTTACATCACTCAGGATATTGAAAAATTGATATCTTTTTTGTCTTGAAAGAGTGTAAGAAACTAGAATAAGAAAATTTCATCTTTCACCCTTTACTGGTGCTAACTCTTCTTGTATACCCATGCCAATCTTGTAAAACCTTATAATGACCTTGACTCTAGTATCCTAGAGTAGGTGTCTACTTTATTACAATAATATAAGATAAAAGGAATCCAATCCTGAATGACCAAATAGTTTATCAGTCTTGGAAAACAAGATACATACATGTTTCTCATATTATATTTGAAAACGCAAATTAAAATATAATTTTTTTTCGATAATAACATTATTCCCTCTAGAATATCCTTGAATATCAAATATACTACACTTCATGGATTCTTAAGAAAGGAAACAAAATAAGGGTGAGCTCAAATGATCAGTAAGGGTTACGTACAACAGAATCTATCATGAATCAATAAGCATAATAAACATGAAAAGGTAAATAACTAAACATAAATTCAATTTAAATAACTTTAATATCATGGTAAAATAAGGTAGAATTAATATGGCATGAAAAATAACTGAAAACAAATTACATTTAATCAATAACTGGGAATGAAATGCATTTATAGATAATATCTTAGTGAAAATATCATGGATAATAAAAAATAAATTCTTAATTAAGGAAATGATTAATTATTATACATAATTTCTCAGGAACATGAAAATCTCTAT
Organism: Viscum album; assembly: GCA_963277665.1. Classification (NCBI taxonomy): domain Eukaryota; kingdom Viridiplantae; phylum Streptophyta; class Magnoliopsida; order Santalales; family Viscaceae; genus Viscum; species Viscum album. The sequence goes on from OY728143.1 coordinate 69,257,156, forward strand.
TGTCCAGATCTATCCTCAAGACAATTTAAATATATAGGTAGAAACTCATTTAATTTGGTCAACTGATTTATCTCATGATGCCCATCAATGCATCAAGGGGCAATATAAAATTTGATCTACTCCCATCTATACATGTCCAAAGAATCCCTCATATGTAGAATGATTTATTTAATTCATGAACTAATATTCATCATCATCAAATATCCATACTAAGTAAAGTATACAAATTTATCAATATTTCCCCAGTTAATCAAATAACTTTCAAAGTAAACACCGTATGTAAAAATGGTATACAGTTTAGAAAATAATAATATCCATCACAAAATAATATTTATATTTAATATAAATTTAATTTTTAATGAAAAACTATTACAATAAAGTGATTATTTCAAAATAAAGTTAACAATCACAAAAGAAAGTGAGATTTCACAATAAATTTTACTACTTTATGATTTTTAAGTCAAATCTTATTGAATTAAATAATTAAAATAAAAACTTAAAATACCATGAATTATGAATTAATCATTATATTAAATGTTAATAGGGGTAGTATATACACCAAATAAGAGTGAATTTTTTCATAATAACAAATAAGTCTCAATGCAATGTAAATTGAGACGAAATATCATACCTTACACTTCCTTTTGATTGAAAATTATTCAACCTCATGTATAATGGTTTTAAATTTTTTTATTAAATTACATGATAAAAATATAAATATTTTTAATATCATATATAATCCTTTTATTACATCTTATAACCTATTCATTAATAATCATTCAATATTTTCATTGTTTCGGGTGTTAATTGCTTCATTTTCTCATTTACGATTTGTCCTGAAAGTTATGGTTATTGTACATATTATATAGTTACATAATCTAAATAATAATAATAATGAAATAATTATCATATTTATACATCAATTTTAATTTTAAAACCAATCATGAAATATGATTCATAAAAATGAAGTACATTTTGATCATAGAGATGGTGGATCATATGTAGGCATGTGTAACATTTCTATTTTCCAATGATCATAATGGAAAGAAAGTAATTAAATATAAACTTTAAATAATTATAATAATATCATATATACCATATTATATACTTATATATATCATCCATGTGGAGTGTTGATGAAAAGAGAGTCACATCGCTTTGTGAAGACAGTAGTCTACATGTACACGAATGATGTCATCATCTTTGAGTGAGTGAAAAGGTAAGAATTTTTTTTGATATATTATCTTTAAATAATGATAAATATGTCATTAATATCATAATTATTTCATTTATATCACATATAATCATTAAATTTATCATTATCACTTTCCAAGTGAAGCATTAGTGAAAGACGAATCACATCGCTTCACGAGGCGGTAGCCCACCGTATGCATGGGAGATGTTATCGTATCTCATATGGAATGAGAGGTAAAAAATATATATATGATATAATGACTCTAGAGGTATAATTTTTTTATAAATATCATACATATAATTTAGTTTGATCATCATACCCAACTGTGAAAGGTGGTAATGGAAGAATGAATGACATCGATTCGAGAGGCGGTAGTCCACCGTACACACAAACAATGATTTTGTAACCCATTTGATGAAAGTATATATGGTTGTAGATAATGAAATTATTATAAAAACATAAAATTATATGGAATATACTAAGTTTATTATATCATAATTGTTTAATAATAATTTAAGGATGAGGATAAATAAATAAAATAAAGATGCTCGTTGAAGAACTTTACCTCTTCTTTGGGTATCCTCCTTAGGTTTGTACTAAAGCCTTACTAGTATTTATTTCTCAAAAAACTAAGTATTCTATAATTAGTATAGGAAATTTTTAAAATTATTTGGGAAGGGTTTGGCTAAACTAAATATTTTTTAATGTGTGAATAATAGAGGAGAGGGGGTGGCCTTTTATAAGTGAGTTGAATGTCACACTTGTAATTTTTTTTTGAAAATATTCAATTATACACATGTTCTTATCATTCAAAAAGTTTCCAAAATGTATAATTATAGAAAATAGAATATATAAGGTTGAAATATGTCAAAAAATGGGTATTGGATAATTTTATAGGTAATTTTTACCCTTATATTCTTAGTTTAACCCTCGACAATTCCACTTTTACCTTAACTACAATAATTAATTTTTACTATTTTTTCTATTAATTTTAATAAAAAAATAAATTTGTAACACCCCAAGAATTTAAAAATATATTTATTATAGAATGCATGAAACACTGAGTCTCAACAAAACACTACTTTTTTATAACCTAGTCAAGTAAACATAATATTTCCACCTCTGTGATTTGAATTTTGAAAAACTGACATACACGGTAGCATTCAGTAAGATATTTGGAGTCTGATAAGACAAAATTATTTTTTGGTGAATAGTAACATACCCTTATGAATAGTTACATACCCTTATGAATATTAATGAATATTAATGAATATTAAGTCATATAAAAAATAGAAACTTCACCCATGAATGTATAAATACAATTTAGACATCTTAAAAGTGAAAAAATGATCGTAATATAAGTATTGGTATTTTTGTATGATATAAATATATAATTTACAATTTTATAATTAATTTAATAATTTAAAATAGAAATTTATTTTAATAAAATCTAATCACAAATTGATACTTTATTGTCTCATGATTATAAGATAATTTTACGAGACCTTGATTAATTTCTCAAGGTCTTATAAAACGAGTTATAGTTTTAAAGTGGTTTTTTTTGGAATAAATTATGATTTTATTTAAAAATTATATTAAAAATATTTAGAAAATTATTTTCAAAAAATGGATTTCATTTTTGGATTCTACACGTCAAAAAATTTTTAGGGTGAATTTTTGGGATTTTTCTAAAATACTTTAATTTTTCATGAATAGTAAAAATACAGTTTTGAGTTTTTGGTAGTTTAATGACATCATAATGAAATAATAATTAAAATAAATTTGGTAAATTTTTTTACAATAATATATTACATGAGGTGTCCTAATTGGATAAAACCATGGGCAAATACCATGGCTAAGCCCATGGGTTTTCAAAAACCACTAATGAGGTGTCCCTTTGAAATTATTAAAAAACTCCCTCTATTTTTCTATAAATACCCACTCATTAATTAATTTTATTTCATTAAAAATCTATAATACTATAATATATGAAGTTATTACCTCCCTATGAGTCCTCCCAAGGTTTCCTTAATCCCACATTGTCCCAACCTTCAAGTTCTAGGAGTTACTCTACAAGGTAAGGAAACCTTTCACCCTCCTCTTTTATTCAACACTTCTTTTATGTTATCTCTTTGAATTTCCATTATTATATGTTGGGGATTGATATTATGTATTTAAATTACTGTAATTTTTATTTCCATATTATGAGATACCCCTTTTCTCTCATCAATTAACTTTATGAAATTATTAGAGACGCCGTTAGGCTGCCGAATTTTAATAAGGGATCTCTCAACTTTTATTTTATTTTCAAGTTCATATATTTTATTTTTCTATCATCACATCCTCTATCCAAATGACCACGATAACTCTAATATCATCTATATACCGGAAGTATATACTGTGAATGGAAGAACCATCATCAATATTCTTACTCCCCCCTTTTATTTTTATAAATGAAATCAACGTCCATGAGGTTCCAATTTATAACCTTCATGGAAGACGAAATTTCGTTCTTAAATTTCTACTTTTTTACTGATCATGAAACAATTTTTATGTTTTAAAAATAATATAATATAAGTATTACAACCTAATTAATATTTATTAACCACTATATGTACATAATATTAAATCATATGACCAAACAAGATCATAATAATCAAAATACCGCTAAAATAATCTAAGTGAATGTCATTAATATTTCATCTAATGATTCATCATAATTCCATGTAAACCAAATGATATAAATGAAAATTAAAAATTTGTGATGTTTATAAATATTATATAATTTCAATTTTGGATATTTACATCCATTCCACATGAAATCCACTACTTAAGAGCAAGTAAACCGATTATGAAAATAATGAAAACGAACACTCTGAAACGATAGAATTCAATATAATAACTTATCAATAAGGGAATAAATGAACTAAAAATAATTATTATAAACTAAATACATTTATAATAGGTTCTTAATTAAGTTATTAATGAGTATAATTTAATATTCTAGGACCTTATGTTTAAGAGCGGAACACATTCAGACTTAAGGCAAGGGTTTCTTCATCTCACTTCCATTTTTGTGAGATTTTCCATATTCACTACTCATAATTATGTATAGTGTATGTAAACTTCCCATTTATGTAACATATCATGAATATATTTATTTTCATGGTATTCAATGTATCATTTTAATATTATTAATTTTGGGGCATATGAATCGTTTGATTACAAAATGGTAAGGGTTTTCCACTGGAACTTCAATTTTCATTCAGGTAACTTTCATTGTCTAATTACCTATATGAAATTCTTATGTATTATTATGTACTCCTAATAACTTCCGTGTGAGTGTTTTATATATGTTTATCAACCAAAATCTGAAATACAAACCCGATTCAAGGGATCTTTTCGAATTGTTACCCTTTTTCAAGTGTACACCAGAATCTATTTTAAGACACCATTATTTTTATAATAACACTCATATTATCATGAAAAATGATCTTGGATAATTTATGGATTTAATAGAACAAATGTTTCTTTCCACTTTAAAATTCTCTCTAATACTTTCCTAAAAATTCTCTAAAATGATTTAGTTCTAAAGAATCTTAAGAACACTTTTACATGATTTCACTTAAGTGGGACATCATTTATCCCTAAAATATAATTTCAATGTCCTAGTATTTTATTTTCTGGGATATTCATTTTTACAAACTGATTTCATGGAAAATACAAAGGATTTTCCAAAATAACTTTTCTTTCCAAAGTAAAAAGGATTTTTCTCATCTCACTTTATCTTTTATGAGATATATTCCCTATTCACCACTTACTTCTTACATGTGGTGTATGTACTGCCCTTTGGTATATCATATAAAGAGTATACTTATTCTCATGATATTCTAAGGGATTATGATTTTAATTTTTCAAGGTGGTATGAGACACTTTTTAATGTTTAAGGATTATTTCCTCAAGGTTTTTTCAATGGTCTCATTTAAAAGTATCTTCATCTATGTCAACGTCCTTTGTTGATTCTTATGTATTATTGGGTTTAATCATTTATTATGTTATCTCCCATATTTTATTGAATGGTTTATGAATAATTTTATTATGGATGATTTATCCTAAAACCATTCACCATATTACTCATAATGGTTAGTGTTTTATGTTTAACAATTGTGGAATGTTAGCTACATTTCATATGATAGTTTCAATATGAATGTGTATGTTGCTTATTTTCACCCCATTCTTATGAAGAATGCATTGGACTTATTATGTGACGAGTGGGTACCTCTATATCCCCTCTATGTATTGGTAGGTCTAATGAGACAAATAGACATGTAATTGGCCAAGGCCTTTCCTAATATTATATATGGTTTTGGCCGAGGCTTTAATCATTTTTAGACGTCTTAGATGAGACCTTGACAAAATGTTTCAGAATGTCCAACATATGAACTTCCCTTATTATGAATCTAGTAATTGAAATTTCATGTGGTTATTAGATTAATAGAATATCCATGATTATTTTTTCATTGTGTACTCATCTCATATTCCTTTCATAATGTGTTTATTTTTATTATTTGTAAAGGCATGTGTTTTCATTTATTGACCATGTCTAATGTTTATGTTAACTTCCACTGCATTTCTTACTCTTACTGAGCATTTGATCTCACCCATTTATTATGTTTCTTTTTCCTAGTATATGAAGAAGTTAGTTATGAGTGACTTGCAGGCCTAATCTAGGAGGCTTGTATGTTTCTAAAAGAATAATTTAGTGTTTTTTTACTTTCAATATGTAATGTTAAACTTATTTATGTATCTTATTTGAAAAATCTACTAAACTACTTGGTCCTTTGGGATTTATATTCCTTGTTTATAAGAAAATGTAATAAAATAAGGTACCGACTTCGGGAAATTGGGTTCAGGTCCTTATAGTTGGTATCGAAGGAAGTTTAGTAGAAAACTTGGAAACTAGATTTAGAAAATGTAGATTAGGGGAAAAATCCCTAAGATAGTATTTGAGGATAAACATACAAGAATGTCCTAGAATCATGGTAAGGAATATATTATGTTAATATTTCTAGAAAATACATCCCTGTCTGACTACAAACAGGTAGAGGTGTCTCTGACACAGATGTACCTAGGAGTGAAAACTCCAACAACGAGTTTTGGGCTTGACTCGGGGTATCCTGATACAAGACAATGGGCATTGCTGCACTCTTGATATTGAAACTCCTAGGGGATATTCTTAGGATAATTCAAATTTTATTTACCCACCATTATGAAGGATTTATACCCCCAAAGTAACCAATGTATATGGTTCTAGTATTTACGATGCATAAATTTATGCTATGTGATATACCATGTTTAGAGTCATAGAGAGTTCATAATATTACCAACTAATATATAATATGTAATTGATTAGAAATGGTGCCTAGAAGAAGAAATGAGAACTTCACTAATGCACGAGATGCAGAGAGTAAGAAGGATCATATCTCTGATATTCTTAAGCCATCATTTCAAAGGAATATTGTCTCCCGAGTATCCTTATCATATGAGAAAATAGTATCACGTGTTGAAAAGGTATGTAAAGACTTCTTTGAGTCCTATGTATTTGAAGGGAAGAAAAAGAAGAAGATAATGGTAGGAAAAAACATGGATAAAGGGAAGAAGGGAAAGATGTATTTTCTCACATGTGATAATTGTGGAAGGAAACACCTTGGTAAATGCTTGAGGGGAAAAAGAGTTTGCTTCATGTGTGGAGAAAAAGGACACCATGCTCATAATTGCAAGATAAGGAAATAATTTACCTATATTCAATGCTTCAAATGAAAGGAGATATGACACTATGTTAATCAATATCCCATGTGTCAAGGGAATATACCCCAAATAATGATTTTGGATAATGATCAAGTTATGATGCTACCACAGATGAAGTAGAATGATTAATATTCCTAGTCAAGAATCATTTCATTTGAATATTTTGTCAGTATTGTACTGGTTGTAAGAATTATTAGATTTATAAGGATTATACTACAATACTATTTCATTAAGGATTTGAGGTCATATGGTGAATGGTACAAAGGAAAATTGATTCAGTAGAAAGTTAACCTTTTTAGAAAACACATTATTGAGGGAAAGACCACCCTTAATATATATATCTCATGTTGAGATAATGATGAAGAAATGATTGATTCAGATAAGTACTGACTACCTTGGAACTGACTATTGAATTTTCAATCATCTTATGAAGTTTACAACACTTTTGTATTTAAGGTATATATCCAATAACATGTGTCTTACTTAAGGAATACAAAGGAATGCATGTTTCTGATATGTTTTTTATGGTAATTCAAGTTATTACCATATTTCAAGAGGATATATGATGATGTTATTCACATGTTTGGAATGTGAATTTTAGAGATGATTCTTGTTGATTAAGGGTTAATGATAAGTTCATCTTGGAAATTTATAGGCCTTCATTATAATGTGTTTAATAATTATATTTTGTAAATTCTATACATTTACGAATGTTTTAAGTTGACCATTGTATGGGTTTTAGAGTTTAATGTCGTTACATGATGGTTTGGTTATTCTTCCTTGACCATGTTTTCCAATAAGAACGCGTTGTTTTGTAGTAACCTATACTTTCACCTTTCCTCTTATTAATAGAATATTTTAACTATATTCTTGATGTGGTTTTACTACAAGAAATTTTTCAAGTATCAACCATTAAATTTCGAAGTTCAATTTCAAATTTGGAGGGCAAAATTTTTGTGAGGGGATAATATAACACCCCAAGAATTTACAAATAGTTTTATTATAGAATGCATGAAACAATAAGTCTCTACAAAACACAACTTTGTTATAACCTAGTCAAGTAAACATAATTTTTCCACCTTTGTGATTTGAATTTTGAAAAAATGACATACACGATTGTATTCAGTAAGATATTTAGAGTCTGATAAGAAAAACTTAATTTTTGGTGAATAGTAACATACCCTTATGAATAGTAATGAATAGTAAATCATATAAAAAATAGAAACTTCACCCATGAATGTGTAAATTCAATTTAGACATCTTAAAAGTGAAAAAACGATCGCAGTATAAGTATTGGTATTTTTGTAAGACATAAATATTTAATTTATAATTTTATAATTAATTGAATAATTTAAAATGGAAATGTATTTTCGTAAAATGTAATCATAAATTGTTATTTTATTTTCTTATGATTATGAGATAATTTTATAGGTCTTTGATTAATTTCTCAAGGTCTTCTAAAACGAGTTATAGTTTTAAAGTGGTTTTTTTGGAATAAATTATGATTTTATTTAAAAATTAAATTAAAAATATTTATAAAATTATTTTTAAAAAATGGATTTCATTTTTGGATTCTATACGCCAAAAAATGTTTAGGGTGAATTTTTTGGATTTTTCTAAAATACTTGAATTTCTTGTGAATAGTAAAAATACAGTTTTGAGTTTTAGGTTGTTTAATGACATAATAATGACATAATAATTAAAATAAAATTCTGGTATACTTTTGTATAGTAACATATTACATGAGGTGTCCCAAGTGGCTAAAACCATGGGCAAATACCATGGGAAAGCCCATGGTTTTGCAAAAACCACTAATGAGGCATCCCTTTGAAATTATTAAAAAACTCCCTCTCTTTTTCTATAAATACCCACTCATCCATTCATTTTATTTCATTAAAAATCCATAATAATCTAGGATATGGTGGTATTACCTCCCTAGTATTACTCCCAAGGTTTCCTTAATCCTCCAAGGTCGCAACATTCAAGTTCTAGGAGTTACTCTACAAGGTAAGGGAACCTTTCACCCTCCTCTTTTATTCCACACTTCTTTTATGTTATCTCTTTGAATTTTCATTCTCATATGTTGGGGTTTGATATTATGTATTTATCTTACTGGAATTTTTATGTCTATATTATGAGATACCCTTTTTCTCTCATCAATTCATTTTATGAAATTTTAAGCGACGCCGTTAGGCTACCGAATTTTCATAAGGGATCTCTCAACTTTTATTTTATTTTCAAGTTCATATATTTTATTTTTATCTCCTCACCTACTCTATCTAAATAAAAATGATAAATCCAGTATCATATATATACTGGAATTATATAATATGAATGGAATAACCATCATCAATATTCTTACCCCCCCTTTTATTTTTATAAACGAAATCAACATTAATGAGGTTCCAATTTATAACCTTTGTGGAAGACAAAGTTTCATTATTCAATTTCTACTTAATTACTAATTATGAAACCATTTTTATGTTTGAAACAGACTATAATATATGTATTATAACCAAATTAATATTCAATAACAAGTATATGTACATAATATTAAATCATATGACCAGAATAGTTCCTAATAATCAAAATACCGCTAAAATAATCTAAGTGAATGTCATTAATATTTCATCTAATGATTCATCATAATTACATGTAAAACAAATGATATAAATGAAAATTAAGAATTTTTTATGTTCATAAATATTATGTAATTTCAATTATGAGGATTTACATCCATTGCACATGAACTCCACTACTTAAGAGCAAGTGAACTGATTATGAAAATAAAGAAAACGAACACTCTGAAATGTTGGAATTCAATATAATAACTTTTTAATAAGGACATAAATAAACTAAAAAAATTTATGATAAAATAAATTAATATATAATAGGTTCTTAATTAAGTTATTAATGAGTATAATTTCATATTCCTGGACCTTAAGTTCAAGAGCGGAACACATTCTGACTTAAGGTAAGAGTTTATTCATCTCGCTTCTATTTTTGTGAGATTTTCCATATTCACTAATAATACTTGTGTATAGTGTATGTACACTACCCATTAATGCAACATATCATGAATATATTTATTTTCAGGGTATTCAATGTATCATTTTAATATTATTAATTTTGGGGCATACAAATATTTTTATTACGAAGTGGTAAGGGTTTTCCACCCGAACTTCCATTTTCATTCGGGTTACTTTCATTGTCTAATTACCTCTATGAAATTATTATGTTTTATTATTTACTCCTAATAAAATATGTTTGAGTGTTTTATATATGTTTACCAACCACAATCTGAAATAAAAACCTGATTCAAGGGATCTTTTTGAATTGTTACCCATTTTCAAGTGTACACCAGAATCTGTTTTAAGACACCATTATTTTTATAAGAACAATAATATTATCATTAAAAATGATCTTGGATGATTTATGGATTTAATAGAACAAACATGTCTTTCCACTTTAAAATTCTCTCTAATACTTTCCTTAAAATGATCTAAAATGATTTAGTTCTAAAGAATCTTAAGAACTCTTTTTATATGATTTCACTTCAGTGGGACATCATTTATGCCTAAAAAATTATTTCAATGCACTAGTATTTTATTTTCTAGGATATTCATTTTTAAAAACTGATTTCATGGAAAATACAAAGGATTTTCCAAAATAACTCTTCTCTCCAAAGTAAAAAGGATTTTCTCATATCACTTTATATTTTATGAGATATATACCTTGTTCACCACTTACTTCTTACATGTGGTGTATGTACTACCCTTTTATATATCATATCAAGAGTCTCATTATTCTCATGATATTCTAAGGTATTATGATTTGAATGTTTTAAGGTGGTATGATACACTTTAAATGTTTAAGGATTATTTACTCAAGGATTTTTCAATGGTCTCATTTGAAAGTATCTTCATCTATGTCAATGTCCTTTGTTGATTCTTATGTATTATTGGGTTTAATAATTTATTATGTCATCTAACATATTTTATTGAATGGTTTATGACTAATTTTATTATGGATGATCTATCCTAAAACCATTCACCATATTACTCAGAATGGTTAGTGTTTTATGTTTAACTATTGGGGAAAGTTAGTTACATTTCATATGATAGTTTCAATATGAATATGTATTTTGATTATGTTTGCCCCATTCATTTGAGGAATGCATTAGACTTATTATGTGACAGGTGGAGCCCGCTATATCCCCTCGATGAATCGGTCGGTATCATGAGACAAATAGATGTGGAATTGGCTGAGGCCTTTCCCAATATGCTATATGGTTTTGACCGAGGCCGTAATAATTTTTAGACGTCTTGGCTTAGGCCTTGAAAAAATGTTTCAGAATGTCCGACATATGCACTTACCTCATTTTGAAGCTGGTAATTGAAATTTCATGTGGTTATTCGATTAGTATAATACCTATGATTATGTTGTCATTGTTTACTCATCTCATATTCCTACCATAACATGTTCATGTTTATTATTTGTAAGGGAATGTGTTTTCATTTATTCACCATGTCTAATGTTTATGTTATCTCCCACTATATTTATTACTCTTGCTGAGCATTTGAGCTCATGCATTTCTTATGTTTCTTTTTCCAAGGATATGAAGAAGTTAGTTATGAGTGACTTGTAGGACTAATCTAGGAGGCTTGGATGTTTCTAAAAGAATAAATAAGTGTTATTTTCCTTTCAATATGTAATGTTGAACTTATTTATGTATCTTGTTTCCAAAATATACTAAACTAATTGGTCCTTTAGGAGGAATATTCCTTGTTTATATGCCAATGTAATAAAACAAGGCACCGAATTTGGGCAATTGGGGTCGGGTCCTTAAAAAATTGATCTCATTGTATATTATAAATTAAGCTAATTCGAAACATGGAATCCATTTTTTTCAAATTAAATTCATATAAGTAAAAAAATTTAATTTAAAATTAACCCCATATATGTGAATAGAAAACATATATTTAAAGGGAAAATGTTCAAAAATTTAGAATGATTTTATATCAAAATTCAATATGAAAATGATTTCAGTTACCTAAATTTGATTAATATATATATAATTGAACTAATTTTACTTTAAAATAAATTAAAAATATAATTTACCATTATAAATTGAAGGACCCTAAAACACCCTGAGAGGGGAGGGGTGAATCAGGGTGTCAAATTTTTATTTTAAAGTGACAGATCTTGTTCCCATGTTGGTAGGAACATATTAAACTTGTCTGATAATAAATTGAAAAAAAAAACAATCACATGCAAAGAAAATACATAGAAATTTAACTTGGTTCACCACTAAGGGCTATGTCTAAAGAGCATATACTGGAAGATTTTCAGTCACACCAAATTCCACTAATTTTCACTAGTTATAGAGTAAATTTTTTTAGCATAATCACTCTATGCCAGGCGCACCACCTTTACAAGGTTTTATAGATAACACACAGTGTCCCTTAGATCACTTCTATTGAATCCCCCTTTCTCACTGAATTGGGAATAATATGAACACATTTTATTGACTTGAAGGTCACTTCAATGGATTAACATTAAATTATGCATCCTCAACTATAGATAGATTCTCTGTTGAAGTCTTTTTTCCCCTATAGATGTAATCTAATTTTTAGTGTAATATTTATTTTAAAACTTTTCTTCCATGAACTGGACTTCTTCCTCCATGTACCATAGTGGACCGCGTACTGCGAATGTTTCCTTCACGAACTGCACTGCTCTGCGTACCACCTCCGTAAACCGCCTTTACATACTACTTTCACATATTACTTATTCTCTATGGACCAAATCCTCTTATGCTAACCATCTTCCACAAACCATCTTCCAAATACCATTTTCTTTTTTAGGATTCAGTTCCCTGCAAAACCCCTTCCATGGACTGACTCTATGGACCAATTCTCCTTTTGTGGAATCCTCCTCATGAACCTCTTCTCCTTTATGGGGTTTTCTTCCCACAAACCACTTCTGGAATTCACCAAATTCTCCCCGTATTGCTAATCTTATTCCTATTCCCTAATAAAGGGATTAGATATCCTTATATAGGAAAATAGATCTGCATAATCCTCTAAACCAAGATTTATGAAATCTTGGATACAACACTGCCTTTACCGCATACTGTGAATCTCCCTCAAACCATTTCTCTATGCGGTCCGCGTACCACCACTTTTTCTACGTGGAAGCACAAATCAAAAATTTATTTCCGAAAATGACTCCCTTTAAGATTTCTAAAAAATCCACCTTGTTTTCATGAATGACATGCCATCATGTGAACTGTTTTCCTTACGTGAACTATAGGCCTTCCCACAAACCTCCTTCGCTTCATGGACCATTCCTCCTACATAGTATGCATACTGTTTTCCACTCCGCAGAACATTACAACTATGTGGTTTGTAGTTCTCCAATATGCATACCATATCCAATGATCTCTGAACTATTCCTATAAATTCCATTCCGCACACATCCTTTGCAAAAAACCTTCCTTTTCCAAAACAAACTCTCGATTTTGAGGCCCAAAAATTTGGAAAATAATGGGAAACTACACCACCTTAAACACCTGCTTCATACTATAATGTAATATCACTTGAGTTGAAATCCACTTGATCAACCCAAAGTGGATTTACAACAAACACAAACCTACTCCATTTACAGTAAAGAACAACCTTAGTTCTAACAATCTTTACCTTTGGGTTTGTAAGCAATCCATAGACAAATTCAACGAAGCACCAGCCAAAACCTAATAAAAAAGAAACAACTCAGCCAACTCTTTAAGTTTATTTGAGCAATTATTGATGTAGAAAACAAGAGGGGAAGCATGAATTAGGTTATCTTGATTCTAAAATTCGTTTTGCTTTATCCATTTTCATTATCTACAAACTTTTTCCTCTTTATAAATCATCATTCTCCCTCATTGTAACATTTTTGAATTCCTCTATTCTCCATCATATTTCCACTATAAAAACATTTCATATTTCATCATCCTTATTTGAACCATAAAATATTGAATATATCCATTCTATCCCATTGATAATAAACCCAAAGAATAAAATTTTGACTTATAGAGCTCAAATCACTCCCCCTAGATCATATCTCCCCCATAAACCTCCAATAATTCAACAAATAGATTAAAACAGTTAGCACAAATGGAGAGAGGAGAGAAACCAAAACTTCCTTATGCACTGGGAGGTGGTTTAACACTGAGGTTCAACTGATGTTTCTCAAACACATGTACTAACAATGGATTGGTCAGTATGTCAGCCACTTGATCATCAGTTCCAACATGATCTATTTTAAGTATGCCTTGTTCCACCTTTTCCTTGATGAATTGATATATTATTTCAATGTATTTCGTATGATAATGATGTACAAGATTCTTTGTAATATCAATTAAACTATTTTTATCATAGTGAATCACCATTGGATTCTTCACCTCATCACCAATATTACTTAGTTGTTGTTTTATCTAGAGTAGCTAAGTGCAAGCCTTTGTAGCGGAGATATACTTAGCTTCAGTAGTATTAAGAGAAGTACTTTCCTATTTCTTACTCAACCATCCCACACATTTCTTTCCAATGAAGAATGCTCCACCACTTTTGTATTTTCTATCCACCACATCTCCATCCCATTCAACATCATAAAATGCTGATAGTTAATTATCTTTTCCTACAGTATTGTATAATCCATACTTCTGAGTACCTTGAATGTACATTATGATTCATTTAACTGTTTCCATATGTTCTTCCTTTAGATTACTTTGAAAGAGGGCCACAAAGCATGTTGCAAAGATAATATCTGGTTGTGTTGCAGTTATGTATAATAGGCTTCTAATTATTCTCCTGTACATGGTGGGATATACAGAAGTCCCATCCTCATGCATTCCAAGTTTAGTTCCAACAGTAATCGGGGTCCACAATGATTTGGATTCATGCATATTTAATTTCATTATCAACTCTCTTGTATAATTTTTACAAGAAATGAAAGTGTAGTATTTACTATAAATCACTTTAATCCCCAAGAATTATGTGAGTTCACCGATCATAGACATTTCAAATTATGATTTCATGTGATTGGGAAATTCATCCTCTGATCCCTGCCTGCTTCCACCAAATATAATATCATCTAAGTACACCAGTACCATGAACTAATATTCCTGAGAATTATTCACATATAGATTGTGATCCACTCCTCCCCTTTTAAATTCAAGCTTATTTATATAAAAATACAGTTTGGAATACCATTATTGTGGTGTCTACTTCAATCCATAAAGCGCCTTCTTTAATCTACAAACCTTCATTTCATCATTACCAAGTAGAAAAACCACTGGTTATTTTATGTAGACTTTTTCTTCAATAACACCATTTAAGAAATCTATTTTAATATCCATTTGATACACTTTGTATCATATTTTAATTGCTATGGAATGGAATAGTCTAATTGACTCCCTTCTCGCCATTAGAACAAATGATTTTTCAACACCAACACCTTCAATCTATGAATATCCTTTACACACCACCCGTGCCTTATTTCCGATCACATTTTCATACTTATCAAATTTATTTTTGAAAATACACTTCATACCAATCACATTGTGGTTTTCATGTCTCTTAAATAGACCCCATGTTTGGTTCTTATCGATCTGATCTAACTCTTCATTCATGGAATTAACATATGATCCATCCTTTGTAGCTTCTTCAAATGAAGATGGTTCCACAAATAATAAGAATGCACATTGTGCATTATTTTTTCATTCTCCTTGTATGTGTGGGAGATTTACAATACCCAATGATGTTAGATTGATCAATTTATGCTCTTAGATTTCTCTTGTGAGGTTCAGATGAATTTTCTCCAGCCATTGTTTCCTCTTATAATTCTTATTCTAAGTCAACATCATTATGTGATTCCTGAGTATTTTCCATGACATTTGTAAGAACTCAGATCTTCTTTTTATGTATGTTTTTTATTTTCTGATCATTTTTGAGAAAAAGAGGAAATTCTGTAAATTTTTTGAAGTACACGCCATGTAATTTATGAGTACATGCCGTGTACTTCGTTGTCACAGGAGGCTGTGTGCTGGCCATGTCCTATCCACACACACAGTTGTGTGGGGTGACATGGAGGATTCCTAAAGCGGAGTATAGAAATAGTAAGTACACGCCGTGTACTCCAAAATTACACACTATGTACTCCAAAATTACATGCTATGTATTTTGTTTTTTTCATTAAATGGACCGGGGTCACGTCTGATCTACAAAAGTGTCTTCTTCTAGGTATCATTCGACCGAGAGAAACCGTACGATGCCAAAACTTCTACAAGCCCCTGAGCCTCTGTCTGTTCTCTGAATCGACTATCATCGATTGTGTCAGAACCACATCAGTAAGCTCTTCCTTCTTCTAGAGAATCGTTTTCCAATTCCTCATATTTTCCAAGTTATCGTGGGTTGAGTGTTTTAGAAATTTTTGCATATCTTTGTCATTAAAAGGAGATTCAAGCTTCGAGGTTCACGTATAGAGATCTCCTAATGCCAAGGTAGGTGGTTTGTTCCTTTCCGTTCGAAGTCATTGTGTATTATGTGAAAATTCCACCAATACCCTTGAACGGGGTATTTCATGTTTACTGTTTTACCCCTGTTGTTTTCTTGCCATGCTTTTATGCCTGTTTAGAGAAAATTTGGATATTAATTGGGTTGATTGCTATGCCTTGTATGTTTTGCTCATGATTTGTTCTGTTTACGACCGTTTGGTCTTGTTTAGCCTATTGGTCATTTACCTGTTTTCTATGCCTTGTAGTCGTAGGATGGAGTGTTGTTTTCTAACATGTTTGAGATGTTGTAGACTAGTTATCCAAGTATTTTTATAGGTTTAATTTTTCTTTATAGCATTACTATGCATTGACTTACATGGGGCTGTGAGAACCTGGTGTTATAGACTAAAAGGGGATAGACCGAGTGAGATTCCTCAGAGAGTCTTTGGAAATTATAGACTATAGGGGGATAGACCGAGTGAGCTTCCTCATAGAGTCTTTGATATTTATAGACTCTAAGGGGATAGACCGAGTGAGCTTCCTCAGAGAGTCTTTGTTTTACTTGAATTACCTTGAACCACTCCAGGCTATAAGGGGAATTGACCAGGTGAGCTTCCTCCGAGAGTCTGTGAACAACCTGGGGCTATAAGAGGAGTTGACTGGGTGAGCTTCCTCAGAGAGTCTCTTGAACTTAGGGCTATAAGTGGAATTGACTGACTGAGATTCCTTAGAGAGTCCCTGAATACCTTAGACTATAAGGGGAATTGACCGAGTGAGCTTCCATAGAGAGTCTTAAATTTTTGTATGACCAAACCAGAGGAGTTAGGATGAGTGTACTACCTAGAGGTTTGTTGGTACTTGTTAGGTAGGACCATAGGGGATGGCTGTGAGTACTTCCCAGAGGGTTACCTGTTTGTGCATAGCTGCTTGTTAGCCGTTGTTTGCTATTGTAACTGTGGATTGTTTACTGTTCAGCATGTTCCTGTTTACTGCTTCTGTACTTTTACCTGCCATATATTCACTGACTATTAGGCATAGATCTTCAGGTGGTTCCCTACTGGTATTTAGTCTCACACCCTATTTGGGCCATGCTTTTGGTCCCAAACAGTTTATATTGCTGCAGGTATAGGTAAGGGCAAGCGCCCTTCAGCTTCAGGTACTTAACTTGCTGTGGAGTTGGAGAGCTTGAGACCAAGATTTGGCTTGCGATGCTGAGGAGCTATTTAGTTGTTTCATTTGTACTTGGGTTTAGTATGGTTTTTTATTCCAAAATTTTAATCTGTTTGGATTTTTTTCTAGACATATGTATCATGCATCATTTATATATATATATATATGTGCTCCAGTTATTTCTTACTTTTTGTCTTCCACTGATTGCTTTTGAATGGATTATTACTACTTCTGCTATTGTATATTGCTTCTCATCCACTGTGTAATCTGTCAATGAGGGCATAGTTTTCCCACTATCACACGCAAGGCCCTCATTTCTAGTTTTCAGCCTCTGGCATTCGGGGAAATTCACTTGAGGCCATGTGACCAACCGGGTACGGGGCACCTTTGGGTGGCTTCCGGAACCGGGACATTACAAAGTGGTATCAGAGATATTCTTTTCTCTTGACTTACCATTTGGAGCCTATAGCTAGGGATAGGATGGAATAGGTACTTGGTAATAAGCTATGCCCGGGAGTAGCTAACCCATGTACAGGGAAGAGCCAATCTACCTCTTTTATTGCAATTTCTTCTAGTTTTTCAAGTTTATAGTTGATCTAATTTTTACCGATGGGTGAATAAAATGTTTTGTGCTATTACTGTTGATATTATTGGGGTTCTATTTCTGTCACAACCTAATGAGATGAGGGTATTCCATCTCATGCATCATATAGGCACTTGCTAGAAATCACATGTCATGCATTCTTACCATGCCATTTAGGGTTAATTAGCAATTTAATGTTGTTGTGATAGATGTTGTGTAGAATATGAATGATGTTGTGATAGATTCTTGATAGAATACCTTCTTTCAATAGGTATTTCTATATGTAAGGTCTTGTTTGAATGAACACCAAATTTTGATTCTTAAGGTGTTATGGGCCCCCATGAATCAGAAATTGATGGATCATTGACTTGTTTCTCTTGTATATGACATTTATAAGATTCCAAGCTTTGATTCATGGGGAGTAGGGGCCCTCACGTATTGGAATTTGGCACCTTAATGCTTGTTTTCTGTGTTTTTTGGGCTCTGGAGCAGTTTCTGAGGCTACTATCTGAAAAACCCCAGAATAAATGGCACGTACTTTATGAATACACACTGTGTAGTATTTAACCGTGCCACTGACTATGTGGGAAGGGACACGAGGTTGTGGAAAATCTTACAGGAACATACTGTGTACATTACGTATACACCGTGTTGTAGTGATCGTGTATCTACCCGTGTGACTAACGACACGGATGGATGAAACTTCGGCTATACACACTGTGTCCTAATTTCACATGTCGTGTAGTGTAACCTAGGTATCCAGCCGTGTCACAAACAACACAGGTCAGGGAAATACTTCAAGTACACATCGTGTGCACATGAAGCATGATGTGTAGAGTGAACCATGTAGATGGTTGTGTAACTAACAACATGGGTTGTTGAAACTTGTCTAGTACACACCATGTCCATAATGAACACGCCGTGTAGTCTAGGATTAAGAGGACCATGTGGGTTAGCCATGTAAGGAGACTCAGGCAGGGGAATAGAGTTCAAGTACATGTTGTGTGTAGGGACAACATGCCATGTGGTTGGGGTGTTGCATGATCAGTTGTGGCAGAGGTACACGCCAATGCGAATGGCTTAAGATAACATGCTGTGTAGTTTTTATACACACCGTGTAGTCATTTTTTGTAAAACTAGAATGTTTTCTTTCTCCTGTTCCTTTATTTTACTTTTATGTTTTTAGTACTTGATAATCTTGATCTAAGGTGTGCGTTTGACCTTTAAGAATTATGCCACCGAGACGTCCTCTGATTGTACGCCAGTTTCTAGACATTGATCAGACACTAGACATGGCCAATCAAGGACTACTTGCAGATCCTCCCATTGTACCAGTCTTAGCACCAGCCGTTTTACCTGACACAGGTGATGATGTACAGTTCCGGGAGGGTTTTCTGAGGATGATGCAGACCTTTCAGGGAGCATCATATCTTGCCCCATCGATGGCAGATTTGACGCAGGTTTTCCAACAGCAGCATCCTCCCACCTTCTCAGGGGAAGGAGGACCACAGGCAGCAGAGTCGTGGCACGAAGCCACACTGATGATATTCGAGCATCTCGAGGTACCACCAGAGATAAGGGTGAAGCTCACGACCTACATGCTTCGAGACTCTTCCAAGAGGTGGTGGTATGTAATCTCTCAGGCGGGACGCCACCCGAATATGGATTGGGAGGAGTTCTAACATATCTTTTATCATTAATTCTACCCAAAGAACTTGAGGGCCAATCGAGCCTAGGAGTTCAATAGCCTAGAGCAGGGTACTCTTTCTGTGATGGAGTATTCCTCTCAATTCACAGAGCTGTAGTGTTTCACACCTATTCCAGCAGGTGATGAGTTGTTCCTGGCTAGGAAGTTTGAGGACGGTCTCAGGCAGAAGATCCGTTCCCAGGTGAACATCTTCAGGTTGACTTTGATATCCTCTATCTTCAACCAGGTGCTGATTACTGAGTACAATATGAGGGATTGTAGAGCTGTGAGCCAGGGCGGTTCGGCATCCAGAGTTAGTATTCCCCCAGCTGATAGAAGGAACCATCGTAGGGAGACTACACAGGGAGATTAGAGTAGGTGGGATGTATCTTCAGGCAGCCAGGTAGTATGATACCAATGCGGTAGGAGCGGGCATACTAGGCCTCAGTTCGAGAGAGACCTGATGGAGTACTGATCTTGAGAAAATATGGGCCATCTTTAGCGTTTCTATCAGATCTTCTCACCTGCAGTCGGTGGTATGGGTTCTTCTATGACCCCATGTTCAGGAGAAGCATCGCCAGTTTCTCACCAGTTTGGGAACTGGAGTTCTTCAGATCATTCGTGTAAGAACCCAAATCTTTGTTTCAGGTACGCTTTTCCTTTTTCTGGAGTTTTTAAGAAAAATGGAGTTTCTGGAAAATTTCTAAGTACATGCCGTGTACTTTCTAAGTACACACCGTGTACTCTTTTCCTGCTTTAAGCTGTGTGCTAGCCGTGTCCAGGCCACACACACGGTGTGTAGGGGTGACGTGGAGGCCGATTTTGGTGGAGTACAAAAAAACCCACTACACGCCGTGTACTTTAAAAATACATGCCGTGTACACTAAATGGACCGGGGTCATGCCTAATCGCCATAATCATCTTCTTCTAGGTTTGGTTCGTCCGAGAGCGACCTGTACGACTGGATCTTCCCCGAGCTCCCACCTCTTCGTTCGTTCTCCGATTCGAGCACGGTCGATTGCATTAGAAGCGCAGCGGCGAGTTATTCCTTCTACTTGAGCATTGTTTTTCAATTCTTCCTCCATCTCAAGTTATCTAAGGTTGAACGTTTTGTGCATTTTCTCAGATCTACGATGTTCTAGGGGGAATTAGCCATCGTGGTTCAAGTATATCGATATCCTAGGATCGAGGTAGGTGGTTTGTGCCTTACCGTTCAAAGTCTCTGAGTTTTATGTGAAATTCCACCAATACCCATGAATGGGGTATTGCGTGTTTACCTTTTTTCCCTCATTGTTTTCCTACCTTGCTTGTATGCTTGTGTAGAGGTAAATTGACCTTGTTTGAGGATAATTTGATGTGCTTGGTTGTTTTTTCCCTTGCTTTGTTCTGTTTATGACCTTTGGGTCTTGTTTGCCTTTGGATGTTACACCTGTTTTCATGCCTTGCGATTATAGGTTGAAGTGAAACTCATGGCATGCTTGTTGCCTTGTAGAATGTTTAGCCAAGTAGCTCTATAGGTGTACTTTGGTTATCCAAGTAGCTCTATAGGTGTACTTTGGCCTTATATAATTATTATGCACTGACTGGCATGAGGCTGAGAGAACCTGGTGCTATAGACTATAAGGGATAGACCGAGTGAGCTTCCCAGAGAGTCTTAGATGTTATAGACTATAGAGGGGATGGACCGAGTGAGCTCCCAGAGAGTCTTGGTTTTTATAGGATACAGGAGGGTAGACCGAGAGAGCTTCCTCAGAGAGTCTTACCTTGTTTGAATCTCTTTAAGAACCTTCCCAGGCTAGAGGAGGAATTGACCGAGTGAGCTTCCTCAAAGAGTCTATGGTATACCTAAGGCTATAAGAGGAATTGACCGAGATAGATTCCTAAGAGAGTCTCTAGACCTTGGGGCTAAGAGGTTTAGACCACGTGATCTTCCTCAAGAGAGTCCCTTACTACCCTAGACTGTAAGGAGAATTGACCGAGTGAGCTTCCCCAGAGAGTCTCATAAATTCGTATGACAAAGCCAGAGGGGTTAGGCTGAGTGCACAACCCAGAGGGTTGTGGTACTTATTGGATAGGACCAGAGGGGATGGCTGCGAGTACTTCCCAGAGGGTTTCGGGATTATTGCTGTTTGTTTCACTGCTGTTGATTGATTGCGGATTGTTTTCTGCTATGTATCATCCTGTTTTACTGCTTACTGTTACTGCCTTGCTTGCTGTTGCTGTTTACTGCTTATTGTACTTTTACCTTCCATATACTCACTGACTGTTAGGCACAAATCTTTAGGTGAATGCCTACTGGGATTTTATCTCACACCCTGTTTGGGCCATGCTCTTGGGCCCAAGCAGACTATGTTGTTGCAGGTGTAGACAAGGGCAAGCGCCCTTTGACTTTTGGAACTTGATTGCTCGGAGCAGGAGAGCATAGGACCAAGCTTTGGCTCGCGATGCTGAGGAGCTTTTTACTTTATTTTGTATTTGTTTTGGAACTGTAGTGTTTTCCAGAATTGTGACTTTTTTGGCTTATTTCCTAGTTATGTATCATGCATCATTTCATATATACATATGTGCTCCATTTTGTTGATCTAGTCTTCCAGTGTTTATATTGTTGGTTATTAATGCTTCCGCTATTGCATTTTTATTTTTCTTCCACTGTGTACTCTACCCATGAGGGCATAGTTTCCCCACTATCACACCCAAGGCCCTCGCTGCTAGTCGGCAGCCTCTGGCATTTGGGGAAATGCTCTTGAGGCCATGTGACCAACTGGGTACGGGGCACCTCTAGGTGGCTTCTGGAACTAGGACGTTACAAAGTGGTATTAGAGGAATTATTTTCTCTTACTTTACTATTTGGAGACTTTATCCAGGGATAGGATGGATTCGGTACTTGGTAATGAGCTATTCCCGGGAGTAGCTAACCCGTGTACAGGGAAAATCCATACTACCTCGTTTATTGCAGTTTTCTGGTTTTGAGATTTTACGATTGATACAATTTCACCTAGGGTGATTCACATACTTTGTACTATTATTGTTTTGATATTACAGTTCTATTTATATCGCAACCTGATGAGATGAGGGTATGCCATCTCATGCATCATATAGGCACTTGTATAAATCACATTCCATGAATTCTTGCCATGCCATTTAGGGTGCATTAACGATTGCATGCTGTTGTGATATATGTTGTGTAGATTATGCATGCTGTTGTGATAGATGCTTGATAGAATCTCTGCTACTTGTTAGAGAATTGTTTGTATTGTACTTCGTTTAAATGAACGCCAAATTTTGATTCTTTAGGTGTTATGGGCCCTCTTGAATCGGAAATTGGTGGATCATTATTATGTTTCCTCTTTTACATGACTGTAGGGGATTCCAAGATTTGATTCAAGGAGAGTATGGGCCCTCACAGATCAGAATTTGGAACCTCTTTTCTTTGTTTTCCGTGTTTCTGGGTTTCTGTGCAGTTTATGAGCTACTACCCAGAAAAACCCAGAATACACGACATGTACTTTCTGGTTACATGCCATGTAGTTTTTATGCTATGTTAATGACTGTGTGTGCAAGAACACGGTGTTGTGAAAATAACGTCAGGAGCATGCCGTGTACGGTATGTACATGTTGTGTAGTGTAGAGCCTTGTACCCGGCCGTGTCACTAACAAAACGGGTCGGGGAAGCTCGAGTAGAACATGCCTTGTGGGTGAAGAACACGCTGTGTAGTTCTGTCCAGTCATCTGGCCGTGTCACGAACAACACGGGTCGGCGTGACCTTCTATAAGACACGTTGTGTTGCTTTTGGAACACACCGTGTAGTCTTTCCCAGGTACCCGGCCGTGTCACGAACAACACAGGATGGTGTCACATTCCCCTATACACGCCGTGTTTGTTTGGAACAGACCGTGTAAGGGCCAAACGTGTAGACGACCATGTAACTAACAACACGGGCCGCTGAGTCAGTGTCTAGTACAAGCCGTGTCCCTAGGGAACACACCGTGTAGTCTGAGGTTAGTTTGAACCGTGTGATTTATCCGTGTAAAGAGACTCGGGAAGGGGAATAGTCTTCATGTACATGCTGTGTGTTGGGACAACACACTGTGTAGTTTGAGGTGTTACATGACCTATAGGGCAGGGGTACACACCCATGTCAGTGGCTTAAGAAGACACGCCGTGTAGTTTTTATACATGTCGTGTAGTCATGTTTTAAACTTGTGTGTTTTTCTTCCCCTATTCCTGTTTTTTACTCTTGTGTTCTCTGTCCTTGTTTTCACACCCAAGGCCCTCGCTGCTAGTCGGCAGCCTCTGGCGTTTGGGGAAATGCGCTTGAGGCCATGTGACCAACCGGGTACGGGGTGCCTCTGGGTGGCTTCCGGAACCGGGACGTTACAGTTCAGGCAGAGGTGGAGGTCGCGACCATGGTGGTCAGTCACCAGGCTACCCGCGATAGTAGAGTGGATCAAATCAGAGTGGTCAGGCAGGGTCACAGGGCCGTGGAGTAGGCCAGACTTTTGCAGTGGAACAGACCCAGTAAGATCAGGATCTAGGACCCTCTATAGTTTGAGGTACGATCTTAATAACCTCAGTTTTATCTTCTGCTCTTTTCGACATAGGGGCTTCCCATAGCTTTATCTCTATTTCTATTGTGGAGAGCCTTGGGCTTTTCATCTTTTCTTCTGCCGATATCTTAACACTAGACACACCATTGTGGACTAGGATGTCTAGTGCACATCAGTGCAAGGAGTTCCCTCTAGAGGTTGGTGGGCGTCACTTTATATGGGACCTGTATGTCCTAGAGATGAAAGGTTATGATGTCATTATTGGGGTGGACTGTTTAGTTCCTTTCCAGGCAGTTTTTGATTGCTATCACCACAAGGTGAGTTTCATATCACCAGAGGGTGGATCTTTTCTTCACAAGGGTGAGTGGGATGTCCAGGTGAGTAGAGAAGGTCCAGAGCATCTTGGGTTAGGAGGAGTTACAACCCAGATTGCCAGTCTTTATCTGGATAACCAGGTGACTTCACAGTTAGACTTTAATCCAGTGGTGGATCATTTCAGAGATGTATTTCCACATGACTTTTTAGGTTTGCCTCTAGAGCGTGAGGTAGAATTTTTTATTGAGCTTGTTTCAGGGGCGGCACCGATGTCCATTACTCCTTATAGAATGGCTACACTAGAGTTGCAGGAGATAAAAAAATAGTTGGAGGAGTTTCAGGCCAAGGGTTTCATCCGACCCAGTACTTCTCCTTGGGGTTCGCCTGTCCTGTTTGTAAAGAAGGCAGATGGTACCCTTAGGCTTTGTGTGGATTATCAAAAGCTGAACCAGTTGACGGTCAAGAACCGATATCCCTTGCCTAGTATAGATGATCTCTTTGATCAGCCTCGAGGAGCCCGTGTGTTCTCGAAGATTGACTTGAGGTTCGGTTATCATCAGTTGCGTGTTAGACCATCTGATATACCTATCACAGCCTTCTGGAGCGGGTATGGTCTATATGAGTATATGGTTATGCCCTTTGGTGTCACGAATGCGCCCGCAGTCTTCATGGCACTGATGAACCGAGTGTTTCATCCATACTTGGATTTATTCATGGTTATTTTCATGGATGATATCTTGGTGTACTCTCACACTAGACATGACCATGCTACGCATCTTTATATCATTTTGAGTACAATGAGGGAGCATCAGTTATATGCTAATCTCGCAAATTGACACTTTTGGATGGATTAGATTCACTTCTTGGGTCATGTTATCTCAGAGACAAGAGTATCAGTAGACCCATAGAAAGTGAGGCCAGTAGATTCCTGGGAGAAGCCAAAGAACGTATTTGAGGTGTGGAGTTTTCTAGGGCTAGATGGACACTACTGATGCTTTATTCAGGACTTTTCATGCTTAGCAGCACCGTTTACGGGTCTGACAAAGAAGGGTGCGAAGTTCTTGTGGTCATATTCTTATGAGTCAGCCTTTCAGAAGTTGAAAGAGAGGTTGACTTCAGCATCGATACTAGTCTTGCCAGATTCGGGCAAGATCTATACTATTTATTGTGATGCTTCAGGTATTAGTCTAGGAGCTGTGCTTATGAAAGGATATGGAGTCGTTGCGTACGGGTCTCGGTAGTTGAGGCCACACGAGAGGAACTACCCGACCCATGATCTGAAGTTAGTAGCTATTGTTCATGCCTTACCCTGTTGGAGACATCATCTTCTGGGATAACACTTTTTGGTTTTCACCGACCACAAGAGTCTCAAGTACATCTTCACTCAGCGTGATATGAATTTGAGATAGCGAAGGTGGGTTGAGTACCTTCAGTCTTTTGACTTTGATCTTACCTACATGTTGGGGAAAGGCAACGCAGTGGCTGATGTGTTGAGAAGGAGGACTCAGATACAGGTAGTTTGGGAGGCCAGAAATGAGTGTCAGCTTATGGATTTGTTCTCTGAGATGCATTTGGAGGTGCACAATAGATAGGGGAAGACTTTTATATCTTCTATAGTTGTTACCTCCACACTTCTTGATCTTGTACGATTGAGGAAGCTATCAGATTCTGAAGGCCTAGTCCTAAGGGAGAGTGTTTTATGAGAGGACCCTATTCTTGGATGGACCATAGGTGAGGATGAGATCTTTAATTTCCAGGGGCACATATGGGTGACAACTGATGTACGCGAGGATTTGATGTGGGAATTTCATTCCTCACTTTGGGAAGTTTATCCTGGCATCAACAAGATGTATCATGATCTACATCGTTAGTATCGGTGGCCAGGTATGAAGAGGGACGTTGCTAGTTTTGTCATGAGGTGTTCCACTTATCAGTAGGTGAAGGCGGATCATCAGCGACCAGCAGAGCTTTTGCAGTAATTACTCGTTCTCGAGTGGAATTGGAATGACATCGTGATGGATTTTGTGACAGGGTTGCTGAGGTCTCCTCGAGGGAACGACGCAGTATGGGTTGTCATTGACAGGCTCACGAAGGTTGCTCACTTCTTGCCAATCAAGGATACCTTCAGTGTTGATGAGTTGGGAAGAATGTACATCTAAGATATTATACGTTTGCATGGAGTTTTTCACTCCATTGTATCATATAGGGATGAGCGTTTTACTTCTCGGGTCTGGCAGGGGCTTTAGAAGGCTCTGGGTACACATGTAATTTTGAGTACAACATACCACCCTCAGAAAGATGGATAGTCCGAGCGTACAATTCAGGTTCTTGAGTACATGATCTGAGTATGAATTTTGGATTTTGAAGGTTCTTGGGAGAATCATATACCTCTTGTGGAGTTTTTCTACAACAACACTTTCCAGGATACTATTCAGATAGCACCTTACAAGGCTTTGTATGGTAGGCCATGCCGATCATCCTTATGTTGGCTGGTGGCAAGAGAGGAAGCTATGTTGGGACATCGTCTTGTCTAGGAGACCACAGAGCAGATAGAGTTGATTCAAAAAAGGATGGCTACTGCGTAGTCTCATCAGATGTCTTATTCTGATCAGCGAAGACAACCTCTGGAGTTTGAGGTCAGGGATCAGGTTTTCCTGCGTGTCGCACCGAGTTTGGGATACAAGAGGATTATGAGACAGGGTAAGATTTTACCGAGGTATATCTGTCCATTTGAGGTGTTGGAGGGAGTTGTTCTGGTTGCCTATTGGTTGCAGTTACCTTAGAGGTATCGGGCTATGCATGACTTCTTCCACGTTTCTCAGCTTCAATGTTACTTTTTAGACCCGTCTCATGCCTTCCAACCCTGAGGAAGTTGAGTTAGAGGTGGATGCATATTTCGAGGAGCATCCTATCCAGATTTTTAATCATATTACGAAGGTTCTCCGTGGCTGGTCTGTTCCTCTGGTACAAGTTCTACGACAACACAGGCGGGTGCAGGACGAGACTTGGGAGATAGAGGCTGACGTATGATCACAGTGGCCAGAGTTGTTCAAGGTTTCTTCTTCTACACCACACTAGGGAAATTCAGGGACAAATTTCTTTAAGGGGTAAGTTTTTAAGAACACAGATCTTATTTTCAGGTATGTTTTTAGTTTTCTGGTCATTTTTGAGAAAAAGAGGAAATTCTGGAAATTTTTGAAGTACACACCGTGTACTTTATGAGTACACGCTGAGTACTTCATTTCCGTAGGAGGCCATGTACTGGCCGTGTCCTGGCCACACACATGGTCATGTGGGGTGATGTGGAGGCCGCCTAAAGCGAAGTATAGAAACATTAAGTATGCGCAGTGTACTCCAAAAGTACATGTAGTGTATTTAATTTTTTTCATTAAACGAACCGGGGTCTCGTCTGATCGCCAGAAGTGTCTTCTTCTCGGTCTCGTTCGACCGAGAGAAACTGTACGATGCCGAAACTTCTTCGATCCCCCAAGTCTCCGTCTGTTCTCCAAATATACCACCATCAATTGTATCAGAATCGTAGCGGTAATCTCTTCCTTCTTCTAGTGCATCATTTTCCTATTATTCCTATTTTCCAAGTTATCATGGGTTGAAATGTTTAGACATTTTTTCAGATATTTGACGTTCCAAGGAGATTCAAGCTTCGAGGTTCACGTATAGAGATCTCCTAACACCAAGGTAGGTGGTTTGTGCCTTTCTGTTCGAAGTTGTTGGGTATTATGTGCAAATTCCACCAATACCCTTGAATGGGGTATTGTGTGTTTACTGTTTTACCCTTGTTGTTTTCCTGCCATGATTTTATGCCTGTGTAGAAGAAATTTGGATATGAATTGGGTTGATTGCTATGCCTTGTATGTTTTTCTCATGTTTTGTTCTGTTTACGACCGTTTGGTCTTATTTAGCCTATTGGTCGTTTACCTGTTTTCCATGACTTGTGGTCATAGGATGGAGTGTTGTTTTCTGACATGTTTGAGATGCTGTAGACTGGTTATCCAAGTAGTTATGTAGGTTTACTTTGGCCTTATAGTATTACTATTCGTTTAATTACACGAGGCCATGAGAACCTGGTGTTATAGACTAAAAGGGGATAGACCGAGTGACCTTCCTCAGAGAGTCTTTGGACATTATAGACTATATAGGGATAGACCGAGTAATATTCTTCAGAGAGTCTTTGAGATTTATAGACTATAAGGGGATAGAACAAGTGAGTTTCCTCAGAGAGTCTTTGTTTTAATTGAATTACCTTGAACCACTCCAGGCTATAAGGGGAATTGACCAGGTGAGCTTCCTCAGAGAGTCTGTGAACGGCCTGGGGATATAAGAGGAATTGATCGGGTGAGCTTCCTTAGAGAGTATCTTGACCTTGGGGATATAAGGGAAATTGACTGAGTGAGCTTCCTTAGAGAGGCCCTGACTACCTTATACTATAAGGGGAATTGACCAAGTGAGCTTACTCAGAGA
The DNA here is from genome assembly GCA_963277665.1 of Viscum album. Taxonomy (NCBI): domain Eukaryota; kingdom Viridiplantae; phylum Streptophyta; class Magnoliopsida; order Santalales; family Viscaceae; genus Viscum; species Viscum album. The sequence goes on from OY728143.1 coordinate 69,286,479, forward strand.
GTCTTAAATTTTTGTATGACCAAACCAGAGGGGTTAGGCTGTGTGTACTACCGAGAGGGTTGTTGGTACTTGTTAGGTAGGGCCATAAGGGATGGCTGTGAGTACTTCCCAGAGGGTTACCTGTTTGTGTATAACTGCTTGTTAGCCATTGTTTTCTATTGTAACTGTGGATTGTTTACTATTCAGCATGTTCCTGTTTACTGCTTCTGTAATTTTCCCTGCCATATATTCACTGACTGTTAGACACAAATATTCAGGTGGTTGCCTACTGGAATTTAGTCTCACACCCTATTTGGGCCATGCTTTTGGGCCCAAATAGATTATATTTCTATAGGTATAGATAAGGGCAAGCGCCCTTCAACTTCAGGTACTTGACTTACTGTGGAGCTGAAGAGCATGGGACCAAGCTTTGGCTTGCGATGCTGAGGAGCTATTTAGCTGTTTCTTTTGTACTTGGTTTTAGTACGGTTTTGTATTCCAGCATTTTGATCTGTTTGGATTATTTCCTAGACATATGTATCATGAATCATTTATATATATATATGTACTCCAATTGTTTCTTACTTCTATTCTTCCACTGATTGCTTTTGTATGGATTATTACTGATTCTGCTATTGTATATTGTTTCTCATCCACTGTGTACTCTTCCAATGAGGGCATAGTTTCCCCACTGTCACACCCAAGGCCCTCACTGCTATTCAGAAGCCTTTATCATTCGGGGAAATACACTTGAAGCCATGTAACCAATCGGGTACGGGGAACCTCTTGGTGGCTTCTGGAACCGGGACGTTACAACTTTCTCTACCTTTGTATTTGGATCCATTCCATTTTTCTATTCTTCCTCACCTTTTATCACATCAGCAGTTTAATTTCTCAAGGAATTTCTAGTTTTCTATTCAATGATCTTCACATCACTACTTTCCAAAAATTTTACAAGATATTTATTAAAACATTTGTAGGATTTTCTATTCATTGAATATATAAGAAATATTCCTTCATCTAAATCATCACCATACTTTCTTTGATTTCCTTTTTTATTTCAGATAAAGCATTTACTTCTGAAAACACAAAAATACTTCAAATATGGATTACTTCCATGCCATAACTCATAGGGTGTATTGGTTTCCCCCATATAAAGCCCTGTTCAATTTTGAATATAAACTGCAACTTGAACAACCTCTTTCTAGTAATGACAAGAGATACGACTCTCAATCAGCATAATTTTGGACATAATATTCACCTGTCAATTTCGACGCACAACAAATCCATTTTTCTACAGAGTCCCCATAGTAGACACCTCATGTTGTATTCCATGTTTCTCTAGGTAATTTTTAAATTCAATGGATGCGTATTCTCCTTCATTATCAGACAAAAGAACTTTGATTGTCTATCTAATATCATTCTCGGCTATTCGGCAATAAGTTTTATTGTAATCAATCATGTGGTATTTCCTGTGTATAACCATCACACAAGCCATTATACTATAATAATCAATGAAAATGATGAATTACCATTCTACATATATTCTAGAAACATTTATTAGACCAAATAAATCTATATGAATGATATCAAGAATATTTGATGCTCTTTTATTCTTTGGATGATATGAATTGAACACCAACATTCCTCGCATGCAAGCATCACATATATTCTCCCATTCATGCTTCAGATTTGGGATATCCATGAAAATCTTTAGTATAGATATCTTTTTCATATCTCGTTGATTGATGTGACCCAACCTTTTGTTCCAAAAGTTTTTCTCTTCTTCAACTTTCATGTAACAAATGTTCTCTTTACTATCAACTTAATATAAATTGCCATTTTTTGCGTATCCCTTCATGAGAGAATTCACAGTTCTTCCTTTTCTAGTGCACCCCTTTTGATTGAATGTCACCATAATTCTTAAGTCATAGAGTTGGCTCACACTCAGGATATTGTGATGCAACCGATCCACATAAAGAACTTCAGTATTATTTAGATCACCATTGGTCAGTTTAATACTTCCACTACCTTTGATCATCAAAGACACATCATTACCGAATCTCATTGTTCCATCAACATTTTTATTGATATTTTTTAATATGATTGTATTTCCCATTATATGGGATGATCATACACTATAAATAATCCAAGTTATACTATTCTTGGTAGCTTTGAGAGTCAATTCTATAAGGTTGGATTTTTAAATTTTTTTCTTTTCCTTCCATGAAATAATATATTTAGTGAAGGATAAATATGGAATTCCAAATTTATGTTCCATGTGAGCAGGTTATTTATAATAATATTATTATTCTAGTAGAGAAAACCTATTTATAAGATCAACACTGTCTGGTTGGAAAGTATTGACTTGTATATGGGTTCTGTATGAAATTTTCCTACCATTCCTCCACCTGTAATCAACGACTTTATGACCAAATTTAGAACAATGAAAAAAATATCCATAGAAACTATTTCTTCTATAAGAATTAGGATATGAATTAGTTCTCCTTTATTGGATTCCTAGATCTTCCCCATTAAAATAGCTCCATGCCTCTTCATTTTATAACATGGTATGACCTAGGTAGCCACAAAATTGATATTTGATAAGTGGAAATGTATTTTCACTTCTATTCCTCATCATGGAAACATGATATGGAGGATATTTTGACTATATTCCATCTTGGGAAACTTGAGGAAAATTTTTAGTCCTCCTTTTAGTTTAATTTGAGACTTTCTTTATTTGGACTTCGGGTGTCTTTGTGATTTTTCTGACTTTCAACTTTCCATTATTTTGGCCCATTTTACTTCCAACATTCGATGTTTCAGCATCACAACCAATTCTTATATTTCCCATTCATGAGGGTATTTGATTATTTAAAACCTTTTCAAATTCATCAAAACCATGCTTATCTCTCTCTAGCATCTGAGCATCTGATAATTTTCCAAACTGAATTTTATTCTATTTTTCTTGTGGTCTTTATTCACTTTCAAGTTTACTCCTAAGAGTAACAACTTCTTCTTCAAGTCCCTCAACAGTTTTGGACTTATCCTCATGTATCGAGGTAAGTTAATTAATGAACTTTGAATGTTATTAAATCCTGAGATTTAGTTCAACTATATCTTCTGACCTTTCAAAAGTTTTTGAATGTTCCTTTACTACTTCCTCAAGCTGATCAATTTCAGCTTCTAGTATATCAACATATTCTGACGACTCTTCCACAATTTCTTTCCACTTTTTTCATCTCTTGCATTGATTATAAAGCTAACCAAAAACATATTTAAGCTGTAACTTGAGACCGACATCAGTAGTCAACTGATTATCTCTAGATTTATCTCCTGATGGTTTTTATTTTTCAATGGTAGCCATCATTGATGCATGGGTTCCAGATTTGAATTATGGTTCTTCTTCCTCAAATAATTCACTGTCATCTTCTTCTTTATAGAAAAAAACCTTTCTCTGTAGTTTCTTAATAGACTTGAAGTCTCACTTTTTGAAAAACCTTTTATGAAGATTCTGTATATCTCCAACTTCACTTTCTTCATCATCAAACTTTCTTGTGCACTGAGAGTAAATTTTCCCAACTCCACCACAAAGAAAACAAGAAATATGTAACTTTCCTTCAAATTTTCCTTTTCCCTTCTTGAATTTCGTGGAAATGATATAAAAGATTTATTTTTCCTAATTATATTCATAAATACTATCTCCTAAAATTTCAAATTTTTTCATGTATTTGAATTCTATTTCTTTGCTTACTTGAGTCATTGGTTTTACTCTCATCTCAAATACCACCAGGATGCTCAGAAGATCATCTAGAGAAAGTTTGGAAAGATAAATTTCCTCAAGGGATGAAACCTTTGAATTGTAAAGAGATAGAATTCATCTCAATATTTTCTTTAAAATATCAATGTTTTGATTTATTCACCATGTCCTCATACTGGTTTAACAACTTTAGTAATTCTTTTGACAAAGGTATCTGCATTTTCATGAGGATGCATCTATAGATAATCAAACCTATTGTAAAAAACTTGTAGTTTTTATTCCTTCACTCTGTTGTCATCTTAATAAATATTCTCTAGTTTTCCCATATAAAATTTTCTAATGTAAAAATCATCACCTTTATATATATCTGATTAGAAAGAGTTGCAGTGAGGGCATTCTGTGCTTTGGCATCTACATCAAGCATTTTTCTGTCTGTATTGATTATAGACAACCCAGTTGAATTGGTGACCTGTATTCCTTATGAAGTGGAAAACACTAATTCTATTCCAATAGATCTTAGATGAGATATCATCATATTCTTCCAGATCTAAAATTTTCTTCCATCAAAGAGGGATAATCCCCTAACATTCACTATATTATCCATGGCCAAAATGAAGGGTAGATTTAACACCAGCAACCTTTACCCTCTAATTCCACTTGAAGGACCCCAAAACATATTGAGAGGGGATGAGTGAATCATGTAGGAAAATTTTTATTTTAAATTGATGTCTCTTATTCCCACATTGGTAGGAACATGTTAAAATTTCCTGATAAGAAAGTATAGAAAAAAACAATCACATGCAAAGAGAAGACACAAAAATTTTACTTGGTTCACCACTAAGGTCTATGTCCAAGCAGAATATTCCGAAAAGTTTTTAGTCATACTAAAGTCTACTAATATTCACTAGTTTTGGAGTAAAAATGGTCAGTATAGTCACTCTGTACGAGGTGCACTGCCTTTACAAGGTTTTAGGGATAACACACTGCGCCCCTCAGATCACTTCCATTGACTCTACCTTTCTCACTGCGTTGATAAGAATTTGAACTCAGTTGATCAACTTGAAGGATAATTTAATGGGTTGTCATTAAATCATGCATCCACAACTGTAGATAGATTCTATGTTGAAGTCTTGTTTTCCCCTATAGATTAAATATAATTTTCCGCATACTGTTTGTTTGCGAACTTGTCCTACGAAAACTAGCATTATTCCTCTGCATACAACACTGCACTGTGTACTATGAGTGATTCATTAATAAACCACACTGCTCTGTGTACCACCTCCGCATACTTCCTCCACAAACCACCTCCACATACTGATTTTACGTACCTATTTCACATACTGCTTCTTCTCTGCAGACCAAATACTCTTCCTCTAACCGTATTCCGCGAACCATCTTCTAAAAAATGTTTTCCATTATGGTCTTCAGTTTCCCATAAAACTCCTTCCACAAAACACTTCTCCTTCCGTATAATCCTCCTCATGAACCTCTTCTCCTTCATTGGGTTGTTTTCCCGTGAACCACTTCTGAACTTTCACCAAACTCCTCCTGGATTTCTAATATTAGTCCTCTTCCCTAATTATGGGATTAGAACTCCTTATATAGGAAAATATATCTGCACAATCTTCTAAACCAAGATTTACCAAATCTTTGATATGGAACCATCTTTATCGCATATCGTGCATCTCCCACGAACCATTTCCTTATGTGGTCCACGTACTGTCACTCTTTCTACACGGAGACACAAATCACAGCCTCATTTCTGCAAATGACACCCCTCACAGATTCTAAAAACTCCACCTCATTTTAATGAATGAAACATCATCTCATGAACCATTTTTCTTCTATGAACTACAAACCTTCCCGTGAACCTCCTTCGATCTATGAACTATTCCTCCTACACGGTCTACATACGATTTTCTACTCCGTAAACCGTTCCCGCTACGTGGTTCACAATTCACCATTCTGTATACCATATTTTTTTGATCTGTGAACTATTCTTGAAAATCCTATTTCACGTACTACCTCTATGGAAAACCTTCATTTTCAAAAAACAAGCTCCCGATTTTGAGGCTCAAAAATTTGGCAAACACTGGGAAACTACACCACCTTAAACACCTGCTTCAGCCTATACTGCAATATCACTTGACTTGAAATACCCTTGATCAAGGAAAAGTGGATTGAAAAAAAATAAACCATAATACATTTACAGCAAAGAAAATCCTTGGTTCCAACATAAATAATTTAAATGAATATGTAGTTTTTAATTAAAATTAAATATTTTTCACTATTAATCAAAAAATAAAACTTTTCAGAAAAAATCCCAAAAATTCACCCTAAGATAATTTTTGGTATTTTGATTTAAAAAATGTAGTTTATTTTTTCAAATATTTTTTTCTAAAAATTGTAAAAATTAATTTTAAATTATACGTTCAAAGAATAACTAATCTGTCTTTTAGAAAAATACAGTTTTTCAAAAAACACTTTTTTCTTTTAAATGATTATTATTTTATTTATAATCAATAAATTAAAAATTAATGTTTATAAAATACATATTTTAATTATTTAGTTAATCCTATTTATACTCATCATTATAAGAGCTAGGTGATAACTATTACATTAAATAATAATATTTTAATAATATGTCATGTTTCGTTTAAACTCAATGTTGCATATTATGTAAGCTAAAATCAGTATTACATGTAATGTAAGATAAAATAAATATTGGATGTAACTAAATATATTTAATTTATTTAAAAATAAATATATCATAAAATTTCATAGGGTTATATTTTATTCTAAGCTCGGTGTTGTGTGTCACATATGCTATAGAATACAATGTTCTTTTTTTATAATTTTGGGGTGTCACATTATCCCCACCATAAATAAATTGCATTCTTGCAATTTAAACTTGAACTTGGTAATACGAGGTTTGAAATCTAGAAATAAAATTGTTGAAAAACCTATATCTTAAAAGGGTTAATAAAACATCCTCTTAATAAGATAGAAAATAAAGTACGAAGGTCATCTGGAATAACACATAACTAGGTTTCCAAGTAGCAGAACATATGTGGGAAGTGAAAATATGAACATAAAATAAAAGCATAAATAATTATAGAGAGTGATTGAGGTCATTGATCACAAGAAATTGAATGATCAATGGAAAGTTAAGAGCCTAAAAACCATAAATATATGATTATTTAAAAGACCATCTAATTCATTAGATATGAAAGTAATAGGATAACATTTTTGTTTTAATATACTTTTCCTAAATTTGATGAATTATTTTAATTTCTAATAATATAAGGAAATAAACTTACTTGATATGTTTCTATTTCATAAGCATAATTTTATCCTTTGGTTGTGATTTGATCAATTTATAATTCATCCCTTACCCCAAGAAATGAATATCAAAAAATTAAATTTTTATGCTTGAAGCACTAAAATTCACTTTTAACAGATCGTAAGGTCTATAAAAGATTGGAAATTATTTTCCGTCTCTCTATAACTATTTTCCAAAACCAATATGGTTAGAATAAGTTATCAAATATGTATAAATCTCCACATAGTGAAGTAATACACCAATCTCTAAAACCTCATCCAAAGTTCAAAATCAACCATTTCATAAATGGTTAACCTAATGGCCCTTCCAAAATATTACGATCTATTAATTTAGAAAAAAGGTAATTGAATTTCCAAAATGGACTTATCATTGATCTTAAAAACAAAATAAAGTATCTCTTAATCATCACATACCAAACATGTGAATACTTTCTTCATTTATTCTCTCATAACTTGGTAATAACCTGAACTAACATAAAAACTCATTGAAAACAAGCATGATTCCCTATTCCTTAATTAAAACATAGATTATTGGATATATTCCTTAAATCCAAAAATGTTGTAAACTCCATCAAGCATAAAACACTTTGTAAAAAAATAATTAATCAGTTCCAAGGTAGTTAGTACTATTCAATTTACTTTATCCACATCAATTTCTCTTTATTATAACATCATTATCTCAACATGAGGAACATATTATGGGTCCCCAATCATGTGTTTTCCAAGAATATTAACTTTACACTGAATCATTTTTCTTGTTCATTAGTATCATTAAACACATGATTTCAAATATTTAATGAAAGTGTACCACAATACAATCCTTATAGATTTCCTAATTCTTATAACCATGACATCAAAGATAAAACACTCAAATGACATAATTCTTTAATCCAAACACAAGAACATAAATTATGGATATTCATCTGTGTTAATAGCATAATATTGACCATGATCCATTAGATTATTTTGAGGTATATTCTTGTGATGCTTGAGACATTTATTTATGTAGTGCATCATCTCATTTCATTTGAATCATTGTACATTGGAAAATATTTTCTTACCCTTTCAATCACAAGCATGATGTACTATCTCTTCACACTTGTATTAAAATCCCATATCTTTTAAGAAAGTACTAGGGTATTTCCTTCCACAACTATCACATGTGGGAAAATACTTCTTTCCCTTCTTTAATTTATCTATATTTTCCCTAGCCATCCTCTTCTTCTTGTACTTACCTATGAATCCATAATACTTATATAAATTTTTCCTTGTATAGTTTCACATGATAATATATACTCATATTATGAGAATTTTTGGGAAACTAGTTCCTTTTTAAATATTATCTTAACCCCATCAATGAAATGATCATTATTACTCTTTAGATTACATGCATTGATACAGTTCCCATTCCTTCTTATAGGAACCATTTATAAATGATGTAATAGGCTATAATAGATCATATAATTATGAAACATAATGTATAATACCAAAACTAGTGAAATAATTAACATAAATTGAAAAATTTATGCATACCTAATCTCATAATCACAGACATGATTTCTTTGGGGATATATTTATTTTCAAATCCTTTATAATGTTTTATAAAGAAAATGTGAATTATCCTAAGCATATCCTCTGAGAGTGTCAAACCAGGTGCACAGTAAGTCCCTTTTTCTTACACCAGGTGAGAATCAGGCCAAGCCCAATGTTCCCTTTTTGGAGTTATTACCCCTAGGTACATCTATGACAGAACCACGTCCACTTATAGTATCTAGACGTGGATGCATTTCAAGAAAAAACCACATAATATATAACTTAGAAAAACTTTAGAATGCTATTATATACTTATCCTAAAATTTTATCATATGGTTATGTTATGTAATCAATGTTTTCCCAAATCTAGTTTCTAAGGTTTCTACTAAACTTCTTATGATACCAACTATAAAAACCTCAACTCTAGTAGCCTAGATATGGTGTCTAATTTATTACATTATCATAAATATAAGGAATCACATCCTAAAGTACCAAATAGTTTAGTAGTCTTGGTAAAATAGATACATTCATGATTCCCATATTACATTTCAAAACATAAATTAGAATATAGTTTTTTTAAAAAATAACACTATTCTTTCTAGCATATCCTTACATATAAAACATAGTAAACTTTATAGATTTCTAAGAAAGGAAACAAAATAAGGGGGAGCTCAAATGATTAGTAAGGGTTAGGAATAACAAAAACTATCAAGAATTAATAATCATAATAAACATTTAATAGTAAAAAACTAAACACACATGAAATTCAAATAACTTGAATATCATGTTAAGATAAGGCATAATCAATATGAAAAGGCAAATATTAGAAAACACATGTAATTTAAACAATAACTGAGAATGAAACTCATCCATAGATAGTATCATAGTTAAAATATCATGGATAATAATAAACAAATTCTTAATGAATAAAATTATTAATAATTTGATATCATGTATTAGGGACATGAAAACCACTATTTTCAATATCTATCCTCAAGATAGTTTAAAACTATAGGTAGAAACACTTTTAATTTGGTCAGCTAATTTTTATCAGGAGACTAATTGATGCATTAGGGGGATATATAAAATCCGGGCCTCACTAATTACTACATGTACAAATAATCCATCATATATTGAATAATCTAATTAAATCATGAATCAATATTCCTTACCATCAAATATCTGTATTGAATAAAGTATATAGATTTATCAATATTTCCCCAGTTAATCAAATAACTTTAAAAGTAAAAACCATATGTAAAAATGGTATATGGTTTAAGAAATAATCATATCCATCACACAAGAATACTTATTTTTAAGATAAATGTAATTTTCAATGAAAAATTATCACAAAAAAGTGATTGTTTCAATAGAGAATTAACAATAAAAAAGTGAGATTGTACAATAACTTTTACGACTTGGTAATTTTCAAGTCAAATCACCTTGGATGAAATAATTAAAATTCAAACTTAAAATACCAATAATTATGAATTAATAATAATATTAAATTTCAAGGGGTAGTATATACACCACATAAGAGTGAATTGGTGCATAATAACAAATAAGTCACAATGGAATATAAATTGAGATGAAATATATTACCTCACGATTCCTTTTGATTGAACATTATTTAAACTCTAGTATAGTGGTTTTAAACATGTTATTAAATTACAAAATAACCATATTGATATTTATAATACCATATATTATCATTTTATAACATCTTATCACCCATTCATTAATAATATTTCATTATTTTCATTATTTCTAGTGTTAATTGCCTTGTTTTCTTATTCATGATTTGTCATGAAATTTATGGTTATTGTGCATATTATATAGTTAATTAATCTAAATAATAATAATAATAATGACATAATTATAATATTTACACATCAATTATACTCTTAAAACCAATCATTAAAGATAGTTTGGAGAAATTAACTATGCTATAATCATGGAGACGATAGGTCATACGTACGCATGAGTAACATATCCATTTTATAATGATCACTATGGAAAGAAGGTAAGTAATATATAACCTTTAAATAATTATAATAATAAAATATATATCATATATACCATAATATATACTTATATATATCATTCATTTGGTTTCGATATTAAAAGAGAGTCAGATCGCTTCATGAAGAAAGTAGTCTATATGTACATGAAAAATGTTATTATCTTTAAGTGAGTGAAAAGGTAAGAAATAAAATGATATATTATATTTAAATAATTATAAATATGTCATTAATATCATAATTATGTCATTTATATCATATATAATCATTAAATTTATCTTTATCACCTTCCATGTGAAGCATTAGTGAAATACAAATCACATAGCTTCACAAGGCAGTAGTCCGCTGTATACACGAGCAACATTATCATATATCCTACGAAATGGAAGGTAAAAAATATATATATGATATAATGAATACATAAGTATAAATATATTATAAATATAATATATATACTTTATTTACATCATCATACCCAACCATTAATGGTGGTAATAGAAGAATGAATGACATCGGTTTGTGAGACGGTAGTTCGCCGTACACATGAACGATGGTTTCATAACCCATTTGATGAAAGTGGAGATTTTTATAGGTCATTAAATTATTATAAAAACATCATATTATATGGAATATACTAATGTTATTATATCATCATGGTTTAATAAAAATTTAAGGAGGTGGAGGAATAAATAAAATAAAGACGCTCGTTGAAGAACATTGCCTCTTCTTTGGGTATCCTTCTTAGGTTTGAACTAAAGACTTCCTAGGTTAGATTTCTAAAAAAATAATGATTATAGTATGAGTATAATAAAGTTTAGAAGTTATTTTTTTAAGTATTTCCCAAGTAAAATAGGTTTTAACGTGTAAAGAAGAGAGGATATGGGGTGGCATTTTATAAGTGAGGTGAGTGGCACACTTATAATTTTTTGAAAAGATTCAATCATACCCATGATTTTATCATTCCACAAGATTCAAAAGTTATCCTTTATAGAAAATATAATATAGGTAGAAATATTTTTATCCAATGGGTGTTGTAAAAAATTTAAGTTCATTTAAACCCTTATATTCTTAGTTTAACCCCATAATAATTTTATTTTTACCTTAACCACAATAATTAATTTTTACTGTTTTCACAATTCATTTTGGTCAAAAATTAAGTTGAACTTATTAGAAATTACAAATTATTATGATTCTTTGTATTAAATCCATTTTTCTAAATTCAATTCATATAATTGGTAAAATTTAATTTAAAATTAATCTCACATACATGATGATAAAGTGGGGTTTTTAAAGGGAATATGTTCAAAAGTTTACAATGTTTTTATATCAAAATTCAATATGAAAATGACTTAAATGATATAAATTGTAATAAATGATATGTAATTGATCTAATTTTACTTTAAAACCAATTCAAAATATAATTTATATTTATAATTAATTTAAATGAATTGTTAGTTTTCAATTAAAATTTAGTATTTTTCACTACTCATAAAAAAATGAAACTTTTCAGAAAAATCTCAAAAATTTATCCTAAGATAATTTTGTTATTAATATTTCAAAAATTATGTTTATTTTTTCAAATAAATTTTCTAAAAGTGGTAAAATTAATTTTACATTATGCGTGCAAAGCCTGACTAATCATTCTTTTATAAAAATATAGTTTTTCAAAAAGCACTTCTTTTTATTTAAATGGTTGTTATTTTATTTATAATTAATAAATAAAAAATTAATATTTTTAAAATATATATTTTCATAATTTATTTAATCCTATTCATTCCCTCCATTCTAATGGTTTGGTGATAACTATCACATTAAATAATAATATTTTAATAATATGTCACGTTTTTTTTAAACTCAGTGTTGCATATAACAAAAGATAAACTCAATTTTATGTGTGATGAAATATAAACTTAGTGTTATGTTTTGTGCAATCTATTTAAGAGATTAAATTTATTTTAATATAAATATGTCTTAAAATCTTGGGGTGTTATATTTTCTTCTAATCTCGATGTTGTGTGTCGTATACACTATCAAATAAAATATTTTTATTTTAGAATTTTGTGGTGTTACAAACCTAGACTTAATTTCATCATTTTTATAGGAATATTTAGTAATTTTCCAATAGAACTATCACATACATTTTTTCCACATGCCTGAAATCAATAATATGTTCTATGTTCAAACAATCCCAGTACGGTAATTTAAAAAATGATCTCTTTTTACAAGTAGTTTTTGTAAGGTTTTTTAAAGAAGGTTTACCAAAAGCGGTGGCCATATAATTTACTTTCTCAAATAATCAATCACCTATTAGTGAATATAGTGTTGTAACTTATTTTAAATTATCATCAAACTATGTCATAAAATATTGGAATATATTTCATTGATTTAGAAATATAATATGTTTTAGAAACACGGTCTTTAATGAAGGTTTTAACCTAAGTGAGTGTTTAACTTATTCACAAAAGAGACATCCTTTAGTTCCTTTAATGCTATATCCTTCCAAATTTTAATAATCATAAAATTTATTTATAATTTTGCATAATATGGCTCTCAATATGAAATCTTTATTTATGTAATAATTATACAATGTAACACCTAAATCCCACATTAATTTCAAATCTTTAATTATTGGAGCCAAATAAACATCAATATCGTTACCCAGTTATTTTGGTCCAGATATAAGAGGGGATAATATATTTCATTTTTAATTATTTCATAACTATGGTGGAAAGTTATAATTTACCAAAATAATAGTACATGTGTTGTGAGTGATTCATTGTAAACCAAAATTATTCACACAATTTATAGATAGAACAAGACAAAGGTTTCTCAGATTGTTTCTAAATTTAGGATACTCATGAATAATTTTATTCCATTAAGGAGAGTCTATTGGGTGATGAAGGTTCCTATATTTATTTATTGTATCTACGCACCATGTCAATTTCCTTGCAGTCTCCTCACTTCCATATAGAAGCCTAAACCTTAGAATGATTGGAAAGTACCATAAAACTTTTGAAGGACTTGATTCAACTTTCTTGTATCAATATGCACCACAATTTGGGAAATTTTTAAGTGATTCATAGTCCTTTTGGAATATTATATAATCATTTGAAATTGTTTTCATTTTTTCAGAGATCATACCCATTGAACTTATCATTTGTTTAGCATCATATGTTTGACAAGGAAGCTAATTATCTTTTAGTAACATATCATTATAGAGATAAAGTAGTTCATTAAATCTGGTGTCACTACATATGTTGATAGATTTTAAATTATATAGCTTTAGTATGGCTGATAATGTTGTATATTTAGTACAACCAACATACAATGTCATCTTTTCACAACTCTTTAACTTCTAAAGATGTTTTGGAAAATCATGAAGTTCATTTTCAACTGGCATTTTTATTTATTCAATATGACCTTCATCATCATTCACACCTATAATAATATATTTGATATAACAACCCAATAATTTTACACATATTATTACATGTTTTTTAAAATAAATATCCAATAAATACAACCAAAGGAACGAGAGGCCTAGTATATTTGTAATACTAGGTTCATAATACATCAAATTGAAACTAAAATATAAAAACTTTATTTTAATCTTCATGGGGTTCTCAGATTGGATGGTGGATTTTCTCTTCCACTACTATAGGTCTCTATGGTGCAGTATTCTATTCATGGGAAGGTAATGTGGATTTCTAAAATATATGAGGGGATAAGTTAAAGAGACTCAATATCTCCCAAAATTTTCATTATGGTTCAGGATGATCTTAGTAGATACATTACTTCCTATATACAATGTGGATTGATCAGTCCTTACCACTATAGAGATCACTCAAGTGGTGTGTCCCATCTTCTCTTTACTGATGATATGGTATTTTTTATCAATGGTCATAGCCCATCAGTCAGGGGACTTAACAACAACATGGAATTTTTTTTCAAATGGACTGGGGAAACTATCAATTGGGATAAAAGTGGTGTGTTTTTTCCTCCCTCATGTCCAGATAGTAAAAGGAACAAAATCGAGTCTATATTGTAAATGCATAGACAGAACTTCCCCATGGAATACTTGGGATATCCTTTGGCTATGGGATGAGTCCAGATTATCCATTTTGAAGGTATGCTCAACATAATAACCAATCTTATAACCAATTGGAAAAATTATTTTCTTTTATTTTGTGGGAGAATAAACCTCATCAACTACATGTTTTCCTCAATTCCCATGCATATTCTATTTATGATCCAGGTGCTAAATACAATTGTTAAAGATATCAAGAAACACCTATGAACTTTCCTTTGGGACTCCCATAGGGAGAGGAGATGCCACTAGGTCTCCTGGACTAAACTTGATAGACTAGTGGAGTATGGAGGGATCAATGTTAGGAATGTGAAGGAGGTGATGTATTAACTCCAGAGAAAACTAGTGTGGGGGTTATTAAAGGGTGATCCCTCTAGATCAGGTTCATCACTAGAATTAATGACAATGTTTTGAGAATAAGGAGTGGACACCCGTCCACCCTATGGAATTATATCCATTTCAACATTCCCATCCCGTAATAGCACTCTCATTGGATTCTAGGATGTGAGGTTATTAAATTTTAGGATTGCAATTAGGTGAGGCCGATACTGAGATTTCTTGGATTCCCAATGTCGAATATGAATCACTACAAAAAAATAAACTAATAGATGAAATTTAAACTACCACCATATGTTTTCATGATGGTTTACAAAAATCACCACTGAAATTGGCATCAACATCCAAGTCACATTGGTTCCGTCTATTTAGAGGTGGTTTTTGGAAACCATTATAGAATGTTTTTAATGGAGGTTTCCCCTCCCAAAAAATGTCAATGGGATAGAAGCGGTTTAAACCGCTTCTAAACAAATTTAGGCCTTATATTGGGGTAGTTTAAACTACTACTAAACAATAATTTGGCATTTATAGTGGTAGTTTCAACCGCCGCTATATATCACTTTTCAAAAAAAAAAAAATACAGATGCAAAAATTGCATCCCTAGAACAAAATTAATATATATTACAATATACAAATAGTAAACAAACTATTCCAGTATAATAATAACATAATCAGAACATTCAATTTTTAAAAAACCTTAATACAACAAATCCTTAATATAACAAGGATAATAAATAGAAATTAATTAACATGAATAATGTTATTTTAATAATGTTTAATCCTCTGGAGTTTTTTTATAGATAGGTCATAGATTACCATTCATTTGACCCTCATGATACATAAATGATATAAATAAACCCAAGTAGGGTGTTTTCAAGCCTGTCATGGATTAGGGAACTAAGTTATAAACCTTTGATACATCCATGATAAATTATAAAATGTTAAGGTAGGTAAAAAGTGGTGGTATACTTATGAATTGGTTGGAATTTGAAAGAGTTTGGGTGTGTGACTATATCTACCATATCTTGTGTATCATTTAGTGTTGGGTGTTTTATTAACCTATGAGAACCCGTGGTCTTTTTTGTTTGTTTTGGTACGTTAAAAATTATCATTTTTAACAGCGAGTTCTTAATTTTGTCTTAAGATTGTCTATTATTGGATTTTATATGGGTACCCTGTAACATGACTTGGGTGAGCATGCCAACCAATGGAATGTGATTTTATATAATTTTTATATAGATTGGGTTGGGTGATGATGTCAATGATGTTGGGAGATGTGATGGAAATGTGGTTTGGGTGTTCATGTCAACCATGAACATGTGAGATATTATCAAACATATTATGTGTTTAGGTTAGGGAATTCATTTGACCTATGGATATGAACACTGAGATGAACTGGGTTATATGATGAGAGTAGGGAAAGCATTCCAACCATGGATGTGAGTTATATATCATGTCATATCAGTGTGAAAATTCATAGTGGATGTGATGTGATTTTATTATAATAACATTGTTATATAAGTATAATGATTTTATTTAGATTTTATAGTAGAGACAAATCAAATCCAAGATTAAAGAGTATGTGAAGATAAAAGAAAAATAAGAAAAATTATTTATTAATTATAAATAAGAACTTAGAGTTCCCACTTCTAAACCTTCCTTATTTTTAGGATTTACAGTTTCATCTTAAAATAAGGAGATTCCAAACATGATATTTTATTCTTAGGGATGAAATATGGACAATGAAATTCTAAAAAAATGAATGTTAGGTGTGTATTTCAATAGGTAGAAAAGTTCCATTTTATAGATTAGATTGACTAGAATCTCCAAAAATACCCATTTCTTAATCTTTAAGTAATATAATTTTATAGGGAAAGTGACACAAAAAGAGACAAAGGATAAATAAAGGCCATGAATTCCTTCAACCAAATACTTATGTGAAAATGTCATAATATATTTTAAATAACATTTGTCACATTAAAATTTACATATTGATAACATCTTAAAGTTTACTTGAAAACCCCTAAAATACATTCACATAATCTCTAAGGGTGGGATATAAAATTTTCATGGTTGATGGTGGTGATTCATCTAGCATAAATATTGAACCCACTTGGTTTTTATTTTATTTTTCATCTATAAATACGAATTTAATATGGATGAAATTGATATGTATTGTGGATTACATTTGGGAAGTAGTTTGGAGTTCCCAATCATGTTGATGAGAATAGAGTTATATTTTATCTCATGTTTTATCCATTCTAAATAAAAATTAATATGATAGAATAAGTTGTTGTGATTAATAATACTACTTGAATAATAATCATTTGGAAAATTATGTTAAAGATGATGTAGATGTTTCATCTTGTAGCATGAAGATATTAAAGATACTCATTATGGAGAATTATTGTGATATATTATTACATTAACTATGTTTTAAGGTAAAACTGAAATTAGAGAAGAGTTTATTGGAGTGTATAGACTGGTGGAAATTTTATCTCTGCGAATAAACTGGTTTAAGGTCCTCTATATGAAAGGAGAGTGAAGATACAATTCTATATGTTGCCTATACAACAAAAATATTAGTGGGATGTCCAGATGCAACCTGACCAGCATGTTTAGTTATCTAGGTAGTACTTGGTGAATTACCAAGTGGAAATTATAACTGAATAGTGTTCATAAATGGTTAAAAGAGACTATATATTTTGAAAATAACAATAATAAGTGTAATTTCAAGGAGTAATAAAATAAAAAAAACTCAAAGAGCATATGAATGATTAGTATAAGATAAACTTCAGAATAAAACATATAAAATTAACCAAGCATATAGATATTAATGAAATTTAATGGAAATATAGATATCCCTACCAAAAACCACAACATGGTTTCTAAATCATAATATTAGTGTTAGTATTTCATAAGTTTAGTTACACATCATCATTGAATCCAAAGTGAACCCTAATCACAACTTGATGAACTTTGATCAACACCCTCTCCATCACTATCTCTACTCCCAACTACTGAAGCCTTCATGAAAGTTTTCTTAAAAATTAAAAATGTTTTATATTTACATTTAAAATTAAAACCAATAAAAGTTTTTGCACTAAATGATTATTAAGTTGTATGATTTAACTTCTCACTACCATCCATCAAAAAAATATCATGAAGGACATATACAATCATCTTTTGATATAATTCAATCAATGCTTTCTATAGAGAAACTACATTTTCATCTTGCATATTTATATGAGGCCCTTGTTCCTGAATTGTGATTTATATTCCACTAAAATCCCTCTAATCACCTCGAGGTTTTTAGTAACTACAACCAAAAGTAGATGCTATCAGAATCCCTGATGGACTACCAAAGACCTCATATAATAATGGTCTCAAACCCATCCCGTGCACATGAATAGGATGCTCCTTCCCAAGTACTTGTCCAATTAGATCATCCTTGGAAACTGGGAAGGACTACACAGGATTGAGATCACATAATTATTTTATTTTTACCTATAAATAAAATACCAATCATATTTTAAGATATACATATTAAAATAGTGACATGTTAAAATAATTTATTACAATGAAAAATTAATTCATACCCCAAATTCTTTTGGAGGGCTCATTAACATAACTCCCATAAAATTTTGTATGAAAATACAACCAAATTTTTGTTTCGGAGACTTGGTGCCCAAAATTATTTGACTATATTAAACAAAGATAAATCAGAAATTTAATATATGAAATGGATAATTTTGTCTTATAAAAATTTAAACTAATGAAAATTTTACCAGAGTCGATCTATTTATAGAAAACATCTTTGACTCGATAGTGTGGGGGATGATTTGTTTAGCTTGACTTGATGAATTTTTCCTTAAAACATCCTAAAATAAATAACATGTAATTTAATAGTATTGTAAGAAATGTCATCTCCTTGGCATACGCATGTATATATATAAAATGAGATTAATATAATAATATATATTTCAATACCACTTCATGATGATGGATATCAAAAAACACCTTCCAATGCTCTCTAGGAACCCCTTTAGGTACCTTATAATACTACTACTGAGTGGCCAATGATTTATAATTAAATTAATTCCATAAAATCCATTTAAAATCATTTCATTTCTTACCCAAATTTTCAACATTAATTTTCATGTCATAAGATCATCAATGATGAAGTGAAATAATATCTGTAAAAATAGATTAATTTTTAAAATATTAGAATTTAATAACATAATGAAATTAAATTACACAATAATGTATTAAAATTACCTTTATATGGGAATCATAGACATTATTTTTCCAATATTGAGGCACATGCCTCCAACCAGCATAGGTAATCAGAAGGGAAATCGAATTCTCTAATAGATAGCCTAGAATATGTCCAAATAATCCTACAACATCATCCATAAGGACCACATAAAAGTAAAATGAGACAAATGTCTTTAATCTATTCAGATTATAGGCATCCAAACTATTCATATTTCTCTCAATAGAAACATTGTTTTCATCTTATATGAAAAAATAGTTAGTAGTAAAAAAATATCAATAATTTTATTCACATTAAATTTTTTACCTATAACTATCACCATACAATATCCTCATGAATAAACATGAGTGAAAACTTGTTCCCTCACTGCTGAACCTACTGAATGGGGAGGCACAATCTCAGATTTTGATGGGATGGATAAGGAAGGTGTTCTAGATGCTGATAGAATCAAGGGTGTGAGAGACACTAAAGGGGGGAAGATGGAGGGTGTCTCAGATACTATGGGGATGGAGATAGATGGATCATAATATGTTAGTGTGGATGAGGTAATGTAAATTGGGAGTCTACCGGGATCAATGAAATGATTCTTCTTTGGCATTCCTATCATTTTAAAAAATAAAATTAAATTCAGAACAGATATTTCAAAAAATTCATATAGAAAAAAATAGAAATGATAACAGATTCATGGTACTAAAAAACAAAATTTACACAACTATGAAAATAAATAACTAAACATATAATATAAGTGGCTGATAAATTAATGGATTACTGCACATATAATCATTTTTTCCTTTAATAATGTCATTGTCATACTCCATAATTATTTCATGTATTTCATCCACAATTTCAAGACTAATATTTTCAATAACATGATGGAAAAATAAATTCATTTTTGAATGTTGATGGGATTCAATGTCAGATGTCAAATATTCCACTTCATCAGCCATATCATATAAGTCTCTTTGTTTTATGTGAACAAATACAGTCCACCCTTCATCCATGAAATCTTCCACATAATATACCATTTTCTATTAAGATGATAGGATACAAGAATCATATAATTCATGGTCATTGACATCCATAAAGTGAGAGAATTTCAAAGAAGTAAATTGAAAATAATCTCTTTTAATACCCCTAGTAATATCGACCAACTTACATTCAAATAAAACAACTGAAAAATGATCGTGGTAGTTTAATTCAATAATATTAGTCAATTTTCCATAGTATCCAAATTAAAAAACCATAAATATACAAGAATTATATGTTTTCAAAACCTCTTCCTAATCATATGTACAAAATTTAAATCCATTGATATTGTAAGAATTGAATTTTATAGCTTAATCTAGAGGACCTCGATAAAAAATAATTCAAATATTATGAAAAATCAACATGAGTATCAGTATTAATAATCTAAAAAAATTAATATACATTATTATATTTAAAAAATATGTGTTAAACTAATATCTGTATTGATTTCAATATTGATGAACTTACACAACATGCAATCCTTTCTATAAGCTCTTTATTAACAACTTTTGTTATATCTTTCTCATTTAATGTTCGGATTATCATTTGTCTATTTCTTTGTATCCTAAGATCTTCAATAAATAGATTTAAAATTTTACTATTAATAAGCACATATCTATGTTCCTCTAATAATTCCATTTATGTTAGTGCAACATTTGAGATCATCTCAACTAATCAACCAATAGTAGGAAATATTTTTTATTTCCCATGTAATTGAGATTGAGTCGATGTGCCTTTAGCATGACCAAATAAATTGATTCTTGTATCAATATCATCCAAATATCTAAAAAAAGTTAAGAAAATACTATACTAAATATAATTTATAAATAGATCCTTCAAGTTGAGCTTTTTTTTCACATATGATTTCAAATGACCAATATATATGTGAAATAAAAAAAATAAAAAATAATTATATATTTAATGAAGTTATAAGAATTGTTTGCATAATATTAATAAAATATAAATAAATTATCTCTCAGTTGTATACATCCATTGATAATGTACTAGGCATACTAATTTAGTTTCCTCAACAAATTCATAGTTAAATGCATCATGAAAAAAAAACAATGGAGGAGAGATCATATCCATTGCACAAAGTGTCAATACAAATATATTCTAAAGGTTTTCAAAATAATATGGTTATATTGTTTTCTTACATATTTTTCTAAAGAATTTGAAAAATTTGAGTACAACTACAGTAACATTTTCAGGTAATAATGTACACAATTCCCATGGTAGTAATTGTTGTAATAAAATATATGAATCAAAACTTTTCAATACATGTAACCTATAATGATTTAAGTTGAAACACTTTGATATGTTACTTTAATATCCATTAAATACATTCACATGTTTTAAAATTATAAGGAATGTGTCTCTATCCCTATTTTTCATTGGAAAAATTTCTGGAGTATAATTTCCATTTTCATATGGCCAGAGATCATGCTTTATGTTTATTTTTTATAAATCCTTATAAGCATTGAGATGGTCTATCATTTTTACATGATCATCAAGAAATTTGAAGATCAAATTATCACAAACATTCTTCTCAATATAAATAACATTAAGATTATGTCGTAAAAAATTAAACCCCCAATTAGAAGTTTGAATAATATACTTTTTTTTTCATCCATTGTTACGTTCCAATTTCACTTGATGATGCACTTCAAACTCATTTCCTAGTGTTATTAAAATGATAAACATTCCCAAATTCCATTTTAACATTTCAATGTTATATCAATATTTTATAACTTTTCAACAACTTTGGAGGTTGTATACGATCAATAAGACCATTGAATTTTGATTCGTTCAACTGAAATCTATGAGATGCATTGAAAAATATTTGTTGACACAAGAAGCACCGTTTTTTACTATAGTTTAGTTATTAAAAATCAAAATCAAAGTTACAAATAGGAAAATCCAAAACTATGGTATTCTAACTAGATAAGTTTCCAAGTCGATGGAAGTCACTAATGATCCACATTTGAGCAGCGTGCATTTTGAAAATTGTTCTAGAAGATGCATCATATGTCTCGACACCATTTCTCCATAAATCCTATAATTATTAAATTATGGGATGCAAGTATACATCAATATAATTTTCATACATTTTTTTATAGTAATAATCATTGAAATGATAAAATATGTTTGTTATATACACATCCATGGAGGTATATTTTAAGGGATCAAAACAACCATCCAAATCATATAACTAATGCACAAATTCCCAAATGGGTTGAATCCATCAACAACTAATCCCAATTTCACATTCATAGGATCAGATAAAAAATATGGATGTAATTAATCAAATTCATTCCTTGATTTTGAATCTCTTGGATGTCACATTAACCCATTATTATTATTATCTATATAATGCCACTTCATGTGCTCTGAGGTTTTTTATGACAAGAATAATCTTTGCTATTGAGGATTTAAAGGGAAGTAATGAAAAATCTTTGTAGGTGTGTTATTATTCTTCTTCTTAATAGTAGTATATTGATTCATACTTCCAATATCACCAATTGAATTCCATATAGAAGAATAATATTTTTTTTAAATCTTATATACTTGAATCCACTCCCCAATAAACCATACAATCATTGGGACAAACATGTATTTTTGTATAATTCAGATTAAGGTTGTTAATAACTTTTTTCATATAATAAAAAGACTCAAAGATATTTGCTTCAAGAAATGAATTATGAAAAAATTATAATATAATATACACCACCTTATTTATAATTTTTCATAGTCCTTTGATATTGTACAATTTCAGTATAAAAGAAAGTTTTGAATATTTCAAACATCCAATATACAACTCTTGATTTCTATTATCAACTAAATCATGAAACACATTTGTCTGCTCAGTGAAATTATCTCTTACATTAGTCTCTACATAATCAATAGGAGGATCCAATGATATGTCACAATCTTGATATGGTTATCCAATATTCCCCAAAACATCACTTGTTAAGTTACAATTTGTATCACCCTCAACTGGTTGTTCTGATATATTTTGATGTTGATGTTATTTCCTTAAAATTATAAAATCACAATTTATAAGGTTTGGAATTTCATTGTCTATTATTGAAGAATTTGGGAGCTTATTCTATTGATTGACATCAGTTCTCAAACTTTCCATAAGATTTTATTCTCAATGCCAAATCCAATATAAATATTGAGCAAGGAATTTCTTTAATATCAAGTGTTCATAAACATCATGTATCTTCAACCATATTCTATGGAAAAATTATTTTCCCATCAATAGATCAGTTGGAAATTAAAAAATCTAAAAGATCCTCCAAACCCTTAGCATACTGTGGTGTGTTCCTTTATAATGTGATCTAGATTTTATCCACATATATCCCAATGTTACTAAACTTTATTGAAAAAATTAAAACACATAAGTATTACTAAGTAGGAAAAGAGATAAATGTAAGTGAAAAAAAATCAACACAAGTAGTTATAAGAAGTGTCATTTAAGTACTAAGAAATTCAAAGTAAAAAAGGAAATCAATCATGGATAGTATTATGTAAAATAGAAGCAGGAGAAAAATAATAAAATCATTAAGAAAGAAATATTTCAAATGTTCTTTGAAAATAATTTATCAAACCAAACATTGATTTTTTTTTAAAAGTTTAACTATTTCCATAAAATCATTTTTGAAGGCAAGACACCCCTCTTTAAAGGAAGTAAACTGGTGTCAAGCACCCATTTTTCAAGACCAAAATTTCACCTTTTAAAAACATTTAAATCCCCCATGAGAATTATGGTCTCAAAACCATTTAAAAAATATTAAAGGTTAACTACCTTAAATTCCTAAAACATACCTCTAAAACAATACACATACATTTTGATGGAAAAACTGGTGTTGGACACCCCTTTAATTATTTAATTACCATTTTTAGGCCACCATGAATTTTAACAACCACTTTTAATGTGACCAAATTTTATGCCATGTCATTAAACTATTTGAAACCATTTAAAGAGAAAAATTATAATTGATGCATGTTCTTAGGTTGATGATAAGTATAGTGTATGTAATAACTAAAAATAATGGAATACTATGAGAAATATAAAAAATTCCAAATACATTATAAAAATAACCACTAAGGTATATTAATTACAATATAAAAAATGCATATGAAATTGAATAACCAAAATCTTGGTCGTACTAATAGGAATCCAAGAAAAGTACAAGAGGAGAAATAGGGAACGACTGATTCACATTAATAATAAAATAAAAAAAGTATAAGATATGTCATATGAAGTAACTAATTCAAACTATTATTATGAAAAAAATTATATAAGATATGAAAAAGGAGAAAAATTAATATACTAGTATAAAACTAATCAAAGGATAAGAGATATCATAGGAAACTTCTAATTCATACTAGTAGAATTCCAAATTAAGCATAAGATATTGATTAGGAAACAACCAATTCATACGTGTAGGAAACCAAAAAAAGTATGAGATATGGTAGAGGCCCTTAAAAATAATTAATAATAGCATGAAAAACATTATCTAAGACATAGTATGAAGAATATGAATACAAAAGGTTATGGTTTCATAAAGAACAACATATATGTATTTAAATTGATCAACATGGATAATAAGTCAAATGGAATGTTTCATGATGAACTTAGAAGTCATGGAATAAAACAAAACTATGACATCACTTTAGTAAATGATGAACAATATCAAACATTATGAATATCTATCATTTTATACTTCACTATGAATAGAAAAGTAGTAAGTATGAAAATAATGTATTTGATAGAAAGAAATATTTGTAATTTAATTTACATTGAATGATGGACATGTAAAACGCATTTAAGAGTCACAAAAACAAATCATTTGACCTTGAAGGGTTCAAGGAAAAAATTTACTAGTTTTAAACTCATATTCTCATTATGGTTTTCCCAACCCTATTACATTTATAAGTTAACTCTCTCTAGATATTAGAGGAAGAAGGGGGACACCTATCAATTTAATTGTAGACTATATCTTTGAAGCCTTAGGAAGAAGAGAGATTTCACCCAAAATATATTCTCAACCACCCATCAAGGGATTTTAATTAGGTAAACACTATTGGAACTTGAGGAGAAAAAATATAGGAATCAAAACTTAGTTCTTACCTTAGATTTACCTAAATAAATCCTTTATAACTACTGTCTTGGAATGAATCTAAGTGATTAGAATATTATATCATCCCTGATGATCTCCTAGTGGGGAAAAATCATGGGAGAATAGGCTTCAGGCATTAAGGGCGAGGGAGAGGGCTCGTGGGGCCTAGGGGAAACCAAAACGTTGGCAAGGGCGAGGGTGAGGGGGGTTTAGAAGAAACTGGAGTGCTATTGAGGGAGAGTGCATGGGTTTGGAGGGATCAGGGTAAACCAAAGTGCCAATGAGGGCTTGTGATCGAGGGGATTGAGGGAAATTAGAGCACCAATGATAGATTATGAGGGGGGGGGGGTTCATAAAATCATAGTGCCGACGAGGTGGGAAATGTAGTGGTGGTGAGGGCTCAGGGTAGGGGTGCTTGGGGGAGAGGGGTGGGGTGGTTCTCAGAGGGAGGGTGGGAGGGGGGGTCAGGGAGAAAGGGGGATTAAGGAGAAATTATATTTTTTTTAGTAAATGGATAAAATTTTGTGATGGTTATTTAAAAACCACTTCAAAATTATCACAACTTTTTTAGCAGTAGTTTATTAAATTGCCACTAAACTCTGAATTTGGTGTAGGTACTTTCAGGAAATACATTATTCACCCTTACTTCATTCAAGTGGTACTATATCCATCCCAAAAATTCCTTTTTTGATGTTATCAAGATGTAGGATGTCCCTAATAAGTGTTTTTTCATAGAAAACTCATCAAGCATCTTTTAATGAAGTATTATAACAAGAATATGTGATATTATCAAGTCAGTGATCATTAGGGTGGTACTCTATAGTGTTGATACATCCTTGCTAAATTCAACTTTCTATTTTGGAGAATCTAGAACCAAGCACTTCCTACTAATGCAATAGTCTAAGTTAAGGGTGTTCTTCTAGATTATAAATTTTATTTTTACTCGATTCACAAGCAGGAAACCACCCTGCATCACTTTTTTCATAGAGAGTGGGCATCAAAAGTGTAGGGGCGAATTGGGAGATTTCACTAGTTTTCTAGAAGAACTGGAGTCCTTTAAGGTATTCATTATAATGTGGTACAACTATCTTAGCAGCAATAAACATGAACGAGGGCTTGGGAGATCCTCTTGATAGCTGGGTGCTGGTGCATCTCGGGGGCTAGTAACCAATCCCACGATAATGGACCTATATTAACAGGTCAGGCCTTGGTGGTGAGGGCCAATTGTATTGTCGTGTATATCATTCAAATTCTCTATATTGGGGAGGATGCGGCATATCTTAAAAGATATTTGGATTATGGACACTTTAATGGTCAACCACGTCCCTCATCATCCATATATTGGGTGAGTTGGAATCCCCCATTGGGATTAATCTTAATGTTGATGGATCATACACCCAAGGTTTATACAGGGGTGGGTGGTGGGAGTTTTCATGATTCATTAGGTTCAATGGTGTTTTCTTTTAGTGCATTCTATGGGAGTGGTGACTCTCTTGGGGAAGATGGAAGGTCCATGCTCCACAGTCTCAATTTTTTTTCATAAAAAGAAAATATATTCTTCAATAGTGGATATGGAATCTATGATCATCTAAAAATACCTTAAATAACTCTCTTGTACCCCTTAGAACATCATCTATTTTATCTTTAAATGTAATTCCCTCTTAACTAATGATATTGATATCCTCCATATGTGGCGTGGAGGAAATTGTGTGGCAGAATTTTTGGAATTAAAGGTCTCTCAGAAGTTCCCTATAATAGAGTTTTCTAGTACTAGATCAATCTCCCTAAGTGGTGTTTAAATTTTTATCAGAGATTCCCTTTGTCTCAATTTTTTTAGGCCCCCATGATTTTTTCCCAGGTAAATATCTTTTCTTTAATAAATGTTATATATTTAGAGTGTGAATCTAAAAAAACATAACATATGATTCAAAGGCATAACATGATATCATAAAATAAAATTATCTTGAATAATCATATGGTAGAAAAACAGAAATAAAACGGTATTATAAGATCCTAAAAAAATAGGAAAGTGGCATCACTTAAAACATGATGTAAGTATAAGTCAAGGATAATAGCTTAGACAAAATAACATTGTGGACAAAGTCCCATAATGGATTAGGTTTACTCCAAACTCCTATATATATATATATATCATATAATGAGAAAAAAAACTACTCGATGAATTTGATTTCTATCTGGGTGCACCTATCATATCATGTACATTCTTATGTTTTCCAAAAAAGGTAATCAATCATAATTCATAAACATAAGAATTACCCATGGAAATAAATGAGTTTCATAATCTTGAATCATATCATAGTAAAATGATATTTTATAAATATTACAAATAGAAAAACAAATTAAATATTTTGGATGTTCATATACGAGTACATAAGCATAGGTTTCAAAATATGGTGTTCATTTTGAAAAAATTCCATGAGAAAGGGTAGAGAATTAGGTATAGAAATAAACTTTCAAAATAGTGTTTTAAAGAATCAGTTAAAGACTTTTAGAGAATGAGTAAGTATGAAATTTTATTTGAAAACCAGAGGTAAAAATATGGTTATAAATAAAATATTCCTTTATTTAATGAAATCATGAATGGTAATAAATAATTTAAATGGGTGTTTCATAAAAAAATTAAGAGATAGAAAATATCCCCTTATTCAGGTTTGATTTTAAAGAAGGAATTTGAGAAATGAACTTAAGGAATGTATTACCCCCATAAATGGAAGGGTGAATAATCTAGGTATATATGTAAAAGAAATATATAAATAATATATAATAATTAAATAACATAAAATATATAGATAAAATTAGTTATATAGATAAAGATCATAACCCAAAGAAAAAAGGTTTTTTAGAGAGACCCCTTACCTTATATTCTAGAATCATTAGACACTTTCACATGATTTTTTGAATAATTAAATTTAATTAATTAATTAATGAATTAATAAATTATTCCATACATATTTTATTTAATAATATTTTATTATGTTAATTTATAACCATTTTAATGAGATAATTGTTTAATTCTGTTGTTCTGTGGGTGTTCGTTTCATATTTCAAACGTCAGATCACTTACGAATAATTATTGAAGTTTTTGAAAAATGATACTTAAAATATAGAAGTTAAATGAAATTGAATTCATTTAATTCCATAAATTGAAATTTTTACCCATATTTTTTTTTGACATAAGGACATTTAATTGATTTAAAACATCAATGTTATGAGGTTAGTTAATTTAGGTGGTTTTACCGACCATCACAGACTAGATTTGTTTTATTTAGGATTATGGACATATATTCATTACATAACAATGAAAAATATATAATATACATATTTATGTAAATTTGAACCATTATAGATTAATTTAAACCTTCCATTAAGGTGATAATGGAAAACTAAATCTCATCATCCACATAGGTGGTGAACTGATATAATATGGAAAATGATTACGTTTTTAAAATAATAGGAGAAGAGAAGAGGATATATAGTAGATATTATGTTATAAATATAAAATTAAAGTATATATATGATACTATAGTTATTATTACATGTTGGATGAGGTGGGTGAGAATAATTTATAATAATAAAAGAATTTAAAAGATGTAGTTTAAGAATATTACCTCTTGAATGTCGTCTCCTTGAAAAACTCCTCAAGGAACTTGGAAAAGGTATTTTGGTAAGACCAGTATTACTAAGACATGGAGGGTAGTATTAAGAAGATAATTGAATATAAATTTTCAAAGATAAATTACTTATAAGGTGTGAGGACAAGGGTTTGTAAGAGGTTGTATTTATAAGGGGAGGAGAGGGGTGTTTTTGAATTTTATATGAATTAGTTTATTATTTTAGCTCAAGAATACCAATAGAATTGATTATTATAAATACATATAGTAAATGGTGCATGTAATTTTTAACTAATGGGTGAGTACATCATCCATGAATCAAAAATTCACATGTTTAGCTTATAATGGTAAATATCATATTTTGTTGTATTTCACTATTCACAAAAATTAAACTATTTTAGAAAAATAAAAAAAATTCAGCCTAAATATTTTTTGATATATAGATTCCAGAAATGAAATCCATTTTATGAAAATATTTTTCTAAATATGAAAATTTTAATTTTTAAATAAAATCTCCATTTATTTGAAAAATATCAATTTAAATATTAAAATCAATTTTCCAACCCTTTACAAATTTACTTACGGTATAATTAAATAATATTAGAATTATAATACATCATAATATTAATCTATAAATCCATTTTATGAAAATAAACGTTATTTTAAATTATTATATTTATTATAAAAGTGTAATTAAAACATTTCTGTTTTACAAAAATACAAACACTTAATTTATCATTTTTAAAACTTTTATTTACTTTTACCATGATATAAATATATCATATTTTCATTGTATTAGATACCAAAGTATTATTTTACACTTGAATAGGTGCTGATACTGTTATAATGGTCATGTTAGTATTATTAATGGTCAGATTATTATTCCAATGGCCAGATTACTATTCTAATGATAGGATTAGTATTCCAACGGTCAAATTAATAATGTTCATATGGGTTCTATACTTCCCATAAATACCTCATATTTAATTCATTACTTATCAACTTCTATTTACTATAAAGGTTATATATATTTTCATTTTCAAGATGAATTTTTTATTGCGAGTATTTTGTCTCATTTCTACAGTGTTGTTCATGAGTGCAGTTATTTTGGTGGATCGAGCAGATCTAATTTTTCATATTTTAGTTATCTTATTTTATATTTTTTATCTCATTATAATATTTTAAATTCTTATTCCCATTTTTATTCTCTAAATTTAATGTTTATATTAATATAATAAAATTTTGTTGGCTCTATCATGTTGTGCATGTGATTTATATAATACTATATTACTAAATATGACATAATTATATATTCATAAGGAAATTTACATTGAAAAAATTATGGGTTGTTACATTATTCCCAACTTAAGAAATTTCACCCTCGAGATTTCATTTTACATACCAATTTTAAAACTTGAGAGGGTACTTCTACTTCGTGGCTTCCTATGGATCCCATATCACCTCCTCATATTTTTGATTTTTCCATAATACTTTGACTAGGTGAGTTTTCTTATTACTTATAACTTTATCTCTATGGTTCAAGATCTTCACCGGCTTCTCCTTATAAGAGAGATCATTTTCTAGCTACACCACCTCTAAAATAAATACATGTTAGGGATACAATATGTACTCATTAATAAGGTTATGTGGAATATGTCATGTACTTGGGGAAGGGTTGGTGGGAGTGCTAGTTGATAGGCCACATGTCCAATGTGATCAAGAATCTAAAAGGGCATGATGTACCTACTACTTAGCTTACTCTTCTTCTCAAATATTATGAATCTATTCCATAGATATATTTGGAGGAATAATTTATCTCCAACCTCAAACTCCAGGTCTCATTGATTATTTTCAATATTTATCTTCTATCAAATTTGAGCAGTGTTGATATGTTTTTGAATGGTCTTGACCTATCCTACCATTTCTTTGATCATTTCAGGTCCCAAAATCTTTTTTTCACCATCTTCATCCCATCATCTAAGTGTTTCTCATATCTTCAGATGAAGGGATTCATTTGTATTCATTTGGATGCTTTAGTGAAAGCTATTATTGTATGATAACTCAACCATATATAGATTTTAATCTCATCATCCTTTGAAAGATGGTCCACCAGAACCCATATAGAATTATTTCTCCTATATTCCTTCAGAATACTAGTGGAAAAGTCCATGGTGATGTTTTACAATTTCCATGTAGGTATGGGTAATGGATTCATCACCCACTTATACCTTTTCCTTTCACCCTTCACCTTGTGGAATAATAATAATTTTAATATATTTTATATTTTCTCCTTCTTCAAATTATAGCACCAATAGTTCTCTTAGAGATCCTGATATATCTTTCTTCTCTCTAGGTGGATTGAGAAGTTCAAGCTATGTGCATCATTTAACATCTCCTTATTTATCTCAGGATTTTATAGTGCACATAGTCATGACCAAAATATTACAACCCCTTCAACAATTTTTATTTTTGAGGATTTCCATTTTATTATAGCTTTCAACTTCTTTGATATTTCTATATCATATCTTTGAGAATCCTTTATATTATCTACAAGGGATTGTTGAGTAATAATTTGAGAAAGGAATGATGATGTTATTTATTTTATGATTCTCATGTACATCCTTTATATGTCTAAGAATATTGGATCCTTCTCAATTCTCACTATTGATAATGTTGATAGATCCTCTCTACTTCGATCATCAACCACTTTATTTTCTTTCCTAGGATAATAGTGTATTGAGTATTCATAGTCCTTGATCAGATCTAACCATCTTCACTATAACATATTAATCTTCTTCTATGTGAATATATATTTGAGGCTCTTTTGTTCCATATACATTTCACACTTATCCCCATAGAGACAATACCACCAAATTTTCAATGCAAAGATTACTGCATCCAACTCCAGATCATACATTGTATAGTTAGACTCATGAGCTTTAAACTACCTTGTGGCGTAGGATATCACTTTATCATTGTCATTAGAACACATCCAGGACCTTCTTTGAAGAATCGTTGAATTCCACAAAAAGTTCCACACTTGTGGGTAGTTTAAGTACTAGTGTAGTGATATAACTCTTTTAAAATTACTTGAACCTCCATTTACATTCATTGGTCCAGAAAAAATTTACTCCCCTTTGAGTTAGATTGGTTAATGGGATTACCAATTGTGATAATTTTCTCATAATTCCTCAGTAATACCTAGATAGTCCAAGGAAACTACTGATCTCCATTATAGATGTTCATCTGTGCTACTTCTCAATTGCCTTTATCTCAAAAGGTTGCATATATATCCCATTATTGGTGATAATATGCCCTCTAAAATGATACTTCCTTTATTAAGAAATCACATTTTTTATGCTTTTCATATAACTTATCCTTTCATAAAGTTTTCAGAAAAATGTTTTTATGCTACTCATGACCCTCCTTGATTTCAAAGTATATTAGAATATCATCCATAAAGGCTACCAAATTTTTTTCAATGTAATGTCTAAAGATTCTATTCATTAATTACATAAATATTTTTGGAGAATTGGTGAGTCTGAAGGGAATCACTATGAACTCATAGTGTCCATACCTTGTATAAAAGACAATCTTGGGAATATTTTTCTTCTTCACATTTAATTGGTGATATCCTGACCAAAGGTCCACCTTAAATAAATAATAGGCCCCATGTTGTTGATCGAATAAGTCATATATCCATGGTAGTGTATAATTTTTATTTATCATGATTTTTTTGAGTTCATGATAATCAATATAGAGGCATATAGAATTATCCTTATTCCTGATGAAGAAGATTGGCACACCCAATGGTTAAAAACTTAGGCATATAAAACCCTTTTTAGATTCTTTTGGAACCAATTCTTCAGTTATTATAACTCAATGGTGGATATTATGTAAAGATCCATTGTTATGGGTAGAGATCCAGGTATAAGTTCATTTGAGAACTCAACCTATCATCTAAGAGGAAGACTAGTAAACTTCTTATGGAATACACTAGTATAGTCCCTCACAATGGGCATACCTTTAAGCAGAATTATCTCATTTATTTCAATAATTTGAGATAGATATTATTTATCATAAGGAAATAATATCCACAATTATGATGAAGATTCTAAAGGAGATTTTTCCTCCTCCTTACACTTGTATAAAATCAGAGGATGACTCAAGATGTGAAGAGTGATATCCCTATCCCAACAGTTATTGTTGGATTTATATGATGGTTAATAAATTCCCAAAATAGAATAAAACACCACTAAAGGAAGTGACACCATATTTTATTGGAGGTTCAGTCCAAAAAAATTGAATAGGGAGGATTTATATACTTTGGATGCAATAATTTATCTATTTTATATTATCATAGATAGCTTAACCCCCATTTTTTGAGGTGGTGTTTGAATATTTCTACTAAAATTTCAAGATGTGAAGGAATTCATAGAAATATAATAATATAGGAATTTTTTAGCTCATGAATGGTTAATGAGCATGCCATTCACTATTTGGTTCTGGTTTTAGTCATTTACTACATCCAAAATAAATTTTGGGTTGAGAATACTTAAACTAATAAGAATATAAAAAGGAGACTATCCACTTAGAAGGAATAACTTATAAATGAAACATAAATGATAACTTATGATTTTATAGCTTTAAATATAGGTCATCTATATTAATTTTTTCCAATTAGGTTTTATAACTTAATAATCTATTTAAGTCCTTTATAATGGTTCATAAAGAGTTTGTGAATTTTACCAAGCATATCCCTTAGGAGTGTTGAACCAAGTGTATAATAAAGCCTCCTAATCATGAACTAGGTGATGATCAAGTTAATACCAAATGTTAACTTTTTGGTGATATTATATCTAGGTAAAAATATACAAGATCTATATCCACTTTTATTATATAGATATGGATGTAATGCTTCGAAACCATTTACTCTATACTTCACCAAAATTTCAGGATACTCTCTAATACTTTGACTAATCCCTAGGGTTATCACTAAATTATTCTAGTCCTAATCCTAAAAAATAAATATATCTTTACTCTTATTCCAACTATGGTAACCCAATAATTTTACACATATTATGACATGATTTTTAACATAAATATCTAATAAAAAGATCCAAAGGATTAAGAGGCTTAATTCCTTTATAATACTTGGTTTGTAATGAATCAAAATGAAACTAAAATAAAAATAATTTATTTTATATAAATAATGAGATCCTACATCCCTTTAATCTTCTTAAACTACATAGGATAACATATAGAATACATAAACAAAAGGGGTGAGATAAAAAATGTAGTATGGGAATAAACATAATAACAAAGCATAACATATGAGTCAAAGGCATAACATGATATCATAAAAGGTAGAGATCTTGAATAATACTATGGTATAAAAATATAAAGAACATGGAATCATAAGATCATGGAAAAATAGGAAACAATATCAACATAAAACATGACATAGGAATAAGTCAAGGCTAACTGTCAATACAACATCACATGGTGGACATAGTCCTATAGAATATTAGGTATACTCCATGATCTCACACATACCATATCATAAGAAAAAAAAAATTCCCAATGAATTAGAGAACTATCAAGGTGCACCAATTATATCATGTACATGCTTATGCGTGCCACAAAATAAAATCAATCATAAGGAATAAACATAATAAATACCCATGGAAGGAAATGGGTTGAATAATCTTTACTCATATCCCAATCAAAAGATATTTCATAACAATTAAAAAGAGAAGAAGTAATTAAATATCATGGACATTCAAATCTGAGTAAATAAGTATAGGTCTCAAAATATGGAATTCATTTAGAAAAAATGTCATTATAAAGGTTAGATAATTGGGTATAGAAGTGAAATTTCAAAATAGAATTTTAAGGAATAAGTTAAAGAATTTTGTAGAAATAATGAGTATGAAATTTTATTTGAAAATAGAGGTAAAAAATAATGGTTATACATAAAATATTAATTTATTTAATGAAATAAATAATGAGAATAAAGATTTTTACTGAGCATTACATAAAAGGATTAAGGGATATAAAACCTCCCCTTAACCGAGTTTCATTTTAAAGAAATAATATGATAAATAAATATAAGGTATGTATTACCCCATAAAAGGAAAGGATATTAATATTTATATATATAAGAGACATATATCAAGAATTTATAAAAATAGAGAGATAAATAGAGTTAGAGAGATAAAGGTTATAACCCAAAGAAAAATGGTGGTTTGGAGAGATCTCTTACCTTCTATTCCAGAATCATTCTACACTTTCACATAATGACCTGAATGATAAAATGAAATTCATTAATTATACCTATATTTTATTTAGTAAAATTTTATTATGTTCATTTATTACCATTTTAATGATACATAGTGTTTAATTATATTGTTCCGAGGGCATTTGTTTCAAGGTTCTAATGTCGGATCACTTGTGGATATTTATTGAAGTTTTTTTCAAATGTTATTACAACTCTAGAAGTGAAATGAAATGGTATTCATGTACTTTTATAAATTAAAATGGTCCCAAATATTCATATTTATTCTAATATAGGTATGATTCATTGACTAATTTTTCTAATGTTTTGTGGTTAGTTCATTTAGTTGGTTTTACTGACCATCACAAACTAGATTAATTTTATTTAATATTAGGGCCATATATTCATTATATAACCTGATATATATATATATAATATACAAATTTAGGTTACTTTAAACCATTATAATTGAATTTAAACCTATCATGAATATGGTAATATGAAACAAAAACTCATCATCTACGAAGGCGGTGATCCAAAATAATATGGAAAATGGTTTCATTTATAAAATAATAGGAGAAAATAAGTGGATGTGTAATGACTTGGATTTTTGAGAGGTTAGAAATCCTCAACGCGTTTGAATTTTCAGATTTTGTTGGTTGGAACAACTCTTTTCTTGATCATCAAAACCTAATTATGGGAGTTTATTTAACCCCAGAATTTGTTCTTCAATGGGTTTAGATTCTTAGAAAGTGCCTCAGGGTTTCAAGTGGGTTTTAGGTGCATCCAATACTATAGAAAAACATGTCAAGGTGTTCAGATAGAGGCACATGGTTTGGAAAAACCATGAAACTACCCAAGGGAAATTGTGTGGCCCTCCAGATACTCTGAGAACAGTTTTCTAAACTGTGCAGAATGGGTTGCACAGCCATGTGTTACATATGAAGCTTTTTGTAAAGGGGGTTCACATGGTTTTTATATAGTTTGAAAAAATGTGTGCCTCGACCATGCATGTGTGGTTCCTAGGTAGTGGGATCCACACATTTGGAACACAGTTATCCAAACTATTCATCAAAACCATCTAGGTCTATAAAAAGTGGGAAATTACCAAAATTGTAACATCTATGAATTCTTTTAAATGTATTTTTCTTTTAATTTCCATTATTTCTTTGTTTTGGAGGTTTTCCATTCATTTCTGGAGGAAAGGGTGAGTTTTCATGATTTGGGCCAAATCGAGAGCATATTTCCAGATTTAAAAACCGATTTTGATTATTTTATAACTATTTAATTTTTAAATATTTTTCACCCATTACACTTCCAAAATATCCTCCACTTACCTTTTAACACCAACAATGAAATTTGGACCCCTTAGGAATCCATAACAATGGGGTATTTGGGTTTTTATTTAAGAATTGGGCCAACCCAAAAGCCCATTTTCCAGTTTTAAATTGTTTCTTTAATTTTTTTAATATCTTATTCATTATAATTTATTTTTCGATGATTATACCTCCCTTTTGACCCTAAGAATCCCAAGCGCTCTCCCATTGCCTTTCCACTCTCATTGGAGCTCTTTGAAATCGTGAGCTAGGGCAGAAATTCATAGGGTGTCTCAAATCAGCCAGAATTAAAGAGGTAACTTCATCCCTTATTAACTATCTCAATTCTTACTCTTTTACCTTCATTATAGTTCCTAAATGACCTACTAAATATTTTTTAAACAACCCCTTAATTTTGGCTATTTTCAATTTCAGATACGGTTTTTTTGGAGTGATTACTTAAAAAGATACTTCAAGTAAGTGAGTCCATTTCTTTCTCTTTCAAATTTCTTAGGGTTTCATTTGTTTTTATTAGGGTTTATTTCATCTTACTTGAAGCCCCAAATGACTAGGGGGTAGGGTTTCAAACCTAAGGTTTAACCTTGGGTTTTATGTTCCAATTATTGTGGTTTTAGGTTTATTATAGGCCCTTATTTGTGCGGCGGTGGTGTGAATTAATTTTCGCACGGTGATTCAAGGGTTTTCATTAATTTGGTAGGTGGTTACAATTTTTATGCAATACTTGTGACATAAATACCATATTTATTATATTTTCATGTTTAAAACATTGATTTGGTGCTGTAAAAATTGGTTTTAGTTGCATTTATAAAGAAAATTAATTTTAAGTTCCAATTTTTGGTGAAATTGGACGGTTTTTATACAAATATTTTATTAGTTCATTTGGGGCTGACCAATAATTACTTAGTTGATTTTATTGAACTGTATTAGGACTTAAAATCATGTTTTGAATGTTTATTCTTTTTTTGTTGATGTGAAAATTTGCTTAAATGGTGTTTGGGAAGCAAATGGGCTTTAAGTGCCATGTTTGGGTGAAAATGGGGTTTTTTAAAAGATATAACTTCTTGGTTCACATGGGGCTACCCCAAAACTGAATTGTTGGTTTCATTAAAGGTTATTGAACTTCCATTTTTTGGTGACTTAAAATTGTGAACATAGTGTGTAAAGACCCGTAAAATTCAAGGGAAATTTTTTCTTAATTTTCTTTAGAATTTTATAAGAATGCAGTTTCTGATGGAACCTGATTCCGAGGCCCGGTGTGCCCAGAATCATTTTCTGAAGTTTAGCTCGGGTACGTTCAGTGAACGAACGAGCGAGTTTTTCTAACTTTTGAACCGGTGCTCGGAATCGAATTACGAGGGCACCGATTGATTCGCAGTGCCAGTAATTGCTTAGGAACACCTTTTTCAGAGTTGCGTTTTCACGAGAGAAGTTGTTAAAAATTGTGGAAGTTAGAAATAAAAATTTTGAGCTCAATTTTTATTTTATCTAAGTGTTTAGACTTTGAGTGGAAGTTGGGGTAACCGCCCAACTTCCCAGGGGAGGTTATGAGAGTGGTGGGGCCCACACGAACCCCACCCCTTCATCTTCCCTAACCTTCCCTAACCCTCCATTTATTAAGTCAAGTTGAGTTAATTAATTGAGTGAATTAATTCAACTTTTGAATTTTCAAACTTAAGTCATGTTAATAAAATAAGGGAAGTTCTTATTTTATTTGGGCTGGAACTTGTTGCATTGGGAGGTTTGGAGAAAAGATATGAACCTGAGGATCTTCTTCTTCATCAACAAAGAACGTGAAGAACGCCAGATCCTCGGAGATCGACGACGCAACGCCGACGAATCATTTCTCCGTGACGCGACGATTCTCCTTCCGTGACGTCTTATTCTGAGACGGTTATTTCCGCGATGAACCTCCCTTCAATCTACACTTGAGGTAGGGGTTTTATGCGTTTCTATTTCGTGATTACTTCCGTTGCTTTCTTCCTTCCAATTTGAACCGACTGTTATTGCAATAACGGGAGGAGGTCAGACCGCACAAACATGGCCGACCCTCCTCCCCCTTGTTGGTTGATTTATGTTGCAGCTCGTTTAAGGCGACGCAGTGCCGAAGCACCGCATGGGATATGTTAAAGGAAGGGCGGAGAAGCGCGGCACCGTCGTGCCGCGCCGTTGGAAACAAACTAATCCACGGCGTCGTCGTGTCGCACCAAAGAACCTCGAAGGAACCTTGAAGACACCGCGGCCGGAGCGGGGCCATGGCGGAGGGGCACGACACTGTCGCGCTGCAGCAGACGGACCAGGCCACGGCTTAGGCCGCGGCGGAGCAAGGACCGGCGGCCGGTTCCGGGCCGCCGGCGTTGGAGCAGGGGGACCGGACCATGCCGGTCATGTGGCGGCAGCAGCCGGCCGGCCGGAGCGGGCCGGCCGGTCAGGGGAAAATCCGAGGGTTTGTAACCCCCTGTTGGCCAGAAAAGAGGCCCCATGTGGGGCCGCGCCCCCCCCCCTCCCCGAGCCTCTTCGCTCGACCGAAACAGCTGAGCCACCTCACTGGCGCCAGCGCGCCGGGCCGCGCCAGCCGGGCCGGGCCGCACCCAAGCGAGCTGGACCCAGACCCAGTACGGGTCGACCCGGTTCGGGCCGACCCAGAGGGTATCGGGCCGGGTCGGACCGGGCCCGAACCCCCTAATACCGGACCTCTCACGGTCTTTTGCCCATAACTTGAGATGCGGACCTCTGATCGATGTACTGCCAGTGGAGATGTGATCCTTGGATAGAGACGATCGTTTTGGTATATCACACTCAAGGTTTTAGAGGACTTTGGGTTCGGCCGAGTTGGTTCGTACACGAAACCAACCAGGCTCTCAGAGTGGAAATACTTATAACTTGAGCTCTGGACGTCTGATTGATGTGCCGTCGACTTTGATGGATTCCCCTTAGTGAGATGGACCTTTTGGCTTACTCCGCTCGAGGTTTGGATGCAGTTGGAGTACGGTCGGGTTGGTTTTGACTTAAAAACCAACCGGGCCCCTGGGACGAAAAAGCCAATAACTCTCAAACCGGGTGTCCGATTGACGCGCCGTCTGTGACATTGAGTTCCTGTTGACGATACGGAACTTTTGGATACATCAACTCCGGACTATGTGTCAGTTGATGTATCAGCCCCTCGGCTCGTGGAGCGGACCCTTCCGAACGAGCTTGCTGTGTGCAGAAACCCTAGAGCTGGCTACGACTATGACGACGATGATGACTGTGCAGAAATCCTCCATGGATTCGACAGAGACGACTATAGCACTCAACGGTCCTACGTGGATCAGTGCTACCGATCCTGTGTGGGTCAGATCCTATGTGGGTCAGCGCTCAACGGTCTTGTGTGGGCCAGCGCCTACAGATCCTGTGTGGGTTCGATCCTGTGTGGGTCATTGCGGGGGTTAGTTACCTATCGATCCTGTGTGGGTCTGACGACTTAGATGAATCAGTGGCTACATCTGATCAAGTCTATCGTCTTACGAAGAAGTATACCTGCGTGAGATGAATCTTGACTTTCAATCCTTATCTTCGATAAGATTGACTTGATATCCTGTGTGGATTACGTTTTGTCTTCTTGTATGGATTGGGTTGTGTTTTCCTGTGTGGACTGGGTTGTACTTGGGCTCGGATATTGGAGCCGAACGAGAATTGATGACTTAGGTATATGTATGGGAATATACCTAAGTAGTGTCGGATATTACTTCGTGATTGTATCTTCCTTTTTGGATTATCCTTTGTGGATTCTGGGAGACCTTCGGGGTTCTCGGGGTCCCTACTGAGTAGCTTATACTCACTCCTGCATAGGCTATGCCCGCACTACGTTGTGTTGGTTGCAGACGACGGACAACACTGATCGTGGTAGAGGCACGAGGAGCAGGTCGGTACCCAGAGGTGGACCACTGGGCGGGGCGTACTCAGAGCGGATGGCTGGACCTGAGGAGCTGTGGAGGTTATTTGTACCCACCCTTCAGGTGGGACTTTCTGTGGACGGCTCGACGCTGTGGCTTTACTTTTCAGTTGCTGTACTCTCTTTTCAGTTGCACTTTACTTTCAGTTTGAGTTTGTATTCTGGCCCACTTACTTTTCTGCACTTACTGTTGTACCCAGTTTTTACTTAGTGTTTACTTCTGCTTGCTTGCTCTGTGGTGTTTGTTTACTTTACACAGGCAATGCCTTCCCTTTTTACCAAGAATTACGCCTTGGTGCTAGTCGCCAGCCCCTGGCCTATGGAAGGCGGGCTTGGGGTAGTCACGACATGGGCCCCGAGGACGTGTCGTGACAATTGTATCATAGGAGTTCGGTTCTACCGCAGAACTCAGGACTCTGATCTTTTTCTATGTGAAGCGATAGTGTTAAGAGTATTGAGTGTGGTTATCAGTCCAGGGAGTCCAGTGTTGGTGCGGTGCCCGACGTATCCGTACACCAGGACCCTGACTTCTGATTTCCGACTTAATTCACGAAAACATTGATTGATTGTGTGTTTCAAGTTTTCTTTGTGATTACTTTGTGCCAGCTCTCCAGGTATACTATTCTGACCATGGAGCACCTATCTCTTTTCAGGATGGCCCCACGACAGTAGCCAGCTAGGGTTCCGAGAGTTGTGCGTGACGACAACCCACCGAGCAACGAGGCCTCGGTATAGGTCCCTTTGATAGCAGAGGCACCGGCGGTACCGCTACCCGCCGAGCCACCGATGCTACCATCCCCAGCCGCTGACGATTCATGTCGCCTTAGTGCACTGCACGAGTTTCAACGTCAGCGACCACCCAGGTTCCACAGGGAGATGGACCCTCAAGCAGCCGAGGATTGGTTGGAGGCAATTGTACGAGTTTTCAGGTTAGTGAGGACACCAGCAGACCTAATGGTGATCCTCACAGCGAGCCTACTGCACGCGGCAACAGGAAGATGGTGGAGCTTGATGCTTCAGGTGCATGACGAGGAATCTCTTCTCTAGATGGACTTTGAGAGCCTCTTCCACTCAGAGTTCATCCCAACCACCCTCCGTGCGGTGCGCATCCAGGAGCTTCTTCAGCTGCGGCAGGGCAGCTTGACGGTCGCCCAGTACTCGGCAAGATTTACTGATCTCTCGCGCTATTCGACAGACATGGTACGAGACGCATTCTTCTGGGCTCGGACCTTCGAGCAGGGTTGAGGCAGGAGATCAGGGCATCGTTGATCTCCCTCAGCATTCCGACATAGGCAGTGGTTCTGGATCGAGCCCTTCTAATCTAGAGCTTCCTTGCTGATCCTGCATCATCAGTGAGACCTACCGCAGGGCGGAACGTAGCAGAGTCTTCTACAGCAGGCAGTCGACGGATGACTCATGGGTCCAGGTAGACCAGACCCTTAGGCAGACGACCTCAGGACACTGGCTCAGTGGTGCGGGGCACACAACGCGGAGCCAGTCTTTCGAGAGGCAGACAGTGCTACGCATGCGGTGGGCAGGGCCACATGGCTCGTGACTGACCGACCCGCCATGCAGAGGAGCAACATACGGTTGAGGGACCACCCAGGAAGAGACAGAGGGTCGACCGTAGCGGTC
This sequence comes from Viscum album, assembly GCA_963277665.1. Taxonomy (NCBI): domain Eukaryota; kingdom Viridiplantae; phylum Streptophyta; class Magnoliopsida; order Santalales; family Viscaceae; genus Viscum; species Viscum album. The sequence goes on from OY728143.1 coordinate 69,328,780, forward strand.
TGCAGGGAGCAGGCGGATGAGGCAGTGGAGCTGGCCGAGTAGCAGGTGGTGGGCGACGCTTTGAGGCTCTACCACCACCACCACCAGGAGGTCCACCCCGACCACAGGGAGCTGGCGGGCAGAGACATGCACAACGTTAGGCAGCAGAGGCCTACGACTACAGTGCGCTCGAGATTATTCGAGGTACTATCTGTGTCTATTCTACCCTTGCTGCAGTTCTTATAGACACAGGAGCGAGTCGTTCTTTCATAGCTTCTGCCCTTGTTCGGAGCTCGGAGATTCCGACAGAGCCGTTGGCTCGATCCTTACAGCTAGAGACTCCTACGGGAGCAGAATCGACGATTACGCACTGGTGCCAGCAGTGTGAGCTTACTCTAGGAGGCGAGAGCTTCGGCTGGGATCTTCTTGTAGCGGCGTCGAGGCCTTACGACGTCATCTTGGGAATGGATTGGTTATCTACAGTCCATGCTCAGATCGACAGTATTAGGCGCAAGGTGCGATGTGTACGCACCGACGGGAGCAGGTTCACCTTCATCGGTGAGAAGGGAGCCTTCGCAGCACAGGATGGACTCACGTAGAGGAGAGGACAGCCCAACACTCATCAGTTGGCTAGCCTCATCCTAGGAGCAGTTGACATGCGGAGTCCTGGTTTTCCTGCAGTGGTGGATTAGTATGCAGACGTTTTTCCAGACGACATTCCAGGACTACCTCCTCGCAGAGAGGTATACTTTTATATTGACCTGTACCCCGAGACAACACCGATATCCACTCCAGCATATCGGATGGCCCCCGCTGAGCTTAGAGAGCTACGGGTACAGTTGGAGGACTTTCAGGGTAAGGGATTCATCTGACCCAGTGTTTCACCCTGGGCTTCCCCGATATTGTTTGCCAAGAAGGCGGATAAGATTTTACGACTTTGTATCGACTATCGTCGCCTGGACCAGGTGACAGTGAGGAACAAGTATCCGCTACCGAGGATTGACGACCTCTTCGATTAGCTCAAGGGAGCACGGTGGTTCTCAAAGATAGACCTCAGGTCAGGCTATCACCAGCTCAGAGTTCGGGATGAGTACGTACAGAAGATGGCCTTCAGGTGTCGGTATGGACACTATGAGTTCTTGGTTATGCCATTCGGCATAACCAATGATCAAGTAGTGTTCATGGCTCTCATGAACATGATCTTTCAGCCATACCTCGATCAATTTTTCGTGGTCTTCATTGACGACATTTTGATATACTCGACCACTGAGGAGGAGCACGCCTACCACTTGCGGGTTGTACTAGACACACTCCGAGAGCACAAGCTTTATGGGAAGCTCTCGAAGTGTCAGTTATGGATACGTGAGGTCCACTTCTTGGGACATGTCATCTCTGAGGTGGGAGTTGCAGTGGATCCTACGAAGATCGAGGCAGTGCTAGCTTGGGAGCCACCCAGGAGCGTGATGCAGGTGCGAAGTTTTCTGGGACTAGCTGGGTATTACCGGAGATTTGTGACAGACTTCTCTAGAGTTGCGACACCACTCTTAGCCTTGAAGAAGAAGGGGAAACCCTTTGTGTGGTCAGATAGATGTTAGCAGAGCTTCCAGAAGCTGAGACAGAGATTGACCAGCGCTCCTATCTTGAGGCTACCGGAGGAGGGAGTTGGATACGTAGTCTACTGCGACACATCAGGGAATGGACTCGGATGTGTCCTGATATAGGAGTAGGCAGTGATCGCCTATGGATCACATCAGTTGAGGCCGCATGAGCAGAACTACGCTACCCATGACCTGGAGTTAGCAGCAGTGGTCTTCGCTTTGAAGATGTGGCAACACTATCTGATGGGCGAGCGCTTTACAGTCTATTCTGACCACCATAGTCTCAGGTAAATCTTCTCGTAGAAGGACCTGAACCTGAGATAGCAGCGATGGATCGAGTTCCTCCTAGACTATGACTTTGAGATAGTCTTTACTCCTGGAAAGGGGAACGTGGTAGCCGATGCTCTCGGCAGAAGGACGGGCATTCAACTACGTGGGGAGGCGACAGAGCAGCTAGCCGCTTTGTAGATATCCTTCATGGATAGAGATGAAACAGCCTTTCTTCAGTCACTCACAGTCACTCCTCCACTACTTCAACGGGTCAGAGAGGCACAGCATGGGGATGTTGACTGTGAGACACGACGTGCACAGATATCCTCAGGACAGGCACCTGATGGTTTCTCTTTAGGAGGAGAGCACGACGTACTTTTCAGAGGACGTACCTTGGTACTAGTTGCTTTACGGGAGGAGGTGCTGAGAGAGTTTCACACTTCCACTTTAGTGGTACATCCTGGAGTGGAGAAGATGTACTAGGATCTCAAACAACATCACTGGTGACCAGGCATGAAGAAGGCTGTGGCAGAGTTCGTTTCTCGATGCCTCACCTGCCAGCAGATGAAGGCAGAGCACCAGGTACCAGAAGGCTTGGTACAACCCTTGGAGGTCCTAGAGTGGAAGTGGGACGACATATCTATAGACTTCGTGACTGGACTTCCATGCACTTCCATAGGTCACGACTCCATTTGGGTGATTGTCGACCGACTCACCAAGTCGCTCACTTCTTACCCATCAGAGAGAAGGGCATAGTGGAGAGCTTGGGACGCCTCTACGTTCAGGAGATTTTACAACTTCATGGGGTTCCATCATCTATCGTCTCCGATCGAGATGTTCGCTTTACATCCCGACTCTGGAAAGGGTTGGAGGAGGCATTCGGGACATAGCTACATCTGAGCACCGCCTTTCACCCCCAGACAGATGGTTAGACGGAGAGGACCATTCAGACTCTCGAGGACATGCTCCGCGCATGTGTCCTCGACTTTGGTCGCAACTAGGAGGACCACCTAACCTTGGTGGAGTTCGTGTACAACAACATCTACCACTCCACCATCAGGATGACACCATACAAGGCATTGTACGGACGACCTTGCAGGTCACCTATGTGCTGGACAGACCTTGGGGAGTCAGCACTTGTGGGACCAGAGATGGTCCAGGCCATGACAAAGAAGGTCCAGGTCATCCAGGAGCGGATGGGGACATCTCAGAGCCGGTAGAAGTCTTATTCTGACAGGAGGCGGAGGCCGCTAGAGTTCAAGGATGGCGACCACATCTTCTTGCAGGTCTCACCTCGACGTGGTATACGGAGATTTGGCCGAGGCGGAAAGTTGTCTCCACACTTCATCGGACCATTCCAGGTCCTCAGCAGGATTGGCGAGGTGGCTTATCACCTAGATCTACCACCTCAGTTGCACCAAGTTCACGACGTATTCCACGTATCTCAGTTGAGGAGATACGTGCACAACCCGACGCATATCATTGACCATGGAGAGATGGACATAGATGATGGAGCGACTTTTGCGGAGGTTCCAGTGGAGATAGAGGATCAAAAGGAGCGGGTCCTATGTGGACGGTCGATTCCTCTAGTGCGCATCATATGGAATCACGGGAACCTCCAGGAGAGCACTTGGGAGCGGGAGGCTCAGATGCATGCACAATACCCACATTTGTTCCCCTAGTTTTTGATGTATATTTACAGGGATGTAAAGCCCTGAGGTGGGAGTAATGTAAAGACCCGTAAAATTCAAGGGAAATTTTTTCTTAATTTTCTTTGGGATTTTACAAGAACGCAGTTTCTGACGGCACCGAATTCCGAGGCCCGGTGTGCCCGGAATCATTTTCGGAAGTTTAGCTCGGGTACGTTCAGTGAACGAACGAGCGGGTTTTTCTAAATTTTGAACCAGTGCTCGGAATCGAATTCCGACGGAAACGATGGATTTGCAGCGCCGATAATTGCTTAGGAACACCTTTTTCGGAGTTGAGTTTTCACGAGAGAAGTTGTTAAAAATTGTGGAAGTTAAAAATAAAAATTTTGAGCTCAATTTTTATTTTCTCTAAGTGTTTAGCCTTTGAGTGGAATTTGGGGTAACCACCCAACTTCCCATGGGAGGTTATGAGAGTGGTGGGGCCCACAAGAACCCCACCCCTTCATCTTCCCTAACCTTCCATAACCCTCCATTTATTAAGTCATGTTGAGTTAATTAATTGAGTGGATTAATTCAACTTTTGAATTTTCAAACTTAATTCATGTTAATAAAATAAGGGAAGTTCTTATTTTTTTTGGGTTGGAACTTGGTGCATTGGGAGGTTTGGAGAAAAGCTAAGGAACCTGAGGATATTCTTCTTCATCGACGAAGAACACGAAGAACGTGAATAATGCTGGATCCTCGGAGATCGACGACGCGACGCTGACGAATCATTTCTCCGTGACGCGACGATTCTCCTTCCGCGACGTCTTCTTCCAAGAAGGTTATTTCCATGACGAACCTCCGTTCAATCTACACTCGAGGTTGGGGTTTTATGCGTTTCTATTTCGTGATTACTTTCGTCACTTTCTTCCTTCCAATTTGAACCGCCTGTTATCGCAATAACGGGAGGAGTTCGGACCGCACAAACACGGCCGACCCTCCTCCCCCTTGTTGGTTGATTTATGTTGCGGCTCATGTAAGGCGGCGCGGTGCCGAAGCACCGCGCGGAAAATGTTGAAGGAAGGGCGGAGAAGCGCGGCGCCGTCGCGCCATGCCGTTGGAAACAAATTAATCCGTGGCGCCGTCGCGCCGCGCCAAAGAACCTCAAAGGAACCTCGAAGACACCACGGCCAAAGCGGGGCCGCAGCGGAGGGGAGCGGCGCCGTAGCGCCACATCGGATGGACCAGGCCGCGGCGGAGCAAGGAACGGTGGCCGGTTCCGGGCCGCCGGCGTCAGAGCAGGGGGACCGGACCGTGACGGTCCCGTGGCGGCAGCAACTGGCCGGCCGGAGTGGGCCGGCTGGTCAGGGGAAAATCTGGGGGTCCGTAACCCCCGGTTGGCCAGAAAAGCGCCCCCCATGTAGGGTTGTGGTTACAAAAATCGGGGGGCAGTGCCCCCCCCCCCCCCGCGCCTCTTCGCTCGGTCGAAACGGCCGAGCCACCTGGCTTGCGCCAGCGCGCCGGGCCGGCTGCCCAGGCTAGACCGGCAGGCCGGGCCGCTCCCAAGCGGGCAGGACCCGGACCCGGGAGGGGTCGACCCGGTTCGGGCCGACCCAGAGGGTATTGGGCTGGGTTGGACCGGGCCCGAACCCCCTAATACCGGACCTCTCACGGTGTTTTGCCCATAACTTGGGCTGCAGACCTTCGATCGACGCACTTCCAGCTGCGATGTGATCCTTGGATCGAGATGGTCGTTTTGGTATATTGTACTCAAGGTTTTGGAGGACTTTGGGTTCGGCCGGGTTGGTTCGTACACGAAACCAACTGGGCCCTCGGAGCGGAAACGTTTATAACTTGAGCTCCGGACGTCCGATTGACGTGTCATCGACTTTGATGGATTCCTCTTAGTGAGACAGACCTTTTGGATTACTACGCTCGAGGTTTGGATGATGTTAGAGTACGGTCAGGTTGGTTTTGACTTAAAAACCAACCGGGCCCCTGGGACGAAAAAGCCAATAACTCTCAGACCGAGTGTCCGATTGACGCGCCGTCTATGACGTTGAGTTCCTGTTGATGATACAGAACTTTTGGATACATCAACTCCAGACTATGTGTCAGTTGATGTATCAGCCCCTCGGCTCGTGGAGCGGACCCTTCCGAACGAGCTTGCTGTGTGCAGGAACCCTAGAGCTGGCTGCGACTGCGACAACGATGACGACTGTGCAGAAATCCTCCGTGGATTCGACGACGACGACTACAACACTCAGCGATCCTACGTGGATCAGTGCTACTGATCCTGTGTGGGTCAGATCCTGTGGGGGTCAGCGCTCAGCGGTCCTGTGTGGGCCAGCGCTTACAGATCCTGTGTGGGTCCGATCCTGTGTGGGTCATTGTAGGAGTTAGTTACCTATCAATCTTATGTGGGTCATTGCGGGGGTTAGTTACCTATGGATCCTGTGTGGGTCCGATGACTTAGATGAATCAGTGGCTACATCTGATCATCTCTATCGTCTTACGAAGAAGTATACCCGCGTGAGCTGAATATTGACTTTCAATCCTTATCTTAGATAATATTGACTTGATATCCTGTGTGGATTACGTTTTTCTTTCCTGTGTGGATTGGGTTGTGTTTTCCTATGTGGATTGAGTTGTACTTGGGCTCGGATGTTGGATCCGAATGAGAATTGATGACTTAGGTATATGTATGGGCATATACCTAAGTAGTGTCGGATGTTACTTCGTGATTGTATCTTCCTTTGTGGGTTATCCTTTGTGGATTCTGGGAGACCTTCGGGGGTCTCAGAGTCCCTACTAAGTAGCTTATACTCACTCCTGCATGGGTTATGCCCACACTACATTGTGTTGGTTGTAGACGACGGATAGCGCTGATCATGGTAGAGGCACAAGGAGCAGGTCGGTACCTAGAGGTGGACCACTGGGCGGGGCGTACTCGGAGCGGACGACTGGACCCGAGGAGCTATGGAGGCTATCTGTACCCACCCTTCAGGTGGGACTTACAGTGGACGGATCGATGCTGCAGCTTTACTTTTCAGTTGCTGCAATCTCTATTCAGTTGTACTTTACTTTCAGTTTGGGTTTGTATTCTGGCCCACTTACTTTTCTGCACTTACTGTTGTACCCAGTTTTTACTTAGTGTTTACTTCTGCTTGCTTGCTCTGTGGTGTTTGTTTACTTTACATAGGCAATGCCTTCCCTTTTTACCGGTAATTACGCCTTGGTGCTAGTCGCCAGCCCCTGGCCTATGGAAGGCGGGCTTGGGGTAGTCACGACACGGGCCCCGAGGATGGGTCGTGACATAGTGTGCAAAGTGGATATTTCAAAGATCTTTGGGTGCAAAACAATGGGATATTTTGAGAGGTTGTTTTTTTGAAAATCAAAATTTTTTGTTGTGTGTTTTAAATGGTATAAAGTGTGTATTGCTACTGTATTGTTTTTTTGTGACCAGTAGTGGTGTTTTATATGAAAAATGATGTGTTTTGTTTTCTGAAATTGTTTGAGCACAAAAATGGGAATCCCGGGTACTTAGGTGGGCGAATATGTATTAGTACGACTAGTGAATCAGATGGGTTGTGTCCCTGTTTCATTGAGAAAATGGATAACGACAAATCTAACTAAACTATGTGGATGATATTTGGGGACCACTAGGTTATGGGTATGTTCCCTACTATTGGCTCGTGCACGGGAAAGGATTGTGACTTGGATACTTTACACTGAGGTACGAGGTACATAGGGCCCGAGACTATCTAGTTTCCTAGGGGTGTTCCCAGTTTTGGTGCTCATTGGATTTGTGGTATTTACCCTTGTATTGGGGTGTTTTTGGTAGTACATTACAATATCTAACATGTCTATTTAAATGTGTGATCATTCTGAAAATTTTAGGTTGAATCCTGTTTCCAATTGAAAGTTTCATTTCTTGAATTTTATCACTATTTTTATTTGCATATTAAAATTGCTTTCTTTTCACATTATATTGCATGATCTTTGGAATCATTGGGTGGTATCCTATTGGGATTAGGCTCACACCCCAATTACACCTTTGGGTGTAATTATACTTGGTTATTTTTGTTGACGCAGGTTGGGTACAACTTTTTTAGTTCCAGTGGTTCGGGTTTCTAGCAGGTCCCTGGTGGTGAAATCTTGTGGAGATGGCTTAAGGGCGGTACCCCTTTCCATGAGGGTTCTTGTTCTGTTTCCTTTTGGTTTTGTATTTTTGTTATAGTCTTATTGATTTGTTTTAAAATATGTAATTCAGTTCTAATTTTTTTTAAAATATTTTTTGGTTTGAAAAATCCAGATTCATTTTATTGGATTCTTTTGTTGTTTTATGTTTATAAACTCTGGTAAATCATTCCCAATTCTCATTTAACGTTACCCATGCACTTGTGCCAGCCCGTGGGGATTGGGAACGCCCTTCGGGCCATGTCGCTGGCCGGGTTTGGTACCGGTTTTGGCGGCAACCAGATTCGGTTCGTGACAAAAATACCCATGCCTCCTTTATTAGTTTTCTCCTCATTTCTCCCCTTTTCACCTGAATTCAAAGAGGGTTCTCCTCAAAGTTCCTTCCACCTAGGCTCTGAGATCTATAGTCTATCTAATCTATAACATTTTATCCACTGACCTTATTGGAAGTGTATTGGTAAGGCTTTGAGTTATCTTGCTTCCTTTCGTATTTAATCTCACCATATGGTACACTAAATCCATGGAGTTTGTTTTACCCTATTTTTAGGGTGTTCATCTAAAATGTTGATTTCTTCTAAATCGCATCAATTTAGAGGCTGATATCATATGAATGGGCATCGACCAGTATGTGGTAGGTGGTTCTTATCTTTCTTTGTGATTTTGCATTTGCTTTGGGAGTGCACTCTATATGTTTCATGAGGTTCAACTGAGAAAGACCCAAATTAGTAAATGAATTATATTTAAATTATTAAATTGACCATATGATATGCCTTTGGGAATTATCTTTCTCCTCCTTAACTAAAAATGGTGTAATCATGGAGAGAGGCTTCACACCACTTGGGAAGAACATGCTATGTGGGTTAATTTAATTCAATTAAATTGTATATATTGTTTGTCATGCATTGCTTTGTTTTAAGAGAATATGATGGGCTATGCTCAAAGATTGAGGTGATGAGGTCGTTAGGTTATGGGCATAGCCTATGTGTTTGAGATGGTGTTGCATAGGGATGAGTGACATGGTATCAAGGGAATGAGGTGCTGATAATATGTATATTAGGTATTTTTTAGTGATTTCCACTCACCATGATTAGCCAACACACCATTAGAGTCATGTTCTCACCGATAGGACTTAGATAATGAGGTGGTGTTGAACAATTGTGTGGGTAGAGCCCTACATTAGTTTCAACTTAGAATGGTGTTGAACATCAATTAGGTTGGAGGTTGTTGCTATAGAAAACCATGAGTATGGCGAGGAACCACTGATTTATAGTGATGAGACCATTGATTGGGGGATGAAGATCACTGTATTATTAAGGCCATTGGGCTAGGATTATTTGGGAGGATGGATATCATCATTCCTCGGGACATCAGATATTGATCTGATGGTGTTTATTATTTTGAGGAATAAATAAATGTTCCTTGTACTTTGAGATTCAATCTGATGTGGATTTCTGAGATGAGGTCCAAGGGACCAGGTACTTTTTTGGCTGTTCTATTTAGATGTTGAATTTTATGAATATGGGCATGAGGTACTGGTGATACTTTTACAGGAGGCACCTGAGGGATATATATCTTTTAATCATCTAGGGATACCTTGGGATTTATTCTAAGGATCCTTGCCACTATAGTTATATATATATACATACATGTCTTTGTATTCCATATATATAACTTGGGGCACATGGTATTCTGACAATAGTCGAAGTGGGTGATTTCTTCCTTATGGATGTTGAGCTCAGGGGAAGTAGGTTATTCATATTCTGTTCATGTGTTGTTTATTTATTTATAGTATACACCTCTATTATCACATATATAATATAGGAACACATTGGTGGTGGACTACTGCTATTTATTCTCACACCCAACACAGGCCCTTCGGGACGTGTGTAGACTTTATGCTATTGCGATCAGGTAAGGGATCAAAATCAAGAGATGAAACATAGTGATCAGGTCATATTTCTTAGCATGGGATGTATGGAAATGACTTAGGGTTCCTGCATTACATGGGGTTTACTTTTTGTGAATTTTTATTTCCAACATGCTTATTATTTGTATGTACTGGTGGTCGGCCACATGCGACCCTTCTTATATATTATCATGTATGACCTGACTTATATACATGTTTCTACAAATGGAATCCTATTTTTATTAGTAGCTATAAATGCTATTTTATTTTACAAATGGTATGTTTGAGCATGTTGATTATTACTGCTGCTTGTATGCGCTTCCACTATTGCGGGTTACTGGTCCTATTTTTTATTGTCTTTCTTCCTCTACTATATTTATTTATATACCATTATTATTATCATCATAATAGGTTATAGTATCCCCACTATAAACTATTTACACCCTCACTTCTAGTTAACATCCTTTGGAGTATGGGGAGGCGCGCTTAAGGCCGAGTGGTAAACTGGACCTAAGTACTGTTCAAGTGAAAAAAATAGGTCAGGGTGCTACAAATAGTTTTAAATGAGTTTATTTTAACTCTTTTTTGTCTCAATATTTAGGATATGGTAGGTTGAATACTAGGATATTGTTGGGACTGGGTTTAGAGCTGATGTTTGGGTGCATGCAGGCCCAAGAATGGCGGACATACCATGTTGCCAGTGGTGGGAAATTGATGCTCTACTGTTTTATTTTACAGTTGATATGATTTCCACCTTGATTGGTGCACTTGGATGTGATTATTATCTATTATGATGTGTGATACTTGGATCGGTATGGAAAGGGATAATATATGGACTATTGGCCCAATATGATAAGGGATGATTGTTTATGTTTTCTTGATAGGCACATAGGATGATTGTTATATATATATATATGTGTGTGTGTGTGTGTGTGTGTGTACCTATTATTAATTGATTGTGATTTTCATTGGGAACCCAAATTGCATTAAGAGGGGTTTGGGTTGTTTAAAGTGTCAACAAAGGAGGCTAAAAATGGTTTCATACTTACCCTCTCTTTGGTATAGTTCTACTCAACTATCCTAGGCATGTGGTTACAATGTAATTTATGTATGATAATATGTGATATATTATATATATGTATAGTCTTGGCTATGATAGGAGTAGGTAGGGGTGATGATATGGGTGATTTGTTTAAAGTCTCAATAATGAAGCTAAACTTTTTTTTTGCTGTATAGCCTCTTTGGTGGAATTTTACTCATCTTACTAAGATTTATATGGGATGACTAACTATGTTATGGGTAGGTGGGGAGACATAAGGAAAAATTTATATATGATGCCGGGCTTTGATATAGGTGGGTAAGGGGTTGTGAGGCTAGATGTCGTGTGGCATGGTTGTGATGGGGGACTGTAAGGGCAGTGAGGTTGCACTGCTTGTTATAGATTTCCCTGTCTTTGTTATATTTATACTATTTTGTCTATCTAACCGTCATGTTTAGTATTCATTGTAATGACACCTAGATGGGATCTGATGGAACATTAGGATGGTGGTTATGTGGTTCCACTTGATAATGAATATGTTGAGACCCATGAGGGTTGGTATAAGGCCTCAAAGGGTTGAGATGAGCATAATCCATAGGTATAGGCATAGGTTGAGGCTCAGTTATAGGTTGGAAAACCACATGATATGGAAGAATTTGTGCTATTGTTGGATGATCAACTCAGGAAGAGTTTGGTTCATGTCATCCAGGGGATTAACGAGGGATATTAGGGATCTAATCCATCCATGGTGTACTTGACTCAAGAGTTCTAATCATAGAACCCACTGCAATTTCAGGGTGAGTGTGGATCACTTGTGGTAGTGATCTTGATCGAGGTAGTGCAGACTATCTTCAAGTATCTTGAGACACCCCAGGATAGAGGGTGAAGCTGGAGACATACATACACAGAGGATCAAAAAAGCACTGGTGGGATGTACAAGTACTGGCAGGTAGACATGAGGGACTGATCTGGAATAACTTTGAGGCTAGGTTATTTGAGAATTTATTCCATGAGATTCTAAGGGTGGATATATCTCAAGAGTTCTTGAACCATAATAAAGGAGACATTTCCCTCAATGACTATGAAACTACTTTCATAAAATTTTATTATTTCACACCTGGTATAGTTTTTGATGACACCTCGAGAGTGAGGCTTTTCAAGGATGGTTTATGGCATGCCATCAGGGTATAGGTAAACATATTTAAGTTATCCTCATTCTCATAGGTATTAAATCAGGAACTGATAGCTAAGGGAAATATGATAGAATGATCATAATCGATCTAGGTTATGGTGTTAGGTGATTTCAGTAGTGATGCTTCAAGTAGTCAGAAGTAAGATTTTAAGGTGTCTTAGTAGGGTGTTAAAGCTAGAGACTCAAGAAGACCACTGAGTAGTGGGTCATTAATGGTTTTCTTCTAGTATAGGAATATGATACATGTATGGAAGTAGTGTGACCAAGACCTGAAGGAGTTCCAAGCATGTGGTCAGGTCGGGCATCTCGAGAGGTTCTACAGGAATCCTTATTGGACAACCAACAACCATGTACTGAGGTAGACTTGGGGATCTGTGGTCGGACTGGTAGCAGTATGAATTAGTGGTGGTTAGGATTCAACTACACAAGGAGGTCGTGGTAGAGATAGTTGGACCCAGAAGTGGGGTCAGTGTCTATTAGTTGGTGTAGATCTATAAGGAGGCTAGGAATCAGGTGGTTAGAATTTAGGCTAGGTACACATAGTGGATCTTATAGGTGCAGAGTTGGTTGGGGAGCTAACTACTGTTAGAGGTATGTCATGGGAATGTCTGAGTTTCTTTTTTTATTTTGGAATGACCTTTTTTATGGTATGCCCAGTTTTGGTGAATGAGGTGCATGGGTTGTTTTTATACTAACAATATGTTGGTTAGTAGGTTGGAATTAGCTTAGATGCATGATATATATATATATGTATATATATATATGTATATATATGTATATATATATGTATATATATGTATATATATATATATCTGTATATATATATGTATATATGAGGTGAGTGGAACTAGTATTTATTATAGGAATCAATGGATTTGTGGCTTGTATGAGATGTTTAGACATATGGGCATCGATGCAATGCATTTTTTTAAGTGCATTGGTATCTGAGAATTGAAATGATGTGGGATTTTATTGGTTACAATTGGGTCATGAGTAATTTTTAGTATATTTGGAGATATAGTATTTTGGGCATTTGATGAGATGAATGAACTCATAGGTTCCATGTGTGACATGGACATGAGGTAGGTATTTGATGAGATGTGGGAATTGATGGGTGTAAGATGTGACACAATTAGGATTTGAGAAACTGATGAGGTATAGAAGTGAAAATGTGTCACAAGAGGACTTTTGAGTATAGGGATGGTCTATGGACCATCATAATTTTGATTTTTGGGTTGGGAAGTGACTGTGGTAGGTAAATGCTAAGGTAGGGAGCGCCTTGAGAGTGTTGACTTGTGGCTTTGTAACCAGGGTAGACGGGTGTTTTGAAAGAGATGGGTATGTTTAGTACCATATATGGATAATTATTTATAGTTTGGGGATGATCTATGTTATGGTGGAGAGACTCTAATGACTTTGGATTTTGGAGTGGGGTGAAATCCTCAACTTGTTTGAATTTTCAGAGTTTGGTGTTTAGAATAACTCTTTTTTTGATATTCAGAATCAAATTCTAGGAGCTGTTTTGACCCAAGACCTTGTTATTATACGGGTTTAGAGTATTGGGAAGTTCCTTTGGGTTTTGAGTGGGTTTTGGGTGTATAGAAGTCCAAAAACCCAACTTTTCAAGGTTTACAGATAACGGATTATAGTTTAGACAAACCATACGACCTCCCAAGGGAAACCATGTGGCCCTCTAGATGAACTGAACACAGTTTTTCAAACTTTGTAAGAGCTATAACATGACCTTAATATACTCCTATAGTTTTTATAAGAGGGGATTCACATGGTTTCCAAATGGTTTGGAAAATTGTTCGCCTTGATCATGCTTGTGTGGTTCATAGGTAGACGGAGCCACATGGTTGGTGCATAATTAGCCAAACTGTGTGGTCAAACCCTGAGGGTCTATAAAAAGTGAGAAATTACCAAAATACACCGGCCTCCTTTATCTCATATTCACCCGCACACACTATGGTTCTCCTCCATGTTCCTTCCACCATATCTTTGAGCTCTACTCTCCATCCAAGCTCCAATATTTGATATTTCAGTATCGTTGGAATCATATTGATAAGGATTCAATTCTTATTTATTCATTTCATCTTTTAACTCTCTATACAATGAATTAAATTCATGCAATCCATTTTACCCTATTTTCATGGTGTTAATCTAAAATAATGATTTATTCCCAATCAGCTTGAGTTAGAGGCTGATATCAGATGAGCGAGAATCTATAATTATGAGGTAGGTTGTGCATATATTTCTCCATGATTTTGCATATTTTTCAAGGGAACACTCTATATACTCTATGATATTTGATCGAGAGAGACCCAAATTAATCAATGGATTGTCATTAAATTGTTAAATTGACCATATGATATGCCTATGGGCATGTTATTTCTCCTCCTTGACTTCAAATATTATAATACTAATGAGAGACTTCATAACACTTGGGAAGAATAGGCCGGGTGGGTTAATATTTCAATTAAATTTTATATGTTGTTTGTTATGAATTGATTGGTTCCAAGAGAATGTGACAGGCTATTCCCAAGGATTGAGTTGATGATGATAAACTGGGTGAGCCAACATGGTTCATCTGTTTTTTCAAGGCCAAGATTCTATGAGTGATGTTGAATAAGGGTTGGGAAATATGGTCATTAGATTGAGGCGATGAGGTCATTAGGTTATGGGTATGGCCCGTGTGTTTGAGATGGTGTTGGCCATCATGATGAGCGACATGGTTGCAGGGGCATGAGGTGTTGGGATGATGTGACTTGAGTACTTTTTTGGTGATTTTTGCTCATCATGATTGGTCGACATGCTGTTGGAGTCATGTGCACACATATCAGACTCATATGATGAGGTGGTGTTGACCACTCATGAGTAAAGGCTTATGTTAGCTGCAACTTAGGATGGTGTTGACCATCAGTTAGGTTGGAGGTGATTGTTGTAGAAATCCACGAGGATGGTGAGGAGCCATTAGTTAATGGTGATGAGACCATCAGTTGGGGGTTGATGCTCACTATATTATTGAGGCTATTAGGCAGAGATTATTTGGGAGGACAAATTTTGTTTTTCCTTAGGATTTTGTCTGTTAATCCGATGATGTTTATTATTTGGAGGAAAAACATCAATGTGCCTCAAACATCGATCTTAAAGATGATTTTGATTTATGATATGAGGTTTGAGGGACCAGGTACTTATTTGGTCATGTATTTCAGACTTTAGATTTTATGACAGTGAGAATGAGGTTCCGGTAATACTTTTACAGGAGAGGGATCTCCATATTTTACTCATCAGGGGATGCCTTGGGATTTATGCTAAGGATCCTTTCCATTATAGTTATAGATATGTAGACATGTTTTTATATTCCATAAATATAACTAGGGGCACATGGTATTCCAGTGATGGCCATAATAGGTGATTGCTTCCTTATGGTTTCTGAGCACAAGGGAAGCAGGTTATTCATATAATGTGCATGTGATGTTTATTTATGTTTAGTATACACCCATATTATCCCAAATGTAATATATGAACACATTGGTGGTGACCTATAAATATTTATTCTCATACCCTGCACGGGCCCTTCAGGATGCATGTTGACTTTAATTTTAGTGTCTTTTTATTTCTAGCATGTTTATTATATGAATATATTGGTGGTTGTCCATGGGCGGCCCTTATTATTTATTATCTTGCATGACATGAATTTTATGCATGTTTCTAAAAATGGTATATTGTTTGTATTAGTGTCTATAAATGATGTTTTATTTTACAAATGATATGTTTGATCTTGTTGATTATTGCTGGTGTTACTTGTATGTGCTTCCGCTATTGTGGGTTACTAGTTCTGTTATTTATAGTCTTTCTTATGCTAATATATTTATATATAGACCATTATTATTATCATAAATAGAGGGAATAGTCTCTTCACTATCATCTATTTACACCCTTTATACTAGTCAGCAGCCTTTGGTGTACGAGGATGCACACTTAAGGCCGAGTGGTCAACCAGCCCTGAGCACTGTTCAGGTGGGAAAATGGGTCGGGATGCTACATGATGGATGATAGATATTACGTTAAAAAAATAAAATTATTGTATCTATATGATAATTTAGTTATTATTAAATGTCTCATGAATTAGGTGAGGATAAGGTACAAGAACAAATGAATTTAAAAGAGGCAGTTTGAGAATATTATCTCTTGAATGTTGTCTCCATGAAAAACTCCTTAAGGCACTTGGAAATTGTCTTTTGGTGATACCAGTAGCACTAGGATGTGGGGGAGGATTTCAAATTGAATTGGGAAGAAATTTTAAAAACATAAAAGGCGTAGAATTTGTGAAGAGAAGTGGTTTTGATGAGTGGTATTTATAAGGGGAGAGTTGGGTTTTCTGAATATTATATTCATTAGATTATTATTTTGGCTTAAGATTATCAATAATATTAATTTTTTATGAATATATATAGTATATAGTGTATGTGAGTTCTAAATAATGTGTTCTTAAATCATTAATATATCAAACTTTCATGTATTTAGCTTATAATGTTAAATACCATATTTTATCATATTTCACTATTCACCAAAAATTCAACTAGTCCAATGTAAGTGTATATATATCAATTTAACTTTAAATTATGTTCAATTTAAAATTGGGAATATGTGCTTATGGAGGAAATTAATAGGGTAAATATCTTTTTCGTTATGAGGAACAAAATTACTATTACATCACCATTGTTAAAAAATACAAAGATGTTTGAGATTTGTAATCGAAGTTATTTGACAAAAAAATAGTTATATGCTTCATTCATTTCAAACTTCATCTTAAATATAGGTGGTATTATAAAGAACATCAAGAATGATCTCCATTTTAGTCTCACTTGATAATTTCCTAAAGAATGAGTTTGGTTGTTTCAGATACGAGAAGGGGAAGATAATCTCAAAAAAATAATTCAAAACACAAGAAAAATTGATTGAGATTCCTTAAAAACTAGTTTATAATTTTATACCTTCAGTTTTGATGTTTTATTTGTCCAAAAAAAATCAACTTTGGCTATAGCAGACGTTTGGTTCCGTGAGAGCTTGGATGCAGTGCAAGGATGATGCAATCTGCTAGGGTTATTTTATAAAGATGGTGAAGAGTTTTATCAATGCTTACTGAAAAGCACTGATAAAAGTGTATTTTATAAATACTAAAAACATAAGGGTTGATAAATACCACTTTTTTAGTGCTTTTCTAGCACTGATAAATCATTTTTTTATCAGCGCTTATAAATCATCAATTTTATTAACGCTAAAAAAGAATTGACAAAAGTAGTATTTTACAGTGCTTATATTTTAGTAATAATAAAATAGATTTTTATCAATTCTTAAACTAGCGCTGACAAATAAATGTAAAAAATGAACAAATAAATAATATTAATTAAATAAATGATAAAATTATTAAAAATGGTATATACTAACTATTTAAATTTCTAAAATATATAAAAATGCATTTTAATAAATTAATATGTATGAATAAATATTAAAAATGAATAAATTATGAAAATATTAAAAACTAATACATAATGTTGAATGAATTAATATTAAAAATGAATAAATAAATTTGAATAAATAACAAAAATATTAAAAAAACTGAATTCATAAAATCAATCACATAAATTACAAACACATAAAAAAGAATAAAAAGAATAAATGAATAGTATTAAATATATAAATAACAAAATTATTAAAAATAAATAATATTAACTATTTAAATTTCATTATTAATAAAAACTTCCTTTAATGAAATTAGTTATATAAATTTCAAACATATTAAAATTTTAAAACTTAATAACCAAAAAATGTATAAATATTATTCATATAAAATACAAACATATTGTAAACATTAAAAATTAGAAAATAAATATGTACAAATAAATATTTCAAAAATGATTAAATTCTAAAAAATATAAAAATTAATAGATATTAATTGAAATAATATTAAAAAATGAATAAATAAGATTTAATAGATGCCCCCTACGACCAACTGGGGTGGTGAGTGTAGAGACCCAAAGCTTTACGTACATGGACATTAAATTACTTTTTCGAAATACTTAATACATAACAAAAAAAAAACACCAAAGGACCGTAAAAGTTTAGTGTCTTTGGAAACTCGGAACATAATCTTCTAATCATGGTGAAAGATCTTCAACATATCCTATAAAGATCTTTCCCTTTTGGTTTTCTTACCTAAAAAATTTCTTTAAATCCTAGGGTATAGAAAACATATAAAGGGTGAGATCAAATTCTCAGTAAGGGTAAGCAAGGATAAAATAAAACAAATCATATACATTTGAACTTAAAAAACATGAACATAATGTTTAAACATCAAAATCTTGGGCAATGACATAAAACATGGCAGTACATAAGGCATAGATCATAAAGAAACATTAATCATGATAAAATATCTTGGGAATAAAACATGTGATTGTGAAAACCATTAATCAGATGATATGATTTCAATAGTAGCCAAGTCATTGTTTCCAAGACCATCTTAGTGGACAAAGTCCCTTTCTGAATCGAGTTCACTCCTCGTTCCAGTCCCGTATTACTGAACCAGATTAACTTACCGTTCCAGCCATGTCTTTATCATGAGATATAAATCTTTACCCAATGCATTGGAGGGAGATATAGGTCCCACCCATCTCATAATGAAATCATTCTTACTTGTGCCACAAAATAAACTTAAAACATTCATCATAACCCAAAGAATAAAATGGGTTTCATAAACATCATCCCATCATAACATAATACATATAAAACAAATGGGTATAATTTCATCATAAGAGAAGTAAAACAATGTAAATCATAGAGACATTATACTTTAACCATAAACATATGAAATAATGTCATCTTATATGGAAAATGGTTTTGATAAAACACTTGAAATGAATTCTTGAGGAAAATATCCTTTCTTCTTCAAAATCATTTTCTTTTCACAAAATGCCATGCAATCTTAAAAGAAAAATATTTTGTTGAAAATATTTATAAAATTTTGTAGAGGAAACATTATTTAAATAAGTCGTTATGAAACCGTAAAAATCCATTCACGCTGTATAAGTTAAAAATAACATTCTTCTCGTACTTTTGTTGGAAAAGTCAAAAAGTACCTTGTACAGTTTTCAAAAGAAAGATTCCTTCCATATGATGTGGTAAAATAAAGAAAAGGTAAAAATGACTTTAAAAATACATAGAATAAAATTAAACATTTTATGAAAACATTTTGAGAACATATGGACATGTATGATAAACATAACCCCAGTAAATACTTACAAATAAATAGTCTTGGATAAAAACGAGATTGGAAAAGTTATCCCTTACCTTACGTCCGATATGCTTCGTATGTATCCGAAACTACTATATAATGATTTAAATAATGTCATTGACTTATTACAGAATCATATTCATTGTTATGATATCACATATGGTTAAATTATGACTTTATATTACCCGTTCTTTTGTAAATTCCATGTTAAAGCAGTATTTTGGGTAAAATTGTTTCATTTATCGTACGTGTTTTGACTTGTTGTTCTTGATATTATTACTTATATCCTGATTTACTTAATTCCAGAATTTAAAACATAATTTATATATCATATATATTCATCATATACATATATATATGATAGATCGATAAATTGAATGAAATACACCGTTCATGGAGACGGTAGGCCGTACGTACGCATGAACACTGTTTTCGTTTCTTTATTGAATTGAATGGAATTAAGTAGATGACATACACATATATATATATAAATAAATACAGTATCATTATTATGTCATATATTTCATTATTATTCATTATATATACTTTATAATCATTCATGAATGGTTAACATGGAGAATGAATCTCATCGCGTCGTGGAGACGGTAGTCCGTACGTACGCACGAGCGATGATATCATTCCCATGATCATATAATTGTATTGAAGTGTATGTATAATATTTAAGAATCAATATCACTTTACAATAATCATATATAGTTATTTATTTACACCATTATACCCATCCAAGTAAGGTGGTGGTCGAAAACAGATTACACCACAGTGTGAGGACGGTATTCCGTACGTACGCACGCGTGGTGATTTCATTTTTCATATGATGGATAGAAGGTGAAATAAGGTTGTTTCATATTTATAATAACATATCAGTATCTAAGTAATACTGATGTTATTACTTTATAATGAGACAACTAAATAAGAAGAAGTAGAAGAAGAAAGAAACTTGAGAGAATCAGAAGAAGAGATTACCTCTTCTTCGACGCACCTCCTTTAAGATTCCTCTTAAGGAAGTAGAGTTGGTCTTTTGAGAAGACCAGAACCTCAATAATGTTTCTAGGGAAGTGGAGAAGAGAAATTTTTAGGGTTTGGACGAGCTTCAAGGCTAAAAAGGGTGTGAATAGAAGAGGTAAGGGGTGCCCTTTTTATAAGGGAGGAGATGGGCACTTTAGAAAAAACTTAAAATATTATTTTATAATAAAGTCATATTCGATTTTTAATAGCTAAAAATTGATTTATTAAGAATATAAAATAGGTATGGGTCTAAATAATCTCAACCAATTGATTTTAGACAGGTTTGGTTCATTATATTTTCCTTATCTTTTAGTTTTAACTCTTAGTTAATTAGATTGACATTTACCATGTCACTTTTTATTTTTTATATTATATAGTTAATAAAGTTACCATATACATCTAAGCGACCCCCAAGTGGTACATTAATGATACAACTATCATGATATAAGTATCTTGGAAGAACCTTAGATTTTTAGGAATATAATAACAATTAATAATATAATATTTGTTTTAAAAACCATTTTATGTCAATTTTGACACTATTTGGTAATTGTTTTTTTTGAAAATCATAACAGAATGATTAGTTAAAAAAAAAGGTAATTAAATAAATAATAACATGTCATATTAAAGTATAAAATTAGTTTAATTCATTAAAAGTCTCAAATTACATTTATTTGTGTATTTAAAACATTAATTATGTTAATATTTCATTAATAAGGTAATTACTGCATCATCATTGTGTCATAAATTAATTAATTTATTTAATGTATAAAAATTATAAATAAAATAAAATTATGTAGGAAATATTTTTATATTTCTAATTAATATTTATAGTTGAATTTATCTTGTGTATATCCCTATATTAAAAATGTTTTAGTTATTAAACTTTGATTTTAACTATTTTAACCCTTCTTTAAATAAATTAATAATAAATGTCGTAATCTAATCCAAGTGGACCTAAATGGTAATATTTTATTCATAAGGATGTTTTTGGTTGAATTACACTTATCCAATAGAATTGGGACATGTGTTAGGGTAATAATAATATCATTTTTACCCTTAATTACCCTATTTACTCTTAATCGTGGTAAGTAAAAAGTTATTATTCACAAAAAATTATTTTCATCTCATTGAACAAAATTTTAGCCCTTGATATTAACCGTCTCTCAGATTTTTGAAATTCCACTCACAGAAGTGGTAAAATTAAGTTTTATGTAAGTTTGCAAAAAGCTCCTAGGAGGTAGGTAAAAGATGGTGAAAAGTTCAATAAAATTTTTATATATCGAAAATTATTATAAAATGACTCCAATGAATTACATTGATCTTATATAGGTATTATGTATCAATTTTTACCTAAAATAAATTTAAATAAAATAAATAATTATAAAAAGTCAGTTTTTAAATAGTAACCCAGTGTTTTCACTATTCATCAAAAATTGAAAGTTTTCAGAAAAAACCAAAAATCCACCCTAGGCTAATTTCGATATTCCAAATCCAAAAATGAAGTCCATTTTGAAAGATAAAATTTCAAAAAGTGGGTATTACTATTCATAACGGCTAGTTCATAATAATATTATAATAATATCTTGTTTAGTGAAACTCGGTATTACGTACTACACACGCTATCGAGGAAGGTCTTGATTGCACGTAATGCAAGCCAAGTCAGGGCTGCGTGTATTGAAAGATCTTTTTGGTGTTGTGTATAACATAATCAAAACTTATTTCATTTATACATTAAAAAAAATCTATACTTTATGTTGCGTAGAATAATTTCCACAAAACAAACTTGAAATTGTGTGTAACACGAGCCAAGAATAGTGTTGCATATACTGCAAGCTAATACGGTGTTGCATAGAGTACTAGCTAAACTTGGTGTAGTGTATAATAGAAGACATCAATGAAATTAAAAGAATATTTTTTATAAATTATCAGGGTGTTACAGTGAGGATGGGTTAGGGTTTGGGGCATTGTTGTGGGGTCGAGTCCCTAGGCTAGGGTTTTATTTGTAATTTTCTTATAGTGTTGTGTGCCACACTTATGGTTGTACCAAATTTTTAAAATTTAATAGATTACAAGACTATTTAAAAAATGAATTTGTAAGTTTGATTATATGAATTTAAACACATAAAAAATAAAGAAAAATATATAAATAAATATCATAATTTATTTAAATTACAAAATTATTAAAAATGAATTATATTAACTATTTAAATTGAAAAAATATTAAAAAAATGTATATAAATAAATTAATTATATAAATTTCAGACATTTTTAAAATATTACTAATTAATGAATAAAATTGAATAAATATTAATCATGTAAATTAATAGCATATTAGAAATATTAAAACTTAGTAAATAATTTTGAGTAAATAAATATTAAAAAATGAATAAATTCCAAAAATATTTAAAATTAATAAGTATAAAAAATGAATAATTAATATTATATAAAATAATATTAAAAATAAAAAAATAGAATTGAATAAATTGCAAAAAATATTTAAAAAGTGATTTTGTAACATTAATTTCATGAATTACAAAAAAAAAATGAATAAATAGATCATATTAGTTATATAAAAAAATTATTATAAATGAATTGTATTGACTATACAATAATATTAAAAACATACTTATAAAAGTAAAATATAAAAATTTCAAAAATATAAAAAATATTAAAACTCAATAAATAAAAATTAATAAATATTTATCATATAAATTACAGACATATTTAAAATATTAAAACTTTGTTAACAAGTATGTATAAATTTTAAAAACAAATAAATTCCAAAAATATTAAAAATTAATAAATATCAAAAATGAAAAACTTGATATTAAATAAAATAATATTAAAAATGAATAAAAAACTGAATAATTTTTGAAAATATTTTTAAAAAGTGAATTCATAACATTAATTACATGAATTGAAAGCACATAAAAATTAATAAATAAATAAATAATGATATTGGTAATTATTGATGTATGTATTGTATAAACTATATATGAAAAATATAATTAATTATTTACCTTTACATACATTTACATACCCGTACATATGCATTCATACACATAATACATAAACATACATACACATACACACAAACATTTTTGTACATACACATACACATACACATACAGATACACATACACATACAGATACAAATACACATACACATACACATACACATACACATACACATACACATACACATACACATACACATACACATACACATACACATACACATACACATACACATACACATACACATACACATACACATACACATACACATACACATACACATACACATACACATACACATACACATACACATACACATACACATACACATACACATACACATACACATACACATACACATACACATACACATACACATATACATACACATACACATACACATACACATACACATACACATACACATACACATACACATACACATACACATACACATACACATACACATACACATACACATACACATACACATACACATACACATACACATACACATACACATACACATACACATACACATACACATACACATACACATACACATACACATACACATACACATACTATCACACTTAAACCATGGTTTATCCTTTATTATATTCTTTCCTTGTCATTAGATCTTTTGGTTGAAGTTCAGGTTGATTTTCTGATGATAATTTTCTAGTTTCAGAGTTTTTTGGTGGTTTTTTGCCTTGTGCACAATTTGAGAATGGTTTGGCCCAAATGTGCGAGGATAAGGGAAAAACCATGCAGTATGTGGTTGGTACCTGGGACAAAGTGCCTGACTTGCGTATGGTTAGAGGAAAACCTGTAGAAAGCATGCGGGGAGGTTATGCAATTTGACAAAGCCTTTTTGTATGGTTGGCACATAGTTTACCAAAATATGCATCCAATATGTGCAGGTATCCCTAATCTCTGGTAGAGTGTTCACGATTGGAACATTCATTGGAAAACCGTGTGGCCAAATTGTGTGACTTGCCTAGGTTCTTTAAAAAAAATGTAAATTCCTCTTTTACCCCTCCCTCTTTTTAACCCATTTTGGGTTTCTCCTCCTTTTACTGACCTAAGAGCATGATGGGAGATCCCTATATCTCCCACTTTGGTTCTCCTTACTCCTTGGTTTTCTCTCCAAGATTTCTAGGTAACTTATTTTTGGTTTTTGGGTGTTTTCCTCCTCTTCTCCTCTTTATCTCTTATCTATATTTTTCTTCTTATATTGGACCCTCTTGGACAAACTCTAGAGTGAGGGATGGATAATGTGGGTTATTTTATATAATGTTAGGGTGTTCATATTGTCTCTTGATCCTTTATCTTCCTTATCTAAGGGTTTCGTTGTGTTCACACACCATTGAGACAGGTGTTTCCATTTTTTTCTTTCTGAATCATTCCATTGATTATTAATATTTCTTGAATATATTTATAAATTTTTTATTCATTATTGTGATGTGTTAGTGTAAATTGTTTTGGAAATTCAATGTTTTTAATTTGATGTGAATTGGGTTTCAAAGGGTTTTCCTAATTATTCCCATATGTATATGTGTGCAAGGTGTTTATTAAAATGACAATGGAATTTTATAAAATTATTTGGGTGTTTTGAGATATGATTTTCCTTGGTCATATTTTGGTAATTTGGTTATCATTATAAATTGAGTTTGGTGTATGTTTGTAAATCCTCTCGTGGATTAGCACTTATGTGTGAATTTTTGTGATTAATGGTAATGCTAGTGGTGAATCTTTAAATTGGTTTTCAAATATTTCTTTTATGATTTACCATTGGTGTGCTATTAGATGTGGTAATATCCATATGTTCATGGATTTAACATATGGATAGGAACACAAATTATAATGGATTTATATATTAATGAATACCTTAAACTCTAGATTTTAAATCACTTTTCCCTCTTCCCTTATCTGTTTCTTACATCCATATTATAAATGGTTCTTCTAAAACCCAATGGTTTCTAATTGAACACTTGGTTTTTCAAATGAATTCAAAGTCAGTTTCAAAATTATTTCATAAGGACTGCCTCGTTAGGAACTTTGAGGTGTGATTTGGTAACTAAATGATATAAAGGCTCATTTTGAATCTTTTGAGCATGTTTTATGGGTTCACCTTGGTTTTTGAAAAATGATTTGGAAATGGTTCTAAAAATGGATGTGGTTTGAAAATGTTAAAATCCCGATCGGTACTTGGTGGTGTTTTGGAAACTAGATTTAAAGTGACATGATGTGTATGACCGATTGACACTTGTGAATTTCTTGATGTGTGATAGGAAGCTTATGGCTAACCTTCCAATGGTAGGGCCTTCGCATAGGTGGTTTTAGAGCTGGGCTACCCCATCAAGGTGGAATTTGTGGGTTATTTGTTTATACCACTTGTGTGATGACCTCACCATTCTCCTTGTACTAATATAATGGGATCCCTACTAATCATCTTGAGGGTCGAGTAATGGGTTATTATTAGTCATGATTAGATGGACTAGTACTCCATAGATTTTTTGAGAGTCTAGAGGGATATTTCCACTGGTGAGGCTAGTTCAGAGAAGCTAGCTGGTTATTGATAATGAAACTGCACCATACTCCGATAGGTGATTCCAACCTAAGTACATCCAGGGATTGTTTCTAGATATGTTTAGGAAATTCCCATGATTACCTATATGTATGTTTTTTTTCACTGCATTTGATTGTATTCTTTTCTAGCTTCCTCTTTCTTTCACAATTTTATTTACATTTTGTTTTTCTATCTGATCATCAGGTTGGGTTCTACCTTTGGTATTGTGTTTTGAAATTGGGTATTTTTTAAAATGAAAATTTATTTTAAATAAAGTAAATCTATGTGTTTTTTTCTAAATTGGATTTATGTAGATATGTGTTTGAATTTTTAAGTAATAAAACCATATTTTATAAATTTATTTCAAAATAGTGTTTATGGAATGTTTTGGGAAATGAAATTTATAAAATATGTGGTGATTACCTACTAATACAATTTTTATCACATCCTACTTGTTCCACTCCACATTGGTAGACCTGAGATATTTTGTAGGTTCAAGTAATATTAGGGTTTCCTGTGGAGAGGGATGGTATTGTTGATGGTGGTGACCAAGAAGTCACATAGAGATCATGTCAGTAGTGTTATAATTTTACTTCTATTTTTAGTTTTTATTTTTTATAGTTGTCATTGTATTTGGATCCTATTTTTATATTTATTGTATTTAGTGTTTGTGTATCCACCTAGTTTTTTTGCGTTCTCTTTTTGGTTTATTTATTTTAGTTGTTTATTATAAAAAATCATTCTTATATGAATTATTTTTGATAATTGGTGCTATTCATGATTCTGAGAGGATCGAGAATGCCTCTTAGGCCTTTTAGTGGGATGGGTTGGGTGTCGGGTTGGGTGGTAGCCCGACCTGGTTTGTGATAAAATGGTATCATAGGTAGCCCTTTATTATATGGGGTTCCAATTAGTTCATAGATTAAGACTATCGGGACTCGATAGGCAGGTATGGTAAGTACATCATGAACCCTTTCTTGTCCTAAGCCTCAAGTTTCCATTGGTAGTTTGGGACATTAGTCTTTTGTTTTGGTTTGTGTGGATGGGGAATGATAATGTGGGTGGTCCAGTGTTATACAACGAAATTTCATGGAGTAGAAACCCATGTGAAGAACAGGTGCACAATTTAGGATGTTCCCAATAGTCGATGCTTTTACAAGGCAAGGTCTGCTAAACCATGTTGTTGGGTTATGACTTGACACCAGTTCCTCATTCTGGGAGTTTGGTGTGATTTGTGTTTTGGATTGATTTTCGTTAGCATTAGTGGATTTAAAATGGAAAATGTTTTTAAAAAAATGATTTTCAAAAAGAAAATGATCTCAGGGAATGGTTTTGTTTAAATAGTAGTATTTTGTGTTTAAATTGATTTTGAAAAGTGATTTGGGTATTTTGAAAAGTGTATTTGGGGTATTTTTTTTTGAATTTGAAATGAAAATGGTGGTTTGTGAAATAGTATTTTTATTTTGAATGGTGGTGTTTGGATTATGAGATGGGTGTTTTGGTTTGAGATATTATTTTTAGTTGAGTTTTTATTAGGTGTTGATTTAGGTTATGTGACTTTATTTTATTCAGAGTATGCCACCCAGGAAGATACCAAAGGTTTCTAGTGGGTATCTTCTAGTTGTTGGCCCTACCCAGACTCTTATTGGGGTGGAATAATTGAGTTATTCACTATCATTTCATGTCTACTATGAGGATAGGGGTCCATCAAAAGTTGTGAAGTGGATTGAGGAGCTAGATATCATCTTCAGGTTACTGGAAAATCCCAAAGCTATTAGAGTGCAAGCTTCTTGGGTTTTTGGTGGGTATAGGTTTGGACCGGTGGAAGGTTATGGTCTTATCTTCATTTTAATATGAGATGTCTTGGAAAGTGTTTAAGACCACTTTTATCTGATGGTTCGTACATGGGGATTTAAAGCTGAATAAAGTGATAGATCTCTTGGGTATTCAGTAATGTTAGTGGATAGTGAAGGCCTATGTTGATCATTTCCAAGAGTTGGTTTCTTTTTCCCTGAAGATAGCATCAAAGAATAAATTGAAAGATCCTATCTTTTTTCTAGGGTCTTTGTCTAGAAATTAAAAAGTGAGTTCTTTCATCCGATGAAGTTCTACTTGGGTTTCTTGTGGATAAGGTGTTTCTAGTTGAGTTGGTACCCAAATCATGGTATATAGTGTTTGGAAATTTGTATTCTTTTGGTGTTTATAAAGGTTCCCCATTGGGAAAGAAGTGGGTACCATAGGAACCTATCTTTGATAAGTCTTCTTTTTTTGTTTCAGATTCTTTTTTGTCAGACCATTTTCTCATGCTCTTCCAATGTGGTTGGATCGGGAATTCAAATTCTTCTTATCACAATCCTCTGAAGTATTGTCAATAATGTGACTATTTGGGTCATATGGAGAAGTCCTGTTAGAAGAGTTTCTATAAGAATAAGTCTCGGTTAGAGGATGTAAAATCCTGACTATGGGAAAGAAGATGATTCAAGACATCAGAGATCCATCCATAGGCCCAAAAGTAAAGATCTTCACACAGTCAGGAATTGTTGAGTATGGTGAACCTCGACCCCACTTATATATCCACTGTTAGATAATGGATAATTTAATTTAATCATGGTAGTTTTCTTTGTTTTTTAAGTTTTACACTTTTTTTAAAAGTATTAGTGGCCTACAGTTTTAATTATAGTAGATGTCCCCTTTTAGATGCAAGTATTTGACCAGTTGTAACTTATTGTGGGTGTTTAGTCTTTTTGTGGATCGATTTTGGTTTTATTTTGTGCTCATTTTAGAGATGTTTGTGTCTTAAGGAAATTATAGATCATGGGTTGGATCGATATTTAGTTCAAGTTTATTCTATGGGTTCTCCCTTGTGTTATAGGGTTTTAGTTTGTGTTAGGAGTGTTGGTCGGAGTGGACACTCAAGAGGTGGGTGAATTGAGTTCCAATTAAAATTTCTGTTAAAAATAATTTCTATTAAAATCCCCCAATTTATAAAACAAGTTAAACTGTAGTGAATTTTTAAAACTGTAAAAGTTCACTTAGGTTATCAAAGATTGATTAAGTCTCAGTTAATTTAATCAGATGATTAAATTAGCTTTTGAAACTAATCTAATGATTTAAAATAGTTACAAACACTTGCTAATTTAACTATCAAAGTAACTTTAAAACAGATTTGTATTTCAAATTAATAGCAGAGGAATATAAATTAGATATTGTATACTTTTAACTTAAGCTAAAATGAACAGAAGATATAACCAAGAGGTCCAGTCTCAAGCCGAGACTTAGTCCTCTAAAATTTATATATAAAAGTGATCCATACCCTGGATCAGGGTTAACAAGAGTACAAGACTGTCCAGGCCACTCTGGGACCTCTAACACAGTTCTTTGTGGGAAACAAAAATAAAGACCAGGCCACACAAGGACCTCTTCCACAGTTGTCGTGGGTAAAAAAGAGTAAACAGTTTGGTATGAGGATTCTGATATCCTCCAGTTCAGCACATGAGACAATGTGTGTGTAAGATATACAGAGTACACACACTGCTCAAAAAAGTAAATAATAAATCACTTAGAGAGAGTATATGAAAGTTTAGAAAGATCTAGTGATTGACAGTGCAACTATGGACTCGTTGGATTCAGTAGAACTGCTTCTGAGTCCTTCTCTGGTTTTTCTGTTGAAAAACCGAGTGTCATGGTTCAGATTTTGTTTCTTGAAGATGTTTTCTTGACTCCAGAGTACTTCATGTGTTCTTCATTAATGTAGGATCGCATGTATGGAACTCCTTTGAGGATCGTGCAATGTGTTCTTCATAGTTGTGCTTAGGATTGTTCTTCAGTTCAGTACAGAGATTGCGTGTATTGTAGTATGTGTGTCAAGATGTGTCAAGTGCAAGATACTTTCTCTACTACAGATCAATCTTCTTTATATTCCATGAGCTCTAGGAATTATTTCCTTTCCATAGGTACGAGGTACGATTTCTTGACATGGAAACAACTATCATTAAATACCATTAATTTCATTAAAAACGTCAAATATGACCATTAGAAATATTTAAATAATATTGAAAAAAAGGTTAAGAAACGGTGTCACAGTAGTTGTGCAAACAGTGTCTCTTTGAACTGGTGTGTCCTTCACGGTATGTGCTTCACGTTGTGTCCATGTCACGGTGTCTAGCTCATAGTGTCTGAATCACGGTGTGTCATTCATGGTGTCTGGGTCACGGTGTGTCCTTCACGGTGTCTGAGTCACGGTGTGTCCTTCACGGTGTTAGGGTCACGGTGTGTCCTTCACGGTTTCAGGGTCACGGTGTGTCAAGATTACTATCACGGTGTCTGCGACTTAGACTTCACGGTGTCTGCTTCACTGTGTCTTTATAATTAGAAAAATATCTGTATGTATACTTAAATAGTAATATGCAGAATATGAATTAAGCTTAACCAATATAAGGTAAGAGAACTTGAAACAGAAATACATAGGTTTGATAAGATAAGTAAGATTTGTGATCATGCATAAGATTTGGACAGAAGAATGAGATTAATTATCAGTAATAAGATTTGTGATAATTAAAACATGATTAATACATGAGGAGTCCAACAATCTCCCCATTTTTGATGATCACAAATCATGTATAGTTAAAATATAAATGAAATGCAATGTTAGAGAAAATAAAATATCTAATAATAAGAGATAAAATACTAATAGATAACTCTTCTCATTGTTTCTCCCCCTTTTGGGATTATCAAAAAGTAGAGAGAATGGTGTGAAACACTGAATTTGTCATTAAGAAGGTTCAAAATAAAACATAGAGGAGAAATACAAATAGTAAAAAATAAAAGAAATCCCATCAAAAATTAAGAAACATTGGTTGGCATCACGGATTGGCTTTCTCTTTTCCATTATCAGCAGGAGCTGGAGTTGATGTAGAAGAAGGCATGGAGGTAGTAGACAAAGATGGTAAAGGTAGAACTCCAAAAATAGATGGAGCCAAAGAAGGTATAGTAGGAGATCTAGTCTGTGGTTGGTCAAGAATGACTAGCCGGATCTGAGAGAGGTCTTGATTGATTGACATGACAGTTGAGGCTAGGGAAGGTAAACCAGGTCTAAGGGGTGAAGCAGCTGGAGCAACTATAGCATTACTCTGCACATGAAGATATGGCTTCAAAAGATTGATAAAATCAGTAATTATTTCTCCACCATATTGTAGAGCCTTTTCAAAATCATCCTTATTCTCTATGAAATTGTCCAACAATCTATTAAACTCTATAAGTTACTGAACTTGCGCTTTAAAAGCTTGAGTCACTGGAGGGATTTTCAGATTCTCCACAAGATACTTAAAGTGATTGGTCAGGTCACTTTTAGAGGAAATCCGAGTGAGATAAAAGTCTATCTTCTTGGTGATCTCCTGTTGAGCACCATTGGAAATCTTAGAATGAATTCTAACTAGGTCTAAAGCTTGATCGCTGTTCTTAACCACTTCTGACAAAGGAGACAGATCCAATCCATTGAAAGCATTCTAAATTTCCTCCTTGATTATGGATCTAAGAACAGAATCATCCAAAGAGGGAACCGAAGTCTGACCAGAGGGAGGAGAATCCTTTACATCTATGGTGAGAACTTTGAGCTATTTCAAAACCTTTTGAAGACATCCAATGTATTCATCTGTGAGCTTATTCAGATTTTCTACAAGCTCTCTCATGCATTGCAGCATTTTGGTGTGTCTTACACCAAAATTATCATCAAACGACAGCAGATATGGATGAACTTGAGACACAATCTCTCTAGAAATGTTAGAAACATTTGGTTCAGGAGAAGCAACAACAGGTGAAGGAGTAAAAATAGGAGAAGGCTCTGATCTTGAAGACAGTTCTATTTTCAGGTTTTCCACCAGACCTTTCAAATTTTCAACATCAGCACTAAGTAACTTATTTTCAACTCTGACTTCTTGAATTTCATGGATCATCCTTGGTTGAATATGTAGAATGATGTTTTCCAAAAGAATCAGGGCATCTTCCTGACTTAGTTGAGTCACTGGATGAGGTTGTGAATATATAATCTTCTCAACTCCATCCAAGATAGTCTATCCAAATACTTTCAAGTCATCCTTAGTTACAAAAGACTATTGGTCAGGTAAGGGAGTAGGTAAATGTAGTGGTACATGTTCTGGTTGAGATTCTGGTTTAGGTTCTGAACTAGCTTCGGTTTCAGATTCTGATTCAGGTTGAGGTTGAGGCTCTGGTTCTGGTTCTTGGTGAGCTACTGACTTCAGTTGAAACAAATAAGAGATATCTATACTAGTTGCAATCACTTGTTGTGATTCACTCACATCATAAAAACTTTGAAATTCATATTGAGTGTACACAGAATATGTGACAGTTGGTTGAGAGGTTTCAGCAGATCCAGCTTCATCAAAACCATGGTTTTGAGGTTCCTTCCCCTCAAAATGTGCTTCCATTTCAGACTATTGAGGATTAGGAATTGGGGTAAGATCCAAAGGATCAGCTCTAATCTCTTCAAAAAAATATTTCCTTTCCAACTGAAAGGAAATTTCCATCCTTTCTTCAGTAGAGGGTATGTACTTAGGAACCGACTGTTCCATCGGCTGTGCTTCCAGACTTGCTTCTTGCACAGAGGTGAGATCTTCTAGATTTTCTTCTTGCATTGCAGGGAGGTTTTCTGCACCACCAGACTCTTCCATGGCATGTTGCTCTAAATCAGGGATAAACAAATATCTTGCAGCCTCAGGTTGGGTTTCTGGATCAATATCATATCTAGAAGCAGGGGCTTCTTCTCTAAAAACACCAGAAACTTCCTCTCTATAAGATATTTCAGCAAGAACATCATCAAGGACAGCAGTCCTTTCTTTCTCAACAGGAGCTGCTTCCTCTTGAGGTAGTTCAACCTCTTCTTCTTCTTCTTCCTCTTCTGGGTACTCATCCACTTCATCTAGTTCCAAACTAGGATCAGTTATATTCTTTGGACTTCTTGGATAATCAACAGGATTATACTTCTTATAAAGTTGATCACTATCATCAACCAACTGCTTCTTCTAGGGGTTATAATTAATCTTCATCCTTCTGATGATAGGCTTGGATAAACAGAAATCAAAATCCTATAGCTTTTCTTCATTCGGTCCTACCATTCCTTTGTCAACTAGAATAGTTGAGATCATCCTTGAGTAAAACAAAGATGTGGATTTGGAAGTGACTATAATCAGCTCACATATATGGTTAATGACATACTTGCATAGGTTGATCTTATGTCCATTCTTCAACAGGTGAATCAGGAACACATCCTGATAGTTAAACGCAGAAAAATATCCTTTTCTTGGACTGATCAAATTCTGAAAAAACTTGAATAGTAGTCTTGTCTCCCCATCCAATTTAGTTACTATGGCCCTTCGCTTGGTACCATTTCTAGTCATGATTTATAGTGCATTTTACAGATCAAATATGTCAGTTGTTGTTGGAGGGTCTCTCTAGTAATCATAAAAAATTCCTTCATGAGGAATTCTCAGGCATGCAGCCCATAGCTTTGAAGACAATGAACACTTTTGTCCATTGATCTAGCTTGTCACCATAAAACTTTCTCCAGCATCAAAGGAAATCTTTACAAAAAGGTAAAACTAATATACCAACCTTGGGTATATAGGTCTATCTTTTCTATAAAACCATTCGATCCATCCTTGGTCTCTTAAGACTTTTAGAACCAAAGGCTTACTAGATAGCAGCCACTCAGGGCAAATCTCTTTTTCAGGTACTACAATACGACTTTCTAGGTTCGGATTTAGAGGTCCTTCGGGTGATATCCTCGATGCTCTTTTCTGTTTCTTCATGTGACTCTTCTCAGATGAGGGTGAATATGGAGGCTTCATCCTGGGAATCCACTGAAGATTCGAGCGAGAGAGAAGGAGATAAGGGTTTCAAGGTAAATAGGGTTTGAGAGAGAGAGAGAGAAGAATATAGTTCGGGTAAGGATTTGAGTGAAAAATTTATGTTTTATCATTTGGGAATGTCAAGAATCACAAAAATAAAAATGCGGGAAATTAAATAGCGGTGAAATAAAAAATTACAGTGATATGGGTTAAAATAAAAGTAAAAATAGTCTTCACGGTGAGACAGTTGGTGGTCATCACGGTGAGACAATGACTATTCTGTGCAGTCACGGTGAGACAGTGAGTGTACTGATCCATCACAGTGAGACAGTGAGGTGACAGACCGTGAACACAAGGTGTTAACTGTGAGACCATAAGCATGAAACAATAACTGAGAAACCGTGAATCCTGAAGCCATAAAGTAAAATATAGTAAAATATTAAACAGTAAGACCAGTAGGATATCTATTTATGATTAATCATACCAAGATTATGTATTATGTAGTCTAATCTCTCATAATTTAATGGTTTAGTGAATATATCAGCAAGTTGACATTCAACACCAATGAATTCCAAAGTGATATCGCATTTTTGATAATGATCCCTCAAAAAGTGATGTCTTATATCAATATGCTTTGTCCTAGAATGTGAAACAGGATTCTTTGAAATGTTAATAGCACTTGTGTTGTCACAATTTATTGGGACATGTCTGAATTGATATACATAGTCTAGTAAAGTGTGTTTCATCCACAAAATTTGTGCACAAAAACTTCCAGTAGCTACGTATTCATCTTCTACAGTAGATAATGAAACAAAATTTTGTTTCTTACTACACCATGATACTAGTGACTTGACTAAAAGGTGGCATGTTCCAGAGGTGCTTTTTCTATCTAACTTACATCCAGCAAAATCATCATCAGAATAAATAACTAGTTCATATGATTTTCCTTTTGGATAGAACAGTCCTAAATTGGGTGTATGCTTGAGGTATTTGAAAATTCTCTTTACATCATTTAAATGCGACTCTTTAGGGTTTGCTTGAAAACGAGCACACATACACACACTAAACATAATATTAGGATGACTTGCAGTCAAGTAGAGTAGACTTCCAATCATTCCTCTATAAGTGGTTTGATCAACAGATTTACTATCTTCATCAAGATCCAACTTACAGGTGGTACTCATGGGAGTGTCACTAATTTTAGTGCTATCCAATCCAAAACGTTTTAAAATATCTCTAGTATATTTACTTTGAGTCAAAATAATTCCATCACTGTTTTGAAAGATTTGAAATCCAAGAAATAATTTAAGTTCACCCATTAAACTCATTTCAAATTCATTTTGCATCATTTTAGAAAAATCAGTACATAAAGAAGTTTTTGAGGATCCAAAAATAATATCATCTACATAAATTTGTACAACAAAAACATCTTTAGAAATTCGTTTTATAAAAAGGGTAGGATCAGCTATACCTTTTGAAAAACCTTTAGAGATAAGAAAAGCACTTAATCTATAATACCAAGATCTTGGAGCTTATTTTAAACCATATAAAGCTTTTGATAATTTGAATATATGATTTGGAAAATGAGGGTTTGTAAATCCAGGTGGTTGTTCAACAAAAACATCGTCTACCATAAACCCATTTAAGAATTCACTCTTGACATCCATTTGATATAGTTTGAAATTTAGATGTGTAGTATAAGAAAGTAAAATCCTAATGGCTTCTATTCCAGCTACTGGAGCAAAAGTATCCTCATAGTCAATTCCTTCCTCTTGACTATATCCTTGTGCAACTAATCTATCCTTGTTTCTAACTATGTTTCCAGATTCATCTACTTTATTTCTAAACACCCATTTTGTGCCTATGGTGAAAGTGTCCTTAGGTCTTTCTACTAGTTTACAAACATTATTTCTTTCAAATTTATTAAGTTCTTCTTGCATAGAAATTACCCAAAAATCATCATTAATAGAATCATCAATTTTTTTAGGTTCAAGCTGTGACAAGAAGGCTTGATGTTCAACCTGGTTTCTTAGAGAGACTCTAGTCTATGTTCCTCTATCAAGATTTACTATAATAGCATCTAAAGGATGATTCTTTAGAATCATAGTTGATCTAGTAAAGTTAGGACTAGAAATTTCAGGTTCTTCTCTAGGTTCAGGTTCATTAGGAGAATATTTTGAAATATTTCCAGAACTGGTTGTCTTTACAGCAGGTTCATTGATTTTATCATTAAGGTTCAGAAAAGATAAATCTTCTTCAAGATTTTCAAGAGATGACTTAGGTTCATGTGAATCAGTTTCATCAAATTTGATGTGAACAGATTCTTCCACACACTTGGTTCTCTTATTGAAAACTCTATAGGCTTTTCTAGAAATTTAATATCCTAGAAAGATTTCTTCATCACTCTTAGAATCAAATTTATCAAGATTATCCTTGGTATTTAGAATAAAGACTTTGCAACTAAAGACTCTAAAGTAATTAACTTTAGGTTTACTATTGTTCCACAACTCATAAGGGGTCTTTTTGAGAACAGGTCTAACTAAGACTCTATTGATAATATAAAAATATGTATTTACAGCTTCATAAAAAAAATAAATAGGTAGGTCATACTCATTTAAAATGGTTCTTGCAATTTCTTGTAGGGTTTTATTCCTTATTTCTACTACACCATTCTGTTGAGGTGTTCTAGGGGCAGAAAAGTTGTGACTATAGCCATTTTTTGAGCAGTAAGATTCAAAATCTTGATTTTCAAACTCACGACCATGATCACTTCTAAAGGTCTTAATCTTAAGTCCACTAAGGTTTTCTACAAACTTTGAATATTTAATAAAATAAGAACAAGCTTCACTTTTGTGAGCTAAGAAATATACCCAAGTATATCTAGAAAAGTCATCTATTAAGACATAGACATAGTTCTTCCCATTTAAACTAGAAACTCTAGATGGTCAAAACAAGTCCATGTGAACCAACTTGAGAGGTTGAGAATTTGACTCTTTTTTCTTTGGTTTGAAATAGATTTTGTGTTGTTTTTCCTTTTTACAGGGATTACAAACCCTGTTATTTGGAAACTCAAGTTTGGGTAGGTCTCTAACCAAGTTCTTCCTAGTCAATTTTCTAAGTGAATGTATGTTGCACTTGTCCTAATATCCTATTCCATAACCAAGACTCTTTATGAAAATCCTTTAAACAAGTAACATTTTTCTTAGCTAAAGAATTTAAATCAACCACATAAACATTTTCAATTCTCAAAGCAGAGAACACTAAAAAAATTTTAGAATTAAAAACATTACAGGAATCATTTTCAAATTTCACATTAAAGCCATCATCACATAATTGAGAAATACTTAACAGGTTATATTTAAGTCCATCAACAAATAAAACTCTAGAAATCAAAACTGAATCAGTGTTACCAATTTGGCCTAGGATGATGATCTTTCCTTTAGAATTATCACCAAAGGTGACATGACCTCCATCAATATTTATTAAGATCTTGAATCATGAATAATCCCCAAACATATTCCTTGAACATACACTATCCAAGTACCATATCTTCTTGTGAGAACTCTTCAAACAGGTTTCCTACAAAACAGATTTAGATGGAAAATGATTTTGGTACCCAGATTCTCTTAGGTCCAGACAGGTTAGAAACCAATGATTTTGGTACCCAGATTTGTCTTATGGGTCTCATATATTTTACAGAATAAAAATATTTTGAAAGATAAACTTTATTTTATCTATAAATATATGAATAACTAGTTGAAGCATACAAATTTCCAGAACTGGAATAAGCAGAATTTTGTCCAGATTTAGGAATAAATCGATTTTTGGTAAACTGTCTCTGTCCAGGTTGGTATCCCAAACCAGTAGTGTATTTTGTTGCAACTTGTTTTCCTAGCATTTGAGTTAGAGTGTATTTTCCATTTGTGGACTTTTCTAAGTCTTTTCTAAGTTGCTCATTATACATTTTTAATTCAGTATTTTCCTTTAACAGTTGAATATTCTTTTCCTTTTCTATATCAAAGGTAGATTTAACATTTGAAGTGAGAGTATGTTGTTTCTTTAATGACTTATATTTTTCCTTAAGTTCATTATATGTTTCTTCCATCATATTACAGTATTCAAACAGTTCCTCACTAGTCATATTTTCAGATTCAGAATCAGAATCCGATTCTGCATTATCTCCAGAATAATAGAAATTTAAAACAGAAGTATCAAAGGTTACCTCAGGTGTATTTTTCATGAAACACATGTTGGCATGATTCTTTTCAGAATCAGAAACTTCAGATTCACTTGTGCTGTCTTCTGAAGCACTCCAAGTAGCTTTCATAGCTTTCTTGTACTTATTGTCCTTGTAGTCATATTTCTTCTTAAACTTCAATTTTGGGTAGTCAGCATTAATGTGACCTTTTCTTTTACATTCATATAAAACAACCTCATCACTCTTATCAGATTTATTCCAATCCTTTTTCCAATGAAATTTGTTGTCATATTTACCTTTGTAGTTTGTTTTTCTAAAGAATTTATTCTTCCTATAGAATTTCTTGAATCTCCTGGATATCTGTGCCATTTCAGCATAACTGTTAGAGTCTGAACTTTCACTTGTTGAGATTTCAGTAGGAACGTGTATTTTATCATTATCTTTTCTCTTTGAAGAAGTAGACTTGAATGCCACTGACTTTCTCTTAGGTTCATCATCATCCTCCTTATTCACTTTGAGTTCTTACTCATACATCATAAGCTTACCAATAAGTTCTTTGACAGGAAGAGCTCCAATGTCAGATGATTCTCTGATTGAAACAGAAGTTCCTCTCCATCGGTCTGGTAGACATCTCAAGATTCTCATGATTTGTTAATTTGCTGGAACAACCTTCCCAATTGAACTCATGGTATTGACTATCTCATTAAACCTGAGATACATATCAGAATTAGGTTCATCATAATTCATTTTAAAATTGTCATATTTAATAGTATATGTATTCAATCTTATTTCCATATCATTATTTGTTCCCTCATGAAAAACACCTAAAGTATCCCATATTTCATAAGCTGTTTTACAAGAAGATATTCTTTTGAATTCCTCATCTCCTAAAGCACAATAAAAATCATTCATATATTTACAATTATTATTATAAGCAGTTTTTGTAGGTTTATCCCAAGTTGTTCTTTCAGTTTCTGGAATTTTATATTGAGACTCTATAGTAGTCCAGATATCAAAACCCATACGTTCCAAATGAATTTTCATCTTAAGTTTCCACTGGGCATAGGTTGTACCATTGAAGAAAGGTGTCTGGTTAGTAGCAACACCTTCTAGTCTATTGTCCATAACTAGATGTTAGAAAGATTTAAAGAGATAAAATTTAGAACTAACAGAAATTTAAGATCTTTAAAGATACAACTAATATCATAGTTGAAAAACAGAATGTTTTGAAAACTTGTATAAAAACAACATTTGATACCAAATGTTGGTCGGAGTGGACACTCAAGAGTGGGGTGAATTGAGTTCCAATTAAAATTTTTGTTAAAAATAATTTCAATTAAAATCCCCCAATTTATAAAACAAGTTAAACTGTAGTGAATTTGTAAAACTGTAAAAGTTAAATTAGGTTCTCAAAGATTGATTAAGTCTCAGTTAACTTAATCAGATGATTAAATTAGATTTTGAAACTAATCTATTGATTTACAATAGTTACAAACACTTGCTAATTTAACTATCAAAGTAACTTTAAAATAGATCTGTATTTCAAAGTAATAGAAGCAGAATATAAATTAGATATTGTATAATTTAAACTTAAGATAAAATTCACAGCATATATAACCAAGAGTTTCAGTCTCAAACTGAGACATAGTCCTCTCAAATTTATATATAAAAGTGATCCACACCCTAGATAGGGGTTAACAATAGTACAAGACTGTCCAGGCCACACATGGACCTCTACCACAGTTCTTCGTGGGAAAAAAAATAAAGACCAGGCCACACAAGGACCTCTTCCACAGTTGTCGTGGGTAAACAAGAGTAAACATTTTTGTATGAGGATTTTGATATGCTCCATTTCAGCGCTGGAGACAGTGTGTGTAAGATATACAGAGTACACACACTGCTCAAAAAAGTAAATAATAAATCACTTAGGGAGATTATTTGAAAGTTTAGAAAGCTCTAGTGATTGGAAGTGCATCTCTGGACTCATTGGATTCAGCAGAACTGATTCTGATTCCTTCTCTGATTTTCCTATTGAAAAACAGAGTGTCATGGTTCATCTTTTGTTTCTCGAAGATGTTCTCTTGACTCCAGAGTACTTCGTGTGTTCTTCAGTAATTTAGGATCTCATGTATGGAACTACTTTGAGGATCGTGCAATGTGTTCTTCACAATTGTGCTCAGGATTGTTCTTCGGTTCAGTACAGAGCTCGCGTGTATTGTAGTATGTGTGTCGATACGTGTTAAGTGCGAGATACTTTCTCTAATGCAGCTCAATATTCTTTATATTCCATGAGCTCTAGGAATGATTTCCTTTACATAGGTACGAGGTACGATTTCCTGACATGGAAACAACTATCATTAAATACCATTAATTGCATTAAAAACATCAAATATGACCGTTAGCAATATTTAAATAATATTGACAAAAAGGTTAAGAAACGGTGTCACAATAGTTGTGAAAACAATGTCTCTTTGAACTAGTGTCTCCTTCAAGGTATGTGCTTCACGGCGTGTCCATGTCACGGTGTCTAGATCACAGTGTCTGAATCACGGTGTGTCATTAACGGTGTCTGGGTCACGGTGTGTCATTCATGGTTTCTGGGTCACAGTGTGTCCTTCATGGTGTCTGGGTCACGGTGTGTCCTTCACGGTTTCTAGGTCACAGTGTGTCCTTCACGGTGTCAGGGTCACATTGTGTCCTTCATGGTGTCAGGGTCACGGTGTGTCATGCTTACTGTCACGGTGTCTATGACTTAGACTTCACGGTGTCTGCTTCACTGTGTATTTATACTTAGACAAATATCTGTATGTAGACTTAAACAGTAATATGCAGAATATGAATTAAGATTAACCCGTATAAGGTAAGAGAACTTGAAACAGAAATACATAGGTTTGATAAGATAAGTAAGATTTGTGATCATGCATAAGATTTGGACAGAAGAATGAGATTAATTATCAGTAATAATATTTGTGATCATTAAGACATGATTAATACATGAGGAGTCCAACAAGGAGTTCTCGTGTTGGTGTCATTGAGCGGGTTGGGAGTTCCCTTGTTGGTGCCACAATGTTAGATGGATTCTTGTGGTAGGGAGAACCCTTTACTATTCTATCCCTATGGTTTTACTTGTTTTATTCTTTTTATAGTTGGTTGGGTGTGAGATGTAAAGTTGAAAATTCACCCTGAGATTCATGGTTTCTTTTAAAATTGTTTAGTTTTGAGCTTGAGTTTGTTTCCTTATTTGGATGAGTGACTTTATGGGGGTAGAAAGTTTTTGTGGTGGGTAGAATTGTTACACCCCAACCAAAGTTTTACTAGTATTTTATTTTTCTCTTTCCACTGGTTCTTCTGGTTGAATTTTGGGTTGAGTTTCTAGTGAGAGATTTTGAGTTTTGGAATTTTTGGGTGATTTTTGGCCCTATGCATAGTTTGAGCATGGTTTGGCCCAAATCATTTTAGGCTAAGGGGAAACCATGTGATATGTGGTTGGTGTCTGGGGGAAATCATATGACTTGCACATAGTTTGAGGAAACCATGCAGAAAGCATGTGGGAAGGATCTACAATTTGACAGAGTCATTTCACATAGTTTCCCAAATAATGTGGCCAAACCATGCGGGTGCCCCTTCTCTCTAGTAGGGTGTGAACAGTTTGGAAAACCACACGAACAAACCTTGTTACTTCCACATAGTTTTTTAGAAAGTGAAAATTCAACTTTTCCCCACTCTATATTTAACCTATTTAAGGTTCCTAATCCTTTTCTCGGCCTAGTCACATGATGAGAGCTCTCTTTCTCTCCTCCTTTAGTTATCCTTCCTCCATGGTTCCCTCTACATGATTTTAAAGTAAATTCTTATTGTTTTTTGGGTGTTTTTATTTCTATTATCATGTTCCTATCTTATCTCTCTTTTACTTCTTGGCTTGGATTCCTCTTAGCCATACCATTACTAATGCAGAAAATGTTTCTTCACATAGGTTTTTTTCTTTTAACATTGGTTAGTACACGCCATTATTATAGGTGATATTGTAAATAAATTTTTAACTTTGTTTAATAATAACCAACATAGTAAATAAATTAGTATATGGTTTACACAACATTTATTCTATAATCGATGTGAAAAACCATGTATTTCCATTTTTCACGTCAATTATTCCATAACTGATGTGAAAAAACCTTTCAAAATTAGGTTTTCACATCAATTATTTGATAATTGACCTAAAAAACCAAAATATATGGGTTTTTTATGTCAGTTATAGAATAAATGAAGTGAAACCACATAATAATTAGTGTTTCATGTCAGTTATATAATAAATGATGTGATTTTTTTAAATAATTTTTTTGATTACTCCTCTCCATATTAGTCAAGAATAGAAAATCAAAAAACCAGAAGAAGAATAAAAAACAATAAGAAAAAAAATACTTACAATTAGAACTTTTAATTTTACAATATGTACAGAAATAAACTAAAATATAGCCAGACATGTGAAGTGATTCTCCCATTAAATTTGTAAGTTCCTCATATCCTGTGCACTATAATAGTGGGGATCATAAAAAAATATAAATTAAAAGGAAATCATTTAACATATATTCTGAATAAAATGATTGAAATATTAGGGAAAGGTTTATAATGAAATATAACCCATAAGAACTTTATAAGTTCCCTAGTTGAAATTATTTCATACATAAATAGTAAAACATAATATCCAAATTCCTTTACACCTTATTGTTTTTGAAAAATCCGTTTGAAATAGTTTTTCAATTCAAAATAACATTATTAAGTAATATATCCAAAAATTTAATAATTGTAAATGAAAATTCACCTTTGATTTTACATATTTGATCTTATCACTCTTCATTCTTATGGTCTCTTTAAATAAATTCCATGCCCTATTTGAAAATATTATGAATAAAATAAATTTAAAATTAATTATAATATAAAAAAATTATTAAAAAAATTTAAACTTACATGTCCAATATATTCTTAAAATTTTCTCTCATTTCACAATGGATAGAGCATAACCGATAAATTTCGTTCTTCCTTTGATAAAAAACACCTAAAATCCAATGACCACAGATAGAAAAGAAAATTTAATGTCAGTAGTTATTATATTAATAGACACATAATAGTTTTTGAGATATATGTTTCATACTCTTGAAGAAAATGAAATATCCAACATTAAATAATTGTATTATTTTGAAATATTTCAGAAAAATAAAATTTTCTTTCCACTTCAGTCATTATCATCACTATAGGTAAAATAAACTATGGGTCTATAAATCCATATACATCTATCCTTTAATTCTTATTTCAAATTGTATAAATATAATTAATACAAAACTAACATAAGTATACATTTTCGATACATTAAACTAATAGATTTTTTTTAATTAACTTACATGGAAAAAATTTACATCATGTTAATTCCCAACTGATATCAAGTTAAAAGATCCATGATATTGCTTTTGAAAATATCTATAGTCATTTCACTCCCATAAATAGTAGATTCAATTAGAATCTCAAAAACATTCAACAGAAAATTTGAATATGTTGATAATATATCAAGACTACTAGAATTTGTAATTGAAGTCATATCACTTTGTATTTGTTTTTTCTATATAGTAATTATTTACCTTTAGATTATTCTTTTAATGAAATATATAAATATATAAACTTTAAAATTTTAAAATAATAATAATATAAAAATGAAATAAAATATAAGATATATAAATACCTCTATGGTAATATATCGAACAAGTATAGATGGCCAAACTAAAATGTGGCTAATACTTTGTCCAATTATACTCACCTCATCTATAGGTAATGGTATTCCTACTGATCTATCTATAATATTCTCTACAGTGACTCTATGACAATATTTCTCTATATGTTGATGATGAATGGTATCGTCAAAATAATATATCATCCAATATGAAATAATATGATATTGGGGATCATCAATATATAAATTTCCATAAATGGGAAGCTATGGAGGTGGGGGTGTTGGAGTAGGATAAGAAGGTGCGGGGTCTGTAGGCAGAGGTGGAGAAGTGGGAGCTACTGGAGGAGGTGGAGGAGTAGGAGTAGTAGTCTAAAACTGTCTTCCCATGTATGTAAACATCGAATGTACTAGATCTCTAATTTTTTCCTCCATTAACACATGAATATCCTAAAATTCAAATTTAAAAGATTATATTTTTTATAAACATCCTCCATTGAAGAATATTCAGAATGCAGAAACAATTTTTTCACCAATACACCTATCGGGTATCCTCGTGTACTACCCAGGTGTTCGGGCTTTCCCAATATTGTAGCTAAAATATCCTTCCCACCCTCAGTTATAACTACACCCTGTATTCTCTTCTTTTCAAGATAATCATATCTAAAATATTTAAAAAAATCCATAATGAATCACAATACATAAATAATTTAATTAACTTAAATAAATAAATAAAGCAAACATATTACAATCCTCTTAGCTACAACCCTTGACACTTCTGTAAGATATTATACTTTTTTTCTTATCCTTTCCCTCTTCCATTTTTCATGTATAGTGGGGGGGGGGGTCGACCTTTATAGATCCTGAATACTCATCTCTTAGTTTTTGAAAATTTGCAACCATTATTTGTTCTTCCAATAATGTATACCCTCCTCGATATAAAATATGAGGTTACAAATTTTTAGTTTAGATCTCCTGATGAGATCTTCTCGATTTCTATTAATTAATAGTAAAATAATAATTAATAAATAATTAATAATATCATTAATATAAAATATAAT
Source organism: Viscum album (assembly GCA_963277665.1). Classification (NCBI taxonomy): domain Eukaryota; kingdom Viridiplantae; phylum Streptophyta; class Magnoliopsida; order Santalales; family Viscaceae; genus Viscum; species Viscum album. Next base: position 69,373,348 of record OY728143.1, read on the forward strand.
TCAAAAAGGTAATATTTCACTTACTAAAAACACATCTCATCTTCTACTCTCAAAAAATTTATTCCATGTATCATCATCTATAAATGGGTATATATCACATGGATTATGATGTTTCCTATGAGAAAAAATAAAATATGATGTGAGGATTGATTTAAATTCCATCCATCTCCTAGAAATCAATGATATACATTTCCTCTCAACTCCTCTAGTATCAAGTATATCATATGTCATCTAATAAGAAGGTGGAAAAGATATATTACTATAAAAATTTAAAGATAAGTAAAATAATAACAAACGATCTTACCAAAATGGTCTCTCACAAGTGATATACTGTCAATTGGTCAACAATTCTCTAATCAAAAATCAAAATACTAAATTTATTTTTAGCCTGAATTGCTATAAAACTCTTGACTTTTTTTTCATTTGGAACTCTTCAAATATCATTATCATTAAATTCCACTAGTATCCTCTAGTCCTAGCTATGAGGAACTGATAATTTTGGTAAATGTGTGCTGCCACATTTACTGACCCTTGAACTCTTCTTTGGCACTATGGAAGGAGATGTCTCTTATAAAAAAGGATAAGCCTCATCAATAGGAGGATGTGTATGTTCCTCTAAAGAGGTATGAGTACGATCATATTCCGAAGTATGTGGTGGATCATTTTATTGATCTGTCATTATCCTACAAATAAAATCAACAAAAAATCAGTTCACAAATATACAAATCCAACTATTACATACTAATGTAAATAAAAAAAATGAAAAATTATAAAAAAAATCTAAACTAAAATTAACACAATTTTATTCATATTTTTTTATAGTTAACTAAAATTCTAACAACATTAATGATATGAGAAATTACATATAAACAAATGAAATAAAAAATCCAAAAATGGTGTGTGAATAATAAAAAATCTCTAACCTAATAAATAAAATTTTACTCCAAAAATAATATTCTTTGAATATAATCTTATACATTTTTTTATTTAAAATATTATATTTAAAATAATTTTTTTAAAAAAAATCATTTAATACATAAGTTACATGAGGTTGAACATGGTAAACTAAACAAAAATAAACTAATATAAACAAACAATTCAACTTATTAGTTATAATACATGTTTTAATAATGAAAATAAAATTAAAATATCTAACATTTTATGAAATTTTAAAATATAAAAGAGAAATAAACATATATTTCTTGTAATATTAGGAATTTACTAAAAAATTATTTTCTCAAATTCATTCATCATGATCATTTCATATATAACAAACCATATCTATGATGTTCTCATCAATATTACTTTTTAATATTTCCCTGGAAGTTGGTAACTCAAATAAATCATCATCTTCATCAAGTTTATCATCACCAACATACTATTTTTTACTTGTAAAATAATAGACCAATTTGTATTAGATTAATCAAGAACATAAAGTTTTTTTTTCATGTGTTACCATTATAAAGGGATCAACTATGTATTTCAATTTATTCAAATTAACTAGTTTCATTTAAAATTCATCATTTCTGACACTATTTTTTATGATAAACCATTTGCAGTTAAACACTAGAACTTGAAATTTATTGTAATAAACCCCACATATTTATTTAATGACTTCATAATATGAACTTGATGTGGAGATTGGGTTTTTATCACTAGCACTCAAAAAATGAATTTCTTCTGTGAACACCTATACACTATTATTTTGAACCTAACTTCTGTTTTCTTAATCTTTTGTATGAAATGTATATCCATTAATGTCATACCTAGACCATGTTATAAATTTAAACTTGAACTTCCCACTAACTATCTCAATTTTTATAATTCATCTGATCAACCAAGAATGATATCTTTAAGCCATAGAAAAAAAGTTTTGTTGTGATCATTAAAAATCCACATATCTTTCTTCTTTGGATAAAATTGTTTCAACACATTAATCTATTTTATTTAATATTTATAAATTTACTTTCTTTATCTATTCACCTTTCAAATATTTTACTTTGAATCTATAGATCCCATTTCCCCCATAATTAACTTGTTCATGTAAAGTTATAGGTAAAACAATGTGCTCTACTACATATGAGAATCTTGTACAAAAATCCATAACTTCCTTGGAAATATACTTCTCAATAATGGAGGATTTAGGTCGATATGGATTCTTAATATACCCCTTAAATATCTTCATACAAATTTAAAAAGTATACATCCAACATATATATAAAGTTCCTCAAAGATTTATTTATCACACAAAATTAACCATTAAATTCATTATGATATCAAAAAAAGATAGAGTAAAATACATTTATAATTGAAAAGTTATATAAACTACTGTATTCTCGAAATTTTTCAAAGAATTCAGATTAATCACATTATTACAAATTGAATTGAAAAAATAACACACCTTCATGATAATAATTTTGACATGGATGGTAAATATTCCATGCAATGTAATTGGTAGGAGTTGTTTCATCATGACGTGACAATCATGATATTTTATGCCTGTCAACTTCAAGTGCTTTAAAGGCATAAAATTTTTTACATTTGAAGAATAACCCTACGACACTTTGATATCATGGAGAAACTAAAAAAATCTAATTTTATACCTCTTGGATAATTTATTATTAGCCTGGGGTAGGAATTTTCACCTTCCATCAGGAGTGAGAGATTACGCCAAACACATTCCCATTGAGAGTAAGCCCAACATTATATTCAACCATATTTAATATTTCCTTTAATATATAAAAAATTTCTAATTAAGATATCAAAAATATTACCCTCCACATACATGACATCAATGTTATGTTTTACCTCATCATATCTCTAATATGGCATCTCAAAAAATATTGATTATTTATTCCAAATATTTTTACCATTAACAGATTTATATGTATTCCCGAATGTCACATTAATGTTTTACAACCTCTCAAAATAATGATTAGTGGATAAAGGTTTTGGAGAAATATAAAACTATTGTAATCTATTGAATTCATTTTTTAATCTTATATAAGTGTGATCCATAGACAAATTTTTTTTATGAACCATGTATAATATTTTTCTCCTATAATTCAATTGATAATATGAAGTATGTTGTTCACAAATTAGACAAGATTTATACCCCTTAACACTATATCCAGAAAAAATTCCATATGTTGTGAAGTAATTTATAGTGAGCATAATCATTGCATGCAGTTGAAAATATTTAATTTCATAAGAATCATAAACTCTAATACCTTCCTACCATAAAATATTCTAATCATCAATTAATGTTGACAAAAAAAACATCAATATCATTTTTGGTCTATTTTTTGTCCATATATCATTAAACTCAACATGAAATATTTTTTCTTTATACAAAATTTAGGAGATAAGTTGTTAATTACCAAGAAAATAGGTCATGAACTATATATACTATTAAGGCTTTATTTTAGATTCATTCCATCCATGCACAGTCTAAGTGTGATATTTCAAACTTCATTTTCGAATTTAGGAAGTTGTTGATCAATTTTCTTCCACTACGGACAATCAACTGGATGTTCTAATTTTACATCACATATCCGTTCATTTTTATTCCATATTAACATTTTAACATTATGTGAATTTTAAATTAAACATTTCAAATTAAGAATTATATGAAGATAAAAAAATGTCTTGGTAGGGGTCACTATAACTGCTAAATCAATATATAATTTTTCTTTCAACTTATACTATGATATCCCACATTTATGTCACGACCAGTACCCCAGGGCCCATGCCATGACTACCCCATGACCACCTCTAATAGGCTAGGGGCTGGTGACTAGCACTGAGTATGCATATCCTACAAATTGGAGGCATTTTTCTAAGAACCTGTACACACACACCCAAATCCAAGACACATGGTTGGAGAGTGAAAACACTAAGTAAAGAAAATGCATGTGTACCACTACAACCCAACAACAAAGTATGATAGAAAGTAAAGCAGCAAAGAGAAAATGAGCTATAAATGATCCCACTAAAAGAAAGAAAATTGTAAATTTTGACCTATAAACAAGGACACTGAAGCAGCTGTAGGAAGCTTCCAGAAACACCTCAGCTTGTCTGATCTCACAAGGAATCATTCAGTCATGGTCCTAGTCCTAATCTACCTAGGACTATACCAAAGTGTCAGTTAACTCCAAAAGACATGAAACATGTGAGAAAAGACAATACATGGGTGAGTAAAACAATACTCTGTAGGGGACCTAAAAAAGTGAAATACTAAAAAGGAAATACCATCAAGAAGGTACAACCAACTAAACACATGTATATTTTAAAAAAAATTTAATAAGAACATCCAAGTATACTCGTAATGGATTCCAATATGCAACGTCTCATACACTGCTAGCCATATGGTTATGCTCGTAGCATGCTTGATTTAGGGAGATCTCACTCCTCAAGCTATCTGATAGTAAGCACATAAAACAAGTCTACCAAAAGTATACAAGAGAACATTTGGTATCGACACATCATGAAGTTCCCTGAGACATCTGGTCTCACTAAGAAAATGAGTCTCGATATCACAACCCATCCTTGGTCACAAGATTCTTCTTAAGGTATTCTCTTTCAGGGAGAACTTACTCCTTGAGCTATGAAGTCATCAGGGACTCTTACAAGATCTCCCACTAATTTGGTCCCCACCCAAAGAGAAAACACTGGTCAAGATTATGTTATATAGAGAGGAGATTATCTTAGAGAATATCACAAACCCAAAATGTATTGCCCCACAACGTAGGGGGTTATCAGAGAATACCACGAACCATACCGACGCAGCTCGTAATGTATGGGATTCCGAAGAAAACAACGAACCCTACTGATATGGACCACTAGATGGAGGATTAACGCCCTTTTGTTCAAAGGTCACGTCAATACCCAACAAACTTTATTAGGGGTGATAGAGTATTACTCTGTCCCCAATGAGGATTCCAAAACTCTATCTGAGACTCTGTCTCTTGAGGGGATTAATATGCAATGTCATACCAAACCCTCAAAAAAAAAAGGGAATCTCCACACCTATATTGGTCCTTAATAAGTTCTCAAAAAAAAATGTCAAAAGGAACGCCTCATCATAAGGGTCTCAACGCCGTTGACGTCTTGGCAATCAGACTTACGGTTTGAAAGATATGGTACTTTTAGTGAAAAGGGGTATGGTTGGGTTAGGGTCCGGTCTGACCCGGCCCGGGGTCCGCTGAACCGACCTGACAGGTCTAACATGGCATTATGCGATGGCCCGACCTACTGTGAGGGCCTAGCCTGAGGCACTATGCCAGGTTCAGGGTTGAACCGCAAAACTAACTCGGCCCGATGGAGCAGGTTTGTCTTCTCCGCCCGGAACACGACAAGTATCGCGTGCCACCCATGTCCTCCAGCTAAATCTATTGAATCAACAATGGATATTTATAGAGGCCCCTGATCACTACTTGTGGTGGATTCTGTAGGCCTCCTTCATGACTGTGACACACCGGCGGGTCTTCCGTGGGCCACCGGATGCACTCTGGTGGTCCGTTCTTCAATCTGGAAGATATTCCAGAATCCTTAGGCTGCATTCTTCATTGCCAGGGGTTCAAATCCTCATTGTAACCCCTTTCTCCGAAAAGTGATTGAATAGTGGTATCTTATGTGCTACCTCGATCCATTCACCACCATCGTCATCGCATCTCCATCGTGCCGTGTCCATCCAGGACTTGTGATACCGAATCGTTGCGCAAAGGATCAATTGTATAATGATCAATCGATCTCCATAAGTTGAGTCACGGGCCGAACTAAGTACACTTATGGTAAAGGAATAATGGAGGGAGAAAAGCATAAATTAAAAAATTTAAACAAACGTTGATCGATGTTCATGTAGATTGAGGTTTGTTTCCATTAGAATAGTTAACTAAGAATCACTAAGAAAATCACCTATCAAAACCCCACAAGAGTAATCCTATCCCATAACAAGGATCGATCCACTATACAATTTGTTAGTTAATTGGTCCACATCCATCGTGAATATCAATAATGAGGAAATGAAAATATTCAAGGAATGAAAACCCCTACCTTGAGTTTGATCTCTTGGATATGTAGATTGAAGTCGTGTCATCAGGTCGATACTTGTTTCATCGACGTTCGTCGATTCTTCATCACTTGATAGAATCCAAACCTACGATCTATCATCGCTGATGAGAGAGACTCCTCTCCCTTTCCTTAGGGAAACTCTAGAGTTTCGAATAAATTCAACAGCATTATGAATTCTAATGCTGGACCCTATCCCTGATTAGTTGAGGAAACACATTAACACGTTAATATGTTTCAATGTTACTGTTTCAATTTGAAATAGAATCACCATGCTACTTCATTTATTAAAGGATGATGGGTTACTCCCTCATAGCATTGCAATGTTTCCATGCTGCAAAACATAAAAAAAATAAAACAAACTTTTTTATGTTTATTTTATTCTCCTTTAAAAAGTCCAAAAATTATTTTACTCTGAACCCACAACAGTCAAGGTTAGGCTCCTCATAAGGAAATAAAATCCTCATAATATCAATTGTACTCTCATATTTCAAATCCGAGTTACCGTTGATGAGTTATATGGATTTGAAAAAATAAAATAATTTTTATTTAATTATTTTATTTATGGTTATTCCATTTTCATGTTTTCTCACTAGAGACCCACGCCGACTAAATTTAAGTTGCTCCTAGGGTAAACCCGCCATCCCAAATGCATCAATACCATCAAATTTATAATCCAGGAACCCATTTAAGAGATATTACACTTTTTCATGAAAAATTATCATGCGTTCAATTTAAAAACGTATCTTTTTTCAATGGATCATTTCAGGCAGTCCGGGCATTAGAATCGCATGTCGTCTCAGTGCCTAATATCATAATTTTCCTAAGAATTTTCTAAAAATAGAACTGTGAAAATATGAGTTGTTAAATTCTCCCCACCTCAAGGGTTTACATCCTCTAAAATCCAAACAAGCTTTACTCAAACAAAAGGTGATAACACCGAGCACTAATCTGAGCCTCCCACTCCCATGTGCTCATATGAAGATCCCTGTGTTGCATCTAGACACACACCAAGAGAAAATATTGTCCCCAGAGGATCCCTGTTCTTTATTTGGTACTCAACCCTAGACACTCCAATGTTTATGTCCAGATCACCCTTGATTACGATGTGAAAAGGGGTTATGAATGAATATCCTCAGTTATGATACATGGAAGACTCTATGTACCTGGTCCCATTATAGGGTAGAGACAATTAGTGCACTACCTTTCCAACTCTACCCAGTACCTAAAAAGGAGGACTATTAACCTTGGAGATAGCTTGTCACCCCATAAAAATCTCCACAAACATCATTGAGGAAAGACCCAAAGGAATACATGGTCTCCTTCCTTGAACTACAAAGGTCTCCACTGTTTATCAACCCAAAACTTCAGACAGACCTGTGCATACTTTTTATACTCCTAGATGAACTCCACAAACTCTGAAAATGCCTCCTTCAATTCCTTCCACAAATGGGATATGAGGCGAGCATCACAATCTAAAACAATATTCAATGAAACTCCACAGAGTCGAATTATCTCTTGTACATAGAGGAATCCCAAGCCCTCTACTAAACTCTGTTCCTGGGTAGTTAGGAAGTGAGATGACTTGGTGAGTTGGTCAAAAATCACCTAGATGACATTTCATCTTCTGGACGTACATGGAAAACCTTTTACAAAGTCTATCAATATTCATTCCCACTCCCTTACTAGTACTCCAAGAAAGAAAAAGAGAAACCCATGTCGAGAAAAGGGTCTGGACATATAGAGTTGACAAACCACAAAATTGATTCAAATGAGAATTCATCTTTTAACATGACAGGTATGCTCAGCTTAAACCTGTCTCATCATTAATTGTTTCCACCTTGGCACCCACATTCATATCCCGATGAATATCGCCACTCTAGGCATCATTGATATAACTATTCATTTTCTAAAAATAATGATGTGATCCCCATATTTCAAATGTCCATTAGTGGTATTCTCTGTGGACAACAGAGCATGTAAAGACTTGCAGTCAGTATCATGGATTTGTACCTCCCTGGATCATTTAATAGTGGATGAATGACAACCAAAGATCGGATATAAGATGCTCCATCTCTATCCATGAATGATAACTGCAACGAGGCCAACTGATCTGATGCCTCATTCAATAACTGATAACTAGATTACTATTGGGAGCATCTACTTCTATGTTTCTCTTCCTCAGAGTATAGAAAAACTTTGAGTTATAGTCCTACAGGAACTATATGCATCACCCTTATCTCAATCCCCAATCTTTGTAAGAGAAGACATACTTGAGAACCTCAAGGTTGAAGAAGGTGATGTATCACTCACCCATTAGGTAGTATCACCACCTATTCAATGCGAAGACCACCAATACTAACTCAATATTATGAGTCACATAGTTCTACTCATCAATATCTCTATTAACCCTCACTAGATTCACTACAACTCCATCCTCTGAGGTGATGTTTCCTATAAATATAAGACCTCTTGAATTTAAGATAGACACTTCAAGTACTCTCTGTGTAGCTGGTGCTCTTGAAGTGGGTACAAGACTATTCTAAAGTGTCTCGCGTGCTCCTCCCTAGATGCTGAGTATACTAAGATGTCATAAAAAAAGATCACTTGGGGGCTGTAAAAGGTGAAACACTGGGTCTTACTACGCCCTTCCTTTGCAAGTTCCCCATCTTCAGCCCTAGCTCGTGGAGCTCTTTGGGAGCCATATGATATACTGGCATAAATATCGGTACCACCTCGAGGTGTAGAACAATGCAGAAGTCTAACTCTCTACAGAGAGGTAAACCTATAACATCTTCAAAGAAGATGTTCTTATACTCTAACACCACTATGAAACTTAAGGTCTCATAACATCCACTACTCCGTGGGTCAGGCTAGCCAACTAAATAGAATTCAGCTCTACCCTCCTCTTCCTGAGTCCATCAAGATCTGCAAGTATTTCCCCTCTACTGATAAAGGGAAGTATAGTTCCATTACCATGGATGAACCACATAATTTTCCTAAAACAATCAATATGAGTATGAACTGAGGATTTAGTCCATACAGAGAATGATATCGCAAGTCCATGATAACACTACCAATAGATCCCAACTGAAAATCTCACCTCTAAGAGTCAGGTCACACTGTCGGCACTAGTGCGTGTTCATTGGGTATCCTCCTATAAAAGTATCTAAATATGAGGATAAAGTAAACAATTTAACTGGATTCTCTAGGTATAAAATAAGTAAAGTGGTAGGAAATGAAATCACTAGAATAAGTGTCTATCAATACTACAACTAAAGTAGAAAGACATAGATCATACCTTGAATCAACCCTGGAGTCCTAGGGTCATAAGCCTTGATAGACTGGAACTGTCTCATCCCCTGTCCTCTAACTCCTAGAGTTTGGTATGGATCACTTGGAGGTGGTGGTGGTAACACGTCAAAATGTCATCCACCTCCTACAACTTCCTCAACATTCTTGCCATGTCTGCCGCCCGATGGATCTATCTTCTCTCGCAGTTGCCTCTTCCTTAGTGGTTCATCAACTGCCTCTCTATATGAAGCATGGATAATGGGTAAATATAGCATGAGATAACCAATTTTATGACAATCATAGCAAATCCTTTTCTTTTAGGAACTACTAAATCCCCAAAACTTCTAACTAAACCTCTGGTTCTGCAGATTACGTTGCGCACCTACTATCGGTAGGTCTTGATGACCCTGGTTTCCAGGTGATCGCTACCTCAAAAGACTATGATACACATTTAAACCCTACTATTAATCATTTACTGCCAAAAGAGACATCCATGAATCAATTTGGAAAGCTTCATCCACCTGAACCACTGGAGGTGGGTCTTCTAACTAATCATTAAGAGAAACCATCACCTGCTGAAAATCCTAAAGAAAAACTGCTATGAAGCTGGACCCCATCAGGGAGCCCTCATCAAGAATCGAACCAAACTTCCGATCCTACTATGGAAACCTCACTGGCTTGCATCGTGAACACATCCCATGGAAATAAGATGTATTATGGTTAAAAGGGTACACCTGGTGAGCTGGCTCAAGAAGGCAATACAAAAAAAACTCGTTCTTATATGATGCATGTAACTTTATTTCAATGCAACTAGTATTTTCATGTATAGAGTCATAAAATAGGCATCCAGAGTCCTGGTGTATAGATACACCAACCACTGCACCAATACTGGAGTCCCTAACCTGAAATCCAAACTCGAAACACTTAACACTTTTTCCCAAAACCAATCTCATAGACTCTCGGTCCTAAAGTAGAACCGACCTCCTATGATACCACTATGTCATGAACCATCCCCTGGGGCCCATGTTGTGACTACCCAAAACCCACCTTTGATAATCCAATGTCTGACGACTAGTGCCGAGTAGGCATATCCCAAAAATGGGAGACATTTTCCTAAGAACCTGTACACACACAATTAACTACAAGCCATAGGGTTGGAGAGTGAAAAAATAAGAAAAGAAAATGCATTTGACCACTAAAAACCAACAAAAGAGTACAAAATAAAGTAAATAAGTAAAGTATAATCGGTCTAGAAATGATTCCACTAAAAGAAAGAATACTGTAAAGTCTGACCTGAAAACAAGGGCACTGAAGTTGCTGTAGGAAGGTACCAGAAACACCTCATACTTTTTGATCTCATAAGGCACTATCTGGTCATGGTCGTTGTCCTACTACGCCTAGGACTCCACCAAAGGATTGGTTGACTACACAAGACATGACAAGTGTGGGAAAAATCTGTATAGGGGTGAGTAAAATAATACTTAGTAGGGGACCCCAAAACCCAAAGTGAAAGACCAAAAAGGAAACACCATCAAGAATATAAAACCATATCAACACGGGTATATGTCAAAAAAAAACATATAGCAATAACATCCAAGTATACTTGTAAAGGATTTCAAGATGAAACATCTCATCCATTTCCATACATATGTTTCTGCTCGAAGAATGCTCGATTTCGAGAGATCTCACTCCTGGATCTATATAATAGTAAGCACATAGAACAAGTATACCAAAAGTATCTGTGAGGACATCTAGTCTCAATACATCATGAAGTTCCCTTAGAAATCCTGTATCACTAAGACAAGGAGTCTTCATATCACATCCTATCCTTGGTCACAGATTCTGCTCAAGGTACGCTCGTTTTGGGGGAACTTTCTCCTTGAGCTATGAAGTCATCAGAGACTCTTACAAGAGGTCCCGCTAATTTGGTCCCCACACAAAGAAAAAATGTTAGTCAATATTATTTTATAGAGAGAGGATATTCTTTTAGAGAATATCGTGAACCCAATCTGTATTACCCCACAATGTAGGAGATTTTCAAGGAATACCATGAAACCTATCGATGCAGATGGTAACGTAGGGGTTTATAAAGAATACCGTGAAACCTAAGGATATATCCCACTAGATGGAGGATTAAATCAATTCGATTGGAGGTCACATTAATACCCAATGAAATCCATCAGTGGTGATAGAGTATCACTATAATATCCAAAAGGATTCCAAAACTCTATCCAAGAATTTTTCTCTCGGAAGGATTGCATTGCAATGCCATAATGAACCCTCAAGGAAGAAACCAAGGGAAGCTACACACCTATATTTTTCCTTACTAAGGTCTCAAAAAACCATATCAAAAGCATTAACTTGTCATAAGGGTCCCAACGCCGCATAATTATTATCAATAAGACTTACAGTTTGAAAGATATGAACTTTATAGTGGAAAGGGGTCCGGTCGGGTCCGATCTGACCTGGTCGGATGGACCCAACCCATCTTGAGGTCTTCTGACCTAACCCAGGTCTGACCTACTATATCAGGTTTAACCCAATCCATCGGGTCAACTCGACCTGCTGGAGCGAGCCCGTCTTCTCTTCCAGGGACGCTGTGGGCACTGCGTCCCACCTGCGGCCTCCAGCCGCGTGACGTAGCTCGCCAGCCGCATCTACTGAACTGTTGGCCGTTGCCAGAGGCCCTTTATCACTGCAAATGGGGGAAGCTGTGGACCTAATTCGTTGCCATGGTGTGCCACTGACATGCCACTGGGGCCTTCTGTGGGACACCAGACGCGCTCCAGTCATCCGTTCTTCGATTCAGAATATGTTCCTGAATCCTCTTGTCATGTTTTTCATCACCATGGGTTCAAATACTTATTTTGACCCCTTTTGTCGAAAAGTGATCGAATGGAGGTATCTTCCATGATGAATCAATATGTTCACCACAAAATTCATTATACCTTTGTCGTGCTGTGTCCATCCCAGATCTGTGTTATCGGATCGTTGCACTAGGGATCGATTACGCAATGATTGGTTGATCGCCATAAGTCGAGTCGTGTGCAAAATGAAGAACACCAGTAAAGAACAAAGAATGCTAGGAGAAAATAATGAATTAACAAAGATGAACTTACCTCGATCAATTTTCATATTTATGAGGGTTCATTTCCATTTGAAATGTTAACCAAGAATCACTAATAAAATCTCCCATCAAAACCCTACAATAGTAATCTCGTCCTACAACTATGATCGATCTGAGGGCCAATTTGTTTGTTAATTAGTCTGCGTCAGTCGTGGAATATCAAGAATGGGGAAAGGATAATATTCAAAGAATAACAACCCCTAACTTGAGTTGGATCACTTGTAGTCATAGATTGAAGTTGCATCATCTCATCGATCCTTATTCCACCGACGTTCATCAATTCGTCACCACTTGATCGAATCTTGAACTTTGATCCATCATCGCCAATGAGAGAGCCTCCCCCGTTGAATTAGGGAAACTCTATAGTTATAGATAAATTCAACAGATTTATGAATTATAATTATAGAACCTTTCCCCGATTAATGGAGGAAACATGTTAACATGTTAATGCTTTTCAGCATTACATTTTCGCTTTGAAACAACATCGCCACACTGCTTCATTTATGAAAGGAGGACTAGTTTCTCTGTCACAGTTTCATAGCATCGCCATGCTGCGAAACGTAAAAACAATAAATAAAACAAACTTATTTAAGTTTATTTTATTCTACTTTAGAAAGTTAAAAAATTAACTTTTACCCTCGACCCGCACTGGTCGAGGTTAGGCTCCTGCTAAGGAAAGAACATCCTCACGAGCTCAACAGTACTCTCATATTTCCAATATGAGTTACCGTTTATGATTTATAAGGATTGGAATAAAATAAAATAATTTTTATTTAATTATTTTATTTTTAGTTATGCTATTTTTGGGTTTTCTCACTAGAGACCCATTCCGATTAAAGTTAATTCGCTCCTAGGGTAAAACTGCCATCCCGAACAAAATGGTTCCCTAGAATTTTAGATCTAGGCACCCATTTAATAGGTATTATACTTTTTCTTAAAAACCACTCATTCACACTATTTAAAAAGTTAACATTTTTTGACGGATAATTCTAGTTACTTTGGCCCTCAAAATCTCACACTATCTCAGTGCTTGGTCTCATAATTTTCCCAAGAATTCTCTAAAAATAGAACTGAGAAAATCAAAGAAGTTACAATTTAGGACACCTTGTTAGAAAGTTTTATTCCTTACTGTATAATAAATAGTCATTTGGGTAGGAAATTATTATTTTTACCCTAATTTAATTGGGTATAATATTTTGTTCTCTTTATAATATGAATCTAGATGATCATTTTCATTAGAAATAATATCTTTCAACAATCGTTTCAAATTTGTAAAACTCTTATCACTGTATCCTTGTTTTCCTTCAAGTTAATCAATTTTAACACCGATGATAAAACCATAAATTCTGTACAACCTAGATACAAGGGTTTTTTAGAATCACCATATAGACACTTAATTTTTGGTTCTTTATCAATTGTATATATTTAAATATCACGAATCATAACTTCAATTTGACTAGAGTTATAATCTTGAAAAGAATGATCATCAATAGATCCAAAATTCTTTTGAGTTTCATCATGCCAAATACACGGGTTGTAACTCAAATTAAAACCATGAAAAATTAAATGATATTTGATATATCTTCTTTTCAACTTATTCATATTTAAACATTTCATGCATGGAAAGAAAAAAATGTCATTGTTTGTAACATTTTGTTTAAAAAATTCCACAAAAACATCAAAACCTTCCTCATATTCATCATTTATTCGAAGTGCCATAATTCAACTTTGACTCATTATTATCTATAAAAAATATAAAAAATGAATATCTTGTCAAAAAAATATAGTGGTGATAAAAGTGAGGATAAATTATTCAAGTTAATCCAGGTTTAAATTTATATCAAATATGTCATAATCTGAAAGTAATAAAACTATGAAATTAAAAAAAATATAAGTATTTGAAAAGTATAATTATAAATTTTAGAAAATAATAGAATATAAGTTTAAATGTAATTGGTAAATCATAAATTGAATGCATGGAATTAATTTACAAAAGAAAATATATTTATACCATTCTCTCATTTTTAATTTTCTTCTCAAAGAAATTAGATGGAATATGAAATTGAATATTTTTTACCAAAATCCAAACAGGTGCGTATTTTCCATTTTTATTTGAATATTTATCATTGAATTTTTTAATAGATTTTTTGCATGAAAATGCCAAAAATTAATATAAGAAACATTAATTCATACTATAATATAATCTTATAGTAGAGTTCAAACAACACAATGATGATATTTTAATAAAGTGTATATATATATAGAATTAATATTTTATATTATTTATTCCTAGTGTATTATAAAAATTGTACAAAGAATATCACATGTTGTGTATTCTATGGAAACATGTTTTATTTGAATATACCACACTAATAAACCAAATTTTAAATATTTTAGTCTACTTCATTTGATATAATAAAAATACAAATTTATGGGGAGAAAAATGATTTTAGTGTGAATACCATGTGATTCATGTGTAATTCCATAAAAATATAACATAGAAAAACCCTAACAATGAAATGGGATAACCCTCTAAATTTAAAAATTAATGTAACCTAAAGTATGACTGGGGATAGGTGGTGCATAAATCTCTATTATTATTTGTATCAAATTGGTTAATTAGTCCAAATATAGTCAAAACCTAACATACATCTATCATAATATTAAAAATATATGTTAAGATGAGATAAAATTTAAACATCTATGAAACAATGCAGTAAAAAAGTCCTTCCATATAGTAGAAAAACCGAAACATTAAGATATAATGCTGAAATTTATGATCTATCATACAACATTAAGATATAATGAATTTCCCACATTTTCAATTAAATCAACATATAACTAAGGTATATGAAGATGGTAATTCTAGATTTGAGATGGTAAAATCTATATAAGAACATGATGTGATGATTCCAACAAAACCTAAGGGTTTATAAAGATAGAAATGTGATATTTGAGTCAACAAAATCGAAAAAAATGAGAGTCAGGGTGTTTGCGGCATTAAATGACTAAAAGCAAGGATCAATGTGTGAGGCTTAATTGAGAGTTGAGAGATGAGAAGATATAATGTGAAATAATGAGGACTATAAAAACAGAGGATGTATAAAGATGTAAAATTGATATTGGAGGCCACTGGATTGAAGAAAAAAGGTTAGGGATTCCACGTGAGAGAAATGAGTTTTCTTTTGTGAGATTTAATAACACCAAAATGATTCAAAACGAAAATTCAAAAAATTTTAAATGGTATATCACATCGGTTATATTATAACTAACGTGATAAAAAGGGATACTTGTTTTTTTACTTTGGTTATTAGATAACCTACCTGATAAATCAATATAAATAGCTTTGTCACATCAATCATAAATAACTGATGTGAAAAATCTGACAGGATAAATAATTTTTTTACTAGTGCCTTGAGTGAGGGTTTGAAAATGTTGGGTGTTTTCTTTAATTTTAGGGTGTTTGGATTGACTATTAAGCCTTGATATTCCTTCTTCGAGGGTCATGTTGCATTCTCACATCGTTGAGGTAGGTGTTTTCATTTTTAATCTTTCTACAACATTCCATTGATGCTTGATCTTTCTTAAATATATTTATAAAGGTTTTATTCATTCTTGTGATGTGTTAGTGTAAATAATTTTGGAAATTAAATATTATATGTTTGATGTGAATTGGTGTTTAAAAGGGTTTTCCTAGTTATACCTAAATGTATATGGGTGTAAGGTGTCTGTAAAAATACCAATGTAATTTTAAAAATGTATTTGGTTATTTTGAGATTTGATTTCCATTGGTCATGTTTTGGTAATTTTGTTTTCATTATAAATTGAGTTTGGTGTGTGGTTGTAAAGACTCTTGTGGGTTAACACTCATGTGTGAATTGTGGTGATTAATGGTAATGATAGTGGTGACTCTTTAAATTTATTTATAGATATTTATTTTATAGTTTACCATTGGTGTGCTATTGGATGTGGGCATATCCATATATGCATGGGGTGAACATTTGGATAGGAACACAAATGATAATGGATTTTTATATTTATGTATACTTTAAACACTAGATTTTAAAACATTTTCCTTCTTCCCTCATCTATTTATTCCATCCATATTTTAAATGGTTCTTCTAAAAACCAATGGTTTCTAAATGGAAACTATTTTTTTTTCAAATGAATTAAAATGTGGTTTCAAAAGTACTTCCTAAGGCCTGACCTGTTTTGAAATTTAAGGAATGATTTGGTAACTATATGTAAAAAATTTCAGTTTAGAATCTTCCAATCATGTTTTCTGGTTTCACCTTGGTTTTGGAAAAATGATTTGGAAATAGTTCTAAAAATAGATGTGGTTTGAAAATTCTAATGTCCCGCTTGGTACTTTGTGGAGTTTTTGAAAGTGTTTTTAAATTAAGACGATGTGTAGGACCATTTGGAACTTATGGATGGATTGATCTGTGATAAAAACCCTATGGTTAACCTTACAATTAGAGGGCCTCCACGTAGGTGGTGTGAGAGTTTGGGCTAGGAAAGCACAGTGGAATCTGTGGGTTATTGGTTTATGCCACACATGTGATGACTTACCCATTCTCCTTGTTCTAATATCATGGGATTCATAGACATCATCTAAAGGGTTAAGTGAAAATTTCTTATTAGTCTTGATTAGATAGACTAGTACCCCCTGTATTTTTTGAGAGGCCTAAGGGTCGTTTCCACTGGTGAGGCTAGTTTAGAGCAACCAATTTATTATTAACTATGGAGATCCACTATACACTAGCATGTGAGTCTGACCTGAGTATGTCTAGGGATTAATTCAAGAGATATTTAGAAAATGACCATGATTACCAATATGTATGTTCTATTTTATTCTGCTGCATTTGATTATATAGCTTTCTAGAATCCACTTGCTTGCACAATTTTCTTTACTTTTAGATTTTCTTTCATATTTTATGGTTGGGATCTTACTTTGGTATTGGGTTTTGAAACTAGGTATGTTTTAAAATGAAAATATATTTTAAATAAAGGAAATTTGTGTGGGTTGTTTTTATAAAGTGTATTTTTGGAAATATGTGTTCGAAATTTTAAGTAAGAAAACACAGTTTTCTAAATATATTTCCAACCAATGTTTATGGACTATTTTTGGAAAGATAATGTATGGACCCTATGTTAATTACCTACTGAGAAATTTTTACTTACACCCTACTTGTGACACTCAATGTTGGTAGACCCGAGTTGTTTTACAGGTTCAGGTATCCTGTGGAGTGGGCTGGTTTTGTGGATGGTGTTGACCAAGAGGTTACATGGAGATCGTGTCGGTAGTGGTTTGGTTTTAGTTCTATTTTTAGTTTTCAGTTTTATTCATTTGTCATTGTATTTGGATCCGGTTTTTGTATTTATTGTATTCAATGTTTATAGATCTTCCTGGTTTTACTTCATACTCTTTTTGGTTTATTTATTTCAGTTGCTTACTGAGAAAAATCATTCCCATCAGGATAATATTTGATGTTTGGTGCTAGTCGCTAGCCCAGGAGGACCGAGAACACCTCTCAAGCCTTATCATGGGCCAGGTCAGGTTTCAAGTTGGATGGAAGCACGACTTGGTTCATGACACATACACAACCACAACCACATACACATACACAACCACATACACATACACATACACATACACATACACATACACATACACATACACATACACATACACATACACATACACATACACATACACATACACATACACAACCACAACCACATACACATACAAATACAAATACACATACACGTATGTATACACATACACAAACATACCATTACATACATGTGCATGCACATACATACACATACACATACATACATACACATACTATATAAACACACATACACATACACATACACAAACACATACACATACACATACACATACACATACACATACCCATACACATACACATACACATACACATACACATACACATACACATACACATACACATACACATACACATACACATACACATACACATACACATACACATACACATACACATAAACATACACATACACATACACATACACATACACATACACATACACATACACATACACATACACATACACATACACATACACATACACATACACATACACATACACATACACATACACATACACATACACATACACATACACATACACATACACATACACATACACATACACATACACATACACATACACATACACATACACATACACATACACATACACATACACATACACATACAAATACACATACACATACACATACACATACACATACGCATACGCATACGCATACCCATACACATACACATACATATACTCACTCACACACACACATGCATGTACATCCACAAACATACACATGTAGATATGAATATGCACTGGAACACATACATATATACATGTAAACACATAAACATACACATAAAAAAAAACACACACACACACAACACATGAATACACATAAAACACATAGATACATGCACATACAAACACACACATGCTTCCACATACATAAAAATACATGTACGCATATTTTAATTTATTTAAAATGAGTATAAATATATAAATTCCATTATGAATCACACATTTAAATAAATATATTAACTTATGTATTTAAACAATTTTTTAAATAAAACATTAATATAGTACAATAAAAAGGGGTTTCGCAGTGGTTTTTTGGCATTTAGTGATAGTTGTGCTAAATAATGTGTGATGCTTTCTAAAATTATTGTGCATTTTCATGTGTAGAATCTTTTTGAAGTAGTTTTTAATTTAATGGTAGTTTATTTACATATACAAAACACACACACACACACAAAACATGCATACACATACAACACACACACACACACATATACAGATGTACACATGCATCCACATACATACACAAGCATACATATACATACAAATACATGTACACATATTTCAAATTATTGAAAAAGAATATAAATATATAAATTCAAATATGAATCACAAATTTAAAAAAATATTTGTACTTATGTATTTATATAATTTTTTAAATAAAATATTAATATAGTATAACAAAAAAGGGTTTCATGGTGTTTTTTTGCATTTAACGGTAGTTTAAACTGCCGCTAAATGACGTGTGATGATTTCTAAAAGTGTCGTGCATTTGAGTGTCCAAAATATTTTTTGTGGTGATTTTTTATTTAGTGGTGGTCTATTTAGAGTCTCTTTAAACCCAAGGTTAATATTTATCAAGAAATGTTTTATTTTTTTGAAAAATATTATTAAAAATAATATTTATTATTCTCACCCAACCCTAGCCTAGGCCCACCAAATCCTATAAAAATAAATTATATATATGGGAAGGGTGATATGTGAACCCCCAATATATTGGTTATTCTATAAACCATTTACCACTCCACTAAACCCTTCACATGGGGAATAAACAATCTTTAGTATTCTTATACACCAACACCCATAACACATACATACACATATATACACATACAACACACACACACACATACAAATGTACACATGCATACAAATGCATTCATATATATATAAATACATGTATGAATACTTTAAATTATTTAAAATTAATATAAATATATTAATTCAAATATAAATCACAGATTTAGATAAATATATTCCCTTATTCTTTTATATAATTGTTTAAATAAAATATTAATAGAATACAAGAAAAAAAGGGTTTTGTGGTGGTTTTTTTGTCATTTAATGGTGGTTTAATCCACTGATAAATGACATGCGACACATTCTAAAAGTTTTGTGCATTTGTGTGTATGGAATCTTTTTGTGGTGATTTAAACCCCAGGTTAATATTTAACAATTTTTTTTATAATTATCTATCTATTATTTTTTTAAAAAATTATTATTTATTTTCCCGACCCCACCCTAGCCTAGGAACACCACACCTTAACCCACCAGATAAGTCCTATAAATTCAATCATATATATTTGAAAAGTTTGTTTTAAACACCATAAACTTGGTTATTCTACAAAGCATTTACCACTTCACCAAACCCTTCATGTGAGGACTAAAAAGACTTTAACATACACACATAAATATATATACACACACAAACATACAAACAAATAAATACATGTAAATGCATACATACATGTATATATATTTATTCATGATATATAAATTCATACATATACAAATATAATTACATATAAATATGTGTGTGTGTGTCGACATAATATATATTATTATATAAAAATATTCATAAATAGATATAAATATCTATAAATATATATTAATATAAATAAATTTATACAAATATATATAAATACATATAAATGTGTATATATATATTGTTCAATACAATAGTATATATTTATACCCACATAATATATATAAATATATATAAATAAAATTAAATAAAAACATATATAAATATATATAAATATACATAAATACATATAATTATCTATATATATATAAATAGATTAACATAAATATATATAACGACAAACATATAAATATTTTAAAATATAATAATATATAAAGAAAAATAAATAAATATAAATATATATACACTTATGAATATACATACATACATACATACATACATACATATATATATAAAATTAATGATAGTTATATACAAATATAAATATATATAAAAACATATAAATATATATAAACACACACACATAAATATATTTATATATATTTATATTTATATATATACCCACATAATATATATAAATATAGATAAATATAGATAGATATAGATAAATAAATATAAATATCTATAAATACATATAACTATAATTACATTTATATATAATATATATATATATAAACACATGAACACAAACACATATAAATAAATACATACACACACCACTTGAGCCGCAACCTGATTAGTTGGGGTTTTCTTGGTGCATCCATCGTGGATATGGTTCGATTCCCAACTATAGCCCATAGTTACCCCATTTATTTGATGTCAAGAATTTATTCCCCACATACTAGTACATGTGGGAGGTCTGGAATAATCTTTGATGCTGGTGCACAAGACAACAATGGGGCAAGGTTGGTGATGCGAGTATACATAGATGATAGTGGGGGAGGACATCAGTGGTGTTGGTGCATGGGGATGACAGTGGTGGATGAACCTAGTGGTATGGATGCATAAGAATGAGGTTGGGGGATGACGCTGGTGGTATGGAAAGATAGGGATGATAACGGGGAATAACTCCAGTCGTGTAGATGTATGAGGGTGATGGATGGGGGGTGATGTAGTGGCTTGATATCTTCAGTGGTGCGGTTCCTAGGGATTATGGGGTGATGTAGCAGCTAGCAGAAAACTTCAGTGGTGCAGCTTCATGTGAGTGAAGGATGAGGAGGGACACAGTGTGGGACACCATGGGCCTACTTGCCTTATATTGGACTTTAATGTCCCTTGGTCCTTCGAACAATGTATCTCAGGTCTTTGTGTTCCCCTGAGACTTCAAAGGTCATGTAATTGGTTCCCATTTTCCCAGAAAAAAGAGGTGTTTTCTTGGTTTAAAAAAAGGGGGTGCTTTCCCCATCCTATTTACTTGGAACTTTCTAAGATCTAATGATACATTTCTTGAATTCCTTTTTATAGGTTCAATTCATGGTTGATGAATGAATATGCCTATTATCTTGCTTCCTCTACTTTTCATACTATTAATAATACATATAATGGTCTTATTGATAGCACCAAATGGATTTCCTTCATACAATCCAAGATTAATATTTATAGTACTCCTTGGATTGATAACCCTTTCAGTGAAGTCATGGATATTCCTCAAAATAGGAAGAATCATTATATTGATGACTTTTTTCACTTGAACCCTAAACATGATCTAAATCATCCCTCTCAAATATCAATTGAATTTTAGAGATAAATTCATGAATAGAGACAATCTAATTTGGGTGGTAAATAGAAATGGGAAAATCAACATAAGGTATTTATATGAATAATAATGTGAGACCAATATTTATACTCCCTCTAGGATATACAATCTTCAAATTCCTTTCATCCATCCATCCATATATATGCTCATCTAGAAAATCTGGAGGAACCAGCTTCCAACGCATGACAACATGTAGAAGGAAGGTTTTCACCTTGCTTCGGCTCGTATCCTATATAAGTGAGAGTATTTAAATTCCCAACAAAATTTCCTTATATAAATCTTTATTTCGAACCGCTATAATTTCCTAAAATGCATATTTGGAATATCTATTTAAAAGAGAAGAAATATTTGTGACATGTTTATCTCTATTTTTAACATGTCATGCAGCAAAAAGATTGTAAATTTGTCAGCAGCAACTTCTTTAGATATTATTGACTTCACATAAAGAGCAAGGAACAAGATGAACTTTGATAACCAGATACCTTCTATGCATGTTGGAATTTTTTCTATTCATTGGGATGTTTTTTTGGTTCTAGATCTCAAACAGGTACCATGAATAACACCTTTACGGATTTGAATACCCTTTAGTTTCTTAGTGTAAGTGTCAGGAAAAGAAGGCCCCTGATGGTTAAATACATCCGATGGATTCCACCAATTTTCCCATGGATCAAAGATAATGTTGATGGTGTGGCCTCCAGTGTACCATGACCATTTGGGTGTGGAGATGTTTTTTCGCATGCATTGTGGTTTTGTTAAAGGATGTTTTCTTCATTATATTGGAATTTAAACTACTTATGAGGCTAAAAATTGGTCCATGATTCATGCAATAAAATAGGTTTCTTTTCATAGATGGGATCACATTTGTTTTGAGTCATATTCTGATCTTGTTTATGAGGCTTTGAGGACATGAACAAGGAGTGTGACATGGAGGGTACTTCCACACTAGATCACTTGTCTTTATGATGTGGATCATCTCCGTATCATGGTATCTCATGCCTTTAGAGAGGCCAACCAAGTGACAGATACTTTATCAAATAAGGCAATCCTTGATATGAGCTCTATGGGGTCATTTGAGACTCCTAAAAATTGTATTTCTTTAGTTTATGCTGACTTGTGGGGCATCACATACTCCCAATTTTGCATATCTCCTTGTATTGCTTGACTTTATTGACTTTATTTTTCTTTTAATAAATTTCAGGACTGTATAGGTCTGGTCCAGAACCTTTTCGAGTTATAATATATAATATGTTAATATAAAAATATAAAAATATACATATATATACTCACAAACACATATAATTATCTATACCTATATATATATACCCAAATAATATATATATATATAAATGTATAAATATATGTAAATAAATTTGAATATATATATATATATAAATAATTAATAATTAATATTTAACAATTAATAATTAAACCTTCATAATATTTTATAAATTTAATAATAAATAATTATAATAAATAATTTATAATAAAAATAAATAAGAAATAATTATAAATTTAAAAATTAAAAAGCATTTAAACATTTTTTAAAAAACATTCCACTAAATATTTAGCGGAGGTTTAAATTATTTTAAAATAAACTGTCACTAAATGATGATAATTTTTAATAAAGCATCGTGAATTAGCGACAATTTTATAAAACCTCCAGTAAATAAATAAAAACTAGAAATTTAGCTAGTGTGTTGGAATCACCCAATAAAAAGCAGTATTTAACCACCATTTTTATAATGATATATCAAGTTTGTATTAATTATATATACATTTTTTATTTAATTTATATAAATATATAATTAATAATTTTATTTATTAATATAAATTTGATAATTTTTATATATAAAATTATGAAAAAAAGATTGATAATAATTTTTTATTATAAGTTTTTTAAATCACACACAAACACACACATATGTATATATAAATTAAATTATTCACTATTCCCCTTATTAACAGTAAAAAAACATTGACAAAAGTCACCCTTTTCTAAATGTTTTTTTAGTGCTGATAAAAATGACATTCATCAACACTTTTAGTTAGTGCCCATAAAATTCCCCCCATTATCAGTAATTCTTTAGCACTAATAAAAATTATCATTGAATATCACATGTTCTATAGTAGTGTGGGTACACATTTAGTGAAATAAAGAACTGAATTTTATCAACGCTTTTAGTAAATACTGATAAATATTCACTTTTATTTATGCTAAAAATGAGTACTGATAAATTAGCACTGATAAGAGTGTGAATTTATCTATGCTTGTTTTAGCGGTGAAAAAATTTAACATTCATCAATGTGAATCCTTTCACTAATAAAATATTTTTCTTGTGTAATAGAAAATTAAAAATTATATGTGATATATGATATATATATATATAGACACACAATTTTGTTTTTTCAACTTCACATGTCCCACTGATTTTGCACACATGCACACACACACATTCACACACATTTATGTTAAGATAATAATATATATAATTATATATATATATATATTATATAGTTATAATACATATAATTATCAATATAAATTTATATTACTATGAAAATAATATCTTAAAATTCATTTAATAAATTAAAAAATTGAACATTAATCATAAAAAATTAATTATATAATTTTTTTTTCATATTTAAAAAACATTAATATTCTTATTTTATATATTTCTTCATTTATAATACTAATAATTAATGTTATTCTAATATATTTTTATATAAAAAAATAAATAAGTATATATTTATGTACATTTTAGTAATTAATAAATATATATGTATGTATATGTAATTTATTTTTTTTAAATTTTTTATTTAAATATAAAAATAATGAATATAATTTTTTTAAATAAAATTGAAAGGTAAATTTTATATTTATTTTAATTAGTAAAATATATTGAAAATATTTTTTATTTTTTTTGAAAGGAAAAAGAGGTTTATTTAATATCAGATCAAAGATCATACAATACATGAGAGTTCTACAATTGAGAAAAACATCAAACCAAACTACCGAATCACGAGAAAGAACTCAGGTTACCAATTGGTGTGCGACCCTATTCCCCACTATTTTTATAAAAGAGAAGGATTATGTAGAAAAATTGAGGCATAGTGTAAGAACCCAACTATTTTTTATGAGGTATGGATATTTTTAAATTTTGATAACCCTCATTAAGTTTTTTTTGGATTAGACTTGGTAACCGCACCTTTAGACCAATTAGTTTGCTTCTGGGAAGAGGGTGGTAGGGGTCTGGGTTTTGGATGTAAAACAAATTCATGATGTGAATTAGTCTAGCTACACCCCATTCATCACATGAACGAGTTTTTCATGGAGGGGAAAAAACCCAAGGAATTCACGACATGAAATATATTCATGTCGTGAATATGTCGTGATCTATTTTTTAAAAAGGGGCAAAACCCTTCTTTTTTTGAAACCCTCCTCTTTCTATATAGAAGATCGCATTGGAGAGCTTTCTATTTAACTTGTACCTTGTCTTTTAGGTAACTTACTCATCCAAACTCTAATTGAACCACCATTTATCTTGTTAGATCACTCTCGGTTAGAGATTTTATCCAATTCATTTTTTCCCAGTCCATTTTGTCATATTTTGCAATATTTTTGTGCTAGTTAATATCCCATATTTTTAGAGTTTTTTTTCTATTTATCCATTTTATCTTGTTTTTGGCTAAATTAGAAGCTGATATAGGATGAGTACTCCTCTACCCCATAAGGTTGGTGGTCTAATGATTATAACT
The DNA here is from genome assembly GCA_963277665.1 of Viscum album. Lineage (NCBI taxonomy): Eukaryota > Viridiplantae > Streptophyta > Magnoliopsida > Santalales > Viscaceae > Viscum > Viscum album. Next base: position 69,399,511 of record OY728143.1, read on the forward strand.
CAAGTATTGTTACTTTATAATATGAGTTTTGATGTCACACGATGTATTTTCCATGTGTTTGAATAAAAATACACTTAAACATTGTTTAATTTTTTTATCCTTGAATGATATGACTTTGTGCCTTCTTATTCTTGTTATAATAAATCCCCATTGAATAATAACACACCTTGAGGTGTGATTATGAAATTTTCCCTTTATATTATAAACTCTTATGTGTTTGAACCACCTCTTAAGTGGTTTTGTATTGTCTTTATATGAAATAACTATATTGAAATAAATGGAAAGTGGGTGGTATGACCATGTCATGTGATTTTACATGAAAAATGGTCATGAACTTATTTAAGTGGAACACTAATAAATTATGAACCATTAATTGGTTCATAATAAATCATATTGGTTAGCTTATTACTTATGATTCTTGATCATGGCACCCCTACTGATATGACATTCGGTCAAGGAATCCCACATATATATGATACTCAAGAATGTATTCCCTACTAATATAAAACTAGGGAATTGAATCCCTACTGATATGACACTCATGCATGGAGTCCCTACTAATATGATACTCGGGCATTCTGTCCCTACTAATATGATACTCAGACATGGAATCTCATATTCTAGTGATACTCATGAATAATGTACCATATACCTTTGATAACTATTCCTGATGACCCTTATGATATATGATACCCATAAATGACATCCCCTAATACTTTATGAGACTCTAACGACTAGAAATGGATTCATGGGTTACGCCTCAGGTCTTGGATAACACTAAGAATGTATATATATGAATATAAATGTAATTTCATATATAGAACATATATACACATACATTTATATACAATAATATGTACATGATGATGATGTCATATATTCATAAGTTTCCCAGCACATGAAAAATCAGGTATTGGTAACCTAATATCCTTCAAGAACTAGAGCTGACCTTTTACAGTTTACATTACTGCTTAAAGTTATTATATATGCATAATGATCATATTATATTCAAAGATTGAATATTTCTATACAATGTTGATGGTGGCCTACTAAGTATATATCACACTATATTTAGGTATCTATTTTGTACCTGGACGAACTTCATGAATGTAGGTAGGAAAAGGGAAAGTGGTTGGTCTTGGATGCTTGATTTGACTATATCACATGAGATTGGGAGCATGGGGTTGAGCCTTGGATTACGATTCTATTGGATATCCTTTTTGGTCTTTTGTTTGATTTTTATACCTATATATACACATTTTTTCATTTTTTATAGCTCCATGAAAAACTTGTCATTTTTGTTAGGGTGCCACTTTTGGATTTATGTATTATTACTGTCTTGATGATTTACTCCCGCTGCTCTATTTGTCATTATTATGATTCAACAATTTATTCACCATCTCACTACTATGCTAATTTGATTATGAGGTTATAGTCTCCCCACTTTACCATCATGTACCCTCACTACTATTCAATACACTTTGGTGTACAGGGAGGTATTCTTGAGGCCATGTGGCCCACCAATCCAGCTACTGTTATCAAGTGAGCTAGGTTGGGATGTTATAAAGTAGAATAAAAGGTTTATTTTCTTTAAATTATTATTCTAGTATGGTATAAAAGATATTATATTGTATAAATTTGGTAATGAGATTATTCATGGGAGTGGCTAACACATGTACAAAGAAAATCCAAATTACCAGAGATAAGAATTTTTATTTTTGGATTTCACTTATTATAGTTGATTTGATTCCACTGTTCGGTGAAACACATGATGTGGGATGTTTATTATTATTATTATTATCATTATTATTACTATTGAATATTTCATTTTACCCTTATCAAAGTATGGAAGGAAGTTTTTGGTCATGCACCATCACATGCAAGTAGATATTCACATATCATGCATTATGTCATACCATATATGTGCACCTCATTGCCTTATTTCCTATGATTTATATGAGTGCCTTGGCTATTATATATATATATATAGAAATTTGATAATTTTATTATAGGGGAATGATAATCACAATTGGTTACTTAAAGTTCCTATACCAACCTAACAGTGTTTTCCTGTATAACTTGATGCTTCCACCATAAGTATTCAATTATGGAATGTTAAGTTATGAACTATTGGTCACATGGGATGGAATGTGTTTATGGTTATGATTAAATGTATTCTATAGTTTAATTTATAAAGTGTATGGGTATTTATAAATTATAGATGATGATCTATATAATTCAACCAATTAAAAATAAATTCTATATAAATGAGTAGAAACTTAAATAAAATTAAATTATGAAATGAAATGGTCACCATTAAATGAATATTAAAATCATAACTTAAAGGGTGTTTTTCTTTATAAATTTAAATTGAAACTCTATATACTAGGACCTATGACTTATATCACAAAACTTGACCCCAACTCGACCTTAGTAGTGGGAAGTATGTAGTGTATCTTGTGGTTTATTATGATTTGTACATCACCCGGACCTAGATTCAGTAGCAAGCATAGTAGTATGAATTTTATATAAGATGGAATTATACCTGTTATATTCTTATACCCATTATTTTTTTTGTTATAAAATACCATATGGGGTGTGTGCTTATAATTTTTAGAGATATTCCACCATGGAGTCCTTGAGTTGTGTGCTAGGAATTTGGTGACAACCACACTTTGGAGGTGGTGGGTTCTGAGTCACCAGTGTTACCTCTAGTAGTGCCACCTGCGACACCTCCAATTATACCGTACTTGGGTGTTCATGCCCATTTTTAGAGTGATTACTCTGTCTTATGAATACCATGCAGGGATCACTATGACCTACCCATGCTATGGAATAGTTGATGTGGGAATTTTAGTAGTATCATCCACCCACATTTTTTTGGGGATGGCGGTCCTCAAGATACAGAGTATTGGATATAGACCATGATTACTATCTTCTAGCACCTTGAGACACCTCCTAAGAGGAGCGTGAAGCTTAATATGTATATTCTTTAAGATTCTACCAAGCGATTGTGGGATTTTATGACCTAGGAATATTTTCATTAGGTTATGTCCTGGGTAGAATTTTTGACATACTTATATGACTATTTATTTCCTCATATGCTGAGAGTAGACTGATCAAGAGAGTTTATGAATCTACAGTAGGGTACCATGTCAGTGATGGAATATTCTTATTGGTTTATAGAGCATTAGTGCTTCGCAAGAAATATTTTTGGTGACACGTTGGAAATAATAATATGTTTTAAGGATGGGATTTTACTAAATTTTTGATATTAGGTGAATGTTTTTTGTTTTACCACCATTTCAAAAATAGTAAACTAGGCCCTCATTATCGAGCAGAACCTAAGGAAAGATGATAATGTGAGGAATACTGGTTCAGAACCCGGACATGGAAGTGATTCAATTAGTGGAAAAATGTCACTTTGAGACTGCATGTAGGGGTAGAAATGTCCTGATGAAACCCACCAATAGTGACATGGTTTTTCACCAGTGTGAAATATGAAGGCATAAGAATTCCTAGTGTCCCAAAGACTCTACCAAGTGTCGAGCCTACAACAGGTTGGGGAATCTTCAAAATTTTTATAGGACCTTCCCATTTGTTCCAAATGGGAGAGGATCTATATCATCTCTAACTTTAACAGAGGGATTAGTATAACCTCACCATAAATATATGTTGATTACCATTGATCATTCTACTAGAGGATATGGTCATTGCTGAGGTAGCCAAACTTCAGATATACCATGCCAGCTGGGTGGAACTGCTTAGTGAAGTCAGGTTGTATCTTAAGGATGAAGATTGGGACATAACTATACATGGTAGCCTTTTCCATAGGATCACATCACCAAGATATATATAGTTCAAGGTTCTATTATAGTATCCTCTACTTTATTTTTTGTCTAGTTCGACACTACCAATTCACATTTGTTCATATCTTTGGAAATTTTGGAAAGTCTCAAACATGAAATTAAATACTTTGGTAGGGATATAACCATTTAAAATTATTTGGGTATACATTAAAAGAGTGTATCCTAGTTTAAGGAGTCCCCCTTGATATGTAAGACTATCATTTTCTATAGACCCTCTTCATCCTTGATATAAATACTTACGACGTCATTCAAAATATGCACCTGTTCATTCCTTATCATGCCCACATGGATTTATATTGCTAGAGGGTTTATATTACATCACTAGAGAGAAATAGTTATATAACTAAGGGTGAGTGGGATGTTCATGTGAGATGATATGGAATAGAGAATCATGGGCTGAGTGAAGTGATAGTCCATATTGCTAGCCTTTTTCTAGACGATCAAAGAGTATGCCAAGTTAATTTCCCTCTGGTAGTTGATCGATTTAGAGAAATATTTCCTAAAATTTATTCTAGAATACCTCTTGAGAGATAGGTAGAGTTTTCTATTGATCCAGTTCCAAGAGATGCACCAATATCCATTCCTCCTTATAGGATGGACACTAATGAGTCTCAAGAGATCAAGTGGTAGCTAGAGGATCTGGAGGCTAATGGTTTTGTGCAACCCAATACTTCACCATGTGATTCACCTATAGTTTTCTCTAAGAAGGTGGATGGTAACCTCATAATTTTCTTGGATTAACATTGGTTGAATCATCTTATAGTTAATAATTGGTATCCAATACCTCATATTGAAAACCTCTTCAACCAACTTCGAGGATAAATGGTTTTATCTAACATCAATTTGAGGTAAGGGTACCATAAAGTATGAGTATGAAAATAATATATACCATGTAGGTTTATATGAGTATCTGGTCATGTTTTTAAGTCTCATGAATGTACCTACAATTTTTATGGCCTTGATGAATCAAGTTTTTCACCCATATTTAGATTCAGTTGTGGTAGTATTCATGGATGAAATCTTTGTGTATTCACATACTCAACATGAGCATGTCCAACATCTTGAGATTATATTGAATACACTAAGAGAGAGATAGATATATTATGAGCTCCCAAAATTAAACTGATGTGTATTTTTTTACTTTTTGGGTCATATTATCTCAAATAAAAGAGTATTAATTGACTTGGTGAAGGTGGGTGCTATTGTTTCTTAGCAGAAAACCAAGAAATTATTTGATGTATATAGTTTCTTGGGTATAGATGGATATTAAAATAACTTTATATATGAATTATCACACCTTTAATAACCTATCAATGTATTGAATAAAAATAGTTTGCAGTTATTATGGTCTAAAGTGTGTGAGAATGCCTTTAAAGAGATTAAAGGATGATTGATTTCATCCCCAATCCTGGTTTTGTCAGAGTCGATCATAGGCTATACGATGTTTTTGTGATACATCAGGTATTGAGATAATAATAGTTTTGATATAGAAGGACTGATTCATTGTGTATGGGTCTCATTAGTTGATGCCTCATGAGAGGAATTTCTTGACACATGATCTCGAGGTAGAAGCTTTTGTTAATGCCTTGAATTATTAGACACATTACTTTTTGGGAGAGTATTACTGGTGTTTACATACCCAAAAGACTCAAATATATCTTTACATAGTGTGAATTGAACCTAATATTGAGAAGGTGGGTCAAATAACTTTATTTCTTCAACTTTGATCTTGCTTATATTCCTGATTAGGGAAATATAATTACTTATTCTCAATGTCGAAAGATTTAGACTCAAGCTGTTCAGGAGTCCAGTGATCACTAGAGGTTGATGAATATTGTTTCTAAGATACATATGAAGGTTTAAAAGAGTCAAGAGTGATATTTTATTAGGACTATAGCGATAATATCATCACTTTTTTATATAGTGAAGACGAGTATATTCTATGATCTAGACGTCTTAATCCTAAGTGAGAGTGTTTCAAGTGGGGATACACCACCAGGTCAGACCATAGATAGAGATGTGATCCTTCTTGTTCATGGAAATGTCTAGTTTCCTAAGGACATGTGAGATGAACTGAGAGAATAATACCATTCTTTATAGTGGGTAACACACCCAGAGACTTTTAAGATATACCAAGATAGACACCATTAATATTAGTGTCCTGGGATGAATTGTCAAATTGAAAGATTTATCACAAGGTGTTTCACCTATTAGTAGGTGAAATTTGAGAACCAATTTCCTACTATCTTGTTATATCCATTATCATTTCCATAATAGAAATGAGATTATGTCACTATGGATTTTGTGAACAGTATTCAGAGGTCCTCTCTAGGTTGAGATGGTGTTTGGGTAATAATGGACAAGCCAACATAGGTGACCCATTTTATTCCTATTAGGGAGAGATTATCATTGGATGACATTGGGATATTATAAATTTATTAGATTATACACCTAAAATGGTTCCCTCATATTATTTTTTTGAAATAGATTCTCATTTTATTTTGAGTTTCTAGAAGGGGTTACAAAAATCACTGGGTACATAGGTGTTTCTGAACACAACATTTCACACATAGACCAATAACTAATTATAATGGACAATATAGGTGATATAGGACATAATAAGGCGTGTTTCCTTGATTTCATAGGTTCTTGGGGGAAACATATTCCTATCATTGAGTTTTACAACAATAAAATATTCCAATATAATATACATATGGATCTTTATAAGGATCTATACAGTAGGTCATAGCGTTTACCTTCATTATTGTTAGTGGTAGAAGAGGTAGATATACTAGGACCTCATATCATCTAGTACACTTCAATTTAGGTACAAATTATCAATAATCAAATGTTTACTACTCAGTATAAAAAGAAATCTTATGCCAATCATCATCAATGACCTTTGGAGTTTGAGGCTGGGGATTGTGTTTTCTTTTATGTTTCCCCTAGACTGGGGCATAAATGGATTCAAATACAGGGAAAGATATCCCCTTGTTATGTCTATACCTTTAATATATTAGAGATAGTTGGGATATTATCCTATTAAATATATATTCCTTAGACTTACTGATCTATGAATGATGTCTTCCATATATCATAGATTCACCAATATCATGTTGACCCATCTAAAATTTTGATCCCCATGTTTTTTAATTGTAGTCTAATGCTTCTTTTGAGGAGTATTATATTCGTATCATTGATAAATGCATGAAGTATCTCTGCAGTAGGTCTATCCCTCTAGTATGGGTGTTATGTAAGAACAGACATGTTCAAGACAAGACTTGGGAGAGAAAGAGGTTGACAAACATTCTCAGTGGTTAGAGTTATTCTCAAATGAATCTTTTCCACCCTTGTAAGGGAAACTCTAGGGATAGTTTTTTAATGGGGGAGGACCTTAATAACCTAGATCATTTTCATATGAGGTATGGACCATTTAAATTTTGGTAACCCTCTTTAAGTTTGTATTTTGGATTAGGCCGGGTAACCATTCCTTGAGGATGATCTATTTTCTTTTGGGAGGAGGGTAGTAGGGTGATGAAGCCTAGATACAGAACAAATTCATGGTGTGAATTGATCCGGTTAGATCCTATTAATGATGCAAATTGATTTTTCCAGAGGGAAAAAACATGAGGAATTCATAATGTAAAATATATTCAAATCATGAATATGCTATGTCCTATTTTTTTAAAAGGGTGAAACTTTTCTTTTTTTGAAACCCTACTTTTTACATACATTAGATCACATGGGAGATATTAATATTTACCAACTACATAGTCTTTTTGGTAACATCATCATATGAACTCTGATCAAGCCACTATTTATCTTGTTGGATACCTCTTGGTCATATATTTGATCTTCTTCCTTCTTTTCTTGGATCATTTCTCCATATTATGCACTATTTTGGTGAAACCTAATATGAAATATTTTCAGATCATTTATCTATTTCTATGTTTACTCTCATTCTAGGATAAATCATAAGTCTATAAAGGATGATTACTCCTCAACCGCTACAAGGTAGGTGGTCTAGTGATTATCCCTCAAGTCTTGCTACTTTATATTATGCGTTGTGATGTTGTACACCATATTTTCTGCATGTTTCCATAAAAATAATCTTAACCATTGTTTAATTTGTTAAACTTGAAGGATATGAACTTATGCCTCCTTATTCTTAATGTAATAGGTCCCCATTGATTAATTCCACTACTTGGGGTGTGCTTGTGGAATTTCCCATTGATAATATAAACTCGTATGTGACCGAACCACCTCATAAGTGGTTTTGTGATTCGATCTAGATGAAATGAAAATAATGAATTAAATGGATAGTGGATGGTATGACCACATCACATGATTTTAATTAAAAAATGGTTATTACCTTGTTTAAGTGGAATGATAATAGATTATAAACCATTAATTGGTTTATACTAAAGCCTATTAGTCTGATTATTGCTTTCACAACTCGAGAATGGTTCCCTTAAAGATATAAAATTCATAAATGGCATCCTATATATATATGATACTCGAGTATGACCCCCTTCTGGTATGACACTCAATCATGGAATTACTACTAATATGAAACTTGAGCATGACATCCTGAGTGATATGATAATCTGGTATGGTGTCCCTACTGATATGATACTCGATCATGGAGTCCCATACACTAGTGATAATTTGGCATGGAGTCCTATATAACTGTGATACTTGGGTATGACACCCATATGATCTATGATACTTTGGAATGGCATCCCCTTTTACTTTATGAGAATCTAGTGACTAGAAATACTTGCCTGAGTTATTCCTCAGGTCCTGGATAACACTAAATATGATTATATATGAAAATAAAATTCATTAAGTATATAGAGAATATATACACATTCATATATATACACTTATATGTACATGGTCATGGTGACATCTGTTCAAAGGATTCCTGACATGGGATGAAGTTGGTAGTGTCTGCCTAGTGTCCTTCTGGAGCCAAAGTTAAACTTTTATAATTTACATTACTACTTACCATTATTATATTTTCAGACTGATTATATTATTTGAAAATGATTGATAGTTTTTGACACCATTGGTTTTGGCCAACTGAGTATATCTCACAGCCTATTTAGGCCGCCATTTAGTACATAGATAGACTTCATGGATGTAGGTAGGGACAAGGGCAAGCACCCGATCTTGGATGGTTGATTTGAAAATAGAATGGGATCTTGGGAGAATGGGACCAATCCTTGTATTATGATTACATTGGATACCATTTTTGATATTTTTTTTCATTTTTTATATTTGTATGTACATATGCGTGCATCTTTTATAGCTTCATGACATACTCATCATTTTGGTTATGGTGCCACTTTTGGATTGATGTATTTTTACTCTCGGGATGATTTTCTTTTGGTGCTATATTTTTTTATTATTCCTCAATTTATTCTCTATATCACCAATGTGCTACTCTAATTTTGAGGGTATAATATCTCCAATATACCACCATGGACCCTGATTGCTAGTCAGTAACCTTTAATGTATGAGGAGGTTTGATTGAGGCCATGTGGCCCACTGGTCCGACTACTATTATCAAGTGAGTTGGGTTGGGATGTCACACGTAGAAAGTGAATCTTCATAACTAATAAATCAAATGGTTGAGGACCAACCTCCATTGAAGAGATAACATTAATAATGATGAGGAAATATTACTCTGAATAATTGAAAATATTTTTTTAAATACACTATAGTTATAATATTTACAAACATAACTATAAATTTTTATTTAGTTTAGAATATTTATTAAATTGTATAATTAATAAATTTGTTGGAAAATATAACTAATAATATTTAAATGTCATATATAATTATTAATGTTTTTATGTATCATAGTACTAATATTATATACATTTATATAATTAGTTTTTATTAATATTTATATAACAATAACAATTAATATAAGAATTTTTATACATTAGCAATTAATTTTGGTCTATTTTATAAAGAAATTATAATAAAATTAATATTATATACAATTTATGTATTTAGATATTGATATGTATGTGTTGAGTTTATTTATCACACACCCATACATACCCAAAAATCCTCGGTTTCTTCAATACACATGCGCAAGCACACAAATGTATTTGTGAATAAAGACAATAATTTCAGCATTGATAAAAGTTAGAATTTATCAACACTTATTTTAGCACTGATAAGAGTATATGTGATATATATATATATAGTCACAAACTTTTGGTTTTTCAATTTCACATATCTCATTGTAGTATATATATTTATATATAAAAATACATATACACAGTTATTAACACGAGTCAAGGTTATAATATATTTTTATATATATATATATATTAACTAGAGGAGATACATACTACAAAAAACTCAAACACATAGTGTAATGAACAAAACTTTTATATATAAAATTTCCCTTTAGAATTTATGCATGTGTTACACTTGGTGATATAGCATAATATAAAACACATGCACCAGATAATGAAAATCAACAACTCATTATTATATTAATTAAAACATTACATTTAGAGAATAGATATATCTATAATAATTGAAAGTGTTACAATGAGAAAAAATTTAGAAAATAAGATAACTATAACATGAAAATTTTGATCAGGTCGATCTCAAAATCATAATACTAGAGAAACTATATCCACCTCCACTAGAATAAATTTAGATCATGTGAAGAGAAAACACATTTCAATCTTTTATGGATCCTGAAAACCATAAATAACTCACTGATGTGGTAATTCCACCATAGATTCAACAACTAATATAGATTGTGTGATATTTAGCATGGAATTTTATCATCACTAAACAAAAAAGGCTGGTAAAAGGGGGATTTTTATCAGTGCAAGCTAAAAGTTCCAATAAAATTAACATTTATCAGTGCTAAAAAATCACTAATAAAAGGATACCCTTTATCAGTGTTTTTTTTTGCATTGAAAAAGGTGCTACTTTATTGGTGCTTTTCTTAGATTTTATAAAATATCTACCTTTAACAGTGCAAAAAAAAGCGATGTTAAAAATCACAATGAATAATTTAGTTTAGATATACATATTTATATATTTTTAAATAATATTTATATGAAAATAAGTATATTTATCTAAATATAATATATAAATATTATTTATCTAAATTTTAATAACAAATTATTATCAATGTTATTTTCATAAATATTATATATAAAAAATTATCAAATTTATATAAATTAATAATTTTTTATTAATATATTTATATACATTAATTACCAATATATATATATATATATAATTAAAACAAATATGATATATTAATATTTTATTTAGACAATTATATAAATATATAAATGAATATATTTAATTAAATATATGATTCATATATGAATTTATATATATATTTATATTAAATAATTTAAAATATATGCACATGTATATATATGCATGTGTGTGTATGTAGATGTATGTGTATGTATCTATGTGCAAGGATGTATGTGTCATATGTGTATGCAAGTGTTGTGTTATATGTGTGTGTATGTTTGTTTTGTTTATGTGGGTACGTGTATGTATGTGTGTATGTGCATATGTACGTATATGTATATTTGTATTTGTGTATGTGGATGTACATGTATGTGTATGCGTATGCGTATGTGTATTTGTATGTGTATGTATGTACATGACATGCGTATATGCGTATGTATGTGTATGTATATTTATGTGACATGTGTATGTTTATATAGTATGTGTATGTATGAATATGTATGTGTATGTATTCACACATGTATATAATTATATGCATGTGTATGTGTATACATGTATGTACATGTATGTGTATGTGTATGTATATGCATGTAAGCGTATGTATGTGCATGTGTATGTATGTGTATTTTTATGTATATATATACGTGTATGTGCATGTATGTGTATATATGAATGTATATGCATATGTATGTGTGTATGTGTATGTGTACGTGTATGTGTATGTGTTTTTGCATGTGTATGTGCATGTGTATGTTTATGTGTATTTATGTGTATATGTATGTCTATGCGTATGTCTGTGTGTATGTGTATATGTATGTGTATGTATGTTTATATAGTATATGTATGCATATGTACGTGTATGTATGTGCATGTACGTGTATGTAATTGTATGTATGTGTATGTGTATACATACCCATATGTGCAAGTATATGCATATGCAAGTGTATGCATATGTGTATGTGTATGTGCATATGTGTAAGTGTATGTGAATGCATATATGTGTGTGTTTATGTGTATGTCTGTGTACATATGCATGTCTATGCACATGTATATGTGTATGTGTATCTATATGTCTATGTTTATATGTATGTGTATGTATGTGTACATGTAAGTCTATGCGTATGTATATGTGTACATGTATATCTATTTATTTATTTAATATTATTTATTCATTTTTAATATTTTCAGTAATTTATTCATTTTTTATATTTATAAATTTTTCATACCTATTCATTTTTAAGATATATTCATTTAATTTTTTTTGTAATATATTCCATTTTGATAGTTATTTATATATTTATAAATATTTATACATTTAACTAAATAATAATATTTTTAATTATTATTAAAAATTCTAAAGGATAATAATTAATTATATTTTTTATATAATGAATACAGTGAATACATCAATAATTAGGTATAATAATATTATTTATTTATTCATTTTTCTTGTGTTTTCAATTAATGTAATTAATGTTATGAATTAGCTTTTTTATTTTTTTGTAATTTGTTTAATTTTATTTATTCATTTTTAATATTATTCCATCTAATATTATTTAGAATTTATTAATATTTATTTACTAAGTTTTAATATTTTCAGTATGTTTATAATTTATATAATTATCATTTATTAATTTTTATTTATTAAGTTTTAAAAATTTTAATATGTTTAAAATTTATATAATCGATTCATAGAGATGCATTTTAATTTTAATATTTTTATATAGTTAATATCATTCATTTTTAATAATTTATTTATTAATTTAATTAATATGACCTATTTATTCATTTTTATGTGTCTTTAATTCGTGAAATTAATGTTACGAATTCACATTTTCCAATATTTTTATAATTTATTCAATTTTATTTATTCTATTCTAATATTATTTCATATAATATTTTTTTATTCATTTTCAATATTTATTATTTTTTAATATTTTTAGAATTTATTCTTTTTTTTAACATTTTTTAGAATTTATTCATTTTTAATATTTATTTATACATAATTATTAAGTTTTAATATTTAAAATATATTTCTAATTTATATGATTAATATTTATTCAAATTTATTTATTAATTTTTAATATTTTTAAAATGTTTGAAATTTGTATAATTAATTTATTTAAATCCTTTATTAAAATTTTATTCGTTTTTGTATGTTTTTACAATTCATATAATTTATCTTAAGAGTTCATTTTTTAAATAGTTTTGTTATCTATTAAATTTTGTTTATTCATTTCTAATATTCTTTCATTTAATATTATTTAATAATTTTTTATATTTTTTTGAATTTATTCATTTTATAATATTTATTTATATATATTTATTTACTATATTTTAATGTTTTAATATGTTTTTAATTTATGTGAATAATACTTATTCTTTTTTTCTTTATTAAGTTTTAACATTTTAAATATGATTGAAATTTATAAAATTAATTTATTTAAATGATTTTTTAATAATATTATAATTTTGATAGTTAATAATTTATATTTTTTATAATTTTTGTTATTTACATAATTACTATTATTAATTTATTCATTTTATTCATTTTTTATATTATTGTAAGTCATGTAGTTAATGATATGAATTCACTTTTTTTAAATATTTTTTAACCTATTCAAATATATTTATTGTTTTTTGAAATTCATTTATTCAATATTTTTTATTATTTTTTTATTATTTTCAGAATTTATTTATTTTTTAATAATTATTTATACATATTTATTTATTAAGTTTTAATATTTTCAATATATTGGTAATTTATATAATTAATTAATATAAATTAATTTTTAAATATTTTTTAAATTTAAATGGTTAGTATATTTCATTTGAAATAATTTTATTATTTATATAATTTTTATTCATTTTTTCATTTTTTCAAATTTTTTCATCGTTTTTTAGCGCTGATAAAAGTTATGATTTATCCGCTCTTAGAAAATGCTCACAAAAATAGTATTTATTAGCGCTAAAATATAAGCACTAACAAATACTACATTTTTCAGGGCTTTTTAATGCTGATAAATCATAGCTTTTAAGAGCACCAAAAAAAATGCTGAAAAATGTACTATTTAACATCGCTTATGTTTTTAGCACTGACAAAATACACTTTTATCAGCATTTTTTGGTAGGTGCTGATAAAACCTTTCACCCTCTTTATAAATTAACCCCAACATCATGTCTTCCTTGCACTGCACCTAAGCTCCCACAGAACCAGAGGTCTGCAACTGCCGAAGTCAATCTTTTTGGACAAATCGAACCTCAAAACTGAAGGTATGATATTCCAAACTTGTTTAGAGACCCCTTCCCCTCTTTCATCCTCTTCCACTCGACCTGGGTCTCCCTACCCCTCTCTATCTTTTCTTTTCCATGAAACTGCCCTTCTATTCCTCTTTCTTTGATCGATCAGCTGCAAAATGTAAGTATGAGTTTGTAAAACTCTCCTCTACCTTCTTTATTTTCCACTCCAATTTGAACCAAATACATAAATCATTTTGGTTCATTAAATTTAGTATTTATGTTCATAAATTTATGGATTTTAGAATTTTTCAACATGTGATCATCAAAGAATGCCAAACCATCCTCATTAGAGATTGAATAAGCAGAAATGACTCATTTAATGTAGGTTGCTCCAATTTTCTTCAGTGATTCAAGATAAATCACACTTTTATTGTTTTCAAGAAGTGGGATTTATCACATATGTGTCACATATTCTCATTTAAATATTATTATGGAATTTTAAGTATCTTTTTTATTTGTTTAAACATCATTAAATTAGTTACAACTTTGTTTTTATTTTTAGGTTAATCTGCCACTTTTTTTACTAATAATTAAATAGGAGGGAAGTTTCCAAAAATAAATTAGACCCTTTAAAATTATTTTAATTAATTATTCATAACCTTTTTAATTATAAAATAATTTTATACTAATATTTGGGGTAATAACTTGTAGGATTGAAATTTAATTTTATAAAATAATTTGATTTATATTTAAGGAATACAATATATATATGTTTTATTAGTCGTAGTATAGATTGATTGGATTATACTAAGTTTTTTTGGACTAATTTCTTATGTAATTTTAGGTTTTACATTAATTTTATTTATGTATTTACAAAATTCGGATTCATTTCTGAACTTTAATATTTAGTGGGAATTATTTTTAGGTGAATTACAAGGACTTTCCCCTATGGGGTTTATCAAACCACTGGATAAAGGCAAGTTGAGAACTTTGTGGGAATTATAGTTGAGTTTTCTTTCAATTATCATGGCATGGATGATGGAGGAGTGTATATTCATTTATGAATTTTTTCCCATCTATGTGATATTTATATACTCTAAATTTCATGTTAAGAGATTTTAAGGAATCTCATTCAATCTTTCACCCTTGGGAAGAGCCCGTGAGAGAATATTATTAGTTGATCATGGGAAATGGGGTGCCTCTTATCATGTATGTGAAAGTAGTGTGGGTGAGTTCAATATAATAATGTTTTTCTAATGAGACTTAGATACATGTTGATATTCATGTATATATTATATTCACTAGTAAACTTCTTTCTCAGAGAAGGATAAACAACCTTTCAGTTCTCATCACCAACTCCCTTATATTCCTTTTGTTCTTATAGTATCTTTCTATACGATCATGGTAAGTTTGAATATATCACCTCCTGATGAAATAATACCCTTTGAAATAGATTTTTCAATTGAGATGCAGTTTCTTCAAATATTCCTCCTCTGTTGATCTTTTTAGTTTCTATAAACACACCCACAATGTTTCCTAATATTCTAAAAAAATATCATTGTAATTCCCTATTCTTCTAAGATCCATTTCCATTAGTTTTAGAATGACTAATATTTCTTTCCATGAATCCATATTTTTACAATTCTTACAAAAAAATTATATCTCAATGTGAGAATCTTCAGAATTTGAATTTGACTTTCCAATATGAATATGCGCCTCAATATTCTGAATAAAAAATTATGTTAATTATTTACTTTATTAATAACTATTTTCAATTTTATTATTCATTATATTTTATTTAATACTATATTATATACAATTACTTAGTCAATTAAGTTTATATAAGATGTTTTGATGATATTAGAACCATATGTATAAACTGACTTCGATAGGTTGACTATGTTTTAAGTGGTCATTTTTCCATCATATTTAGAATTATAATCACGAAATAGTCATAATTTTTATACATCAATTATAATTTTAAAAATAACTATTAAAAATAGTTATGAAAAATGAACTATGTTATAATCATGGAGATAGTAGGCCATACATCCTAATGAGAAACGTTTCAATTTTCCAACGATCATTATTAAAAGAAGGAAATTTTTGTATTATATTTCCATAATTATAAAATTTTTATAAATACCATATTATTTCTTTAAATGTACTTATATATATCATTCATGTGATGTAGTGATGAAAAATGAATCACATCACCACATGGAGGTGGCAGTCTACACGTATACACAAATGATGTTATCATTTTCGAATGAGTGAAAATATAAGAAAATAAATTATATAGGTCATAACCCATCCCAGAGGGGATGATACCATGAATCCCTAATCCCACCTTTAATAGTCCTTGGGTTAGCGACTAGCATCGAGTAGGCATATCATTGACATGGGAAGACTTTACCTAAGTACCTATACACACACACATCTCTAAGCCTATAAAATGATAAAACTTAAAATATTAACAAACCTGCATTCATACATGAAAATCCTATAACCATAGTATGACAGAGAATTAAATAAAGTAAATAAGTCCAAATATAAGTCCACCAAAAAGAGTCTAAAACGCAAGTCCAACCTGAAAAAAAGAGACTACCATCTGAAATCCATTGGTAGAAACCTCAGTATTTCTGGTATCACTAATAACTGTCTAGTCTTGGTACATCTAGGACTCTATTGAAAGGTCAATCATCTTCACAAGACATGCCTTATGCAGAAAAATCCCATGCAAGAGTGAGTATAAAAATACTCAGTAGGACACCCTAAAACTACAATTAATACAATGAAGGAAATACAGTCATCTCTACGTAGGTATTTGTGTACAATAAATATAATATGAATATCCTGATATACTCAAAAAAGACACACAATATAAAAGTACATCACAACCATAGTATACTAGACCTAGGGTTCCATCTCAAAGGATCCATTAAGAACTCATCTATGAGAACACATTCCCGATCCTGATAGCAATGATGACATCCATCTGAGAGGTACACTCTCATCAGGTATTGTCATGGGGAATAAAATACTGATAGTTCAAATAGAATATGATACACATCTGTGGATCACTTCCAAGGACATGGGGTGATATAGACAAACTCAATCTGGATTAACCCTCTATGTGGATGATCAATGCCCATGTATTTTTGGTCACGTCGATACCAACAACTCCACCTAGGACACAAAGATGAATATAATATCTCAATTTGGGCCTCACGGAGGGATTCCAATGACTCAATCCAAGAAGTCCGGCTAATGGGATCATTCTAATAGGAGTAGGAAATGATTCTATTCCAATCATCAGGGATAGGATTAGGGGAACAAACCATAAACAAAATTGTACAAGATATGGAGGAGAAGTGATTCTAGATAAGTTTAATATATTTTCCGGCATATAAGAGGGGTTACATGCCTTGTCTAGGTATCCTAAGTCCCGATTGTGTACTCCAGCCATGTGCCAGTACATGACATCTGAATGTGTACCTGTGCCCATGTACATGGTCCAGGCTATGTCATGTAGGGAAATAGATTCCATGCATGAAACCCATGTACTGCACCCCGTGTCTGTGGGCATTCTAGAGTACACACCTAGTCATTCAAAGGGTACCATACACCATGTAGTCAATACTACACACTATGTGTATCTGATTTTCTAGAAACCATTATTCTTCCTCCCACTCATGCCTACACCACCGTAGCCTTAAAATTCGGCTCAAATCCTTAAAAAAATATTTACTTTGACCAAATCCTTCCATGGATGATTTTTGGAATCCATAGTCTGAATATGTTCAAAAAAAAAAGATTCCGTTCATCTTGATCCTCATTCACACATCCCACTCAAGATTGTGTGTTTTCAAACCATTTCAATTCATTCACCTCCATCGTCATCACACCTTCATTGCGTCATACTGAGTCTGGATCTAAACTCTCAAATTTTTGCACTAAGAAACATGCAAGCAATGATCGATTCATTAGTGAAGCGTCAAACCATGGGACAATCAAATAATTCCCATAAAGAATGAAGAAATATGGGATAAAACTAAGAAACATGAAAAATAGGAAGGAACATCAGCCATGATCGGTTGGCCTTGTTTTCTTTCCATAATAATGATGAAAGAAGAAACAAACAAATAAAAAAATCCCAAAGAAAACATCCTCATAGATATCAACCCATCCAAAATAATGATCAAAACGTAGATCAATATGTTAATTGATTAATTATCATTCATTATAGAGATAAATAATGGGGATGTAAAATAAATAAAACACATTCCCTTCATTGATTTGGATCTGTCACCGATGAAGAATGATTATCATGTTGTTGTCGTAGGCAAGTTCTGTTGAATCTGAGGTGAATCAATCATCGATCCATGATCTCTTCATCATCCACCTAAGATAATTCCTCTAAAATTATCTCAAAGGATCTATAATGGATCTATAGTTATGCATTTTACCTTGGATTTTTTCTATAGAAGTCTATTTTAAGACATAAAATTATTCAAATCAACATGATGAATTAAAATAATTTATTCAATTATTTTATTCATTTTCGTACCTAATTTTTTTTTATACAAAATACCTACAACAAATAATGGTAAGTTGTGCCAAGGGTAAACATCACATTATGAACCGAATAGTTCTCTTAGATTTCTGGTCTGGGAACCCATTCATAAGTTACTCTATTTTTTTAGAAATCTTAACACACATGCTATTTAATATATTTTATATATTTAATATATTTCAAAAATTTATTCCAGGAACATAGGGCATCATAATCGGACGATTTCTTCACACATAGTCTCAAAAACAATCTATATAATATTGAAAAATAATCTAAAGAAAATTCAAGACATTACATTATCACCACCTTGGGGATTTACATCCCAAAAATTCAAAATAAGGGTTACTCAAACAGATGTGGGTACTGAGAACTAATCAGAGCCTCCCACTCCCGTGTATTCTTTTGAAGATTCCTGTGCAACCACCTAATATTTACTAAAGGAATTGATCACCCAAGAAGTATCATTTCATTTCGATCCTTGGTCTACACGGGGTACTCAGTAAAGTTTTCTCCATTATTGATATCCAGCTCACCCTAGTGGATAATGTGTGATGGGTCATGCACATACCTCTTTAGCTGTGACATGTGAAAGAAGTCGTGTATCTGGTCTAACTACATAGGTAGATGTAAGTGGTACACCACCTCCCTAACTCTATGTAGTATATGGAAAGGGCTGATGAATGTCAGAGATATCTTTACTCCCTATCCAAATCTACATAATCCACATTGAGGTGAAACCCATAAGAACACATGGTATCCTTTCACTAACTCTAATGAACTCCATATCCTATTAGAATAATACTTACGATATCTTTATGCAGTCTTCGTCCACTCCTTGATGATCTGAACCTTTTCTATTGTAGCTCTCACCAATTCTAGACCCATTAGTACTGACTCCCATGGGCTAGTCCAGCAAAGTGTTGACCTATAGGGTTTCCCATACAGAGCCTCGAATGGCGACATACCGATGGTCGAATAGTATCTTTTTTTGTATGTAAACTCCACCAATGGTAGGTGATCCTCCCAACTACGACCAAAGTCCAACATACAAGCTCACTGTATGTCCTCTAGAACCTGAATTGTCCTCTCAGTCTGGTAATCAGTTTGGGGGTGAAATGATGTGCTCAAGCATAATTGAGTCCCAAACACCTTCTGTAATCCCTTCCACAACCAGAATGTAAAACTATAATCATGGTAAAAAAAAATTCAATGTAACTCCATGGAGTCATACTATCTCCTAAACATAGAGGTGTCTAAATATATCTACTGACATCTTCTCTCATATTGCTAGGAAGTGGGCAGACTTGGTGAGTTGATCTATGATCACCAAATGGCATCATATACCCTAGAATTATGTGGTAATATAGTCACTATGTCTATATATATCTCATCCTTCTTTCATTCTATATCCTCAAGGGGTTGAACTAAATCTTCTGGATCTTGGTGCTCAACCTTCACTTGCTAACAAGTAAGGAATTGTGAGACAAACTCCACAACTCCTTTTTTATTCTCAGCCATGAAAATAGATTTTTTAGGTCCTCGTACATCTTTTCCACACTTGGATGTACCACCAAATGGGATGTATGAAAATATCTTAGAGCCTCCCCCCTATAAAATCCCTGGTACCATCATGCATCCTTTGAAAATAATGACATTCTATTCACCTATAGAATGTACATTAGGAGTATGTCCTATGGATATCTGAGCATGTTGGGTCTCATAGTCGGTATCCCTAAGCTGTGGATCCTTTACTCACTGCAAGAGTATAAGTGTAAGAAAAATCAAATGGAGGTAAGCTACCCCACATCCATTCAAAAAGGATAACTGCAATGAGGATAACTGATCCAATGCATCATTAAACAACTATGAACAAGATCTCCTATTGAGAGAATCTATTACCACATTCCCCTTCCCAAGAGTATAGCAAAATTTGATGTCAAAATTTTGGAGGAACGCTATCCATCCCATATATCTCAAGTTGAGATCCTTATGAGAGAAGATATACTTTAGAATCTTTTGGTCGAAGTAGACTATAAACCATTTACCGACTAGGTATTGTCTTCATATCTTCATAGAGAAGACTACCACTACTAGCTCAGGATTGTGGGTTGTGTAGTTCTACTAATGTGTTCTCAATTGGCACGAACCATATGGAATCACCACTTGCCTCCACATCAGAGCACAACCAAGCCCAATTACTGATGAATCAGAGAACACCACACACTCGACACCCTCCTCTGAAAATATTTATATGGGAGTGTCCATAAAACTCTACCTCAACCATTGGAAATCATGTTGAAACCTATATATCCATATGAAAGGATTCCCCCTTAATGTCAAATATTTCATAGGTGTTGATATCTTGGAGAAATCAGGTGTGAATCTCTGGTAATTTCCTACCGACCCAAGGAATCTCTACACCTCCATCATGCTCTTATGTGGATCCCAAGATAACATTTCCTCAACCTTGGCTGGGTCCACTGCCATTATATCCTTAGAGATAATGTGTCCCAAAAATTGGACCGCCTATATCTAGAAATGACTCTTTGAGAGCTTTATTTAAAGATATTACTCTCAAATTATTCCTAGAACCATCTTAAAGTGGGTCTCGTGATCCTCCTATGATTCCCAGTACACAAGGATATCATTGATAAAGACTACCATGAATTGGCCTAATAAAAAATGGATGATCTAGTTCATGATTCCCATGAACACTGCTGGGGTGTTCATCATGATAAAGGGCATCACCAAGCACTCATAGTGACTGTATCAACATATAAATGTTGTCTTCAGTATATCCTGATCCCTTACTTAAAGCTGGTGATAGCTTGACCTAAGTTCAACCTTCAAGAGCCATCACACCCCTCTCAACTGATCAAATAGATCATAGATCCTTGGTAGTGGATACTTTTTCTTCACCATCACCTAATTCAAGATCTGGTAGTCCACATATATCCTTAATCTCCCATATAACTTTATGAAAAAAAATGGTCTTCCTAGGGTGAAACTGTGGGTCTAACAAATCCCTTCCTCTGAAAGTCCTCCAACAATAACCTCAGCTCAAAAAGATCTGTAGGATCCATCTAATATGATGATGGAGATATTGGTTCCATATCAGGATGTATATCAATGTAGAAATCTACCTCTTGGCAGGGAGATAAACCTGGAACATCTTTGATGAAGACGTCCTTGTACTCTACCACCACTATAAGAAACTAGAAACTCATAACATCCACTACACCGAGGGATAGAATATCCAATTGATGAGTAATTGGATGCACCCTCCTATGCATGAGTTCATCTTTTACTGCTTCGGTTTCCTTTTCACTGAAAAAGGAGAACCAGGTTCTGTCACTGTAGACACACCACACCCTTTTCCTAAAATAGTGAATCTAGGCATGGAATGTAGATAGAAAATACCTACCAAGAATGAATTCATAAGGCATTGACACTTCTACTGATATATCCCAACCAAAACTCTCACTTACAATAGTTAGGTCACACTATTACACAAGTTCATGATCACTGAGTCTTCTCCTATTGGAGTCTCCAAGCATAAGGGATGAGTTAATGATTCAACTGGAATCTATAAGCCACGAACAAGATATGTGGAGAGAAAGGAATGACTATCACCAGTGTCTATCATTACTGTAGTTAATGTAGAAAAGACACAGATCATACCTTGAATTGTTCCTGGAGCCTTGGGTTGTAAGCTTTGATCACCTGGAACTATCCCCTCCCATATCCTCTAGGTCCCTAAACCTAGAGTGGACCATATTGGGGTGGTGGTGATAACAAGTAAAATCATCGACTACCTAATACTACTATCACAAGTACTCTTTCACATCCTACACCCTATAAACCTACAAGTTCCTACTACTACCTCTACCTCAGTGGCCCGTCTACAGTTTATTTTTTATCTGTATGGCGGGTCAAACAATCTCATTGAGATGTCCCCTGCCATCACATGAGTAACACCACCTATCTCTGGGATGACTGGACCCACCTTTTAAGCCATGAACTATAGATCCTCTATACATGGACCTCCTCCTGAAATTCTTCCCACGTCTTCTTCCTTGAGACTGATGTTGGCTACCATTTTTCAAGGTCTCTTCTCCTTTCCCACTACTGGAAACCACCAGCTATATCTGCTCAGCCAAGAAACTCTCAACCACAATAGCTTTCTCTAGTTCCCTTGCATAGGTAGGAATACATAGAGGGATAAAAATAGCTCAAATGTATCTATGCAGACCTCACTCAAAGGTCTGATCTATGAAGAACTAATCTCAAAACATATCCATCGAGTACCTAGAGAGGTTGGTAAACCTCGATGAATACTCGTCCACTATAATGCTTCCCCGCTGGAGCTCTAGAATCTTCTGGATATGTAAAGACCTCAGTATAGCTGGTGAGAACTCATCTCTAAAATGGAACTTGAACTCTATCCATGAAAGAGTATCCTCATCATAAGTTTGTGTCTCTAAACCCCACAATTTACCTACCAAGACATGAATAATTCTCTCTACTAGGACCACTATCCGATCTGATATTGTCCTAAATAAATGGAAGAGTTGGGTCACTGCCTAAAGCTAGTCCTTTGCTGCATGTGTTTCAGGATCACTTTGGAACCGAAGGGGTCTCTGTCTCTAAAACATGTGAAGCGCACTCAACAGGCACACCTCATCCACTGGTACTATGGGTATTATGTGCTGCTCTTCAGGTGGTATGAACGGTGCAACACTTAGAGGTAAAATATCTAGAATTGGTCCTTGAATCGATACCTCATCACTGAGGGGAGAATCCTCATGATCATCATGATGAATCATAGCTGGTATACATCATAGAGGCTTACTGAATGTAAACAAGATGTACCAAAACCAATGATTATATTTGGAGATTTGACTCAAAAAGGAAATGAAAAAACCCATTCTTATTTGATTCATGCATAATTTTTTTCCTACAAATAATTTTCTCATTTATTGAGTCAAAAATTAGGTAATCAGAGTCCTGGTCTATGGATATGTCGGCCGTCATACCAACACTGGAGTCTCTGGCCTGAAAATGAACTCCAAACACTTAACACTATTTCCCCAAATCAACCTCATAGACTATCAGTCCAAAGGTATAATTAAAAAAATTCGATACCACTTTTTAATGATATGTCCCAGTGGGGTCCATGCTGTGACTCACCAAGTCTTCCTCCAAGTGGCCAGGGGTGGGAGACTTGCACCGAGTAGGCATATCACTAACATGCGAGGCCTTAGCCTAAGTACCTACACACACACACACACACACACATCTACAAGCCTATAAAATTATGAAATGTAAAAACTAAACAACCATGCATGAATACATCTAAATCCCCTAACCAGAGTATGACATGAAGTAAAAGAAAGTAAACTAGGTCAAATAAAATCCCACCACAAAGAGTCTGAAACACAAGTACAACATAAAACAAAAAGGGATTACTATCTAAAATTTTTAGGAACACACCTTTGTCTTTTTGGTCTCACTAATCACCATTTGGCCTTGGTCTATCTAGGACTCTATCGAAATATTGATCATCTTCCTAATAAACTACACATGAGGGAAAATACCATCCAGGGGTGATTATAACAACACTTAATAAAACACCTCAAAACCAAAAATCATGAAATAAAGGAAATACAATCTCCTCTACATAGGTATATGTACAAAATACATATAACAAGAATATATAGATATACTCAACAAGTACACATAGTCTAAAGTTAAGTCACAACCATAGTATACATTCCCTATGATTTCATCTCAAAGGATCTGCGAAGCACTCATCTGGGAGAACACACTCCTGAGTTTGATAGCACTGATGAAGTCTGTCTAAGAAGTACGTCCCATAGGGTCTCTTCATGAGAAAGAAATTGTTAATAGTCTAAAGAGAATATGATACACAAACGAGAATCACTTCCAAGTCCATGGTGTGGTACTATCAAACTCAATATGGACTAACCCGCTAAGTAGAGGATTGAAACCCACATAGTGTTGGTCATGTCAATACCAAGAACTATACCCAGGATATGAAGATGAATATAGGATCTCACTCCAATCCCCACCAAGGGATTCCAACGACTCTATCCAAGAAGTCATACTAAAGGGATCATTGTACTTGGAGTAGGAAATGTTTCCATACCAAACTTCAGGGAGAGAATAAGGGGGATGAACCTTAATAAAAATTTTCTTTGATACAGAGGACAAGATATTCAAGCCATGTTTAACAGAGTACATGTATTGTAAGAGGGTTTACATGTCGTGTCCCTATATCCTGGGTCCCTCCCATGTACTTCAGCCTTGTTCCAGTACACAATGTAAGACCGTTTACAAATGCCCGTGTATTAGTATATGGGGTATCCCAGTTATATGGACTAGGTTATGTCATGTGGGGGAGTAAAAATCATGTAGGAAAACTGTTTACTCCACCCCATGTCTGTCTACTTTCTATAGTACATGTCGAGTAATTCAAAGGGAACTACATTCCATATAGTCCATTCTACACACCATGTGTATCAAATTTTTACCGAAACCCTTATTATTCTGCCCACTCACCCTGGAATCACTGTCTCCTTGAAATATGACTAAAGTCCTACCGAAAAACAAGGATATACCTCATCTGAAACCTGAAATGACCACTCGCCGAAATCCTTGGTCTGAATCTGTTTAGAAAACGAATTTCATTCATTTAAATCCTAGTTTATACGTCCCACTCAAAATTGTGAGTTTTGAAACTAGTTCGATTTGTTCTCTTATACCACCATCTCACCTCTATTGCATCATACTAAGTTCAGATCTAAAAGTTTAGATCATTGCATAAAGAAACATTCACAAAATGATCGATTCCTCAGTGAAGAGTCAAACCATGGGCTGAGTGAATATGTCCCATGGTGAATGATGAAAGATAGGATAAAACCATGAAACACACAAAATAGGAATGATCCTTGGCTATGTTTGGTTAGGCTCGATTCATTTTTGTTAGAAAAAAGAATGAAGAAACAAACAAATAAACAACTCCCAAAGGAAATATCCCAATAGAAATAAACCCATACCATATAATAGTTATACCGCATATCAATCTATCATTTGATTGATTCACGTTATTCATAGAGATATATAATGGGGAAGAAATATAAATAAAACACATACCCTACCTCGATTTAGATCAGTTGCGGATGAATAACGATTTCTATATCAATGTCTTTGGAAAGATTCATAGAATCTGAGGTGCGTCAATCATAGATCCATGATCTCGTTATCATCTATGAGAGAGAATTCCTTCAACATTCTCTCAATAAATCTCTAATGGATATAGGGTTATATGGCTAACCCGGATTTTTTCCATGGAAGTATATTTAAATAAATAAAAATTTATGAACCAATAAGATGAATTAAAATAATTTATTCAATTATTTTATTCATTTCCCCAATTGCAATGACTTTTCTATAAATAACCCGCTTCGACCAATGTAGAGTCCCGCCTTGGGTAAAAATTGCATTCTAAACTCAATGGTTCCCTTAGATTTATGATTTGAGTAAACATTTAGAAGTTATTTTAGTTTTTTTAGAAAAATACATGTACATTATATTTAATATATTTCATATATTTCAAACATTTTTTCTCGGCACATCGGTCCTTGGAATCGCACGCCGTCTTCACACTTGGTCTTGAAAGAAATCTATATAATATACAAAAGTAATACATAGAAAATCAGAGACATTACAATATAATATATTTATAGAATGATTAATGTGTCATGAAAATCATATATATAGATTAAATATATCATTAAAATCATCTGTAAGAGTATATGCTAAAAACTAAATTACTTTGGTTCATGAGGTGGTAGACCGCCACACACACGAATGATGTTTTCATTTATCATTTTATTAAATATGATATAAATATAAGTTTTTAAATTATTAATAATAAAATATATTTAAATGGGATATTTTTTATTATTATTTCTGTATGGTTTAAGAAGGATTGAAGAATTTAGAAAAAGAAACAATACAAAAAATATTCTTTAAGAACTATATCTATACTTCAGGAAACCTGTTAAGGTTTACACCGAACGATTTTATCGACTGGGTTTATGATGAAAAAGGTCTCTAAGATGTGATTATTTATTTTAGTAAGTAATTTTATTAGGTATTATTTTGAACAAATGGTTCTTGAACTATGAATAAAATAGAAGAAGAGGTGCCCTTTTATAAGAGATGGGAGGGGTACTCTTAGAATTTCATAAAATATTTATTTAATATAAATTAATTTTCATATTAGAATTGATCCAAATTGATATTAAGATAATATAATTTTGAGTCAAAATACTCTTATTAATTAAAAATTGTATATTTTTTGGTGATGTTTCACCCTTATTTTTTTTATTTTAACCCGTTTTAACCCTTTTTGATAGTTACCATGGTATTAAATATTTTACTCTTTAGGGGACAATGAAATTACTATAAAAGAAAAATTGGACCATAAATGGAGAATTATTGATATTTTCCACCAAAATTCAAACAATTTTCCAAATATAATATTTTTCTTGAGTTTTAAATCATTTTAAAAAATATTATTTATTACAGAATAACTTTAATGTCAATTTTGGAACTATTCATTGAATTTGACTTTTAAAACTACAAGATAAAAAAGGAATTCGAATCTAATGAATTAAAAACTCTATAATATGTCATTTTTTTCTAATAAAATCTTGTAAGATAATAATTCTTTCAAATTATATTACATTTAACATTTTCAATATCTTTTATTTTATTTTTCTATTAATTGAATAAATAATGTATTGGTGTTGTATAGAAATTTAAGGTAATTATTTCATCTCTAAAAATTATAAATAAATTAAATAAATAAATTAAAATAATTTATATTTAAAATTAAAATTTATAACCTTACATAACTTCTTTTTATTCTTATGTAAAAAATGTAAAGATAACAAAACAAAGTGAATGACATTTTTGAATTTTCTTTAAATACAATATTATAAAGGTCAAAATCATGTCCATATCGAAAAAATGTCATATATTATAAATTTTTATGATTATGGATGAAGTATACTCATAAAATAGAATTAATTCAAGAGTTAGGGTTACTTTCTAGCCCTTATCACATTATTTTACACATAATTAACCCCATTTACCTTTATCATGAGAACCAAATTTACTATGATTACCATTTATACTGAATAAAAATAAAATGGAACTATTTAAAAAATTTGGACTTTATGATTACAAATATGAAATTAATTTTTAAATATAAAAAAACACATAATTTTTATAATTTAATTTAAAATTAAACCGATAAAACATGATGAAAAGCAAATTTTCAGACAAATGCCTTTTATGTATAAAAATGTTTTTTACAATAATTTAAAGTATAAAACTCATTGAAAAGACTATAATTGGATTATTTTTAATCAAAAGGAACTAAATAAATTTTAAAGATAATCAAAAATAGAATTTTACTTTGTAAATACTTGAAAATATAATACAATTTTCAATAAAAATAATAATTTTACTTTTTAATAAAAAATAAAACTTTTCAGAAAAATATCAATAATTGGAAATATGTTATTTTTTAGATGAAAATTTAAAAAATGGTATATTTTCTATAAAATATAATTTCCAAAAATGTCATTAATTCATTATATTATCCACTCATAAAAATAATAAGATTCATTTTTGAATAAAATTAATTCTTGAATAATAAAATGACATTACTAAACAATGAGTGATTATTTACTAAAAATTTATCAATATATTTATAATAATTAGGACAATTATATATTTTTCATAAAGTTTTTAAGCCTATTTATACCCTAAAATTTAACAGATAGGTTAAAATGATGATATTAAAGTAATAATATTTCATGCTTCATTTATGCTTAGTGTTGCGATCCGTATACACTATCAAACATAGTTTTCTAAAAAAAATCCCGAGGTGTTACATTTTAAGTGTAAAGAAAATAAGAAAGGTGGTGCAATTTTATAAGATATGAAAGGGGACCTCTTAGAAGTTCTAAATGTAATAAATCAATATAAATTTATTTTCATATTCAAATGGATCAAAATTGATAATATTTGAAGATAAGATAAGGGTGAATTGAAATAAATTCATCAAATACAGTTTGGACAAGTTTAAATTATGTTATTAACCTTATCTTTTTGTTTCAACCCCTATTAACCCTTTTGACAATTATGGTGATATTAATGTGTTTTACTCTTCTAGGGGTAAAATATTCACAGTGAAAGGAAAAATATCTAATAAATATACCATGGATGATATTTTCAACCTATCCAAATTAATTGGGAAAATATTGGTTTTTAATTTTTTTAAATCATTTAATAAAATATTATTTATTATAAAATATCATTAATGTCATTTTTGGAACTATTTATTTAATTTAACTTTGAAAATATCATGAAAGTAAATGAATTAAAATAAAATCCTTTAAAACCTGCCTAACATGTTATATTTATCTATAAAATATATATAATACAATTATTAATTCATATTTTATGACTTTTAATATTTTTAAAATCATTTATTTTATTTTTCTTTTAATTAAATAAATAACATGACAGTGTTACGTAAGCATTTAAGTTAGTTATTTCATCACTAAAAATTATAAAAAATTAACATTATAAATAAAAATAATTTACATTTCACATGAATATTTATAATAGAACATACCTTCTTTTTATCCTTAGGTCAAAAATTTAAAGATAATAAAAAAAGAGAATGACATTTTTACTTTTATTTACATTAAATATTTGGAAGGTAAAAGTCATTGAAAAATAGAAACAAATGCCATATTTTAAAATTTGGTATGACTATAAATAAAATTTAATCACAAAATAAAATTAATTAAAGTGTTAGGGTTAATTTTTAGTCTTTAAAACATTATTTTAACCTTAATTAACCCATTTTACCTTTACCATGGTAACAAAATTCAATAGATTACTATTCATAATGAATAAAAATAATAGAGAAATATTTAAAAAATTTTAAATCATGATTAAAAATTTGGAATTAATTTTTCAAGATTTAATTTACATAATTTTTATAATTTTATTTGAAATTAAACCCCCAAAATGCAATGAAAACTGGTTTTTCAGAAAAATGTCTGTTTACGTGTAAAAATGTTTTCAAACCAAATTAAACTATAAAATACATTAAAAATAACATAATTAGATTTTAAATAATCAAAATAATCTATTTAAATCTTAAAAATAATCTAAAATTTAATTTTACTTTGTAAATGTTTGGAAATAAAATGCAATTTCCAATAAAAATCAGTATTTTTCACTATTCATTGGAAAATTGATCTTTTTAGAAAAATCCCTAAAATTCACTCTAAGATATTTATAACCTAAATATTTCAAAAATTATATCCTTTTAATAAAATAAAATTTCTTAAAGTGGTATAAATTAATTATTTTATCTTCTCACAAAAACTAATAAAAATCACTTTTAAAGGAAACATATTTTTTGAAACATACAATAACTTTACTAAAAATTGAATGTTTTTTACTAAGAATTAATCAATAATTTTTTCTTTATTATGAACTTTATACACAAATTTCATGATTTGGTTAATCCTATTCATAATATTTAGTTCAACAACTATGCTATAACAGTCAAATTTAAATAATAATATTTCATGGTTCATTTAACACCAGTGTTGCATGTCTTATATGACATGAAACATAATTTATATATTTTAAAATAATAGGGTGTTGAAAATAATGTTCTATTTTTTATTTTAATTATATTAAAAATATAAAATATTGGTTTTTAGATCACACATAATAAATAGTTCTAATGTAATTTATTACTAAAAGGGACAACTCTAACTGATGAAAAAAGTCAATATTTCTCCTAGGTTATTATAAACATCCCATAATTATTTATTTTTTGACACCAAATAATTTAGTAATTATATTAATTAAGTATTTGTTATGAATTCATATGTATTTAAATTATATAGTTTTAAAATATTTAAATTGATATGTAACCTTTGTATTATAATTCCCAATAATGACATTAAAATGCTAGGTAAATTTCTTACAAGAAATGAAATTTTATTAGATAACCAATTAAAGGGCTACTTCACATCATGTTTTAGAAATAAGGTAATTGTTTTATTAAAAATTAATTAAATAAATTTCAGTTAAATGTTATTTTATTTTCCAACTCATATTTAATTAAAATATTATATTTAAAACAAGTTAAGGATTAGAATTTTGGTCATAATGCACCAAAGATTATATGGATTATTTCAAGTGGTTCTTTGGATTATGAATTGTTTTACTTAGTTTTATATATAAAAATATTCATTTTTAATAAATAATATCAATAAATGAGTGGATTTTTACTTGTGGAAATAATGAATTATATTTTTAGTGTGAGGGATAATGCAATGGTTAATAAAATGGTTAATTATCATGGAATGTTATTAAATATGATAACATTTTGGTTAAGTTCATTTAAAATTGCACTATTTAGTTTTTATTGGGAAAGCATTGTAAATGGAGTGAATATTGGGGATGGATTAATATTAGTTAAAATTACTTGAGGACAAAGTCAATTTCTATACAATTGTTTTATTTTAGAAACATAGGATACACATTTCTTATTCCATGTTTGATTATATATAAAATTGTTATTTCATGATGAATCCAATTTATTGTCCCATTAGGAAACTGAAGAGGGGGGGGGGGGGGGTGAATTGATTCCCTAGAAAAATTTCTATTAAAGATTTCTTATTTGAAAAATTTCCCCAATTAAAAATAATCCATGCCAGTTTTAGTGAATTTATAAGAGTCCTGAGTGTTCAATTAATACCTCAAGAGATTTATTAGTTATTATCTATACTAATCTAGAGATTAATATACCTTTTTACACTAACCTTCTGGTTCAAAACTTTTATAAATATTTTCTAAACTAACTAACACAATTTGACTTTGTTTAAATGAAATTTGTTATAAAACATATTAAAAGAAGATAACAATAGGAACTATGGAATTAAAAAAAGGGGTTCATTATCAAGCGGAGACTTACTCTTCTCAACTTGGAAATCACCTTCCCCCAAGAAGTTTAAATTAATAAACAAGTTTAATCCACACCCTGGATCAGGGTTCACAACAGCACACAAGGATTTCCAGGACACCCTTGACCTCTACCACAATTGTTTGTGGAAAAAACAACAAATAGGTCTCACACAACCTCTTCTACAGTTCTTCATGGGATACAAATGGATAAATAAAGTCTTATATTGAGGATAAATAGTATCCTCTAGTCATGTATAGGAGTTTGTGTGTCTATAACAGACAGATACACACACCACTCATAAATGTAAATAAATGAATACAACATAGATAAATATGTAGAGTTAGGTTTAGAAGGATCTGTGTGTTATGCGGTGCATATCTGGACTTGTTTAATGTAGTAGAATTGAAGTTTGAGTCCTCTTCTAGAAGTTGACTCCAAAACAGAGTGTCAAAGCCTCTTTGTTCAAGATTGCAAGAGTATGAGATATTCATCTTCTTGTTCAAAAGATATTAAGGTAAACTTAGCAGGTTTGGATAGATTTATTGATCTCTCGGTATTTTCTTCCTTTTGGGTTCTTGTGTTTTGGAATTTTTCTCAAGAGATGTATCAGTTATTCTCTTTTTACCAGATTTCTTTTCTAATTTCTATTCTCTGTATCTTTTGAATGATCTGTATTGTTATCCTTTTATCCTTCAAGGTCCAGTAGGAATAATGATCTCCCCATGTGCATGTGCATTATACTATCATCTGAATATCCTATGAACATCATTAATTAATGTCAGAAGCATTAATTTTTCTAAATATGACAGTTAGATATAAAGTTGAATTAATAAAAAAAATAGTTTGTATGAATATCAGGGAGTCATAATTATTAGTGAGTCATTAGTATTTCTTTATCAGCATTGATGACTCTCTATATCGGTGATTCCTTTCCATTGGTATTGGTGACTCTGGGTATCGATGAGTCATTTGTACTATCTGTCTATCTGGGTATCAGTGAGTCATCATTGGTGACTCATTTTGAACTATCGATGTGTCACCAATCGGTGACTCATCCATCGGTGAGTCCTTTGAACTATCAGTGAGTCGCCCAATGGTGAGTTGTCCATCAGCGAGTCCTTTGAACTATCAGTGTGTCATCATCGGTGATTCCTTTGAACTATCGGTGCATCATCCATCAGTGAGTCGCCTATCTGTGAGTCACTTAAACTATCAGTGTGACTGATCATAGGTGACTTGTCCATAGGTGTGTTGTTTTTTCTATTAGTGAGTCCTGCATCAGTGTCTTGTTTGATCGGTGAGTCTTCATCAATTATTCATCCATCCATGACTCCTTTGAAGTAAACAATGTCAGTGACTTTAAAAAATGAAAAAGTATCAGTCTTACACAGAAAAATACCAGATCAAGTGAAAGTCATAATTACATAAACTTGTAAATATAATGAAACATAAATATCCATAATTTATTTACTTATTGAAATGTATTATACCATGTGACATAATTTATTCATTTATAAATATTTATTAACATCATTAGCATTAGTTATGACATGATTTGTGAATCAGCATGATTTTTAAATTGGCATGACTTGTGATTATTAAAAAAACTATCTCATAATGGGTCCATCACAATTATAAGAAGATATAGGTATGCCATTTATTATAAAGATATTGTAAGTGTGCTATCTCAAAAAATTGTGAAAAAATGGATTATTACAACCAACATGTGGATGAAAAAAATTTCATTGATATATATGGAATTATCTTATATGATTCTTGATTTATTTGAAATTTAAATATACTAATATTTAAAACATTTTTTAAATTTATTTTGTTAATTAAAATTATGTTTCAATTTATTTAATTTATTTATGTTTTTTTGCAGTCTTGTTTGCAATTATTTAGTACTCTATTAAATTTTTACCATTTAATTTTGTTATAATTAATAAAATTTCTAGCAAAGTCATTTTTAATACCATATTCCAATATTAAGGAATATTTATTACTTTTTTATGATTAAATATTTTATCATATGGCCTATAACATTATCTTCATGTAAATATTTTGTATAATATGAGGTATAAATGTTTTATTAATTTGATTAAAAAATTATATGATCATTTAAATTAATTTTGATTTTTTGAAGAATCATTTTTTCTTTCATTAATATGAAAAAATAATAAAGTTATATTAAACATTATTTAATAATTGAAGGTTACAATCCTTGAGGTAAGAAATATACTCATTTTTTAGTCATTTTTTGATTTTATATTTTGATATGTTTATTAACTGATTATTTAGGTTACTGTGATTTTTTTAAAAAGAGGTAGTCCCCCACTTCAAGTTGTATTTTTTTGATAAAATTCAAAGTGTGTTTTAGAATGGTAAATAGATTTTTTTTATTTTATTTACCATGAGTGCTATGGAAAAAAAGAACCATATATGTTATATAAATAGGAAATGTGGATACTATAGTTGGTGATTTGGTTAAGGGTATCTCTTATAATGTAATAACTATTTAAAAAATAAAAAGGATCACAATATAATGACTTTCCTACCATAAGGTAACATTGAAAATCTAATTGTTTAATTTACTTTCAAGGAATATAAATTGAGATATAAATAATGAAATTAGATTCATTTCATAGTGTAATTGCATACCGACATGTTACCATAATAATAATTTGGAATATTCATGATAAAAAATATTGAATCTAATTGAAGGTTGATTTGTGGAAATTAATCTAGGCATGGTATATTTTTATTATTATTTTTTTAATTTTTTTAATCATCTTAAATTTAATGTAAGGGTTAAAAATTTTATTTTTTAATGAAAAAAATATTTCATTATTAATGAGTTGCTTTGAGAAATTAATTTCCAAATAATGTCAATTTTTTGAGACAATATACATGTAAAATAAAAAAAATGGTTTTTAGAAGTAAGCAAACTGACAAATAAGAAATGTGTTTTTAGTATTTTGAATCCAGAAAATGTAATATAAAATGTGGAATGAAATAAATATTTCAATAAAAAACTTGGTTCTAACTTCCTGGTAACTTATTTTATATACTTTTTAATTAAATTTAATTAATATATTCATTTTTATTTATAAAATATATTTATTATCAATGATTATTTATTAATTATTTTGATTCACCTGAAAAATATAATTATTGGATAATAAATTGGGAAAAAAGGTTCAACCAAAAACTTTGTGGTATGCATTGGGTTAAAGAGATTGTGCTCGATTATAATATAAAATTTTAAATAACATTATTTTCATTGCTTTTATTTTTTATTGATAGAATATATTATTTAAAAAAAAGTGAAATAATTTAGTTATTTTATCATAGCTTAATATTTTAAATTATAATTCATGTAGTAATTAAATCACCCGAATCCCCTATTAATGATGTACCTGGTGATTTAATGGTAAATTTTCCATGTTAGTTTCATTATACACTTGAAAATTTATTGAATTTTTTTACAATTTTCCTTTAATCTAAAATTTTATCGTTACACTATTTTATAGGGAAGAAAACATGAAACAAATTAAATAGAGAACCTTCCAAATAAATATAACATATGTAATGATTCACTATAATGGTTTATTGGACTCAGAATTATTAGAAGAGTTTATAGCCTTAGTTTTAGAGCTACCTCATCTAGTGTGAATATTCATACTCAAAATAATATTAGAGTTAAAGAACTAGAATCTATAGTTAAAACTCAATGTGATAAGTTGGATTTTTACCTATAATGTAGAAATGTTTTTAAAAATATCTTAACAATTATGTATTTTTTTTTGTAAAAATAATTTATAATATTATGTTTTACTATTCAAAATATAATTTCCATGATATAACATTTTTCTACAGTCAAATAAAAAATATAGATGTAATATTAAAATATCAAAATGTTAATACAATTTTATGTAAACAATAATTATAGTTACATTTTTATATTATATAATATCATTTCATTGATTATTTCAAGATATTTTTAATTTTTTATTTATAGTGATCATAAGGAAGTAAAAATGTAGAATACTAAAAAATTACTCTATAAAATTCAGGTTTCAAGTACTCTAAAATTGTACTTTATTGTTGAAGCAAGTATTTTATCATAAGATCCACAAGAAAGTGTACATTACTTACCACTTACATAAAGGTTTTTGTACCACTTATGTGGATTTGTTAAATCTGATATATGAGGGATTAAAAAACTCATTTTTTACATTTATAGGATATTGGAAACCTACATAGACATGTAATAATTCCTATAATACATGATCATACAATATGTCACTGCAACTTTGAATTGATCCTATGACATCCACGTTTTCAATTCATATTGTTAGTCTAATCATAGGTTTTATTTATGATATTTTATTATTATTATAACTAATTTTATTCTTCTAATTTTTTCATATTATTATTAGTGTTTGTCTCATTTTAGTTTAAAAAATGATCATAAGTTTAATTCCTTCTAGTTTCTTAAATATTTTCCCAAAATATTTTTTCGTTATTAATGAACATGTAAACTTAGAACATATTTAGAAGATAAGACATAGAAGGATGGACTTATATCAGTCCATTTGAGGTAATATTTTTTATATTGTTTTTTTGTTTGGGGAATATAAATTCTTTATTGTAAATTTATATCCACTCTTTATAGAAAATTCACACCTAGATGAGAAAACAAGGGTGTGTTTGGTTAGATACTATTTGGTTGGATAAAAAGGAAAAATAATACGCCATTCCATTTTACAAGAATAAACATATACCTAGGGATATATATAATGTATGTATGAGTGGTATTTGTATTTTTGGATAGGTCATAGTGTGGTAAAGGTTCAAATTCGTTTTTTCAACTTATTCACATGATTTTCTAGCACATTTTTTTATCAAATAATTATCACAATATTTTTTGTTTTATATATCAACCAAAATAATAAATCTAAAAGTATCTATATAAACAAATTTTCCCTTTAAATATAACCTCAAACTGAAATTCATTTTTATAATTCTTGACATCATCCAATTCATTATATTATTTCAAAAATATCTCTATGAAGTTTTTTTGAGATCTTCAGAAATTTGTGTGAAATACACATAAACACATCCAATTTCGGTATCATATTAATGAAATTGTGATCATTGATCACTATACCATTGTTTATCCATTTAAACCTATTAATACAAACTTGTATATGGACAAATATATCCAGTTATATCACCACCCTTAAATTAGTAATGTCCTCGTTCCCTTTTCTTAGTATTATAAATATTTTCATTATAATATCAATGATGGTAAGGTATTTTATTATTTCAAGTTTCCAAAACATTCAACTAATTTTTTTATCTTTAGTTAGTAACTTTTATTGTTCACATAGGATAAAAATATGAATTTTTAATATAAATTTATTCTTTTATGTTTAACAGACATAGACAGAGAGACACACACACATATACACAGGAACACACACACACACACACACACATGAGCACATAGGTACACAAATATATATTTCTTGATATATATATATATGTTTATTAATAATTATTTTATCCATGTTAGGGATTTTTTTGTGGTATATGGGTTTTTATATCCACTTAATGAGAATGTATCATTCATAAAATATAAATCCGATTTAGAAAAATAAAAAAGGAATTAGGGTAAAAGCTGAATGAGGGTGAATATTATTGGAAAAAGATTGTTTTATTGTTTAAGACTATAAAATGTGGTTTAAAGATGATAATATGATTTTTTTCATTAATTTTTTTTTTAAAAATATATATTCCATATCTTTTATCCTTAATTTTTTATTACTTACATTAATTAGTTATGAATAGAAATTTATTTTATAGATTGATACGTGTTCATTGAAAATGTATATTAGAAACAAACAAGGGAAATTCCTTATAAGTGGCCTAAATATATGTCTTTATTTACTCATCAATGAGTCAAATTTTATATATATAGTTTCATATTACATACTTTTTCTATAGTTATCATTACTATGAAATAACACTTTGGAATTATTAATAAACATTGTATACACTATTTTATGTCACTAGTTATGAATACTCCAAATAATACATATTAAAGAGATTTAATGTCATTATCCAATTAATTAACTATGATTTAATACTAACACACAAATGATCCATTTTTTATTAATTATAAAATATTTTTTTTTATAATATTACTAGGGTGAGGTTAAGGGAAAAATCATCCTACAATATTTTTTTTTCATTTTTTAAATATATTAAAAAAACAAGTTAGATTTTTTTAAAGTTCAAATGAAGAACAAAACAAAATATATGAAATTCTAATTCATAATTTTCATACAAGTATGAAAACCATTTATTTTTTTAGAAAATTCATTTTCATTTGGATTATCAAATATTTTTTTTAATTTAAAATGTAAATATTTTAAAATTCCGTATGCAACCTAGGTTTTTGTGTGTGTTTTTCATAATAACATTCCTACCCATAGTCATACTATATCAATTAATATATAATTTAGGTGAAACTTTCCTAATATAATGATTTCTGGTTTAGATATGTAATTGATATTCATTAATACAATGATTAATACTAGAAGGTTTACCAACAATTGAGAATATATCTTAACCAATTACCTATAAAAAACCACTATGTTGGGGTTTTATAAGACATAATCTGATATGACCATTACATACATTATATATAGAGTGTAACATAAATCTTACTTGTGATGTATAAATATATGATATGTATGAAAAAAAGGAAATTATAGTATAATAAAACAAAGATCTATATATAGATAGATGATTATAAGTGTAAGATATTTTGTGATTTATATTTCATTACTAAAACATTAGTGTTGTCACTAAGACCTTTTTTCTTATCTACTATAGTGACACCTAAATGTTTTTAGATTATATAAATCTTCTTGTTTGTCCCTAAATTTATGTACTAGACATATTAAGAATATTATACATCAAATCATGGAATATATACATATTATCACCATGAAACTTACCTATAAATCATGGGAAATTAAATAAAGTCCAATCAAATTACTAAATAAGAGTTTATTTTTTAGAAATTGAATAAATCGTATATAAAAAGAAGGGTTTAATATTTATTGAACCGAGAAAACCTACACCAACTTCCTAGTGTACAAATAAATCCTAACTATAACTAATTATTAATATAATATTGTTTATAAATATATCTCATTAGATTGTTTCATACTCAAGTTCATCAAAATATATATTCTTACTTAATTTTATTAAGGTGATAGAACTATTTATTATTTAATTTTTATCATGATTAAACTATGATTATGTTTTTTTGGGTAAGAAAAGTATAGGTATACATGAAAATACAAATTGTTATGGCACATCAAATGTTAATTAAAGAAAAATAAAAAATTACCACTAAGAAAAATGTTATATGTTTTAAATTTATTTATAATATTAGAGGTGGAAGATTTTATAACATGGCCTAAATAGAACCCCTCTTGTGCCAAAAAATACAAGTGTGCCCCTCAAAATCCACCTTCAGTAGTCCATAGGTTGGTGACTATTACTAAGGGTATAAAATACACATATGGGAGTAACTACTCTAATAATATTAGGAACATAAGGTAAAAACACCAATAAACTCTACAATATAAATATAAATTTACCCATAATATCATAATGTATATGAATTTCATACATAAGTAATGGACTAAAAAATAAAAACAATACCCTTATACACTCCTATAACATAAATTATAATGCTAATCATGAATCCTATAATCTAGTAAGGTCCATCCCAATTAATAACTTATTGGTCCGAGAAAAATGTTACAACGACTCAAGGGTGGTGAATCAAGTTATTGAATGTTTCTTACTTAAAAACCTCTCTCTCTTTACCACTAGATGATTATTATCATATCTTATCATAAATAACAAATATAATTAAAAACATTAATAGAGAAGTTGAACACATAGAATTTAGAGTGGTCCTGGACACAAATATTCCCTAGTCCACTCCACCAACTCTGTACTCCACGAGTTGGAAAATTTTCACTATACTAGACCTTTTTATATGGGATTCCCAACTTAGTGAAATAAATTGTTACTTGTTACAAAGGTATAATATCTTTCAACTGGGATATCCCTTTACAATAAATGTACAGGGCCTTATCACACTTAGCTAAAATTATTTCAGATAGATACAAAGATGAAAATGAAGTTTCAAGTAGTAACTGATAGACGTTGAAGAAAAAATTAGAGAAGATGAATATTTTTAAAGATAATCTCTAGAAGTTATTCAACTACAAAGAATAATATTAAAAGAAAAACAACTAAGATGATTAAAAAAACGATTGTATTCTCTATCTCTCCTTATTATCTTTAATTTTATTTCTATTTTCAATATCTTGTTTTTTTAATCCCGTTTTGATATATTGTGTTTTTTATCTCCCATTTTTCATCCAATAACAATCCCTTCTTTTTATTTCTCCACTTTTTAATTTGAACAAAGAACACTTGATAATACCGATGGCCAAGTAGATAATATATCTGAAAGAATAAAGTGGTAGGATATTAATTATCATGTGTCTTTATTTTATAAATATGGAATGAATAAGGATGTGAATCTATAATATGTTTCATATTCATCATATTTTTCAATTATTCGGAAAAAGATGTTTCGCTAAAATCATCCTTTCCTTCTATAAACAATTCATTTTCTAATGTATATCTGAGCATAAGTTGACTTGAAAAAAGAAATGAAAATAGAAAGGATACTAATCATATCAATTATTTATAAGATAACTTGATCTTCATAAGATAAAAGCCCCGAATCACTATTATTATAAGATAATATATTTTCATAAGATTATACTTCTTTATAGAATAAAAAATATCATATGTAAGAGTAATAATCTCTAATTTGTCTTCATAAGGCTACCTTTAACTGATGTAAGATAAATTTATTTTTATATAGTTTTATTAAATTTTGTGAGATAATTAATTTATAAAGTTAATTTTTATAAGATAATTCATATAAGATAAAATAATTGTCATGTAAGATAAATTAATTTGGTAGAAAATGAATGGAATCATCCATAGAAAAATTTTCTTTGAGTTAAGAAAAAATAGGAAATGATTAGGGTAAAATCAACATTAAAACAAATATGGATTTTTTGAATCATCAAAAAACATAAATTACTAAGATATGTTGGAATATTATAAGTATTTCCAGTAATACTACCCCTTTTTATAACAACAAAACCCATAAAAAAAATCTATAATCATATTTTATTATACGTAATTTTTTGTTTTTTTGTGTAATATATTCCCATAAATTTGTTTTGGTTCTCTTATATTATAAAAATGTTTTGGGTTCTCCTATACACCATTTTTTGATATAAAAAATATTAAATATAATAATAAAAACACATTCATTATCACACATAAACACTTGTAAATAGTTATAGTAGGATGCACTGAAGTTAAATATTATTTTTCATATACTTTAAAATAAGAAAGAACATTCAAATATAAAATGAAATAATAAAATAAAAGTAAAATTTAATGAATAAAAGGATAAAAAAATAATTATAGTGATGAAAATCATTCAAAGAGAAAGTAGTAAACATAAAAAATAATGATTAAACAACGAATCAAAGGTATAGAACAAACCATGATATATTATTAGTCAAATACAATATAAAAATAAAGAAAAATTAGTTCTTGTATTTTGGGTAAATATTGATGTTATTTTGAAGAGGTTTCTTGATAAATAGGGGTTTTAATAGAGGTAAGGATGAGGCATTCATAGGGGTGTATGGACTTTCACCACAAATATCTATAAGCAGAGTATTTGAACCATAGTGGATGCCAAGGTTATCTTGATCATGAGGAATTTTACAAACAAAAATGGAATAAATACCAACATAGAC
This sequence comes from Viscum album, assembly GCA_963277665.1. Lineage (NCBI taxonomy): Eukaryota > Viridiplantae > Streptophyta > Magnoliopsida > Santalales > Viscaceae > Viscum > Viscum album. The sequence continues at coordinate 69,441,496 of OY728143.1, forward strand.
TTAATTTTTTTTGGTTAAATCAAACCATTCTGCAAGAGTGAAATAGAATTTGGTTAAGTTAGTAGGAGTAAGTGTTGATGTTTCTAGGCCAAGATTCTGATTATCCTTCCCATAGATCACAGCTCGATAAAAACTATTCTTTTAACTTTTGAGGTATAGTAAGATATAAATCCATAATAGGAGTTCCTAATTAATATTTTCCTTTTATGTGTAATAGATCTTCCAAACACATATCGATCCATTTCACCATATCATTTTTACCCAATACCATTAAAGTGGTGAAACCATACCCTGAATTCCGAGCTAAAATTTCAAAATAGTTATTAATATTTTAATTTTTGAATATTTCATAAGAAAATTATTCAATATGTATAAATAATAATTATATAAACTTGTTTTATTGATTGAAAATGTGAAAATAATAAGGAATTAGTGACAAGAATTATCCAAAAAAGCTTCTTTCTCTTTTGAGGTAGCACATTTCCCCTTTAGCTTTGAAAACACATCGTCTTTATCCAAGGAAGAGTTAGATAGATAATAAATCATAAATAATTGATGAATCATTGCAATATTATCTTGAAAATAAGATTATTTTTTTCGGATAATGATGCCAATTTTTCCCCAAGGCTAGTAACATTAAAGTCAGTGTCCTCTTGAGCTTTCATAGACCTGTCCTTGATCTACAAAATGTTTTAATAAAGTAGATTACTGATATATTTTTTAGAATGTTGTAATAAATTGACAATGATTCAAGGAATGATAATAATGATATATAATTTATCAATTAATTCTCTTTGTATAACATTCAAATAATATGGGAATGAAATTCACACCACATAGATGAAATTTTTACAGTCAAGGTGTCAAGTATAGGAAAATAATATTTCGACTTGGTTTTTGTAGAACTATTATATGGGGATCAATAATTAGATAATTTATTAGTATAATCTCTTCATATTCATCTAAAATAGATAGGACCAAGGTCTTTTAAAACAAAAAAATTGGTCTTTGAAACAATATTTGGATTAGAAATAGGTATCCACTTAGTATACTCGAACTGGATCACCACCATCTTCTTTAGTGTATCCACATCATCATCAAAAACTAAAATTTATCAAAAAAAATATTTTATCTTGAAATAATATCAAAATAGTCTTAAATGAATTGAATTTTTCATTAGATTATCATAATAGGAAATAATTTTACTAAGACACACTTTGACATCAGCTATAAGAATTTCAGTTATACAACGACATGCTTGATGAATTGCTTCAACTTGGGGATCCTATTTAACTTGATATGGTTTTACTAAAGTCATATTATTCATTATCATGGATACTAATTGAAAAAATTATTCTTATAATTTAATACTTCATCTTCAATGACTATACAATCATTTCCAACAAAACTAAATACTTCTCACTTTTTTCTCCGACTAGTATCAATTGGTGTAGAAAAAAAATGTTATAGATTTATAAACTATTAAAATGGTATTATCCTAAAAAATTGTCTCTAAATTTTTAATTTCCATAACCAAATTCTTGTTGGTTTTAGAATATGGAAAGACTATAGAGGATAACATTAAGAACAAGCGCTTGAACAATGGCCTTATGCACTTTAAATTCCACTTCATGCACAACTTCCTCGGTACTTGAATCACCTTAGGGTTGAATATAATATGAATAACGCACTTCTAATTTCCTTATTTTATCAAAAAGAGATACTACATCCAAAGGTTATTCCATGAACTCATAAGTATAAACCACTTTCATTGAATCAGTAACAAAAATTTCACTTGATATTAGTCACCCTCAGCCTGATCAGAGTCTAATTGAATCTCTTCATCAGCTCCAACTGGTAATAGATTAATTATAGAAAACCCCAAATATAATCACTTATTTTTAACAAACCAACACTAATATTTCTCAAATCATGAAAATACATATATAAAGCTTCATCTAGGTGAACACTGGCTTTCAAAAAGTCCACTGTCAAGATCCTTCTAAAATAATAAAAGTTTATAGACTTTTTGAACATTACGCCTATATTACATGATATGTCATGCAATTTTGATAAATATTTATATTATAAACAAGTAAATTAATAAAATATCTTGAAATAAAATATTTTCAAACTCACCATTCCTTTGAGAAATCACCCCTTGAATGAATTTTACTTGAACCTTTATTTTGGGTTATTGATCTTTTATAACCATTTTTATCTACATTAAGATTTATTAAAATATATTTCATAATCTCTAGAGGTTTTTATTCAACTAAAAAATCACGTTAGGTATTGAAATAAAATATTACCTCATGAGGAAATTGAAAAACACTTCCCATTAGAATATAAGACAATGAAATGTACTTGTGGTTTACTATTGATGTGAAGAGGTCTCAAGTAGCTATGAAATGAAAGGATGAATGATAATAAAAACATTAAATTATTTTTCAAAGAAAAATTCATCCCTATTATCATAAAAAAACTCTCGTACATGATGATGGATAACCTTTTTCAGCAGTATGTCCGTTCGATTGAACCATCCTTAATAGACCGCCTTTCCAAAAATCACTTTTCTCAATAATTTTAATCACTTTGAACTAATTTTGAAATCAATATTAGATCAATTCATATTTTCCATAATTAAAATGATGAATTATAGGAGGTTTTAAGGTTTTTGTGAAAAAAGGGTTTGAGGTTTAAGGAAGAGAGCTCCGAGGTTTGTAGGGGGTGGGTGTTTTCACATGTAAGATAGATTTTCTCTCTCTATATTTCTATCTCTATAACTCTCTTTCCAGAAAAATGAAAGCTCACATAGAGTGAGATGAAATGTAATCATTATAAAATATTTAAATTTTAAAACTAATACATGATTAAAACTTAAATGGTGACCCTGTCAACAAAAAAGAAAAAATCTTAAATAAGAACATATTTTCACTTTGAAAAACATAAAACCAATAATTAGAAATAAATTATTGAAATTAAATAATTATAATTTATATTTTATAAAATAAAATCAATCACCAGATAGGGGATTAGTAAAATTTTATTCCAATATATTCTATTTTCAAATTAATTCTAAAAAGATATCATACTTTTATGCATGATCTCTTAAGAAATGATGTCTAAGATCAATATAATTTGTTATTGAATTGTTTATTTCATTTTTTTGAAATATTTATATAACTTGAGTTATAAAATTCAATTAATACACAATTAAGGTTTAATTCAAAATCTACCATGGTGTATTTCATCCACAACACCTGTTCATAACAACTTTCAACAACAATATATTCATATTTGACATTTCATAATACTACAAAGTCTTATTTCTTACTAGAACATGATACTGAAGATTTACCCAAAAATTAATAGGTTACTGAGGTACTTTTAATATTTAGTCTACAACCACAAAATTGAAATCTAAGTATATAGATAAATCAAAATCAAAGGTGTTTAGAAAAATAAAATAAGGAGACACAATTCCATTTGAAGATTTTAAAATTATTTTTGAAGTAATCAAATTATATTAATATATATTTTATTGAAATCTAGAATGAATAAATATTAAAAATATAATATCTAGTTGAATTGAAGTGAGATAACATAGGCTCCCATTTATTTTTCTGTATAGATTTTCTTTAATTATATTTCCAGTTTTATCGAATCCCAGTTTAATATTGGAATTCATAGGAGTTTAAAAATCCATACTTCATTTAATTCAATTTTTTAAAGTAAATCAAGTTTGTATTTGATTTGGTTTAAAATATTTCCAACATATTTTTGATAAGTCTGAAAGCTAATAAAATAATTTAAGTCACCCATCATGCTTAGATAAAATTCATTTTTCATGAGTTTTAATAAAAAATTACACTTTTTTTGAGTTTTTATTCAAAAATAATGTCATAAATATATATTTTCATAAGAAAAGTATACTTTGATGAAGTTTAATTAAAAATAGTAGGCTCTTCTAATCCCAAATTGGAGGAATTTGATAAAAAAAGAATATAATATTTCATACCAAGATATAGGTGCTCATTTAAGACTATAAAAAACTTTAGAAATTTTGAAAATAGATTTTTGAAAATGTAGGTCTTTAAAACTAGGAAGTTGTTTAACATATAATTCATACATTATAAATTCATTTATAAAATAATATTTACATACATTTGATATAATTTGTAATTTTTATAAGATATATATGATGATAGAATTCTAATGAATTATAATATAGCCACTGGGGAAAAGGTTTCCTTATTATCTATTCTTTCATGATTATAACCTTTTAAAAATAACCTATAATTATTTCTAGTGATCATAAATTGTCATATTTATTGTTACTGAATACCCACTTAGTTTTAATTGTAGAATAACTAGAGGCTCCAACTACTAATTCCTATACTTTATTCCTTTTGAATAAGTTTATCTATTCTTTCATAGTAACTACCCGATTTTCATAATTTAGAGATTCTTCTATGGTTTCAGGTTTGAACTGGGAATGGAAATTAGAGAATTCAAAAAGTTCCAGTAAACTTATCTTAATTCTAACACATATATATAAATGTTATAAAGTTTTATATAGAGGATTTTACTTAAAGTTTCTTGGTTTTCTAGGAACTTTACTTTTCAGTTATTCAGAATCAATGCCTTCTAGATTGGATTTTTCTTGATAATATTGAAAATAGTTATATTTTTTGTTTATAAAAATAGGTTCATGTTATAGGTTTTCCATAAAATCCATGAAGTTATCAATTTGAGTCTTTTTTTGGGATCAAAAGGATCACTTTAATCAAGATTAACATGATTATATTCTTTTTATACATTCAAATTCATATTGAAATTATATAGGATTTAGAAGCAATAGAGCAACCAATGATGATTCCTTTATAATACTTTTGATATGTATTACCAATATTGTATTTTTTGTTCAAGATATAAACCTTACATTCATAATTTTTAATGTATCCTACATTTGGTTTTCTATTATTCCACAACCTATTAGAGGTTTTTTTATATATTCCTTATTTGAAATTTGTTAATGACATACCATATTATGTTAAAAACTTTATCCCAAAAGTTACTAGGAAATATATAGTCACATACCATAGATCTATCAATTTCTTATAAGGTCATATTTCTCCTTTAAACATCACTATTCTTTGAGGTGTAATAGGGGTATAAAACGTATTTGTAATTCCATGTTTTTTGAAAAATGAATCCAATTCATGATTCTAGAACTCTACCCCTTGGTAACTTCTCAAAGACACAATTTTTGAATATTTTTAATTTTTTATAAATTTTAAAAAATTAATAAAATTAGAACATACTTTAATTTTAATCCTTAAGAAATAAAACATTATAAATCTTGAAAAATCAATAAATAAAACATAAAAAAATATTTTCAACCTATAATTTCTATTATAGAAGGTGAAAATAGACCCATGAGGATAAGTTCTAAGTTTATGATATTAACAACCTATTTTATTGGATTAAATGATGTTTTTTGTTTCTTATTTAATTGGAATGCATCAAAAAATTTATTTTTATTCAGTTTAAGTTAAGTTAAATTAGAAACCTAATTATTTCTAGATAATTTCTTGAGGAATAAACATCTCAATGTCGAAGTCTCCTATTGGAAATCCCCAATTTATTATTTTTTACCATTAAAATATGTTTTATATCTATAAAAATAATTAAGATATAATGTATTTAAATTTTTAGTTACTGGTTCTCTAAATTTAAGGGAATTATATCAAAAAATAAACCATAAATTTTTAGAAAAATCAACTAAATATTTATCATCAAATATATGAGAAAAACTTATCAGGTTTCACTATCTATTAGACCACTTATAATAGGAAGATATTCCCATCACACCATCCCTAGTGTTTCATAGGTCTTATTGATCTACTATACTCCTCATATTTCTAGTCATAATTTAAACACATATGGTTCCTATATCATGGGTGTGATGTAGGGTAGCAGTGAAATATGTGATCCTAAGGGATAAATGATTGTTTCATGCACAACCTAATTTGGAATCAGTGACTATATTTGGGCTGAATCTAACACGATGTTAACCGGTATACACATGTGTAGTTGGGAAAATGTTGATCTGGTGGTGGTTGAAATAGATTCCAATGCTTTTTTAAATTTCCTAAAAAGATTTGTTCTTATTCCCTGGTTAGTCTCTAATATCATACATAGGTAAATGATCTTTATAAACAATAACATGGAAGTACTTCACACATGGTGAGAGGATAACTATTTTATTTATTTACTTCTATCAAGAGATTCCCATGAGGTGTATTTTCCCTAATTCTCTAGATTTTGATATTTTCCCCCAAAGGGTGTGAACTTAGTTAAAGGGGATTCCATCAGGCTCCATTACTTTAGAACCCCATAGTATTATATGGCACCTTTTTCCCTATGTTTCCCTTTTCTATCCTTTTACTTTCTCCCTTTTTTATTAAAATAAAAATATAATTTAATTTTAGTTCAATAATTAGTGAATTCTGGAAAAATACCTACTCATATGTATCAAACCAACATTATCAATAAAATATTTTTCATTGATATTTATATGGGGTTTTCCCTATAAAAAAAATTTAAAAAATGATCTTCACCCAAAATCTCTTGGGTCTAGTAGTGCTAGCACAACAAATTTGGGAATCCAAATATGTTTATTTTTTTCAGAATTAATATTAGGAATAGATAAATTTATAGGAATAACATGATTCTTTATTCCATAACTTTTTAGATTTCTTAGGAAATAATCATTTTTAAAATGACCATTTATACCACAACAAAAGTTGGTGTGATTTAAAATATTAACATTTTGGGAAATAGGTACAAAATATTTTTTATAAATCATTGGGTTTTCTATATTAATTATTATACCATATTTTTATTGTATTTTTTAACAAGGATTCTATTTAGATATTCCATATAAGTAAAAACTAGAAACTTTAATTAAATTTTTAACTTCTGATTCTAAATTTTTTATTTTATTACCATGGACATAGAAAATTGAACCGTACTCATCAAGTTTAATATTAAGTTTATAAATATATTTCTTTAAAAAAAATTTTCTTTGGAAACAAAATCATAAGATTTATTTTTATTTTTGAGATTTATTATTTAGGGACTCATAATTATCTTCTAATATAGAAAAATACTTATTTAATTTATTATAAGTGCAGTCATTATAATCAAAATTATAAGAAGAGTAATAAGTATGGTGTACCTCATTAGTTTTTTCCATGAAGCACATTTTAACCTTATAATTTTTTATTTTTTATTTATAATCAGAACATGAGTCATTGCTGGTGTCCACTGAGGCACTCCATATAGATTTAATTGATTTCTTTTCTTTCTTATTATATAAAACTTTTTTTAAGTACTTCTTCTTGGACTTCTTATTGTTTTTCTATCGAGGGAAGTTTGGTTTGATGTGTTCATGTTTATTTCACTCATAGAATATGGATTCCTTATAATTTCAATCATACCTCTTATTCTTGTTAAAGTATATTATAAATCCTCTTATCTTGTTATAAATTTTTTTAGATTTATTGTTAAAATTAGTAATTTCTTAATTTTTTTTGCATTTATTGAAGTTTCTTCATCAAAAAACTCATAAATTATAATAAATTTATTATTCTTATCTTCCTTGGAATGGGAGACTTTAAAATAATCATTTTATATCTTAAATATCCTGTAGTGTCTATACTCAAGATCCATATCATCTTCATACATCATAAAAGTACCGATAATTAAGTTTATTTTGATGTTTTTTAAAATAGTAAATTTTTTGTTAACAGTTGAAAATCTATAATTTTTTTAGAATTATTATAATTTTTTGTTCTTGATCTAGTTTTGGAATTGGAGTTCATAAAGTAGAAATATTATTTAAAATCTCAATTAATCTTTTATTTAACCAAGTGATGATTTATCCTTCTATTATTATAACAGTATCAAACTTTATTTTGGAAGTATCATACCTAAGTTTGAAAACATTATTAGTTCCTTAATAAATTAGATAAATGATTGTCCACATTTCACATGTTATAGAAAACTGTGTAACTCTATTGAACACATCTAGACTGACTCCACATATGATTTCATTCATGGATTCATATTTTAGATCATATATATATTTAGGAGTAACATACCATATTTTAGGTATAGTCTTGGGAATTTAACATGACTTAATATCCTTGAGACAAACTTTTATAAAAATATTTTTTGTATATATGATCGTTTAATCCTTTTAGTATCCATAGTTTTCATTATTAAAATAGGGTTCTATAACCATAAAAATCTCTTCTCTATTTTTATTCATCACTATCATTTAAAGTTTATATTCCTTAATTCAACATTTTATAGTTGAGAAATCATGATCCTAGATTCTATGATACCTATTTTTTGTTGGAGACAAATATAGAAATGAATCAAGAGGTGATGAATTGTGTTTTTGAAATGTTATTTACTCAAAATACATTGTCTCTTTACTACTGAATTTATCAGATATTATCTTTTCACAAATAAGTAATGAAATTAAAACCATAATATAAAGATAAGACATAGAGATTTTATAGTGGTTTGTTGCATAAAATAACCTATTACCCTCAATAAACACATTACTCCATATTTTTGTGATTTTCACTATACCAAATTTTTTTGGGTCTTCCTAGCTATGTGAAAGTATATTTTACTTGTTATAAATGTCCCAAATATTTTAACTAGGATATATCTTTACAATACCCATACATGACCTTATCTCACTCAACAAAAATGAGTGAAAATAAATCAAAAGTTTAAAATGAAGTTGAAATAGGCACAAAATACATTTCCCTATAGAAAATGATAGATGTTGAAGAAACATTGAGAAAAGAATAATATATTCAAATAGAAGCTCTGAATGTTCTTTGATTAAAAAACATATTTTGTGAAATGAAAAAACTAATATTGTCTAGAAAAATGATTTTATTATATATCTATCCTTACTATCATGTATTTTTTATCTCTTCCTAATATATTTTATTTTTTATATATTCCTAGAATCTAGTGTTTTTTATATATCTTTTTCCATTCACCATCAAACTATTCTTTTTATATCTTCACTTTTTAATTTGAACTTAGAAAACTTATTAATCCCAATTATTGAGAGGATAATACATATGAAAGAAATAAGTAATAGTATCTTAGTTAGTTTGTGTCCATATTTTCAAAATATAAAACAACAGGAATGGAATGATATATGAGGTTTCATCATCATTAGAATCTTCCATTCCTGAAAAAAATTTGTTTTTAAAAAATGAAATTTTCTTATATATAAAACTCATTTTCTGAGGTATTTAAAAATATACGTTGGCTTGAAAAAAGATAAAACAATGGTAAGGATCCTAATAATATTTATTATCCATGCTTTTTATTGATCATCATAAGATAAAAGTCTAAAATCACTATTCCCATTAGATAATAAGTTTCCATATGAAGATTATTCTTTATAGAATAAAAAATATTATGCAAAAGATAAATCATTTCTCATTTATCTTTATATGATAATATTTAACTTCATAATATAAAAGAGTTATTATATAGTTTTCTTAAAATCTGTAAGATAATCCATTTATTAAGGTCCTTTTTGTAAGATAATTCTTGTAAGATAAAATAATTTTCATGTAAGATAAAGTATTTTGTAACAAAAAGAATTCTAGTGTTTGTAGAAAAATTATCTTTGAGATTAAAATAAAAATTTAAATGTTTAAGGTAAATTCAATAGTTTAACAAATGAGTATTTTTGGAATCATCAAAACACATAATGTACTGATATATGTTGGAATAATATAAGTTTTTCCAACACAAATCCCAATTATAAACCTAGAAAAACACACATGCAAACACACACTCATATATATGGGCGATCAAAAAAATTTAATCAGTAAGATAATATCTAAAACCACTTCTAAAAATGTGGAAGTATCATATTAATTATTCAATGAATAAATCATAGAACTTACTCTTCATCTTCACCAGTTCAACTACTACCCATATAAAATTACCTTGGATGTGTGAATTAGACATTTTATATATTTTCTAATTTTTCAACGTAACTATTAAAAATATATTCCTTGGATTATTTAAACTGAAATGATTTAAAAGAGTTACCCATACTTTGAAGGGTAGTGAATAAATTTCCCTTGAATATATGTCTAGAAATATTCAAATGGAAACCTATATATGTATAATGATTAGATTGCTGGACCTCATGTCAAATACAAGTTCACATATTTCCAGTGTTGTCTACAAAATTTAAAAGTGATGCTTAAGAATATAGGACATGTGAATATTGGAGGTATGTTATTGGGAAAGGAAAATATTTCTTGAATATATGGAGAATCCATCCATGGAGTTTTGAGATTGAAGAATGCTGAAATTTGTAAATAATACTTTTCAATGAAGTGGTTAATAAGGATGGATGTGATTTGAAGAAGACCTAAATCCATTTCATGAATTATGGAATTTATGGAAGGAAAGTATAAAATTGGGGAATTCATATTATGTATTAATTTAAAGGTATCCTTTATGAATTTTCCCATGTATGAATTTATATTTTCAAATGTATGATTATTTAGTGAAGAGAATATGGCATAGTTTGATTATACAAATTCAAACTTTACTGAATATGAAATAAGAACTTCTATTATATTACTTTCTTTAATGAGTATATATAATTTAATTCATTTCATAAGAATTTTTTTATATGATTTTAAAAATAATTCATCCCAATTTTTCATAAGAATTCAAAGTCTTATGAAATATTTGCGAGCATCATATGACTCAAAAATTATTGAAAAGTGTGTTTCATTATGATCGAATGACTTTTAAGGCCCCATATGAAATTAATTTTATATTAAGTGACTCCTAAGAGCTTGTATTACTTTATACATACAAATATTTTGAGTTCATGATGTTAAAAAATTTAAGGTTTCTAAAGTTAAAGATTATAAAGTAGAAATTATGTAGAATGATTCCAGATGTATTATTTATTGTTAAAAACATAATGAATCTATAATTATACATTATTCAACTCATGATATGAGAATAACTAAATAATTAAGAGACTATGTACTCAATTTTTAGTATATTTTTTTTCAATAATAACCCTGTCGTTGAAATAGTTGAATCTTAATTTATTCATTAGAGTTTAAATAATTGTGTTCTTGGCTAAATGAGTAAGTTTATAATATTCTTTGACCACTCTAGACTTGAACAAGTTCTATGCTAAAAAAATTTCTTCAAATATAGTATTTGATAAAAAGTGAAAGGAAATAATCTAAAAATATATTTATTTTACATTATTTACATAATTTAAACATTAAATCACATAGTAAAAAAACAATACCAAGAATGAAAGTTTTAGTGCCTTTGGGGATTATCTATTTAAGAAACTTATTTTTGGATACATGTGAGTATTTATCTATAATTGAGCCACACTATAAGGACCCTAGACTTAAACATTAAACAATCCTAATTATAATAAATAATTCACATTTATTATATTTTTAGGTTTATAGTTTTAGATAATTATACCATAACTCATACATAACAAAACCATAAGAAAACAAATTGGATACTTCCAAACTCTATCGATTTTGTTCACTAAAGTAAACCCTTTTAAAAACGAACCATTATTTATTTTCATGACATATCTTTGACACTTTCGTCCTGAAAACCTCTTTGTCCCTAAAAATATTAGGACCTATGAAAAATATTTTAAAACTTGGGATGAGCACAAAAATATCAGTAAGGTCCATTAAACCAGAAAAGAAATTGTTAGTCCTTGAATATTTTAAACTCATGAAAACATTTTAACAAAATCGTAATTTTCACCCATAAAACATAAACCTTTAAATTGCCTCATGAAATTGTAATCTTATTTTAAAACATCATAGAAAACATAAATAATAAAAGTAATTTTTGGAATCCATATCATACTTATATTGTACCTTTCACAACTATATAGGTATTAACCTTTATGGTCATATTTAGAACACCCATCATCGTATATTACCTAAATACCTTAGGATAAACCCAAACAGTTAACCCTATATCCTTAACCAATGAATTATAGATCTATCACAGGATCACCCAACCTATTTTTAACATGTAACTAGACATATACATAAAACATTCCAAATAAACATAACATAATCATGAAACATAAAACAAGCATAAAGGAAAAATATCATTTCCACTTTGAAACTGAATTTCATCTTTACTAGCCACATACTCATAAATTAAAACACATTATTTTTGAATAAAAGTGTAAAATTGAAAATTAAACATCAATACGTTATAGAAAAATGAAAGTGATAAATTCCATTCATGGTGTATATGTAAAAAAACATTCCAAGTTATTGAAATAATCAATCCATTTTTAAAACACAATTAAAATATTTAAAAAGAAGATTTTTGAATCGAAGTGCCCCATAAAACTTTTTAACTTTAAAAGAAATTAAAATTTTATAACATTCATTTACTTATTACCTTTTTATAACAACTACATATTTATTTAAGTTCACATTGGATTTTTGGTCGATATTTGGTACTTGAGTCGAAAATGAACTTGGTATGATGTCAATAGTCGATGGGGTCATAAGTCCCTAATCTGTAGAATAATATTAATGAAATAATAATCACCTTTATACATTAATAATACTTTTTAAATCAAACCATTAATTATGGTTATGAAAAATGAACAACATTATAATCATGGAGACAGTTGGCCATAGGTATGCATGAGTAACATTTTTCATTTTTTATTGATCATTATAGAAAGAATGTAAGTACTATTTTAACTTTAAATAATTATAATAAAATAATTAATATCATATTAATCATTTAAATATATGTTATATATATTATAAAAGCGATTTAGTTAATGAAAAAAAATCGCATTGCTTGGTGGAGGTGATAGTTTACACGTATGCCTGAACGACTCTATCATTTTTATGTGCATGGAAAGTAAGAAAATAATTGATATATTATTATCTTATAATGAGTAATATGTTATGAATATAAAATATTAAAATTTAATTCCATTATTATAACTATTGTTTAAATATGATGAAGTATAATGAACTATATCGATTCGTGTGGTGGTAGTCCGCCATACACACACGAATGAAAGTTCATTTCTCATTTGATGAACTTGGAGGTGGATTTATGTTATAATATTAAAATAATAGAAATATAAGTATATTTAGGATACTGGAGTAATTAGTTTTTCATGGTTGTAGGAATATTTTAAGGAAGTGGAAGAAGAAATAAAATATAAATTCTTAAAGAAAACAGTTCCTCTTCTTCAATTGATCACCTTTTAAGAACACCGTGACACCTCTAAGGAGTGTGTTCTGCCTAAAATAATGCCTTAAGAATGTGGGGAGGTATTTTATCAGGTTTTTTTGATATATATTGTTAGAAATTTTTTTTTCTTCAAGTGTGATTAAAAGATAATAGTGGAAACTTTTTATAGGAGAGGGGAGGAGTACCCTTAGAATCTCTTAAAATAATAAATTAATATAATTTTTTTTTTAAAAAATGACTCCAAAATTAGTTATTTCAAAATTAATATGATTATATTTTTAAATTATCTCAAAAAATAGTTTTTATAAATGTTTGGATTTCATTTAAAACCTTATTATTTCATTTTACCCTTAATTATTCTCTTTTAATTTTAGTTATGGTAACAAAATTTTAAATTTTAAATGGTTATAAGTTTTACTTATATGTTGTAAATTGCACATAAATGGGAAATTTATGAACCTTTAGACTTTATAATAAAATATTTTTAATTTTTAAATATTTTTATTATTTATAAATAGTTTAATAAAATATTAGTTTTATAAAATATCAATAGTGTCAGTTTTGACACAATTCGTTTCATTGAATTTAAATAAAATCCAAATAGATAGATAAATTATAAAAAATCATTTAGTAGAATTATAATATGTCATAGAAATCTAAAAATTTCATGGAGTACCCTTATTAATTATAATTATATTTATTTTAATATTTTTCATACCATTTATTTGATATTTATCTTGATAATATAATTATTGTATCACTGTTGTGTTAGTATTTATGGTAGATATTTAATATCTAAAAATTATAAATAAGTTTCTATGACGTAGATAATTTAATTATATTTTTGGATACTATTTATTATTGATGTTTTATCATGTTTATTCTTATATTAAAATTATTATACTCATAATAAATAAGAGAGTGACATGTTGTCATTTTCTTTTGTTTTAAAAATATTTATACAACTTTTATAGAACAAAGTCTATAAAATGAGTCAATTAAAATACTTTCATGTTAAGGGTATAATTTATTAATCCAATAGGATTTTTTCCAGTGTTATATTAATTCTTTTCCTTATCATATTTTCTCTTACCCTAATTTATCCGATTTACCTTTAATAGTGTTAAATAAAAATTACCGTAGTTACTATTCATATTATCCAAAAAAATAAAAGAAACCCATTAACATAATTTTCACCCACTGATTATAAATATGGAATATATTTTTAAAAATTTAAAACATATAATTTTTAGTAATTAAATTAAAATTAATCCTGTAGACAAAATGAGAAATTGGGTTTTTGTAAAAGTTAAAACATCAAAATATTGACGTGTGTTTATATCCAATTTAAAAGTAAAATTACTTATAAGGAAAAAGATTATATGAAATGATAAAAATATAATATAATTATAATTTTAATCCAATTAAAATGACAATATAATAATATAAATAAATTAGAAGAAAAATCATTTTTGAATTAAAAAAGCTATATTTTTCACTATTCATTAAAATATAAATTTTATCAGAAAAATACCAAAACATTATCCAAAATTAATTTTTATGTCTCACTTACAAATAATAATTTTATCTTTTTGAACTATAACTTATTAATGTTTCAAAAACTATATTTAAAATATGTTCTCCATCAAAAGGGGATAAAACCGCATTTGTTTTGAAAAATACTTCTTTTATCTGAAAAATTGAATTTGTTCTTATCTCATGGAAAGAAAACATTTAAGTTGAATTTTAAACATAACATAAAATATATTACATATATAATTAATTAATAAAATCCATTAATAGTGATTTTATTATTTTATAAACTCAGTTATTTTCATTTAAATAGTATTTAGAAAAACATTTACCTTTCATTTAAAAAGGATTTTATTTCCATTTATAATTAATTGTTCAACGAATAATTAATTATATGAATGTGAAAATAAATTAATACTATTCATTCATGCCATTTTAATATATAGTTAATAAGGTAACATTGAAATAATAATATTTAATTGTTCTCTTAAGGAATATTATGTACGTTATCGAACATACCATCTCTTTTTTAAAAACTCTAGATGTTACATTATCATCCCATTTTGGAAATTGCATCCTATCAATTTTAATTTGGGGTGAGTAACTGAGGTATGAATTTTCAAAATACATTTATTACAATCCAGCTACATAAAAAAAGTAATAAAATTTCCACTTTAAAATAATGAAGGGGAAATACAATGGTCACCTCAGATAACACATAATAAGATTCTATATAGCAAAACCAATATATGAAAGAAAAAATAATGATGAATTTCTATTGGAGAATAAAATATAACATTATTAGGGAGAAGTTAACAATAATAAATAAATATATTTTTTAAGAGTTAAATGGTCTTCGACTTCATAATAAGAAAAGTAAATAGAAAACATTTTTGTTTTAAGATTCTTTTTATAAAGTTGAGGAATTAATTTACTTCCTTGACTAAGAACATAAACAATCAAAATTACTTAATAAGTATAGTTTCATCCTTTAATCAATTTTCACCAAAAACTAATCTTTTTCTTCAAACGATAAGTACTGAAGATGAATCAACTTTTATAGATTCACATAATACACATAAGATTAACTATATATTTCTCCTATCATGAAACATTAATCAAAATCAAAATAGTTAGGATAAGATGGGATAATTTCCCAAAAAGAATAATTATTTATAAGAAAAAAGACTACTTTTAATCTCCAAAAATTCAATAGTAATACCTAAATTTCAAAATAGACCACTCAATAAACAACTATCCTTAAAATTACTCAAAATAATCCAAACTAATATTGAAACCCAAAATTCATAAGGATTTGATTACATAGTCTTCTAGGATAAATTTTAACATTTATATCCAAATAACACAAATCACTATTAATATATCATACTAAAAAGTAATTAACCTAATCAAATATTTTCTAAGATAGGTTAATTATTTCCCTAAATAACAAAAATCTCTATAAGTCTATAAAAAAATCATAGATTCATCAAAAACCAAATTCAACCATTACTCCTCAAACAAAAACCCACTCTATTCTATTTACCTTAATCATATAAAGTTTCCAAAATAGTGAACATGTTTCAAAATAACATTTATCACCTAATTCCCAAATCATTTTTCAATACCAAGGATATCCAAAATTTCACAAAATCAACTTATTATTATTTTATCAACTCGTTTAACTAAAAATATAAAGTCATAATAACTAGAGACTTCACGTAGGCCAATGGTAGGTGATAAATCCTTATCGACCTTTGGTTGTGGGTTCGATTCATGAATCCTTTTTTGATGCAACAGGTTGTCAACCTTCCAATGGTCTGTCCTTTTTTCTAAAACTATATCATTATTATAAAATTTCCAAAATGAGATAAAATTATGAAAAATAACTATAACATATTTTAACATCAAAGTTTATCTGATGACATTCATTTTGCATCCCAAAATGTAATAATATATAATTACCTCATTGGTGAATGTCTCCAAAAATAACATTAGTCCCTTTAAAATTTCATAACATAAAGCCTAAAAAAGGATTGTAAGACATTAGACTTATAGAAAAACTTAAAATTTTAAACCCATGATGATTTCCCTATCTCTTTAGAAAACATGCTAATCTATAATGTTGTTTAAACCATCCTATGATACCAATAATAAGGAAACAACTTTAAATATTAAATAATCTTGATTCAAATCAAGAATTAACATTGATGAACTTTTTATATTTATAGTTTTAGAGAATTATCCCATAACTCATACATAACAAAACCGTAATAAAACAAAATGGACACTTCCAAATTGTATCCATTTTTTTCACCAAAATAAAACCTTTTAAAAACAAAACATGATTTCTTTTCAAGACATATCTTCAATACTTTCATCACGACATCCTCTTTGTCCTTAAAAATTTAAAGACATGTGAAAAACATTTTAAAACTAGGGATGATTACAAAAATCATAGTAAGGGATATTAAATCTAGAAAAAAACTGTTAGTTTATGAATATTTTAAACTCACGAAAACATTTAAAAAATAATAATATATTCACCCATAAAACACAAACATTTTAGATTACCGCCTGAAATCATAAATCTCTTGTAAAACATCATATAAAACATAAATAATAAAGGTAAATTGTATAATCCATATCATACTTACATTATATCTTTCACAACTATATAGGGAGTAACCTTGATGGTCACATTTGGAATACACATAATAGTATATTCCATAAATCTCTATGGAGAAACTGAACCAGTTAATCCATCTTATTACCCAATTCATTGGAAAGATATAACAGTCTCACCCACCCATGGTTTATCACAGAATGACCTGTATACATAAATAAATCCCAAGAACCATAACATAATCACAATACATAAGATAATCATAAATTGAAAATAACATTTCCACTTTAAAATCACATTTCATATTTACAATCCACACACTCATAAATTAAAGAACATTAATTTAAAATAAAAATGTAATGTTTTAAAGTATAAATCAATACATAATAACTACATGAAAGTGAGAAATTCAATACATTGCGTATATGTAAAAAAACATTCAAAGTTATTGAAGTAATCAGTTCTTTTTAAAAACAAAATTATAACATTTAAAAAGAATTTTTTAGAATCAAAGTATCCCATAACATTTTAAAACTTTGAAAGAAACTAAAATTTTATAAAATTCATGTATATATAAATAAATAATTAAAACCATTTTGAAAACATGGACATTAATAAGAAATATTTAGAAGAATAAATCTTTAAAAAATTTAAAATGATATATCAGTTTTAAAGTCTCTTACCTCTTAAGAAAAACATGAATGAAAATCAATAAATAATAAAATTAAGAAAACTTTAAATATCATGAAAATATAGTAATTCATGATATAAATTGTCAAAAGTTTCTTATGTACATCTTAAAGGATAATAAAGTTTCACACTATCAAGATACACCTCAATGAAATGAGATTGAGATGAAGTCCCTTACCTCAAGTTCAATTCATCACATATATTATTTATATTCCTGAATAATAAACTTTGGTTAATTATTTACTTTCTTGAAAACATTTTTACTATTTATTATTTCTCTTATAATACTTATTACATTGTTATAAAAATTACATAATTATTTAATTTCACGTTGTACATTTTGTCGATATTTGGTACTTGAGTCTAAAATGAACTTGGTCTGATGTCAATAGTTCATGTGGTCATAAGGGAATCAGCTCCAGAATAATATTCATGAAATAATAATCACTTTTATAAATTAATTATACATTTTAAAGAAAACCATTAATCATGGTTATGAAAAATGAACAACGTTTTAATAATAGAGATGGTAGGTTATACATATGCATGATAAACATTTTTCATTTTTCATTGATCATTATGGAAAGTAGGTAAGTACTATTGTATATTTACAGAATTATCATAAAATCATTAATATTATATTAATAATTTAAATACAATTATGTATATCATACAATTTATATAGTTAATAAAAAAAATTACATCGCTTTGTGGAGGTGGTAGTTCACATATACACATGAACGACACTATCATTTTTATGTGCAGGGAAAGTAAGAACATAATTAATATATTTTTATCTTATAATGAGTAATATTTCATGAATATCACATATTAAAATTTAATTCCATCATTAGAACTAGTATTTAAAGACAATTATTAATAACAAACTATATTGGTTCGCGAGGCGGTAATCCTCCGTACACAAGAATAAAAACTTCATTTCCCATTTGATGAAATTGGAGATATATTAAGGTGATGATATTAATATAATAACATATCATTATATTGAGGATACTAGAGTTATTATTTCCTAATGGTTGGAGAATATTTGAAGGAAGTGGAAGAAGAAATAAAATAGAAATACTTAAAAAACGCTACGTATTCTTCGGTTGATCACATTTGAAGATCACCTTAACTTTTCTAAGGAGGGTGTTATGCCTAAAATAATGCCTCATGAATTTATAGAGGGATTTTAGGAAGTGTTTTTAACTGATATTGACCAAATAAAATGGTTCTTCAAGTGAGAATAAATGAGAAGAGCGGGTACCTTTTTATAGGATATGGGATGGGCACCCTTGGAAACTCTTAAAATATTAAATTAATATAAATTAATTTTTAAATCCAAATGACTCCAAATTGAGTTTTGTAGAATGTAATATAGTTATATTTTAAAATAATTTTAAAAAATATTTCTTAGACATGTTTTGATTTCATTTTAAACCTTATAATATCTTTTTACCCTTAATTATTCTCTTTTAATTTTGATTATGGTAAAGCCTTTTAAATATTAAAAGAATATAAATTTTTATTATGTGGGATAAATTAACTATAAATGAACACTTTATTAACCTTTAGATATTATCACTTCAAAATTTTAATTTTTATATACATTTATGAATTTAAAATAATTTAATAAAATATTATTTTTAGAAAATAGCAATAGTGTTAATTTTTACACTATTCATTTCATTGAATTTAAATAAAATCCAAAGAGATAAATAACTTCTAACAAAAAATTTTGATAGAATTATAATATTTCATAGTAACCTATAAAATTTGTAGAGTACCCTAATTAATTCAAATTATATTTATTTTAATATTTTTTCATATAATTTATTTTATATTTTTCTTAATAAAATAATTATTATATCAGTGTTGTGTCAGTATTTATGGTAATTATTTAATTTATAAAATTATAAATAAATTTCCATGTTGTATATAATTTCATTATGTTTTTTGATATTATTTATGATCACATTTTTATCATGTTTATTCTTATATTAAAATTATTATACTTATAAGAAATAATAGGGACACATGTTGTCACTTTCTTTGGTTTTAATAATATTTATATCATTTTCATGGAAAAAATTCTATTAAATGAATAAATTGTAATCCTTTTTTGTTTTAGGTCAACTTTTATTCATCCAATGGAATTTTTTAAGGTGTTATAGATTTTTTTCCTTATCATATTTTTTGTTACCCTAATTTATCTGATTTACCTTTAACCACGTTAAATAAAAATTACTCTAGTTACTATTCATAATATCCAAAAAAATTAAAGTAATCTATTTATATAATTTGAAAACATTGATTCTAAATTTGAAATCCATTTTTCAAAATTTAAAACAGAAAATTTTTTGTAGTTAAATTAAAATTTATCCCATTGATAAAAAGAGAAATCATGTTTTTTAAATGTAAAAACCATTAAAATATTGAGATGTGTTTATATCCAATTTCAATGTGAAATTACTTATAATGACCAAAATTATATTAAATGATAAAAAATAATCTAATTATACTTTAAAAACAACTAAAATTATAATCTAATAATATAAATAAATTGGATGGAGAAGAAATTTTGAATTAAAATTTAACATTTTTCACAATTCATTAAAATATGAATTTTACCAGAAAAAATACCATAACATTATCCAAATTATATTTTGATGTCCTGATTATAAATAATAGTTTTATTTTTTCAAATATAACTTATAAATGTGTCAAAAATAGTTTTAAAACAGGTTCTCCATCAAAAAGTGGTAAAATTGCATTTTTTTTGAAAAATACTTCTTTTATCCGAAAAATTAAATTTTTTCTTATATCATGTCTAGAAAACATATAAGATGAATTTTCAAAATAACATTGAATATATTACATATATAGTTTATTAATAAAATCCACCAAGATTGATTTTATTATTTTATAAGTTGAGTTGTCTGCATTTAAATAGTTTTTTTGAAAAACATTTCCTTTTTATTTAAAAAGTGTTTTATTTATTTTTATAATTAATTGTTCACAAAATAATTAATTATATTAATGTGTAAATCAATTAATACTATTACATCCTTCCATTTTAATATATAAGTTGTAAGGTTAAATTTAAATAATAATATTTAGTTGTTCTCTTAAGGCGTTTTATGTACGCTATCAAACACATTGTCTCTTTTTAAAAAACTCAGGATGTTACACAAAATATAATCCATTATAGACTTTTCATAAGTTATATTCATCTTCATAACCAAGGTAATGGAAAAATAAAAAATGGGTGAGTTAAAACTCTTTGTAAGGGAAAACTTATCAACATGTCACCAAAGCTATGATCATAAACATATGAGAAAAATAATTAGGGGATAAATGTATTATTAAAAATAACATGTAAAAATAATAATTGTACATATTTCATGATATAAGGACATGTAATATCGAATGAAAAAACACATACCATGGAAAAATAGTGCACACATGATTTTTAGAGCATAATCATAGGCATACAAAATGGAAATGTATAAATATCTTGAAATATAGAATGAATTATAACTTTTGAAAAAACTTAAGCATATGGAAATTATAAAATTTTGAATAAAAAATTTCCATGATTCATGTTGTGAACAAACAAAATGTCTTTTCTTCCTATTGTGAACAAAAAATGTCTATTCTTCCAACTGTGAACAAACAAAATGTTTATACTTCCTATTGCGAACAAAAACAATTTACACATTTTATATACTTATCTCATGTGATATAAATCCTTAACAAATTCATTGGAGGGTGATATATTACCGCACCCAATAATCATACATACATGTGCGTAAAAATTGAAAACAACCACTCATCCCATCCTAAAGAAACTATGGAAAAAAATAGTTTTCATAACATTTTGTGATGATGTCAAAAAAATTGACTATAATAATGTATAAAATTAATACAGAAAATTCAATAAACATAAAATACTATTTTATTTGAACATTTATAAGTTTATTAATGTAAAAATATTTTTCATGTAAATAAATCCTTTCGATATAAATAGGAAAATGGTAGTGAAACCATAATTTTTTTTTTATATTTTATTAACATTATCATAAAATAATATGTTATATATCAAAATCAAAAGTATATTTTGAAAATGTGAAATGAAAACTTTGGGAAAAAATTTATTTAAAATGAATATTAAATAAATTATCCTTGATAATATATAAAGGTTATCCAAAATAAATGTGGAGTGAAAGATAAAAAAATTTATTTTGAAAGGATGTGAAACCCTTTTTAATATTTAGAAACACCTTTCTTGAAAACCCGTATAATAAAAATAGGTAGTAAAACATACCTTTGAAAAGTGGAAGTGTAAAATAATAAGGTAACACTAGAAAACCCAAATTTATTTTTTAAAATAACAAATAAAAGTTTTTTGGGATTAATGAACCTGAAAATGGGGGAAAACTTTATTTAAATGTGATGAGTTTTTTTTCTTAAAAACCATTGCACTTTTATGGTAAATAAATTCATGAAAAAATCCTATTTTATTTAAATAAATTATTTTATCTAGAGGTAAAATAGGAAATATTTCATAAAATATGAAATTGAATAATATATTAAACTTTGAATAATAATTTTTAAGGAATAATATTTTAATTAATTTGAAGGATATTTATCTTAACTAAATCCATTATGGATATTATAATTCTCGAATCAAGAGAAATTTAGAAAGGGTTTTACATGGTATAAATGTAAATCCCAAAAAAATTTAAAATACAACACAATATAGTTAAATAAAATAATGTGACCATCTTATATGAAATAATTTTGATAAGAACAGTCATAATTTAATGAATAAGAATTGAGTTAACAAAAACCATTACACCATCATTATCATTCGAATTGGAAATCTATGAAAGGTTAAAAATGAGTTGGATTTTAAATTCCAAATATTTAATGAAAAATTATAATAAAATAAATCCTTGTATAATATATACTAGTACTCCGCCCGTGAATTCGCACAACACTATAAAAAAATTCATATTATCAATAATAGAATACTAGTTTTGAAACATAATAAATCATATTAATATTGGAAATGTTTAAAACAAAAAATGAGTGGTACATATAATGGAAAAGAAGGTACAATAAGAAGTCATTTATTGAGATAGAAATCTTAGAGTAAAAAACAACATGTGATAAACAAAAGCTAAAAATTAAGATAGAAATGAACACAAAGTCACCAGAATGCTGCATCAACCAACCCTAGTCCAGGAATATGTTGAGGATTGAAAATTCTCCCGTCATAGGATCTGTCACAGTTGTTCTGTAGTGACATGATCCCAAAACCCATTACCACCATTTGTGTATGAGACCTACAATATTTTAAAATAATAGCTTCAGTGATAAATAATTATGAATAGAAAAGGAAAATTATAACATGTATCATAAATTATATATGAAATGTATTGAAAACGAAAAAACATGATGTAATAATAAATAGTAAAAAATGATGTAATAGGGTGCCTGAATATATTTTTCGATGTTGTTGGGGATCCAAATAATTGAAACATTGTGACCGGTCGTAATTTCGTATATGTTAATAGTAGAAACAAAATTAACTCACAGAACTATATTTCCTAAAACACAGACTGGTTATGGATCTAAAATTGAAATACCCCAAAAATCACATAAGCTTCTCTCTGCGACAGATCACCTGCAATTATGTACACCTAGAATGCATCACAATTTTAAGCCATATAACATGCTGAAACTCTAAAATAATTCAACATACATGTGCCTAAAAATAAGAAATGTCCACTCTAGTGATTTAATGAAAATAGTAGACAATGAAGAAAAATAATTAATACCTGAGTGGACTGAGTTGGTGTGCCCATACAGGTGAAAAAAACAGCAGAACCTAGAATGTAGGAGTATTAGTAATATATTATGAGGGAAAAAAGTAACATAATGAGAAACCTTGTATATTAAATACATAATGAAGAAATATATATAATAGAAATACTGAATGACTGGGAAGATAAGTTATGAAATTGAGCATTGAAAGTTACATATTGAGCAGTATGTACTGTAATAAGATGTTCCAGATCCCCAAACTGGAATCTGTATCAACTATACAGAAATCTAGGGTGCCTAGGAACAACTTCAGGCTTCTCTTCCTCCACCAAAACTGTCATTTCCTGCATCAAAACAACTTTGAATGATTCGAAATTATTTCACATTGTTCATGAATAAATAGATGTAACAGTAAGGCTGACTGAGTGGGAAAACAAATCAAATTGAACCCACTATGAAAAATTTTGATACCCCATTCAAAAAAATAAATCATTTTACAAATTTACATTACTTCCAAAGGTTATGAAATAGTAATGAATTGTTCAGATTGAAATAAATTCAATAATTCTGCATACCTTTTTAACTTATGATTCATTGTAAGGCAGTTCATGTGTACTGAATAATAATATATTTACCTCTGGAACCCTTCTAAGTGCCAAAATTAGGATCCTTATAAATAGGAAATGGTTTTTTGTTTCGTGCCCAAACCTTATTCTATTTTACACCCAATCCTGGTAAGGTACTACAAACTGGGAGAAAATTCCATTAGAGTAATTAGGTTACCCAAAAAGCATTCCAACAAAATTGAATGACAACTCACTGTAAATAAAAATAAGAGTTAGTATGTACTAATAGAAAATAGTTTTACCGAGTGCTTTAAACTAATGTAGTGGACATGTTTTATAGGACACTTGTGTGACATTAATAGTAGGTTAATATTATGTGTGTTATGTGGTTAGACCATGTAATATTAATTAAGCACATATCATAATGTCATAATACAAACTATTTCATCTTCAAGTCATATTTAACAATTTTCACCATCTGTTATAAAATGTGGTGCTCTATTTTTATACATCATGAATGATTCATTCATTTTTTTCATTTTAGAACATGACCTTGTGGACCAAGCACGTGAAAGAGGTTTGATACCACTAAGGGGGTTGAAATGATCAAAAGACACTAATTTATCTTATAGGAAACCATAAGAATCCCAAAATCCTAATATTACCATACATGAAACCCAAAACCATGATGTATATTAAATATAGAACCAATATGTATACCTTTTAGTGGAATTCACTTCTATAGCATTCTTCATTCAGATTTTTTGATGAATATCCCTCCAAATATTTCCATAGAACCTCCCTCTACAGAGTGTATCTTCTGGCCAATAGAAATAACTCAATTCTTGAGGAATATTTTCCAACATTTCAAACTAATGTGTGAAAAAAGTTACAAATTATGTTAGTACATATGTAATATATGATTATTTAAGGATCTATATAGTAAATTTTAAAACAAAACAACCATAGAATTTCTGTTAAAAATTTACAACCTATTTAATAAAGAAGTGTGCAATGTGCTTGCAATCCAGACAAATAAGGAATGTTTTGGGGGTAATTGGATGGAATGTCTCCATGTAAACCTATTATAATATCAGTCATCTGCTGGATGATATTTGGATCTTCACTATAGCTGTCATATTATCGACCCCATATTGGGTGTCTGCAAACCTCTGTTAAAGATGGGGTGAAGAGGAATCTAATTAGAAAAATCACCAATTAGAAATAGATTTATCCCGGTTTCAAAAAATTTTATGGACAATTTGATTTGGATAATTACACCTATACATGAATCAAATGTGTACCGAATGGCGGTGGCTCTGACTACAAGAGCAGTTGCAACTGTAATCTGATTCAAAATTTCCTGATGCCTGCATGGAAAGAGGCAGGAACACATTATTGCTAGTTGAACACATATTGAACCTCGATTTCCCTATAGTAAAACCACACTACAAGAGAATTCAGTTTATAAGTGAGAATATATATATTACATTATTGCTGGTTGAACACATATAGTACCTCTTCTTAATCATGTAACATATCCTACTCCTCTAATGAATCCACCTACTGAAATAAAACCCTATAAAATATAGGGAGAACCCTAACTACAATGATTCCTTTCTAATAGTGGTTCATCTTCACTACTACGATAGTGACATTAAATTCTTACTTTGGTTGGGAAATTTGGAACCATATATTATCTACAAATATATGCTTTTCATTTCCAACATCCCTACTATATTAATCTCTATATATATATTATGTAAATATATGAAATACAATTCAATATATGTACATATACATTAAAAAATATCTGCACAAAGATATTAATATATACACTTTCTGGGCAATCAATCTCTGTACACAGATATGGTGATGAATCCCCCTAACATGAAGACATCATTTATGCATTTTTCCATGAAAATATATAATATTTTAAATTTCAGTTGCTTCGTGTACTTGATATAAAATGAACTCTGATAGCCTATAATTATTTAAATTCTTTGAAATCAGTCCATATAACAGTGCGAACCCAAAGTACAGTACTCAAGAACCTACAAACAAAAAAAGCATCAAAGGTGGATAAGAATGAAATGAAATGAAATTAAGTATTGAAACGACTACTCACCCATGCTATCAAGAATGGGATTCATGTCAACAGATAAAGCCTATAATTTCATTTATATAATATATTAGAAACTAATAGATGAAACATCACCATTGAAAGGGTGAAGTTGAATAAAAGGAGTCAGAAGTTGGTGAATGCATATTTAAATAAGTCAACATACCCTGAATATTATAATTGCATCTGTTCTTCTACAGTGTGTAAAAGTAGTTGAAAAATCCTTGATATCCCACTCTCTCCAATCACCAATCATTCTTCATTATCCCACTTTCCATCAGGATCCATCTGGGACATGCAAAAGAACTGGTGTTTATTAGTATGGTGTTTTCCAAGTCATTCAGGCTCTGTTTGACAACCCTGCTAAAAATTGTGTATAAAACTTATCAGTAAGTGATAACCACTATAAGAAGTTTTAGTAAGTGTTGTCAAATCAAACCTCAAACAATATTAGCATGAACATAATAAACAGAACCACTTTACTATCATGACCACATAAAAATAGATAGTATAGTAAAGACACAAACAATCTTCAAATTGAAACAAATACAGGCTTATAAATCCAAGAGATGAGTGCCCAGACTCTGAGAGAACCATCAATATCAAAAAAACACTGAAAACTCAAAAACTGGGTACTGGGGGAGGTATATGGATTTTAATCAATTTCCCATCGATCACTTTTTATACAACATAATAACCGACCCTGAAATTGAATCTGAATTAAGATAAACAAAACAAAAAACTACTCATACAAATCAAGAGTAATTTTAAAAACATGATACATCTGTTTTAACAGCTGAAAATAGGTTTCATGGATTTTGAGATGACACTACCAGCAAGTTAAATATACCCCAAAAACAGCATTGATACATTAACTTCATTTGGAAAATGACATCGTATTACATACAACATACAACAATGTTAGTTTAGCAACAATCATTATCCTCACTTCACAGTAATCATTTTTATGCAATGTATCAAATAGCCCCTGAACTGAATCTGAACAAAAAAAAACCGAAAACAAAACTACCACCCATATAGAGAAGGATTGATTTTAAGAAATTGACACATCATCCCTAGAATGCGTTTGACTTAGCAGCCGAAAAGAGGTCAATAATAGGGTTTCGATGAACAGAAAGAGAAGATAATATAATTTTTATTAACATATAATTTTTTTATAGAATATTTACAACATGAAACCTTTCATGCTAAGAAAATATTTTAGAAATTGAATATTTGTGAACAGGAAGAAACAACCAAAATAACTCATACAAAGCATGGATGTATTTTTGTTGAGTAACATCAATACAAGACAATAATCAATCACCTATAAACAAAAAAAGCATCAAAGGTAGATAAGAATGAAACAAATGAAATTAAGTATTGAGACGACTACTCAACCAAGCTATCAAGAATGGGCGTCATGCCAACAAATGAAGCCTATAATTTCATTTATATAAAATATTAGAAATAAATAGAGGAAACAACTCCATTGAAGGGGTGAAGTTGAATAAAAGGAGGCAGAAGTTGGTGAATGCAAATTAAAAGAAATAAACTTACCCTGAGTATTATAATTGCAACTGGGCTTCCACAGTGTGTAACAGAAGTTGAAAAATCCTTTATATCCATCAAAAATATATCAACCAACAGTGATGAGTGATGATGAAGGAATAAAAAACTAAAATAAATTATTAAAATAACATGGAAACATCACAGATAATTCCTATAGAATTAAAAAGTTACAATTTAGAAAGATAAACATAGCACTGAGACCTCTAAAGGCTGTGCCAATGGAATAACATCAACTTTTACGCCTGATAAAAATACAACAATCAAAACTACATGTCTATTATCATTGTGATCATTCACTTATGGAAGTACCTACATTATTTTTTAAATGGATATTAAAGTCATCTACTTCATGTTCTTTTCAAAATCTTAAAGAGAAGGGGTGATATTAGCTAAGGGAGAACCTCTTTAAATTCGCAAGTCAGGGCATCCCGTCCAATGATTCCAGTAGACGAACAGTTATTGATAGGGGTTATGGAGACCAGATTTTGTGTTATTTGAAATCAAACTAAAACCCAATCACATTCCATCGAATATGAGCATGTGCACATACAACAATCAGAATTTTTAATAAGAAAAATTGACTTCGGAATTCATATGAGTAGATGAACAGGTCCCAATTACAAGTTAGGGCATACAATGCATGCGATGGAAAAATGAGGTCGAATCGGCATAGAGAGAACCTTACCTAAAGCCTCTTTTACAGCATCCTAAGCCAACAAAATTCAGCAAGGAACACAGAATACATCATATATGAGTGAAATCAACATTCTAGGGTTTGAATTGGAAAATGGGGGAGGTCGGTGGTGCGAAGAGGTGGGGGGGGGGGGGGTCGAGGATAGACAGAGTCAGGGAGGAGGAGGGAAATCAAGGCTGAGGAAGATCGAAGGTGGAGGTGGAGGCAGAGGCATGGTTGGAGAGGCGAGTCAGGGAAGAATGAGAGGATATTCGAGAACCCTAATAGGAACAATGGAAAATCCGTAGAGGGAGGAGAACCAAGAATCTCACTGCGGGAACCCTAATATGAAGGGAATATTGTTGGTAGCATGGGTGGAGGATCCGGAGGCAGATCATGTGGAGGAGGAGCACACAGAGGCGGCGGTGGGACTGGAGAGGATAGTCGGGAATGGGAGCGGGATAGGGGAGTCGGGGAGCGGGAAACCTAGCAGAAGCGGAACAAAATCCCGATCGGGGCCGCATTTTTTTGTGGATTTGGAGGTAGAATTAGAGGTTCTGGGGTGACGTGGAACCATTAGAAGGTGACACGTAAGCTGGAAAGAAGCCAAGTTTAGTATAGATAGTAGATACCATAAAAATAAAAAAGTTGGGAATATGAATCATATCTTAATGAAACAAAATTAAGAACCAAGAACCCACGCCTCAGGTCATGATTCATTCTAAGTTGGAACCCAATATTTTGAATAATAAAATTAAGTTAATTTAAAAATTTATCAATATACTTTTAAATATTTATACAATTTTCTATTCAATATTAATTACCACATGTTATTTATTTATTGAATAGTTTTTAGTTATGGAGGTTACTTGTTGTGGTTCATTCGATTTCTATGAGACTTTTCATATTTACCAGAGTAAAAAGTGTTGTAAAATAGATTATTAATCTACAAAATTGTATATTTTTATGTATTTTATTATCCCATTATCAAAAAAATTATACAATTTTATAAAGTTTCCCAAAATGAACTCAAATTATGAAAAGTGATTTGATATTTTTATTTTAGGCTATTAAGTTTACAATGATTGTTTATTGTTAAAGTCACTTATTAAATATAAAAAATTATCTTTATAGAAAATTAATAGTTTCATTTGTATACTTTTTATACATTAGATACATTTTTAAAATCATGCATTATTTGAGGTGAGGAAAAATAGAACACGTTTTTATGGAGGTAGTAGTCCGCATGTACACATAATGTCATATTTATATTTCAAATGGTTTATAGGTGGGTATAAAAGGGATATAAATTTAGAATAAAATAATCTAATCATATTATAAATATTTATGTTACCATAATTTAATGTAAAATAAGGATCAAAAGGGGTGAAGAAGAAGATAAATAAGAGATCTTCGTTGAGAACATTACCTCCCCCATAAAATATTCTCTCTTAGGTAACACCTTAATGCTCCTTAGCTTTGTCTTCTAAAAAGTAAAGGCTTATAAGAAGTGATGAGAGATTTTAAGAGAGAATGAAAAAGATTTTTTAGATATAATTCTTTATAATTGGTGGATAAATATGGTGGAAATGATCTCCTTTTACAAGTGAAGAACTGAATTGTTTTGTAAATACTCATTGATGTTTTAATGATGGAATGACACTATTCAAGGTTAAAAGGATCCAATGTGGGAAATAGATAAGTTTTTAACAAGATAAGGTCAATAAATTATCTATAATTCATTTCAAAACATGTTTTAAACATCTTTAAAGTCTTTTACCACCAGTTTGTTTTACATTTTACCATTTTGGTTTTCTGTTTTGGTAACTAATATTTATCCAAGTAATTTTTGTTTTATTTAAAATATATGGGAACACATATTTTTTTTTAAATTTATGAACCTAAATTTGATCTCCATGTAATCTAATTTAATTTCCAAATAAGATCAAGTTCACTTTTAAATTAAAACATTTACTATAAGGGAATTTTTTTTAGAAAAATGTTGTTTTCACCGTTAAGTGTTCCAAATATTATGAAAACTTTTGAGTGATAGTATATTTTTATATATATTAAAAAACCATGTCAAATTCAATATATAAAATATATAAATTTAATTTATTATATAAAAATTACACAATATTAATAAAACTATTCATTAAAAATAACCCTTTCCCCATTATCACAGTCATTAGCTTTAATATTATAAATCCTATTTTTATACCTAAAAAAGAAATTAAAATAATTAAATAGTATCAAAATGTGGATCTAAAATATTTAATCTATTATTTTAGATTTAATTTATCAAGTTTTTGGAAAATAATTTTAAATAAGGGTGAATAAAAAAAATTAGAGTAAATTTTTAGTTAAGTTTCCAAAGCATTAAAATTTAGTTTTTATAAATTCAATATTGTATTTTTAAAAGATTCATTTTATTAATTATATATATATTATTTTTTTTTAATTTTTAGTTCATTATTATATTAATAAATTTTATGGTATTAGAAAACTCAATAATTTTTTCACTATACACCTAAAAATCAATTATTTAAGAAAAATATAAAAAAATCACCCTAAGACAATTTTGACATTATGAATTATAAAATTCAGTTAATTTTAAAAAATTAAAACACTAAATATTATAAATTTATATTTTAAATTCAAATACCATATATAACGAAAAACTTGTTTTATAGAAAATTTTAATTGTTTTTAATCCTGTATTTTTTGAATTTATAATTGTTTATAATATTTTTAATTACATGAGGTTTTATTATTAATAAATTTTCTTAATAATATTCATATAATATACATTAGTTTATTTTAGTTTATTTTTGTGTGTGAAACAATCTATACATAAAATTCTTACTTAGAGGAATACATATTACAAAATCTTAGGGTGTTATATTATACCCCTTAAATAAATTACAATTTTAATTATTAATAACTAATGAATTAAGCTAATGGATAAATAATATAATCAAGATATATTTTATTACTATGATATCAGCCACATAGTCATAGATACTATTATACCCATAATTTCCCACTTAATGGGAATGTATTGAGATTTTTCACTTTATCTCAAATATGTATACCAAGTATGATTCCTTAGTTGGTTATAGTAACTTTATGGGAAATACCTTTCACAATTTCATTTTCAGGATTTATTTTCCAACCAAATAATATAATAAAAATAGTTATGGTAATATCCAATAAAATTAGATTAAATGATAATATGAATCTGAATACTTAGTCTAAATATGTCTTCTCCAATGAAACCTTCATTTCAATCTATAATAATTTTGTTTCTACTCAGATATTATTAGGTCAAACTCTAAATATTTATGTTTATCCTAGATATCCCATGGTCATATTCATTTTAGTTTCCCCATCCTACTGTAAATATGTGATCAAATCCTTCATAATGTTTCATGAATAAAAAGTGAATTTCAAAAGTATATCCCGTGAGAGTGTCTATCCATATGTAAACACTACAACAAAATCTCTGTTTAGTGGCGGTTTTTTTGCGTTTAGCGGCGGTTTAAACCGCCGCTACACTGTTTGGTGGTAGTTTACAGAAACCGCCGCCTAATAGGGCGTCGGCAATCTTTTAGCGGCGGTTTCAGGAAAGCATCGTCGGTGCCTCATTCCCCGGCGGTTTACCTGAATTTAGCGGCGGTTTTTCTGCTGCTGGAAATGTCTTTATTCGCGGCGGTTATAACTGCCGTGAATAAACTCAATTTCGAGCAGTAGTAAAACGGCCGCTAAATTCAGGTAAACTGCCGCCGAATGAGGCAGCCACAATGCTCCTATTTAGCGGCGGTTATAACCGCCACTAAACATATATTTTAATTTACGTTTAGCAGCGGTTTAAACCGCCACCAGTATACATTTCACGGCGGTTAAAACCGCCGCTAAAAGCTGACCAGAATAAAAACAATAATTCTGGGATTTTGCTGCACCACTACCCTGAAAAACAAATAAAACCAGAAAAAACAATCAAAGGTTCCAATACATTCCTCATACTCATGTATACAATATCCTATATAGTAAATACTAGGAAGATAAAACTCCCTTGATACAACATTGTAACATCCCAAACTGAATTCCACTAAATCTTATAACTTCACTTTCTTAGGATAGATCATCCATAGTGATTCCACTCTACTTATAAAAATTTATAATTGATGAATTACTAGTTATATTAGTACCAACCCATTTATATAATGATTTTTTTTGGTTTTGTGGCCTAGAAACCATCCTTAATACTTATAATAAATTTGAACTGATGAAATAGCTGAAATAACACATTAGAAATATATTTTTATAAAAAATCCTATTGTGGGAATAGTTTTAGAGTTACATTGGGATATAGATTTTATAGGAATATGGATATTTCCAGTGAGTCTTAGTTTACATCTTTTTATGTTGCAACATAGGTTAGGCGGGAGATTCTAGTGACCTTTTAGGAACAAACCTAGAATTAGAGTTGATTCCTCGTGTTATGTGAGGGGTTAACCTAGTTTTTCTAGCATCCTGGGAGATATTAAGCATCATTGGATGCATCTTTTTAGTTTTTGGTCATAGAATGTGTTTTTTATGTATTTTGGGATTGAGTAGGACTCTAGTTGTGGAATGATTCCCCAAGTTGGTAGGCGATCATGAGATAAGTAAAACTTCTAGGTGTTATGAGCATCTTTAATGCTTGAGATTAGTGGGACTGACATGCCAATATAATTTTATTTAGTTTAGTTAGTTGTGTAAGTTTAATTTCAAAGGTGTATGACTCAAGAACTCATCATCCATGTTAAATGGTTATGTAGGATAATGTGACCCTTGGGTTTGATTTTTTGAGTAGGCTAGAAAATACCAAGAATGCACAGTGTCATTGGTCCTATGAATTATATGAAATGGGTGTTCCCATTTCATTGATGTATCATAAATTTAGTATTCATTATAATATAAATTTCCTATTTAACTAAGGTTTGATGGAGAGAGTTGTGTGGTGTTTTGTGAAAAAATTTCTAGTCTCTGAGAGTTTGAGGGATGAAATCACAGGCAACACCTTTAGGGGTATTATCACATAACTACTTGGTTTAGGGTTGTGGGATCTAAAAAGGTTGTGTTAACCGATCACTCCCTGAGTGAGGTTACCTAGGCATTAACTACATTGTGGTGAGTGATGTAGACCAGAGTTTTTAGTAGAAAAGCTAAGTTATCCTTGTTTTATAGATGACTATGTAAGAGGATCGAGTTTTATAACATCATCAATCTGGGTTAAAGTTGAAGATGTAGTTATTGATGTTGATTGAATGTGTGCGCATGGAATGAGGATTGCATAATACATGTGATTATGAATAGACCATTTCTATTTATCATTAAGTGGATGATGTAATTCTATGTGGTAGGAAGTGAACCACAGGTTGTTCAAGGATGGAATATTAGTTCCAGATGAGGCTTCAGCGTATGCCAAGGATGGATTGTCGTGATGGAACATGGTATAATTATGTTGACTCACATCCAGAAACCATGTTTAGTGGTGGAAAGAGTGTTTTTCATTGGGAATTAGATTCCTATTTTTATTAAAATGATGAATCTTAAAATCCTATGGTGGGGAGAATCACACAGGTCATGGAAAATGTAACCTTTGGGAGAGTGGTTGTAGAAAGAATAGTCATGAATGGTAAAGAAGAAAGTTCTGGAATTCCAGCAATTAAAGTTTCATGACCGGATAGCTTGTAATGAATCAAAAAATGGAATTAAGAATCATAATATAAATAATTCAGGGATATAATGGTAGGTAATAATTACCAGACAGACCATGATTAAGTGGAAATTGTGTTGGGAATGCAGTTCAATTCATGCAGTAACAGTTCAGTGATCAAAACAGTTATGGTTGAAATGTTCCATTGTAACCATCATAATATTGAAGTATTTGGTAGTAGTTCTTTTCTTAAAATTCATGTTTTTATAAGAAATATCAATTGTGCATCAAGTCGACATCCATCTTCGAGATTATATTTTAATTTATAAAGTATTCTTGACTGTATTCATGGACTTATGCTAATTTATCGCCCCTCAGTCACACCTATATCTTAGTGAACCACCCTTGATTTAGAACATTCTCATGACGTTTTATAAGAGCTAGAGAATGTTTAGTTACTTTTGACTCTTAAATCAGACATTTTCAATAATGGGCCTCACCAAAGTGTCCACAACACTATCCCCTTTATCACTAAGAAATGACCCAATTTGTTCAACACATCAACAATGGGTTTAACTCATAGTCCTCCAAAATCTCGATTACCAATTCAAACACAGACCTAAATGGAATGATGTATACCACACTCGAGAAATGAAGAAATAAAAAAAAACATCAGAAATCAATAAAATGCATAAAAAGAAACGTGGGAAATCAAGGAAATTTTAGGACATGAAAATGTGTGGTGGATACTATGTGCCACAAATGTTACATATACAAACCAACTATTTTCATTTTTGTTCAACACATCAACAATACAACTACTCAGGGTCCGATGATGCATCATCACCCTCTCCACCTTCATTTCCACTTTGTGTTGTCACTTGTAAGAACATTATATTGAAAATTAAATATGGTTACGTATTTATATTAAAACTTAAAACAAATGAAAGTTAGAAAAATAAATGATTCTGATTTTCTGTGATTTACCTGCATAACACCAATCGATGCACTCCCACCGGGGGCATATCTGCTCATCTGCTGACGTAGTTCAGTCAACTCTTTATGCAATGCAGATATCTGATCACTCTACTGGGGAACTGTGTTTCGTAAAGAAACAATCTATTTCTTAGCATCTCAGGGCTGACTAAAGTCAGGAGTAGATGCAGCAACTATCCACGGTGGCCTACTAAAAACCTCAGATGGCACAGGTCCCAAACCCATCCTGCGCACTCTCCCAGGATGCTCCTTCCCAAGGACTTTAGCAACCGCGTCATCCTAGGAGATAGAGTTGGAATGCGTAGGATTGACATCCCATAGTTCTTTAGTTTTGACATATAAATCAAATATCTATATATATTAACACAGAAAAAATTGATAAGAAGTTATTATGATAAAAAATTGACTTCATACCCTAACTTCTTTAGCAGGATCATTAACAAAACATCCATCTGATTTCTTGTGAAAATCCAACCACAGTTCAGTTCTGGATGCTTCATGGCCTAAACTCTATGACTGCATTAATCAAAGATAAATCAACAATTCAATATATTAAACAGATAATATTGTCTTATAAATATTTAAACTAATTAAAATATTACCAATGAACTTCGATTTCTAGAAAAACGT
This sequence comes from Viscum album, assembly GCA_963277665.1. NCBI lineage: Eukaryota > Viridiplantae > Streptophyta > Magnoliopsida > Santalales > Viscaceae > Viscum > Viscum album. Next base: position 69,477,811 of record OY728143.1, read on the forward strand.
TTTGAGCCCGCAGTGTGCGGGATGACTTGCTTCAGTTGGTTTGATGCATTCTATCTTGATAGATCCTGAAATAAATAAAATGAAATTTAATACTGATATATTGAATGTCATGTCCTTTTTATATAAATTTATAAATGTAAAATGAGGATAATATAATAATATATATTTCAATACCATCCGCTTCTGATCCCGATGCCAGTCAACAAACACTTTCCACTGCTCTTTTGTTACCCCACTGGGTAGTTTGTCATACATTTGCAGCGTGGTCAACGAATCATCATTGACATCACACCATAATCTCCATTTAAAATCTTTCCACTTATTACCTAGATTTTTCAACATCCACTTTCATGCTATCACATTAGTAACGGTAAAGTGGAAGAACATCTGTATACAGAAATTAATATTGAACATATTAGTAACATGACATTAAATTAAACCATAATGTAATAAATTTACCTTGATTTGATAATCAAACAGTTCAATTTTCTAGCTTGGAGGCATATGTATCCAATTGTCATATGAAATGGGAAGGGAAATGGGCTCCGCTTCCAGCTGGCCTAAAATCTGTCCAAGAAACCCCGTGGCATCATCCGTAGGGACCCCATAAGAATCAAATGGCACAAAAATCTTCTCGCCATTCAGATTCCAAACATCTGAACTTTTTATTTTTTTTCTCCATGGTTTCATTTTTTTCATCTTCAATGAGAAAACAATTAGTATAAACAAAATCCATTAAATTTATTTAATTAAAATTTGTACCTATGATAGTGACACTCCAGTATGTCCAGGATGAACTGGAAGGGGCGCGTCGCTGCCCCACTGCTGAGGATTCTGAAGGGGGAGTCGATGACTCAGCCTCTACTGGGACATCCACAGATGGTGTGAGAGATGGTGCAGGGGGAGATGGTGCATGAGTGTCGGAAGCTGGTGCATCAGATGTCGTGGAGAGGGAGCCAGATGGATAGTCATCTATCACAGAACTGGATGAAATAATGTAATTCTTCTTCCTTGGCATTCCTATCTTTTAATAAAATAAAATAAAGTTCAGAATATATATTTCAAAAAAATTATGCAGAAAAAAAATTAAAAATGATAACAGATGGAGTACTAACAGACAAAATATATATAACAATGATAATGAATGACTACAGAAATGAAACAAGTGGTTGCTGAATAAATAAATAATTATACATACAATCATTTTCCCCTTCAATCATGTCGGTTTCCTGCTCCATTTCTTCATCCACTTCATTCAACCTTTCTAGACTAATATTTTCAATATCATGATGGAAAAATAATTCTGCTTCCTGTTGCTGATTAAATTCAAATTTAGAGGTCAAATTTTCCACTTCATCACCCATATCATACAAATTTCTTTGTATTACGTGAGAAACTACACTCCACCCTTCATCGACAACATCATTCACATAATATACCATTTTTTCTTGCAATGCTAAGATATATGGATCATGCCATTCATGATCACCAACATCCATCAAGTGAGAGAAGTTCACAGAAGTAAATTGCAAGTAATCTCTTTTAACGCCTCTAATAATAGCGACCCATTTGCATTTTAATAAAACAACCGAAAAATGTCTTGTGATAGTTTAATTCAATAATATCATGCAGCTTTCCATAGTATTCCACTTCAGCAGGTGTAAATATACCACTATTCTGTGTTCTCAAACCCACTTCTAGATCGACTGTACGAAATCTAAAGCCATTCACATTATAAGCGTCAAACTTTCTAACTTCTTTTAGAGGACCTCTAGTAAGAAACTTCAAATCTTATGATACCGCTGCTCGAGTATCAGTATTCGTGATTTGAAAAAAGAAATATAATTTATAAGATTTAAAAAATGTATGTGTCAAACTAATATTCGTATTTATTGAAATATTTATGAACTTACACATCGTGCAAACCATTCTACAAGCTCTTTATTAATAGATTTCGTTATATCTTTCTCATTTCATGTTTGACCTGTCATTCATCTCTTTATTTGTATCCTCAACTCTTCAATAAATGGATCTGCAATTTCACTATTTAGCACCACATATCTATGTGCCTGTAATAATTCCAATTCAGTCAGTGTCACATATGAGGTCCTCCCAACTGATCGTCCAATAGAAGGAAATATTTTGGATTTCTGATGTATTTGAGATTGAGTCGATGTGTCATCAACACATCCAACTCGATTAAATCTTGTCTCAATATCGTCCATGTATCCAGAACAAAAGGTAAGACACTCTTCAGCCACATAGCCTTCAACAATTGAGCCTTTTGGTTTAGCTTTATTTCTCACGTATGATTTCAAATGCCCAAGACATATGTGAAATAAAATAAACATATTTATGAATTTAATTAAGTACCAATTTTTTTTTACTTAACTGGAAAACATATAAATAAAGTACCTCTCAATTGGATACATCCATCGATAATTAACAGGGCCTCCTAATTTAGCTTCCTCAACCAAATGCACAGTTAAATGCATCATTATAGTAAAAAAGGACGGAGGAAAGATCATCTCCATTGCGCAAAGGGTCATTACAAACCTCTCCTGGAGGTTGCCAAACTGAAATGGATGTAGAGATTTCTCACATAGTTTTTTGAAAAATGTGCAGAACTGGAGTACAAAAGTAGTAATTTTTTCAGGTAATAATGTACACAATGACAATGGTAGTAACTGTTTTAAAAAAATATGTGAATCGTGGCTTTTCAATCCATGTAACTTACGATTATTCAAGTCAACACACCTCGAGATGTTAGTTGAATACCCATTAGATACCTTAAAATTATTTAACATTCAAAAGAATGTATCTTTATCCCTATTTTTCATTGCAAAAATTATTAGAGGATACTTTCCATTCTCATCTGGCCAGAGATTGCGTTTTATGTTCATTGCTTGTAAGTATTTGCGAGCATTGAGATGATCCTTCGACTTTCCATGGTCATTAAGCAATGTAAAAATCAAATTGTCATATACATTCTTCTCAATATGCATCACATCAAGATTATTCCACAAAAAATTAAATTCCCAATACGGAAGTTTGAAGAATATACTTTTTTTCTTCCATTGTTGCGCTCTGGTTTCGCTTGACGATACACTTCGGACCCGTTTTCCACTATCATTAAAATGATGAACCTTCCCAAATTCTGTTTCAAAATTTTCAAGATGTGCCAATATTTATAAACCATTTAACAACTTTGGAGGTGGTCTACGATCAATGGAACCATTAAATTTTGATCTGTTCAGCCGAAATCTATGAGATGCATCGAGAAATATTCGATGACACAAGAAGCACCATTTTCTACTGTGAGGTAGCCGTTTGGGCTCAAAATCATAGTTACAAACGGGACAAGCCAACCCCATGTATGTGTTCCAAGCAGATAAATTCTCAAGCCCAGGGAAGTAACTAATGGTCCACATTAAAGCAGCATGCATTTTGAACATTGTTTTTGAAGAAGCATCAAATGTCTCAACACCGTTGCTCCATAACTCCTGCAATTCTTCAATCAAAGGCTGCAAGTATACATCAATATCATTTCTAGAAATTTGTTTTCCAGGAATAATCATCGAAAGGATAAAAGATGTTTGTTGCATACACATCCATGGAGGCATATTATAAGGGATCAAAACAACTAGCCAAATGCTATAATTGGTACTCAAAGTCCCAAATCCGTTGAATCCATCGGCAGCCAATCCCAATCGAACATTCCTAGAATCAGCTGAGAAATCGAGATGTAATGAATCAAATGTCTTCCATGATTGGGAATATTGTGGATGTCTCATTAACCCATCATTGTTATTATCTACAGAATGCCACTTCATGTGTTCGGCGGTTTTCGATGACATGAATAATCTTTGCAATCGAGGCTTCAAAAGAAAGTAACACAAAACCTTTGCAGGTGTGCTCCTTTTCTTCTTCTCCATGAAATTATGTTCATTCAGACTTAAAACATCACCCTTTGCTTGCCATCTAGAAGAAGAACATTTCTTGCAATTCTGTCTACTTGAATCCGCTCCCCAATAAAGCATACAATCATTGGGACACACATGTATTTTTGTATAATTCATACCAAGCTTGTTAACAACTTTTTTCATATCATAAAAAAATTCTGATATTTTTGCTTCAGGAAATGCATCACGAATCAATTCGAATATCATGGACATTGCCTTATTTGTAATTACACATAGACATTTGATATGGTACAACTTCAGAAAAAATGAAAGCTTTGAATATTTCAAACACCCACTATACAACTCTTTATTTCCATCATCAACTAAATCATGAAACGCATTTTACTCAGTTAAGTTTTCTCTTACCTTTGGCTCCACAGAATCAAGAGGAGGATCCAATGATATGTGACAATCTTGATCTGCCTGTGTTACAGTCTCAAAAACATCACTTGTCACGTTGCAATTTGTAGCACCCTCTTCTGGTTGTTCTGATATGTTTTGATGCTGATAGTGGTGTCTTGTAGTGCTGAATGCATTATTTATTAGGTTTTACATTTCATTTTCCATTGTCGACGAACATGGGACCTCATTATGTGGAATAACATTAGTGCTCAATCTTTCTGTGATGTTCAATTCTCCATGCCAAATCCAACAGAAATATTGAGCAGGGAATTGCTTCAGTATTAAATGTTCATAAACCTCATCTCTCTTCAACTATGTTCTAAATTTACATTTAGGACATGGATATTTTATTCTCCCTTCAACGGATCGATTAGAAATTGAAAAATCTAAAAACTCATTCAAACCCTTAACATACTGAGGTGTGTTCCTCAGTAATGTGATCCAGATTTTATCCATGTATATCACAATGTGCCTACACAAAAAACAAGGAATCAAACATGAGACATATTCTATAACCCCATCATCAAAAACAAATAATGATGAACAAAATTTCCATAATAGAGAAAAATTCAATGATATAACAAGAAATGGGTCTCAAAATTCTTCAAAGTACCTAAACTGGAAGCACAAAATGGATGAACTATTTCTATAAGAATGGGCCTTTTCATCATGTTATGGTTCATCATGCCTCTACTCCTTCTCTTCATTCCCAATATTAATTTGTTGCATACCTTAGAAAACTAAGGAATGAACAACCATCGATTTCCAAGAATATTAACTTCCATTCACATGTCCCTAGTGACAACCTCCAAAATGGATGTTATGCCCAAAGAAAGTAGAGATGTACCAAGGTCTGGGTGAAGACCATCACCAAAGAAATTATATTTCTCATAATTGATGACCCCTATCTTTGGAGAATATATAAAAAACCTTGAAAGGTTATTGACATACTCCCATACTGATCTGTCACCAATAAAAAGTCTCATGAGCTCAGTCTATTTCTCTACATTCATTCCCTTAGGAAATAACTATTAAAAAAATCAATCTTGATGAGATTCCAATTCATACATTCATGAAGTTAAGAAGGTACCACTGACTCCCACAATACTCTACTGAAACTATAATCCAGTTCTAAAAAATTATCACACACAAAGTATCAGGTTCCCTAAGATAATTAAGGATCACCTCAATTTGTTCCAACTACCTAACTACTTCCACTGACCCTTGAAAAACACTTAATGAAGGAAGATAGTGATTCATGAATCCTATGATGGTGTCCGAGATTGAAAATGATTTAACATCAACAAATCAACACATATTCTAGGTCGGAATAAGAACTAAATTATCCTTTTTGAAAATTACAGGTGACAACAATAACATCTTTATTTAGCATGACATTTCACTGAGGGGGCTACTGGGGGATATTGTTGGGAAGGGGGGAGGGGAGGGGAGGGGTAGGGGCTGGGAATGTTGGAGGGTAGGGGAGGGGAGGGGTGGGCATGATGGAGGGGGAGGGGAGGAGAGGGGAGAGGAGGGGCAGGGGTAGGGGGCTGCTGGGGGAAGATGTTAGGCAGGGGGAAGGGGAGGGGAGGGTAGGGGCAGGTTGGAGGGGAGGGGAGGGGAGAGTGAGGGCAGGGGTGAGGGGGCTGCTGGGAGAAAATGTTGCGTAGGGGGGAGGGGAGGGGAGGGGAAGGGGCTGGGAAAAATGGATGGTAGGGGAGGGGAGGGGAGAGGAGGGGCAGGGGGAGGGGGCTGTTGGGGGAAAATGTTGGTCAGGGGGGAGGGGAGGGGAGGGGAAGGTTAGAGGGGAGGGGAGGGGAGGGTGACGACAGGTGAGAGGGGGCTGCTGGGAGAAAATGTTGGGAAGGGTAGGGGAGGGGCAGGGGCTGGGCAGGATGGAGGGGAGGGGGGGGGGTAGGATGGAGGAGAGGGGAGGGAGGATTCTGGAAGGGGGGAGGGGGTGCAGGGGAAAGGGTTGGCCAAGTGGGGGGGCTGTGGGGGAAATTGTTGGGCAAGGGGGAGGGAGGGGCAGGGCCTGTGCATGTTGGAGGGGAGGGGAGGGGAGGGGAGGGGCTGGGAAAGATGGAGGGGAGGGGAGGGGAGAGGAGGGGAAGGGGGAGGGGGCTGTTGGGGGAAATATTTGGGCAGGGGGAGGGGAGGGGAGGGGCAGGTTGGAGGGGAGGGGAGGGGAGGGTGATGGATGGTGGGGGGGCTGCTGGGGGAAAATGTTGGGTAGGGGGGAGGGGAGAGGAGGGGCTGGGGATGGGCAGGATGGAGGGGAGGGGAGAGGAGGGGAGGGTAGAGGAGGGGCAGGGGGGCTGCTAGGCTGGGGGGAAATGTTGGGCAGGGGGGAGGGGAGGGGAGGGGCATGATGGAGGGGAGGGGAGGGGAGGGGCTAGGAAGGATGAAGGGGAGGGGAGGGGAGAGGAGGATTATAGCATGGGGAAGGGGAGTAGGCATATGCCAAATGAAAAAAACAATTATGTCTCAATAGACCTATTAATTCACCGAGGGGTTATATAATGTTGGGTCCCATCCATAAATTATTTATGTTCAATTCATTCACTCTAAGAGTCAACATAAAATTTTATAATAATCCATAAGAATTCATTAATTTATTAAATTGTGGATTTCCATATAATGATAAATACAGAAATCAAATAAATAATCAACCAACATCAGTACCGAGTCATCATAAACAATTACAATACTTTTTTAATGTAAATATAAGGGTTAAAATGACCAATACTCATCTAGAGAAATAAGTTTTATGGTAAAACATTACATATTAAACATTATTATAATCATCCATATGGGAACATCAATATACAAAATGTAAAAACATTTCTCTATATAAATAGAATATCATACACTCTAGGTTAAAATCATTCAATCTATATTTTTTAATATGTGATATTCATATCATATAGATTACTTGGTATATGTAAAGGCAATATTGTAATAACATTTTTCATAATCAATAAGGAGAATTACGTTGGATGATTTCAATAGAACATATCCCACGAAGTGAGAAATAGTTTTCAAAGGGTTTATGTTTTTGTAATGTATTTCCTAAGAAAAAATGGCAGATTACTACATAATACAATCAAAGGATAGATCGTACCAAATTAATATGAAATAAGTTCAAAGAATAATCATAAATCAATGAAAAAATATTACTAAGAATATCTTGGATCCATGTGATGCTGGTCTTAAAATTTATTTTAAAAAATGTAAAAAAATCTAGGTTAATTATTACAAGGGGTCTTACAAGAAGGGAGTGGATCACTCCCCACATATCCCCATCCACCATTATTAAAAAATATTAAGGAGTGGTAAAGGACCTCATCGTACTCATTTATATGATTTCCCTCTTTGATAAAGAATCCACCACTATATTATATTCTCCATAGGAATGTCAAATTGCAAAATTGAGATGATTGGAATGATTGATATAGTCAATCCAATGAGGTTGGAGTTTCCAAGGAAAATTCCTGGTTCATTCCTTCAGTGCATCAACAACAATTTTTGATTTATATTCAATCCATAGGGGGGTCCTGACGTGGTAGAGGCTTTACCAAGAAAATTTAACTTTGTCTATAAAGGATTCTAGGATACACATGCATATGAATCTCATATTAAACTATATATTAAAAACCTACCTACTGGAAAACCAAAAAAACCTAAAGAAGGAGAAACAAAACCCTACCTATAGGGGAAGACGGTGCAACTTCCGGGGTCGCGGGGGGCCGGGGTTCGCGGGGTCGCGGGGTTGCCGTGGTCGTCGTGGTCGCGCGGGGTTGCGGTATCGCCAGGGGAAGCGGGGGGCCGAGGTTGTGGGGGAAGAAAGGGGCCGGGGTCGCGGGGGAAGGAGGGTCGGGTGTTAAAAAAACCAACGTTTTGCGGTGGTTTATTATAAACTGCTGCGAAACCTTTTTCACAAAAGGTTTAGCGGCGATTCCTTGAACCTCCGCTAAACAACCGCTGCTAAACATCAGTTTTGTTATAGTGAAAGTATTAATCCAAATCATCATAAACTGAGTGAATATAAAGTTTATACTCGACTAGTTTTTTTAGGGTGATTACCCTTAGGCGAATCTATACCCCAACCACATCCACTTTCTAGTATTCATCTAGGGATGTAATTTCTCAAAAAACCATATAATCAAAATTTCACTAAAATTTCAATATTTTATCCTGCACTTAAACTAATACCTTAATCATATACATATAATTTTCAATAAATTTGTCTTATCATATTCCCTAAAAGGACTAATCAAATCCTCAAAAATAACAAAACCCAACTCTAATACCAACTAAGGTTTCCCAAACCCCCACCCTTGGGTTCAATGTTATAAAAATTTATTTGAAAACTACATTTGATACAAAGGAATATTAACTATGCTAAAAATGTCTTTATTTTACAAAATTTTCATAGTTTAAATATTAAATATCATAATAAACACACAATCCCATGAATATAAGGTTTATTTTCTTCAAGGATTAGTTACATAAGAAACTTATTTTATAATACTTGTGAACATTTTTACAAAATTTAGATGCACATGGATCTTCTAGAATTATTATAAGTTAAATCCAAATTCATTACCTAATTAATGGAAATATAAGAAAGGGGTCAGGTCAAATGATTAGTAAGTTAAAACTTATCTATATATCACCGAGGGTTATATCATAAAAATATGAGAAAATGTGCGTAAGAGAGAAATACATTATTAAAAATAACATGAAATAATACAATTTGTTCATAAGTCATATTGAAAGTAAATATAATCACAAATGAACAAAAATATACCATGTAAAAATATTTTGGAATCATGAGATAATAAAAATTATCCATGCATCATAATCATTGGCATTTGAGATGGAAATATACCAAAACCTTAAAGCATAATATAGCTAAATATTTTGGTACAAGCATATAAATATTGAAATTTTAGTAGTGGTAATTTTTTTTCAGTTATCCTTATTCTAAATAAAAAATTTTATACTCTTAATGTTTTGAACAAATAAAATTTCCACGCTTTATGTTGTGAATAAGAAAAACATCCATGCTTTATATTGTGAATATAAAAAATTTCCATACTTAATATCCTTTTATCATGAGAAATAAATCCTTAAAAAATGAATTAGAGGGATATAGAGGGACCTAACCATTATTAATCCATACATATGTGTTCTAATTGAAAGAAATCATTCATTAGATTGTAATGAACCCATGGAGAGAAAATTTGGTTTTATAACATTTTGAGATGGTATCACCAAAATTTACCATAGGAATATAAATTGTTAATACCTAAAATTCAACCACCCTAATAGTTTATTTTAAAATAATATTTATAAGGTGATTAATGAAAAATAATTTCTAAGGAAATAAATCCTCTTAGAGATAAAGTGGAGAATGTAAGTAAAACCATAAAATAATTTTTTATAAAACGTTTTAACATTTTTCTAAAAGAATAAGTTACAGATCATATTTAAAAGTCATTTTTTGAATATATATATATTTTTTAAAAGAATAATTTTAAAATAATATTAAATAATTAATCCTTGAAAATTCATAAAGGTTATAAAAAATTAATGTAAAGTGGACGATAAAACATTTTATTTTGAAAGGATGAAAAATCATTTTTAATATTTTGAAATACATTTATCAAAAACCCACTTCATAAAAAGAGATAATAAAAATTTCCATTAAAAAGTGGTAAAGGAAAATATGAATTTCACATGGGTCAACATATTTATATTTGAAAATAAAAAAGTTAAACATTTTTAGAATAATAAACATGGAAATAGAGGAAAATCAATCTTTAAAGGAGATGAGATTGTCTTCATAAAAAAATCACTTTTAAGAGAAATAAATTCACTAAGAAAGAATATTTGAGTGAAAAAATTATTTTATTTAGATATAAAATAGGAAATATATTATGAAATAGAAAATAATATAATATATTAAACATATATGACTTATGATTAAGGAATAATATTTTAACTCAATGAAAGGAAATTTTAGTTAACTAAATCCCTTGTGGACATCATAACTCATGAATCAAGAGAAATTTAGAAGGTGTTTTATGTTTTATAAATTTAAATACACTATAAAAAAATACAAAATACCAAATAATACAATAAAAGAGAGTAATATACCAAACTTATATTAAATAATTTCAATAAGAACAATCACAACACAATGAATAAGAATTGAGTTTAAAGAAACCCATACACCATATTTATATTTCGAATTGAAAATCCATGAAATTTAGAACATGAAATTTATTTTTAAATACCTTATATTTCATGAAAAATTATGATAAAACAAATCCATATATAATATATACACTACAAAAAATTAATAAATTATGAATATGAATTATATCACAATGAAACAAAATTGAGTTCAAAAACCCTTACCTTTGTTTCTGACTCCTTATGTGTGCGCACATAATTTTTGGAATAATAAAATTAAGGTTATTAAAAAAATTATTAACATACTTTTACATATATATTTAATTTTTTAAAGTTTAATTTTTTATCAAATGTTTTTTATTTAGTATATAACTTTATCTTGTGGCAGTAACTTGTGGTGGTTCGATCAATTTCTATAAAAAATCATTAGTATATTGACCATGGTAAAAGGTGTTGTAAAATAACTTCATAATCTCAAGAATTATATATTTTTATTTCTTATATTATTCCACTAGAACAAAATTTATGCAATTTCTTAAGTTTTCCCAAAATGGACTCAAATTAAGAAAGGTGCGAAGATATGTTTATTTTAAGTGGTTAATTTTAATATGATAATTTATTATTACTATCACTTATATAATATAAAATATTATCTTTAAATAATATTACTAGTGCCATAAATATAATTTTTACACATTATATAATATTTTAAATTCATCCAGGTTAGGTGGTAAAGAAAAATAGAACACACCGTTTATGGAGGAGATAATCCACATGTACACATGTCACCATATTCATTTTTAAAATGGTTTTAGAGGTGGGTTGAAAATGGATGTTATATAAGTATAATGAAATTTTAGAATATTATAAATTCTGATTTTATCATAATTGTTTCTAAAGGAAACATTTTACGGGGTATAATAAGAAAATAAATAGGTGTCCTATACTGAGAACATTACCTATCCCTTTGGTTGTTCTCCATTGGGTAACACCTTAAGTCTCATTAGTTTGGTATTTTGGAAAAAAAAAGGCTTATTTAAAAGGGGTATAGAGTTAATTAGATACTGGGGTAGATATTTGGTAGGTCTAATTCTTTTTAAAGGATCCAAAAATGTGGCAGAAGTGATCTATATTTATATATGAATAAAATGACATTTTTTAAATACGCATTTGTTTTTCAATTATGGCATGTCACTATTCATGTGTTAATGAATCCAGAATTGGTAAATAATGAAGTTTGGGGGTGATATAAGTATCATATATCCTTGAACATTCATTTTCACACATGTTTTTAAAATGTTCCATGTCTTTTACCACTAGATTTTTACATTTTACCATTATGGGTTTTACCTTGATAACTAGTTTTTACACAAGTAATTTACATTTTATAAAAAATATAGGGTAACTCCTCTTAAAAATTATTTATTTTAGGAAAATAAACTTTATCTTCATATAATATAGTTTAATTTCTAAATAATAAAAAATCTACTTTAAAATTAAAACATTTAATATTTGTAAAAACTATTTTATAGAAAAATATTTTTTTCACCATTAAGTTTTCTTAATCTTAAAAAATATTAATTAAAAATTAAATGAGTATTAATATTTTTTTATATATTTGTAAATATCATATAAAATTAATTACTTAAAATTTATAAATTAATTTATTAGATAAAATTACACAATATTAGTATTTATTTTAAAATAACCCTTTCACTTTTATCATGGCCATTAAATGTAATATTTGTTATCATATTGTTATGACTAAAAATGAAATTATCCTTATTATATAATATTATCATGTTGATATAAAATATTTAAACCATTTTTTTATTATTTAATTTATATAGGTGAAGAAAACTAATTTTTAATATAAGTGAATAAAAACAGTTTTTAGAGTAAAATGCTATATAATTTTCAAAATTTTAAAACATGTGTTTTATAAATTCAATGTATTATTTTTAAATAATTTATTATAATTTATAATTAAATATATTTTTATAAAAAAAGGCTTCAAAAATTTAAAAATTATATTTTAATTAACAAAAGTGACGGTACTAGAAAAATGGTACCCTTTCCATTATTCACCTAAAAATCAATTATTTTAGAAAAATATTAGAAAATAACATTAAGTTATTTTGACCTGATGAACTCAAGAACTAATTTCATTTTATAAAATATTTATTCCCAAATTTATAAATTTATCTTTTAATTGAAAATATCATATATAAAGAACAAATTAATTTTTTAATAAAGCACCCTTTTGAAACATTAAGTGTTTTTAATACTCTTTTTATGTATTTATAATTTATTATAATATTTATTTTTACTAGAGGTTTTATTATTATTAAATTTTATTTATGATATTCAATGAATATATCACGATTCATTTTAGTTTAGTTATTTATGTGAAATTTTTTTTGACAAAATGTTTATTTGATCTATAATTGATGAAGCATTGTCATGTGCACTCTCAAAATATTTATGACTAAGTGCAACACATGGGATGACCTAGTCCATTCACTTGAGAAGCTATTATGGTCAAGAAATCACTACTTCTGATTCAATTTTTTTAATATTTTTTTAGAAAATAAAACTAAAATAAATGGAGGTTTTATAATTGAGAATAAAAAAAATTAAACACAAATATGTAATGAAAATGTAATGATTGAAAATAGAATGGTGTTAGAAATAAAGGAGGTATTTTTGAACCAATCACATAGATTGAACCTTCATTGTGTTATTATTTGTTTAATATTTAATTAATGAATACACTCCATCATAAATGTGATCATCATCTACTACCTATAGTTGTGGATATACAGTACACTTTATGATTTCCAAAGGACTGGACATCCACCTCCTCGATTGAGGGAGAATATTACAGAAGTGAAAGCTAAATCTCAGATGGAAGGTGGAGAAACTAAAGAAACTTTCCCACGAAGACCCCCCTCAACCTAACTATAATAAAATAAGAAACATTAAGCATGAATGTTTAAAGAATTGTGTTTATCACTGGATTAATCCTTTTGGAAATTTCTCAGGTTATCTACATAGGATATTGAGAAAAAGGGTTAATAGTAAAGAATAAAACTGATTGCAAATACAAAAGATAAAAATTATATAATTATATTAAAAAAAGTCTAATATATAATTAAAATTAATAATACTATTACAATAAAAATGAAACTAAAAAACTAGAAAAATTCCCTTTAAAGGCTACCCCTATGTTTCCAACCCTTTGAAATGAAGAAAAACACATTTTTATAGGCAAAGAGAGGAAATATTCATATCTAATTCTGTCCAATGAATTTAAGTATGTGGATTATCCATTAAATAATATAATTTGGATAAAAGTTCCTTCTTTAAAGTTGTTCATATATGTTATCCTCATCTATCCTATAAAGTTCAACATTATTGGATGAGGTATGTGGGATTTATGGCTAATTAAATATGAGAAATTAATTCTGAATAGTTGAATCTTTATATACCAATTATCCACCTTCCCATGAATTGGTGACCTTGAATAAGGATGAACAATGTGGGGATATAGTTAAAGAAGTTCTACACTTGAATGTATTATTTATCCCTGTTGAATTTCATCTCCTTGTTACTAGAAATTTATGAGATATGGGACTAACATAAAAAATATCCCAATCTATGCAAATGTTTCGAGATCTTCATTGTGAGTGGTTTTGGGCCTCTTAATGGTAGATTGTTCTTTGGGTCCAGAAGAAAAAAATGAATTCTATTGAACATTCACACCTATGAAATAATATTTTTTCAATTTGCATCTGTGTAAAAAAAAGCAATGTCCTAAATATAGAACAAAAATAAACTAGTTATAATCTAAAATTAGCAATTTTTTCAATTAAGCTTTAAATGACACTAAAACCATAAAATATGACAATTTATTATAAATTTACATATTTATGGGATTAAAAAAACTAAAATTCAAAGTAAAATAATTGAGAATATTGGATTTTTCAAAAATATATTATGAAATCTTAGGGTTTTACATTATTGATTATGATAAAAGAGAACAAGTTGAGATTAAAGGACTTGTATTTACCAACTTTTAAAATGTTAGGACTTCTAGATTCTATAAATATTGAAATTAAAAAACCAAACTTGTTGATGAATGTTCTATTTTTTAAATAATTAAATATCACAAACTTAGTTTTGATTCTAGCTATGAATAAATTAAGAAGAGTCTGAGTTTCTTGCTAGAATGTATAATCCCAAACATAAATTTTATAGTGGTCTCAAGGAATATCTCACATCACATGAGATATCTAAACTAAAATATATTATTTTTATTTAATTTTTATATAGTTATAAAGAAGTTATATATTCTATAACATCTCATTACCGTATTTTAGGTTCATTTGGTTTCCCTTTTTGTTTGAATTTGTTTGGGAACTTTTAAGTATAGAGAGAGTTTTTCAAGGAAAATAACCTAAAGATATGGGATGTTTGTTTTTTTTCAATTAATGGAGTCTAGGTATAAATGTTTCAAAGGATTTAGAGTATTTCCCTTGGGGTCTAAGTTAAGCTGGAGACTAATCTAAGTTGTTTTTAGCATGTTCTAGATGTGTTATATTGGTGAGAAAGATTCATACTGCGAATATATTTCATGATATGAATTTATCTATAGGAAGACACCATTAACTAGTTCAGATCATGAATGTTTTATGAGTCATGAAATTGTTAGATTAATGATTTTTAATCGGAGGTGACAATTTTTTCGGTGTATTTCAGAAATCATGGAATTCACTTGTGAAATGGATTCATGAAATGAATGATTGGGGCTAGTGGTTTTTATCACACTACATGTATTATTATTTTCTTATTTGATGTATAGGTCTCTTGAATTTAACCCTTGGTGATCTCCCAAATTGTTTTTGTACCTCCACTCCTTTCGCATCATATCGTTTGATGCTTGATCTTTTTTGTGGTTTCACTACATCTATCTAGGTAAATGTCCTTTTTTCTTCTTCATTACCATTGGTATATATAGTTTTGTTTCAATTTTTTTTAGATCCACTGATCTTGTGGTGATTTTACTCTTGATCCTTTCTAGATAGTTTGGGTGATCTTATTCCTGGGGATTATCCTTTGTTGGTTGTGGTGCGATGTGCAAGTACTTCATGGTATGTGTGACCTAACCTCTCCAATGAACTTTATTGTTATGGAATATGATCCTAATGTGTGATAATTGTTATTAGGTACTTCTTTTGTTATTCTAAATTTCTTTTTTTTGGTTTTTGATCCCATCTTTATTAGTGTGCAACCCAAGTTTTAGGTAGCCGGTTCCATCTCTATCCTATGTCATATAAATTTTATTACTCCTATTTTATAAATTATTTTATAAATTAATTGGTATGATTTGTTGATTTTTGTTTATTAAAAGGTTTTTAATAAAATACAATTTTACCCTTGTATTGGTGAAAGAAAATGTATTTTCAAATTTTTGTGAAATGGATTTTTGAAATAGTTTTCAAAGCATGGTTTTAATGAAAAGATTTGGGAAATATAGAACATGTGAATACTTGGGTACTTAGGTAGAAGGTTTATTAATAGGCCTCATCCTTTGATAGCATCAGGGGGTTCACTCATAGGGTGTTCTTATTCTCCCTAATATAAATATCCTCCGGACTTGTAAGATGTTGTTGGGGAGTTCACTTTCTAAGGTGTTATTCGGCTCTTTAAATTGATGCATATTTCTACAAACTGGATGAACACAATTGTCTATGTTTGGGTAAAAATGTTCAACCTATCTTGAACTATTTTGATACTTAGTGTGATTTACAGGTGAATCTATTTTTTACTATTTGGGATTTGATTAACTGTTTTGATACATGTGACATTCTTTCAAACTATTTTAACTAGATTATTTATAACTATGTAAAAATAAGAATTTTTTACCATGATTTTGATATAAAACTGTTTCATTGATAATCTTGACTTGTTTTATTCAAAGTTGAGCATGTTTATATTTTTATAGAGTTAATTTTTATGAGTCACCTATTTAGGATCCTACCAATCCTATTTATCTCTCACCCTATGCATCCATTAACTGGTGGGTATAATGTTTTATGTCTTTTGATACAGGGAAAGGCAAGGTGCCACAGTCAGGTGGTGAGGTTTCCTTTAGCTAATTTTGGGTACCGAGTGATGAGATGGTGGGAGTTTTCCTATGAAATCACATTGAATATTCAAATTATATTTAGGTTGTACTTTTATATTGTACTTGTACTTAAGAGTTTCTATGAATGCTTAAATTTTATCATTTTCACTATTTTCTTTCAGTTATGGAATATATTTTCTTATTTTTCTATTTTATATTTATCTCTTATATATATATATTCCATATTGTCTAATTCATATTGAATAAAATCATTCCCTCTAATTCTTGTTTGATTCACAGGTGGCTATCACCCGCCTGTGGGGATCGAGAACACCATTCAAGTATGTGGAGGATTGTGTTGGGTACTAGGTTTAATGATAATCTAAGTCAGTTTGTTATATTTTTATATCAAAGGATGATTATTCTCTGTCTTGGGAAGTTGTTAGATTGGATATATGAATAACGATACTTTCGTGGTAGGTTACAGTGAGTCCTTTTCCACCTCTTTACATGAAAAAACTCATGTCACCATGGGATGTTAGGATATGTGCCTCTTGTGTTATGTAACGTCCCGGTCCTGGGTGCCACTCAACGGGTGCCCCGAAGCCGGTTCGCCACAAGACCTCAAGCGCATTTCCCCAAGCGCAAGAGGTTGCCGACTAGCAGCATGGGCCTAGGTCTGATAGTGGGGAAACTATGCCCTCATTTGTCAAAGTGTAGTGCAGCGGAATGGAAATAAAACATACAACAAACAGCGGAAGAAGTAAACCATACACAACTGAAATAACCAACTACAGATGATAAAAACAACAGTATATAAAAGATGCAACATGTCACAAGTTCTAAGAAAGTAGCCAGAACATGTTATACATCAATACAGTACAACACAATACAGAGTACAACAAAACAAGCAAAACAGCTGGCAGCGGCATCACGGGCCTAGGCTCAGTCCCATGCCCTCCTACTCCACAGCAACAGTCAAATACCTGTATAGGGACTCTTGCCCCTATCTCCACCTGTAGAAACGTAATCTGTTTGGGCTAAAAAGCATGACCCAAACAGGGTGTGAGAAATATATCTTAGTAGGCACCCACCAAAGGCCCGTTCCCAACTGCGTGTAAGCATGCAACAATAGTGTGCAGTAATAAAATGAAATAAAGTAAACAGTACTCAAAAGTAACAACTACCAGTTATATTTCCATTTTTAATATTAATTTAATCCATTTAATACAAGAAATCACCACATTGCATTTCTAAGTAACCAACTAGTGTCCTCAGACACGTAAACTCCTACCCTCGGGTAACGAGTATCCAACACAAGAATCTTCCCTTAGGCATAACAGAGTGTGCCCTCAGGCATAGGTAGTGTCACCCACTGGCACAAAGTCAGCTGCCCACAGGCAGGGAAGAAGTTTCCCTCAGGCCGAAATAACTACTGCCCACAGGCTAAATAGTGCAGTGCCCACAGGCTAATCACAAAAATGCCCTTAGGCTAAATAGGTAACCGGGTCATTCCCAACATGTCAAATGAAGTAAATAAGCAATTCCTATCAAGGAAATTCTACAATTACTACTTTAAAGGCATACCCTCGGCTATCCTGGCCAAACGACTAAACAGTGAAACGCACCCCCCGAGGTGGTTCCGGATCCAAGCAATGATCCCAACCAACATTTTATTATCAGAATTTAATCACCTATGCAATTCTAGGCATTAAATATAGCACCATCCTCAGCCACACGACACCCCAACATGGGTTTGTGGCACCAAAACACACAAAAATGCACAACAGTTGGAAATTTATACCAAGCCACCTACCTTATGCGCCAACAAACGTTATACCCGAATGCTGACTCCAGAAACTCCCAAGAACGTCGTAGATATGACGAAGAACAAAACCCATTCAAACATAAATAAATTTCCCTCAGGAAATAATTGGTAAGAACGGTACCAGGAGAGGAGAGGGCTTACCCGTACGGTTCCAACGAGATCGTCCGAAACCGAATTGGATTCCAGACGAACACCCGACGGATATTCAAAGGGTCGACCATCCTCCTTGGCTCCAAAATTGCTCAAACGCCTCCTCTGCCAAATGAGGAGGCTACTACCTATTTTAAGCCGAAAAAACATAGTACACGACATGTACTTCTGAGTACATGGTGTGTAATTCTTTCATTTAACTGTTCATTTGGCGGCACCACCGAACTGTTCATCCGTCGACAAGATTACACAGCATGTACTCCCGAGTACACGGCATGTACTATCGCCCAGCTATAGGCTGCTCCACCGCCTTACTGTTTAGGCCTGCCAACTAACTACATGGCGTGTAAGGTACTACTACATGGCATGCATTCGGTTCGTACAACCTTCTTCACCCGCATGGCTACACGCCCCATGTACCCATCCCACACGGCCAAAAGTACACGGCGTGTGGAAAAGTACACGACGTGTAGTTCCAAAATTTAGGATTTTTCCCCATTTTCCATATTTTCTCAAAAACACTTAAGGAAAAGGAAAAAGAAGAAACTCGTACCTCGAAAATAAGAACCGGGTTCTTACAAACTTCCCCCCTTATAGCAATTTGTCCCCGAATCTCCCTTGCAAGGGTGGAAAAGATAAAGTTTAGAACAGATCTAGCCACTGAGCATGTACGTCGGCCTCCCGCTCCCAAGTCTCGTCCTGCTCTCGACCATGTTGCCATAACACCCGTATGAGAGGAACTGACCAGCCTCAGAGAACCTTCGTGCTCCTGCCAATGATACGGATCAGATGCTCCTCAAAGGACGCATCATGCCGAAGCTCAACCTCCTCTGGCTGAAAGGTGTGAGACAGGTCTCAATAGTAGCAACGCAACTGAGACACGTGGAAGACGTCGTGCATGGCTCGGTACCGCTGCGGTAACTGCAACCGATAGGAAACCAGCCCGACTCTCTCTAGAATATCGAATGGTCCCACATATCTTGGTGAAAGCTTACCCTATCTCCTGATCCACTTGTGTCCCAGCCCCGGTGAAACACACAAGAAAACCTGATCCCCAACCACGAACTCCAAAGGTCATCTGCGGTGATCAACATAAGACTTCTGACGAGACTGTGCGGTAGCCATCCTCTTCCGAATCAACTGGACCTGCTTAGATGTCTCTAGCACGAGCTGTGGTCCCAGTAAAGCTGCCTCACCTACCTCTAACTAGCACAAAGGTGATCGGTATGGCCTACCATATAAAGCCTCATATGGTGCCATCTCAGTAGTTGCCTAAAAACTATTGTTATAGGAAAACTCGACCAAGGGTATATGCTTCTCCCAAGAGCCCCAAAAGTCTAGGACGCATGCACACAACATGTCCTCTAGCAACTATATCATCCGCTCTGACTGACCATCTGTCTGAGGGTGGTATGCTATGCTCAGAAGCATCTGTGTACCCAGTTCCCTCTGAAAACTCTGCCTGAAATGAGACGTAAATTGGGCATCCCTATCAGAAACGATAGAACGAGAGTCCCCATGAAGACGTAGGATCTCTCGGATATATAGTCTTCCGAGCTCGTCAACACCGAAGGTCACCTTGATTGGCAATAAGTGAGCTACCTTTGTGAGTCTGTACACAATAACCCACATGGCGTCATTGCCTCAAGGTGACCTCGACAACCCCATCACGCAATCCATCGCGACATCATCCCATTTCCACTCTGGAATGGGTAACTACTGTAATAGCCCATCTGGCCTCTGGTGCTCTGCCTTCACCTGCTGACAGGTGGAACACCTCGTAACAAAACCAGCTATCTCCCTCTTCATACCCAGCCACCAGTACTGACGCCTCATGTCACGGTACATCTTGGTAACCCCGGGATGAATTTCCCAAGATGAAGCATGAAACTCTTGCATTAGATCCTCGTGTATATCCTCTGGAACCCATACTCGTCCATGGAAATGCAAAACCTCATCATCACCTATCGTCCAACCGGGAGGAGGGTCCTCACTTGCCACCGACTCCCATAGAACTAGGCCTTCTGAATCAGATAGATGCCTCATCCTCACTCTGTCCAGGAGGGTAGAAGTCACAGCTAAAGAAGAAAGATAAGTCTATCCCTGACTATAATGCACCTCTAGATGCATCTCAGAGAACAAGGACATAAGCTCCCACTCACCACTGGCCTCCTATACTGCTTGTATCTGAGTCTTCCGGCTCAGTGCATCAGCTACTGCATTACCTTTACCAGGTGTATATTCAAGCTCAAAATCAAAGGACTGTAGGTACTCAAACCACCTTCTCTTCCTCAGATTGAGGTCATGCTGAGTAAAGATATACTTGAGGATTTTGTGGTCGGTGAAAACCAAAAAATTCTCTCCCAATAGATAATGTCTCCAACAGTGCAACGCATGCACAACTGCAGCCAAATCGGGATCATGCATCGGGTAATTCCACTCATGTGGCCTCAACTACCGAGACCCGTACGCAACAACTCGGTCTCCCTGCATCAAAACTGCTCCCAGCCCAATCCATGATGCATCACAGTAAAATTTATAGCTCTTCCCCTGCTCTGGGAGTATTAGGATTGGTGCTGATGTCAACCTTCCCTTCAGGTCCTGAAAAGCTGCCTTGCAAGCTTCTGAACAAACGAACTTCACACACTTCTTAGTCAGTCCCGTCAATGGTGCTGCTAAGCGGGAGAAGTTCTGTATGAAGCATCTGTAGTAACCAGCCAGCCCTAAGAAACTCCGTATCTCAAAAACGTTTTTAGGCTACTCCCAGGAAACTACTACTGTCACCTTCTCTGGGTCTACTACAACTCCTGCCTCTAAGATAATGTGACCCAAGAAGTGAATCCGGTCCATCCAAAAGTGGCACTATGAGATCATAGCATATAGCCGATTCTCTCTTAGTGTACTTAATATGATCTCAAGATGGGTGGCATGGTCGTGTCGAGTGTGAGAGTACACCAAGATGTCATTCATGAATACTACCACAAAAGAATTAAGATACGGATGGAACACACAATTTATCAGAGGCATGAAAACTGATGGCACATTCGTCAGTCCGAATGGCATAACTGTATACTCATATAGACTATACCTACTTCTGAAAGTTGTGAGAGGTATATTAGATAGTTTAACGCACAACTGATGATATCTTGATCTCAAGTCAATATTCGAGAACACTCATTCTCCATAAAGCTGATCAAACAGATCATCTATCCTCGGTAATGGATATCGGTTCTTAACCGTCAACTAGTTTAGCTTCCGATAATCCACGCAAAGTCTAAGGGTATCGTCCGCCTTCTTCTCAAAAAGGACTGGAGAACCCCAAAGAAAAGTACTGGGTTAGATAAAAACCTTCGCCTGTAGCTCCTCTAACTACCTCTTCAGCTCCTGCTACTCAGGCATGGCCATCCTATAAGGAGGAATGGACACTGGTGCTGCTCCTGGCACAAGCTCGATAGAGAAATCCACCTCACGCACCGGAGGTAGACCTGAAAAGTTGTCCGGGAAGACATCCCTAAAACGATCAACAACTGGAGGTAAATACGTCTGGCAAGTCCCCTGATCATCCAAATATAAGCTCGCTATCTGGGCTGTGACTCCACCTCTCCCATGATGCTCTGGTCCAGCTCAACGCGCCTGAACATCCCATTCGCCCTTTTATAGAAACTCTCCACCCTCTGGTGACGCGAAACTCACCCTGCGACGATATAAGTCTACAAAGGCTCGAAAGGGAACCAACCAGTCCATCCCGAGAATGATATCATAACTCGTCATCTCCAAGACATATAGGTCTCAAAGGACGTGACACCCACCAACCTCAAGGGGGCACTCCCTGCACTGACGCACACTAGCCGTTCTAGTCCCCAATGGAGTGTCTAGCGTCATGATATCAGAATAAGTAGAAACACAGAGCCCAAGGATCTCCAAAATGGGTACATATATGAAACTATGCGTAGCACCCGTATCAAAAAGCACTTAAGATAAGATAGAAGCTACTAGAATAGTACCTATGACTGTAGAAGGTCCGGGATCCTGCTCCTGCTGGGTCTGTTGCACTGCATATGCCTGCCCAGTGCCGCGGCCCTACGACACAGCCTGGCTACCCTGAGCTGTCCCGCACTACTGCCTCTGAGATCCTGGTGTCTGGAAACCACGACCACAACCACCATCTCTTCCAGCACGCCCTGACGTATTCCAGTTCCCTGACTGGTAAGAAGCCACCGATCCTGATCCTGCACACGGAGTCTGTACAGAACCCCTCTCACTAGCCACTAGTGGAAAATCCCTACAAAAGCACTGTAGATGAACCATATTGTTGCAAGCTCGGCACTCCACTGGGTCTCGTGGACACTGCGATCTCTTGTGCCCCTCTCTACCACACTGGTAGCATATAACTTGGCCACCTGAAGCATTATTCTGACTGGTACTTCCACCCTGAGAGAAGTCAATCTGTCTGTTCCTCTTGCCAGCAGAAATAACACCAGTAACTGGTGCTGAACCTCCCTGGCCCACACCACTCGATTCCCACAGGTTCCTATCTATAATCAATTCCTGGTTCACAATCGCTTGTACAGTAGGAAACCTAAAAACATTCACCAACGCTCAGATGTCATACTGAAGATCATCCTTAAAATGTCTGGCTCTCAACATCTCATCACCCACCATCACTGGTGCAAAACGCTGAAGCTCCGTAAAATGAGCAGAATAGTCCATCACCGACATAGATCCCTACTGCAGATTCTTGAAATCTCGAGCTCTATCTTCCCTCAGCATCTCGGGAAAGAAGAATTCATAGAAGACTGCCTGGAAATCTTCCCATGCCATGTCCCTGTGATGCTCTGTTTGGGTAGTAACATCCCTCCACCTCTTGGCCGAATCACGTAGCATGTAAGTCGCGAGATTAACCCTCCGAACTAGAGGCGTCTCAAGATGCCCAAAAATAGTCTACATTGATCCTAGCCAAGACTTCGCAGCGTGCGGTCCGCTTCCCCCTGAAAATGTAGGCGGATGTTGCTGTTGGAAGATATGAGTCATCTAAGCCATAGATGTGGTAGCCTGCGGTGATCCCTGAAAGGTCTGCATGAACCGCATAAAGCCTTCATGAAATTTCACCTCCGCGCCTATGTCCGGTATAGCAGCTGGTGCCGCATCTAGCTCTACTAGAGGATCAACTGGTAGCCAATGGCCCACTATCTCTGGAGTATAACCGTCGCCGCTCTCCTGGCGAACAACTCACGGTCGTCTAGGCGGCATGACACTACAGGGTCAAAAAGCACGCCTCAAATTCAAGATTATTAAGGCTGAAAGAGAAGGAACCACAAAGGAACAAGAGGAAGGAGGCATTTCAAAATTTCCAAAACAAGACTACACGACGTGTACACTGACTACACGACGTGTACTTGACTTCTCTTCCCCTGCTCGGGTCCTTACACATGGCTAAGCCACACAGATTCTGTTGAATAAAACTAAACGACGTGTATAATATCTACTGGGCGTGTACGGTGTTATTTTCCAACTGGCTGTGTCGTCTGTGACACGACCAACTACTCGACTTGACACTACACGGCATGTTACACCCACACAGGGTGTGTACTCCACACCGTTTCCCAGCCACACGGCTAACACCACACGGTCTGTCCTCAGACAAGACTACATAACGTGTCCCACAGGTACACGGCGTGTTCAGGGAGAGGTGAAACCAACCCGTGGTATTAGTTACACAGCTGAGTCCCCAGGTCACACTACACGGTGTGTCTATAATTGACACAGTGTGTTCTGTCAAGGAGTTCACCGACCCGTGTTGTTAGTTACACGGCCGAACTTCGGGTCACACTACACGGCGTGTCCACTCTATACACGACGTGTTTTACCCAAGCCTTGACCTACCCTGTGTTGCCGCCCACACGGTTTGTGACACGGGAAGAGACTACACAGCGTGTACTTAGGGTACATGACGTGTACTCAAAGGGTTCATTTTTCATCCCAAACAGAAGAGCATACACGGCGTGTATAAAAATACTACACGATGTGTATACTGGGTTTCCGGACAGTATGCCTCAGAAACTTCCCCGGAACCCAAAAAATACTGAAACTAACACCTAAGTGCCAAATTCTAACCCGCGAGGGCCCATACTCCCCACGAATCAATGTTTGACATCTGGTCAATTATCCACCAAATTCCGGTCAATGGGGGCCCATACTCCCCAAAAACCAAAGTTTGGCGTCCATTCTATAAACAAGCTCAAACAAACATACCATATCACTAGGCCGGTATTTATCAAGTAGCTGTCACAACAACATGCTTTATTAGCACAACAACTATCACAATAACATGAAAATTCTAATGCACCTACATGGCATGGAAACTATGCATGGCATGTGATATCTAGCATGTTCCTATATGATGCATGAGATGGAATACCCTCATCTCATCGGGTTGCAACTAAATAGAACCCATAGATAAAATATAAACTGAACAATCTCAAAGTGCATCACCCAACGGTGAAAACATATCAATCAGAAAATTTGAAAAATCAAAAGAATGAAAACTACGAGGTAGACTGGATTTTCCCTGTACACGGGTTAGATACGCCCGAGCAAAACTTTTTACCAACTAACATTCCATCCTATCCCTGACTATGACTGCAAATAGTAAGTCAAAGAAAAGAAACCGCCTTTGATACCGATTTGTAATGTCCCGGTCCCGGGTGCCACTCAACGGGTGCCCCGAAGCTGGTTCGCCACAAGACCTCAATAGAATTTCCCCAAACGCCAGAGGCTGCCGACTAGCAGTGAGGGCCCATGTCTGATAGTGGGGAAACTATTCCCTCATTTGTCGAAGTGTAGCACAACGGAATGGAAATAAAACATACAACAAACAACAGAAGAAATAAACCATACACAACTGAAATAACCAACTGCAAATGATAAAACCAACAGTATATAAAAGATGCAACATGTCACAAATTCTAAGAAAACAGCCAGAACATGTTATACATCAATACAGTACAACACAATACAGAGTACAACAAAACAACCAAAACAACTAGTAGCGACATCGCGATCCTAGGCTCAGTACCATGCCCTCCTACTCAACAGAAACAGTCAAGTACCCATGTAGGGACTCTTGCCCCTATCTACACCTGCAGAAACATAATCTGTTTGGTCCGAAAAGCGTGACCCAAACATGGTGTGAGAAATATATCTCAGTAGGCACCCACCAAAGGCCTGTGCCCAACTGCGTGTAAGCATGAAACAATAGTGTGCAGTAATAAAATGGAATAAAGTAATCAGTATTCAAAAGTAACAACTACTAGTTATATTTCCATTTTAATATTCATTTAATCCATTTAATATAATAAATCACCACAATGCATTTCTAAGTAACCAACTAGTGTCCTCAGACACGTAAAATACTACCCTCGGGTAACGAGTATCCAACACAAGAATATGCCCTCAAGCATAACTGAGTTTTCCCTCAGGCGTAGGTAGTGTCACCCATAGGCATAGAGTCAGCTGCCCACAGGAACGGAAGTAGTTTCCCTCAAGCCGAAATAACTACTGCCCATAGGATAAATAGTGCAGTGCCCACAGGCTAATCACAACAACACCCTCAAGATAAATAGGTAACCGGGCCATGCCCAACATGTCAAATGCAGTAAATAAGCAATTACTCTCAAGGAAATTATACAATTACTACTTTAAAGGCATACCCTCGGGTTTCCTGGCCAAACGGAGAAACAGTGAAACACACCCCCCGGGGTGGTTCCAGATCCAAGAAATGATCCCAACCAGCATTTTATTATCACAATTAAATCACCTATGAAATTCTAGGCATTAAATATAGCAACGACCTCAGCCACATGACACCCCAACATGGGTTCATGGCATGAAAACGCACAAAAACGCACGATAGTTGGAAATTTACACCAAGCCACCTACCTTATGCGCCAACGAACGTTATACCCGAACACCGACTCCAGAAATGCCCAAGAACGGCATAGATCTGACAAAGAAAAAAAATCATTAAAATGTAAATAAATTTCCCTTGGGAATGAATTGGTAAGAACGGTACCAGGAGAGGAGAGGGCTTACCCGTTCGGTTCCAACGAGATCGTCCGAAACCGAATCGGATTCCAGAAAAACACCCGGTGGATCTTCAAATGGTCGGCCATCCACCTTCGCTCCAAAATGGCTCAAACGCCTCCTCTGCCAAATGAGGAGGCTAAAACCTTTTTTAATCCGAAAAAACAAAGTACACAGTGTGTCATTCTGAGTTCACGACATATACTTATTTCATTTAACTGTTCATTTAGTGGCACCGCCGCACTGTTCATCCGTCGACAAGATTACACGGCATGTACTCCTGAGTACATGGCATGTACTGTTGCCCAGCTGTTGGCTGCTCCATCGCCTTACTGTTTAGGCCTGCTGACTGATTACACGGTGTGTAAGGTACCACTACACGACATGTAGTTGGTTCCTACACCCTTCATCACCGGCATGGCTACACGCCCCATGTACCAATCCCACACGGCCAAAAGTACACGACGTGTGGAAAAGTACATGGTGTGTAGTTCCAAAATTTAGGATTTTCCCCATTTTCCATATTTTCTCAAAAACAATTAAGGAAAAGGACAAAGAAGAATCCCGTACCTCGAAAATAAGAACCGGGTTCTTACATGTTGAGTTATTGATCTTAATTCTAGTTTTTTACTTATGTTTCTCTAGTTGGAACAATGATTTTATAATCATATTATAATTTATTATATTTTAGTTTTCTTGTGATATGTCTTTGAGACATATTCCTTGGGTTTCACAGGAGGGTGTAGTAGATTCTCCTCAAGGGAATATGAATTTAGATCTGGATCTTATATGGGATATCGTGTGAGTTGTTAGTGCAATGGGCCAAAATGTATTGCTAGTCCCGAATGCATTTTTTGAGGTATAGCCAGAAACTGGGGTTTAAAGAGATCTATCTCAAGAGTTTTTATGTGAGAAACCACCATCCTTTAAGGGTAAGAATGAGCTCTAAGAGTTAGAGGATTGGATGAAAATTATTTACCAGATATTAGATTTCCTGGATACACCTGATAATATTAAGGTGAAGTGCACAATATTCAGACTTGAAGGTCCCAAAAAACGATGGTGAAATTCCATGGTATAGGAAGATAAAAACTTGGGCTTGGACTGGAGGGTTTAAAGACCCTCTTTTTCTAGTAGTTCTATCCATAGTCTCTTATGATTGAAAAGTTTATGGAGTTTATCTCTTTATAGCAAGGAGAGTGATCTGTGTTGATGTGCACACATCATTTCATAGACTTATTTCTTTTTTAGTTTAGGGGAAGAAAAGAATGACCTATTAAAGTCACAAAAGTACCTGTAGGGTTTATGGACATATATCGATCTCATGTATTCACACTAAATCTTTCTACCTATATAGATATAATATACAAGTAAATGATTGAAGAGATCGATAATAAAGACAAGGTTTGATCTTTTAGCACTTCTATTCCACACTGTATAAGCTTCAGTGGTGTAAATGGGAAGAATAAGAAGTTGAATAATCATCATGAGGGTGGTGGAGGTGTTTCTCAGTAGTGGGTTTCCTTTTCACCATTGGTTACATATAATAGTGTGCCCCTATCTTTATATACTTGTTTCAATGTAAGTCACATCCGATATTCTTTTCTGGGCCTAAAATATGTTTAAATGGTTACAACCACTATGAACATTTATATAGATTCTCCCAAGATATATCTAGGCCTCATTATATTTAGGGAATGTCAAGATCTAAATGCCACTACGATGTAGTAAGATTATTTAAATCATACCAGGCTACAACACAAGCTTTAGGAGTGAGGTACCATCACAAAATGTATGAGTTTTATATGGAGGTTAGTTTGGGTCTAACAATAGTGAGATGTACCATATTTATTGCATCTTCTATAGAAACTGAAATATTTGATATCGGTCCCCTATACTCATTTCTATCTACCCATTTTATTGAGATTCATAAACTTTCAATGGAAATAATGCCTTTTTTATGGAGTTAATGACTCCTCTTGGGAATAAGAAAGAGTAGGGGTTTTAGTTTCCTTATTCACTATCGATTGATGATGTGATTTAATATTGATATTTCCTTATTCTTGATATGGATATATTTTATGTCATCATTATGATGGATTTTCTTATCACTCATTAAGCTAAGGTTTATTATTTTCATCGACATGTATTATTCCTAGCAACCAATGGGAGCCCTCAAGTGTTTCATAGAGAGTGGGATCTGATGTATGGTCATGAAAGACCTTTCTTATTAGAGATTATAATTTTTTATATACTATTATATTTGAGCCCAATGTTGTCTCCTCTATTATTGATCTTCCCTTGGTTTTGAGGGATTTTCCCAACATTTTCCATGACCAATTCTCTAGTCTTCCTCCAGAGAGGGAGGTGGAGTTCATGATTTATATAGTGATGAGTATATAGATAATATTAATACTCTCTTATCACATGGAACCAATGTAGCTGTAATAGACCATGATTAATTTGGATGATATGATGGAGAGGGGTTTCGTTCACCCCGATGTTTCACCTTGGGCATCCCCAGAGTTCTATGCCAAGAAGGATGACTGGTCACTTTGATTTCTCATGGACTATAAATTTTTTTACTGGGTTATGGTTAAGAATAATTATCCTTTTCCTTGTTTATATAATTTTATTAATCAGTTAAAGGGGTAAAATTGGTTTATAAAGATAGATCTTCATTTGTGTTATCATCAGTTAAGAGTTTGGGAGTTTGATATGACGATGATGTCTTCCAAGAGCATGAAACTTCATTATGAATATCTGGTGATGCCTTTTGGTTTGAATAACAGTACAATAGTTTTTATGTATTTGATGAAATATATAATCTATTAGTATCTCAACACTTTTTTGGGAGTTTTAATGGATGAAATTTTGTTTTTATTGAGAACCGAGAGTGACCACAAACACCATATACGCTTTGTTTTGTATATCCCAAGGAGTCAGAATTTGTATGAGAATACTTATAAATTAATTTTTTTGGATCAAGAAGTGATGTTATTTGGGAACATGATTTATCAAGGTGGATTATAAGGTGATCTTGAGAAGGTGAAGGCTGTCTAAACTTGGGAGGATCAACAGAATGTTTTTGAGATTTAGATATTCCTTGGTCTTACTAGATACTATCAACAGTTCATTAAGGATTTATCAATGTTGGGAACACCTTTTCACTTCATATGGGATGAACATTTTTAGTCTTCGTTTGATGAATTGGAATGGATTCTGACATCATATCCTATTATGAACTTACCTCATCCTGGTATGGGGTATACGATGTACTATGTTTATTCAGGTGTTGTCTTGGGTTGTGTTCTTATGAATGATGATAATTTTTAAGCATATGAATATTTTAATCTCTAGACACTTGAGAATAATTAACCTATGAATTATTTATATCTTATCATAGTTATAAAAGAAATTAAATATTGGTGACACTATATCTTTGTAGAGAGTTTCATAGTACTTTATAAACACAAGAAAAAAAGCTCTATATTTTGTTAAAAAGACTTGAATATTAGAAAGAGAGGGTGGGGGAAATACCTTCAGAAATTTAACTTCCACATTACGTACACCCTGAGAAAGGGGATTTTCATTATAGATTCTCTTAGTAGTAATGTTCCATCACTTTCGCTTTTGGAATCGAGGGAAGAGTGTAACCATATTGGACTCTCCACCGAGTTGCATCTGAATACTCATGTTGATGTTTTAGGTATGGATTTGACCAGTTTTTAGTTATCATTATCTCTCCTTGAGTATATCCAATAGATTATGTAGTAGGATGATGATTTCAGAGGAATTAAAGAAACCCTTTATGGTGGGGAGACCATTTATGGTTGGTATATCCCTTTATATGGTATTTTAGGATTTGGGGATAGGTTTTTCATCCCAACATTTGTGATGAGAACTATTTTGTTTGAATATCATGGTTCTTTTTAGGCCATTTATCTAGGAAAAATGAAGATGTATTATGACATGAGATGAAGATTCTAGTGGCTGAGTATGAATAATATCATTGAAGATTATATTTCATACTATTACCCCTGGCAAAAGATAAAGTAAGAGCATATGAAACCTTATGGTTTTCTCTAGACTCTTCTAGTGATGGATTGTAAATGGTATGAGGTGTCGATGGACTTTATTATTGGATTACCATGGAATCCTCAGGGTGGGTGGAGGGATTATATCTATATAGTGATTGATGGGTTGATGAAATTGGATCATTTCATTCTAATCAGGTACACAACTAAATTTGAAGATATGGGTAAGGTATATGTGCATGATGTAGTGAGGTTACACAAGGTTCCATCTTCCATTGTTTTGAATAGATATCATAGGTTTACCTCCCAGTTCCAGGAGTGTCTCCAGGTGGTTATGAGGAATCACACAAGGTTTATTACATCTTACCATACACATACATATAGTTGGATAAAGCATGCTATTTATATCAAGGAGGATATGATGCATTATTATGTCTTGGATTTTGGTGGATAATGAGTTATCCATTTGGTACTGGATGAGTTTTGTTATAAAAATAGTTATCATCCATCGATCATAATGGATCCCTTAAAAGATTTGTATGGTTACTCATGTAAATAATCTTTTATTTGGGAAGATGTGGGAGATTCCTCTCTTGGTGGAACAAGTCTCATTCAAGATATATTAGTGAAGATTTAGGATATATTTTGGCTTCTAGTTATGGATCCGAGTTGGTAGAAATTTTATATTGATCGTTGAAATAATCATTTGTTTTTTTGTTGGAGAATAGATTTTCTTGAAGGTTTATGCTTTATTGGGTCACCATCTACTTGGAAAATATGGAATCTGGCTCTATGATATATTGGAAAATTTGAGGTCACTGAACATCTTGGTCAGGTTTCTTATTGGTTGGAAATACTAACTCATTTTATAGGTATTCATGATGCTTTTTCACATATCTAATCTCATGAGATACAATAACGATCCCCCTCATTTTCCTAGTTAAGAAGATATTCAGTTATATAAATATGTTTTTATTGTAGTGCATCTAGTGGAAATCCTATACACTCAGGTGAAAGTATTTTTTGGGTAGTCAATTCCATTTTTCAGAGTTCTATGGAGACATGAATTATATTCTCATGATACTTGTGAGAATGAAATGTCAATGAAGGAGTATTGCCCTCACATCTTCTGGAGCGCCATTCTTTCACATGACTTCTTAAAGAAAATAATTCTTATGGTTGAGAGTTTGTAACATCATGTTATCATTTGTAAGGTACTATTATTTCCCCCCCTTTTGGATGTATTTCGATCCATTCAAGGATGAGTGGTGTTTTTATGGGAATATGATTTAATTTTAAAGGATTTATTTTTGTTTTAATTAATGTAATTTGGGTATAAATGTGTCAAAGGATTTAGAGGATGTCTCTTGGGGTCTGGGTTGAGATGGATACCTTTCTATGTTTCTTTATAATGTCTTGGTTGTGTACTATCTGCAAGAAATGTTCACAAGATGAACATATTTTATGACTTGAATTAATCATCAAGAAGTTGTTGTGAAATAGTTCAAAGATTAAAAATTTTACAATATGTGAAACTAGTTTACATCATTATATGGTCGAGATTATGTTTTTTAATATTGGGTGACACATTTTTCAGCGTATTTCATAAATTGTGTAATTCATGATATAAAAGGGATTCTGGAAATGAATGGGTTGAGGTCATATTTTTTTATCTTGATTCATGTAAGATTATTTTATCATTTGACATGAATTTATATTCTATGAAACCAAAGGTTCTTTTCCAAGTGATTTTGGGTACCTCCTCTCCCTTCAGATCACACCATTCAACACTAGACCTTTATTGTGGTTTCACTAAATCTCTATTGGTAAGTGAATTTTTTATGTATTAATTTCCATTAGTTACATTAGTTACATTTTTATATGTTTTCATATCCCTTTATCTTGTGGTTATATTCCAATTGATCCTTTATAGATTCACTTTCTGATCTTCTTCTAAGGGCCATTCCTTTTTTGGTTGTGGTGCAACATGCAAGTCCTTTGAGGTATGTGTAGCTTAACCACTCAACTGATTTTTTTTTTGTTATGGAATAAAATAATAAATTGTGAGAATCATTTTTAGGGTCTCTGTTTTTTTTGTTCCTTTTGGTGGTTGGGGATCTCGTTGCTTTTGGTGTGAGACCTGAGTTCGAGGTTGGTGGTTCCATATCTAGAATATGTTGGATTAATTGTATTTCTCTAGATTTATAAATTATTTTATAAATTAATGGACATGATTTGTTTATTTTTTTGTATAATACTATTTTTGAGAAAATTTGTTTCCTCTTTTTTTTATGAAATAAATGGTATTTTTAATTCATCATGAAATAAATTTATGAAATGGTTTGAAAGAATGGTTTTGATGAAACACTTTGGGAAAGGTAGGACATGGGAAGGATTGGGTACTTAGGTGGAAGGTCTGTTAATAGGACTCATCTATTGATATTATCAGGAGGTTCACTCAGGGGGTGTTCCTCCTCTTATTAGGCTAAGTGTCCTAGGGAATTGTTAAATATTGTTGGGTGGATCACTTTATAAGGTGTTTCTAAGCTCACTAGATTATATGAATATATATAGGGACTTGATGTGAATAATTTTATATGATTAGGTATGAGTGTTCTTTCTATCATGACCTATAATGATCCTTCAAGTGATTTACATGTTCTTAGATTTTTTACTATTTGATATTTTATTACCAATTTTGATATATGTGATAATATTTGAAAATGTTTTAAAAAGATTATTTAGAACTATGTAAAATGGGATCTTTTACCATGATTTTGATATAATAACTATTTAACTGATTAATATTCCTTATTTTCTTTAAAGTTGAGAATGTTTGGATTTTTATACAGAGAATTGTTCGAGAAAAATTGGGTGGGATCCTTCTGATCCTATTTAGCTCACACCCTGATCACCCCTTCCACAATGTGTAGACCCTGTTATATATCTTGATAAAAGGAAAGGCTAGGTACTGTAGTGAGGT
This sequence comes from Viscum album, assembly GCA_963277665.1. NCBI lineage: Eukaryota > Viridiplantae > Streptophyta > Magnoliopsida > Santalales > Viscaceae > Viscum > Viscum album. The sequence continues at coordinate 69,511,589 of OY728143.1, forward strand.
GGTGAGGTTTTTGTCTGCTGAGTTTACATATATGGTGGTGAGATGGTGGTAGTTTTCCCATGTTATCACATGGTGTAGTTAGATTCTATTTTAGTTTTCCTTTTCTACTAGACTTATACTTTGGGTTTGTTCTCACCGATTGAGTTGTATAATTTCCACTATCTTCTTACATTTTTGGAATATATTTTCCTATTTATCTAATCCATTATTTCTCCCTATTATTTATATATATTTCTTGTTGTCTACATTAGGTTGGGAGAAATCATTCCCTCTATTTGTTTTTGATGCCCTATTTCTAGTCTCTAGCTTGTGGAGTTCAGAAATTCCATTCGGGTATGTAGAGGATCAGGTTAGGTTTTAGGTTTGAGGATAACATGAGTTGGTTTGTTACATATATAAATCTTTATAGTATATTTTGGGGAAAAACAATACTATCATCTTGGTGGGAATAAATGGAAGACCTGTTCGGTCAAGAAAAATAGAATTAGATAAAATGAGAATGAAAGTGATGGGCAGTGATGCATTTTTACTAAGGAAAACAATTAAAAAAAGAGAAAGATAAATCATTTATCCTTTTGTGGAAATATGATTTATTTGAGTTATATGATATCTTCTGAATATTTACATTTATGGAAATATGAGAAGATTCTAAAGAAAATTTTAGTGTAGTGCATTCCAAAATGGTGAAAAAATCTCTTAAGAAAATTAATTTGTGATGTCCATAATACATTACACTACTCAAGATAATAAGTTTTTTCTACTGAGGAATTTATTATAACAAGAGAACTAGAATTATTGATATATAAGAAGAAGTTCTATCAATATTGTGCTAAATAATAAAATCTACATGGTTTCAAGGAAGAATTAAAAAATTGTAAGTAGAGTAAGAATCCAATCACTACTTGAGTAGAACTTGTGTGTCAATGAAATTTGATAATGAAGAAAATAAGAAAGAGAAAAAAACCTCAAGTATATTCTTTAGTGAGAAATAAAAGAATCATATTCAGTTTTTATATTTTACATGAAATATTATTATCATGTTATTTAGTGTATAATATATAAGTAACATTTTGTTTTTTATATTTTTAAAATTATAAGTTTATAGGGGATAAAAAATTGATTCTAAAGAAAAACTTGAATGTAATATACCAGACATTATCAACCAATTACTTTGTTTTTTGAGATTTTAGAGGTTTTTTAGGTGTTTAGAGATGTTATTTGGCCATTATAAATTACACCACAACATAGTGGTTGGAGTTTTGATCTCTGTTTTGTATCAAGGGTTATGGTGGAATTTATTTTGCAGTTTAGGACATAGGAGATTTTTTTGGACTTATGTAACACCATGGGGTCAGAAATACCCATAGATTTGGGTTCTTTCTTGAAGAATATCCTGATAGAAAACATGAGCAATATCCATTCCATTAACAAGGGCATGATGCTACTATAGTTTGGGGGGATTATTCGTATGGGAAATAAAGATGTGTGAAACACATAGTGCAAAGGTAATGGAGATTATTGAGTCCACCTATGATAAATAGGTACATTGAAATATCCATGTCAATGGTTGTGGTAGAATAAAATTTAGGGGAGTCTAATCCATGTGATAGAGGAGGGAAACAATGAGATATATCTCTCTATATGATTACCTTGGGTGTGGTGAGGTGAAATGACTAAGTATTTTCCCTTGTGTCATGGGGATAACCATGGTGGATGTCTTGGGTATTAAAATAGAATATTCCACACCACAGAGAAAGGTGTGTTTCTGGTCAAACCTATTTAAGTTTTTTTTGAAGGTGTAAAAAATTTAATACTTTTAATGCTGGAAAACGACATCTCTTTTGACTGGGGGCCATTACAACTGTTTTGGTGGACACCACACAATGGTTGAAATATATTTAGTTTTCTCTATAAATAGGGTGTTGTGATATCATAAGGTTTTCTTTTATTTTCAATATCCAAACCTTATCTCCCCCATAACCATTTTGATCCCCCTTTTCATCATTCTTGAGGACTCTAACCTCTTAGTTTTTTAGGATCTATATTCCATAGTTCAATGTATTCCTCTTTTCCCTCTCCCTCTCCTCATTCTTGTTATCATTCTCTATATAGTCTTCTATGAAAATTTAATTCAGTTTTGATTTTATATTTAGGAGTGTTTTGATAGAGGTTTTTAGTGTTTACATTTTTGGGTGGTTCCCTTCAAGTTTAGTGCCTTTTGTTCCTTGATTCCTCTATTCTTGTGTAGAAATTAATTGAAATCTTCATATTGGGGTATATGGATAGATAAATATCACTTAATTTTTATAAATTTTGGAAGCTTCAAGATTATAATTTTTTTGTGTGGGTGATAAGAATTCACTTAATGAAATATAGTTAACGAAACTAGAATAAATTGAAAGGGAAGGTGACCGATTTTCATGTCCTTTTCTATGATCTTGTTAATATTTATGATGGGGATTTTTTATTGTTTATCTTGATAAATTATTATTGATGTATTGATGAACTTGATTCTTGATCATATTTGTTTCTAAATCACCTTTTTAAAAGGACTAATCATCTATAGATAGTAAAAAATCATATTTGTGTGATAATGAAATTGTTTTGTGGATTCTCATTTAAGTTATGTCATGGAAATATGGATGTAAGATAATAGGTGATTTAATGAATTTTTTTACTGGGATTTATATAGAGTTTCTATTTTTTATTATCTTTTATTGTCGGTGTGTTCGTTAAGTATTGGGATTTTTTTTCATCTTGTCTGTTTGGGGAGGAGAAAAGTGTTGGGAAAGGGGATACATTTGTGGGGTTGTGATGATCAAAAGTGATACATTGGTTTTGTGTATTTTTTCGACATTGGATTGGTTATTTATATAGGTTGTTCAGTAGGGATGTGATTTCCTTATTTTTGTTTTCCAGAGGTTATGAGTGGTTTATTGTTAGATATGGATTAGTCGGTTGATGTGGGGGCGTCTTATAGTTTCTCGAGGGTAAAAAATATCACTAGAAATTGTGTTAATAATGAAATAGAAAATGACGGGGTGGGGGTGGAATTGGACAAGTGTGGGGTTGAAAATGGGATAATAATATATGAGTAAACATGGGAATTGGCTGGGAAGTGCTGGTTATTAAATTTTGAATTAAATAACTTATTGAACATAATATAGTTGGTAATGATTAATCTAGAACTGGTGTAATAGTTTGATTGTTTGGGTTTTTGTAAATGCCTATTGTGAGAAAGTGGAATGGTTAGTGATATTTAATAGTAACAACTGTTAGTATAAAGTTGGGAGGATTTGGTGATGATTATGGGGTTCAATATTTTTGTTTTTATATGAACTGTTTAGGATAGGATTGTGTGTATCTATACAAATATATACTTGTATTTTCATTGTAATTTCTATAAAAACCACACTCAATTTTGATATCTTTACTAATACCCAAGTATTTTGGGTTCTAGGTGTTTCCCCTAATATATAGTTTAGAGATGGTATATATTCAGATACCCCTCTTCCATACTTTCTATTTAGGTGTAGTTTATTGTGGAATTGGTGCTTGGTGGGGGTCATGCATTATAGGATGGGTGAATAATGTTAATTTTCTTCATGTTCATGTTACCATACTATGATATATATGGATGTAATTAGGATATTATAATGATGTGGTATCTATATTGGGGGTTATTCATGGTAGGGGGAGGGAATTCGGTCGATTTACTTAATTTTTACAATACCATAATACTATACAAGATTTTATAGATATGTGATATTGATAGGTGGCAATAATGTGTGGATGTGGTTATGATGTGTGTGCATGAGTTGTGGTGTAATATAGAAGGGATTGAGGATCATATATTTTTTTAGGGCATGAGAGTGAAAAATAAATAGGGAAGTGGTTGTGGGGTTCCTATTTTAGATTCTTGATATTATATTATTACACTTGAATGTGATTCTCAATGAGTGAACCTTGGTGAGGTATGGTGGTAGTTGACCAGGAAGGAGATTGATGATTCGTCTATTTTTTTCAATGGATAATTAGTATAATTTTCAACTTATGCATGAGATTTATTGAGTATTATTATTCTTATTATACGTGCTTTTATAAACCCAATATATATAATATGTTTTTTAGGTTTCTAGGGTGGGTTTGGTGACCAATCTGGTAAGTACTAGCTTGAATATTAAGTTTGGTTATAGTGTCATTGCCAAGAAGTTTTATCAATATTTTTCTAGGATATATATTCTTATAACATTATTCATGCATTATTGGATTATTATGAATATTATTTTATTTATATCATGGTGCTGATAAATTTTTTTTCTTGATATTTTTTGGGTAATTCCTCCCCTATGTTTGTCGTATACACTCTATGCTATTCATCAACCCATATATTATTAGATATATTCTTTAGGGGTCACTCTTGTCTTCATTGTATGACTATGAGTGGTTACAAATGGGTAAAATGTCATTAAAGAGTGGTATTAGATATTTTGGTTGTGGGTTATGATGGATATTAGAGTTATTCCCTGGTGGGGATCGTATGGGATTGTATAAAAATGGTACTAGTTGATCTTTATGTGTGACATAGGCTAGAGAGATTGGTTAAGAAAATGGATTTTAAGGTCCCCATGATCCAACAAAACTACCCTAAATATACCGAATGACCAAGTGAAATGGTGTTTCTTTCAGAGTAGAGACCTATGAGAGACATATACTCCATGTTTTTTTGTGTATGTATTTGAAATTGGGTATTTTTCAGAAAATTTTATTAATCAAATTAAATGAATCTGATTAAATAAATTCTACATTATAGGGATAAAAAGTTAGTCTCTTACGGGTGGAGATGTTGGTTGGCCATCATCCATTCATGGTTTATGTCAGTGAGGTTCAACAAGCTAATTTAGTTGTCTGTAAGAGGGTCGAACTGACTAAGGATGATGAGATATGGATAACGAATTTATGTAAGTTATAGTGTCAGGGTATTGATAAGTATTAGGAGATTATATTTGATCTAGTTATAGAGGACTAGTTGGATGACTTTATATCACATTCAGTTTAATCTGAATGAGGGTTGAGTTTTGGGATCCATCATCCATTTGTTAGATTTTGGGAGAAGCATAACAATGGTGGTACCGGTATATCTGGGAAGGGAAGGAGGAAGATGTATTTTTGGATGATTTTCAGTGGTAGTTTTGTGTTAAGTTTATATTCTCAATGATGAGGGTGATGAAGTGAAAGAAGTTTCTCACCCTTTAGTATAACATCCTATGTTTTGGGAGATCAGAATTAAGTTTAAGTACCATGTTCACTTCTCTCTAACCTAGATATTATTGAAGATTCTATAGCCCAATGTTTGTAGGAGGTGAAACACCATGTCATGTGATATTAAGTCACCCGATTTATGTTGCTTAAATACTTGTAGGTGTAGAAGATTGATATAGTGATTGAGATAATGTATTCTCTTCTAGAATCAACTTGATAATGGAGTCGTCAGGGTCCCCCAAGGAGTAGTGTTGTTTAAGTAAGAATTCAAGAGTTTGTGTAATAATGGTTTCAACCAGTTGGGTGTCGACCACTATAGTTTTATTCTACCGATTTCTTTGGGGATAACAGTTCTTGTTCTCCCATAAGGATATTAACCAGTTTTATTTTCCCTTGGAGGCCATGAAAATAAATTTTTACATTGTCTAAACATTCTTGAGGATCAATATAGTTTGTGAGGAAAAATCCCTTATCATCCATTATAGTAGCAGTTTTTTATAGGTTGTATTATCCACAGGTGAATCATGAAATTGTTGCAATGATTGGAGATAGAGCTGGTATATGAAAACCCTATAATTTACCTCACCCTCAAGGTTATAGGGATGAGAACTGTAATTCCCTAACCTTAGTTACCCAGAGTCGGTGGATTAATACATAATATTGTCATGATACAAGGAATCAAGTCCCGATGGACCAATCAGTTTAGCAGTCTTGGAAAATAGATCACATACATGGATGTTACATTACATTATAAAATGAAAAAGAAAGAAACATCATATCCATTGACCACATTCATATCCCTTAGAGTATCCCTACAGTCCAGTCATAATATACTTCTTCATATCCTAGAAAAATGAAACATAAGAAAGGGTGAGCTCAAATGCTCAGTAAGAGTAAGCAATACAACTGAAGATGACATAAACATTAGGTATGATGAATATTTGAAAAAACATTCCTTTACAAATAATAAACATGAACAATTTATTTAAGGAATATGAGTTAAGTAAATAATTCCATAATAAAACATAGTCATGAGTATTCTATGAGTCAAATAACCACTTGGACCATAAATATTATTTTCATAAGAGGGAATGTATTATGTGGGACATTCTGAAACATTTTTTCAAGGCCTCGACCAAGACGTCTAAAAATGATTAAGGCCTCGACCAAAACCATATATCAAATTGGAAAAGGCCTTGGCCAATTCCACGTCTAATTGTCTCATGAGACCTACCGATGCACCGAGGAGCTATATCGGGCTAAACCCGTCACTTACTAAGTCCAATACATTCCCCATATGAAAAGGTTGAAACATAACATAAACATTCGTATTAAAACTAGCATACGAAATGTCAATACTTTAACCATAAACCATGAATGGTATAAAAATAACACATCCATAGTCAAACATATCAATAAACCTTAAATTCAATATGGCATATTTGTATCATAATAAATCAACTTTAAACAAGTGTAAAATTTATCAAAGGATGTTGACATAGATGAAATCAAAACTATTTGATGTAAATATATCTTTATATTTTAAAATAATTTAAGACTCACATAATTATAAAAAAACATTCATTTTGAAAATATTATTATATGATTGTAAGGGAAGCTTTGACAATGTTATAACGATAATAAATAGTCACACCCTCTATATTAGTTAGAAAAGACATTTTTACCTTAATTTTGTCGAAAAGGTCATAAAGTACCTTTTTTGGAAAATGACGAAAATATTATTTAAAAGCATAACTTAAAATAACTGTATAAATGGAATTAAACCATTTTATTGTAAATAGAAAAAATGTTTTAAAATACATTTTTAAGAAAACATGGATGTGGATGATAAAGTGGTCCCAGTATATACTTACATAAAAACAACCTTAGATAATAAAGAGATTGTGAAATTAACCCTTAACTTATACTTTTACTTGGTGTAGGGAAAGTTAATATCCTATAAAATAGTTAAATAATTGTTATTAAATTATAAAATAAATAAATACACAACTTTGATATCTTATATGATCTTCTAATATTTCTTTGTTAATAATATTTTAGTAGTATCATTATTTCGCGTGTTAACTAATTCATTTTCCTTTATATGTTTTGTTATGCAAGTCATATTTGTTATGGATAGGAGGTATTTAATTCATATAAAGAATGATATTATGTTCTTAAATATTATTTTTAATAATAAAACTAAAATTATTCTTGAATGGTTATGATGGGGAATGAATCTCATCACGTTCATGGAGACAGTAATCCGTACGTACGCACAAACGCTACTTGCATTTCATTTTTTTATTTTAAAAGGAAATAAAAACCAAGAATACAAATTTATATTATTATTAAAGTATAATATGATATTTTATATATGTTACGTAAGTTCATTAACACCATCCTTTATATGTTCCATGTATGGTATGAACGAGTCATATCATTTTGAGGGGGCGGTAGTCCGCACTTCCTCAAATGAAATTATCTTATATATACAACATGAAAAGAATAAAGGTATGATATAAAAGAGAATTAAAGATGATTATAGATAAAATAAATATCATAAATATCATATATAATTATAGTTCCATCATAATGGCCACTGTAAGAGGTGGTAGTAGAAGACTGAACAATCATCATTTCCTGTGGCAGTAGTTCACCGCCCGTAGAAATATAATGTTATATACCCATTAGATAGAGGTGTGTGTAAGTGTAGTTTAAAAAATTCTCATAACAACAAACTATTATATTTAATATAATGGTTTCATTATAAAATATAGGAATAAAGAGAGTTTATGGGGTTGGAGAAGTAAAATAAAAGAAAAGAACTTAAGAGGAGATTCTACCTTTAAATTGGGTAACTCCCTTTGGTTTGAACCAAAAGGATTGTTTGAAGTGCCTTATGCATAAGGTAATGATTCTAAGAGGAATATAGGGATGTGGGGAGCTTAATTGGGTAGATTTTGGATGATCCAAGGGGCTTGAGAGGTGTAATAAATGGGTTATAGTTGAGGGTTTTTTATAATGGGGAGGAGGGGATCCTTTGAAAAGTTTGAAATATATTATTTTATTATATAATTATTTTCGGTTTATAAAGGTCAAAATTTCATTAAAGATTAATATAAGATGACTCATGTTTTAAATAAAATCATCCAATAATAATTGGACATGTTTTGTATATTGTTTTATTTTTTATAATCTTATTTATTTAAATCAATTATTAATGAGGTAAACACTGTATCATTATTGTGTCAAAAATAATTTTATTTATTTGATGTCTAAAAATTATTAAAAAAATAACATAATGTGGAAAATATTTTTATCTTTCAAATTAATATTTTTAGTTTAATATATAACATATATATCTCCTTGTAAATGTTTTTACTAAAAGATATATGTTTATGTCATTTTTGTCTTTACTTTAAATTAATTAATATAAAGTGTCATTATCACCCGCAAGTGGCTCCATGGGGTACCAAAATCGAACCAAGGATTCCTATGGTCAGAAATTTATCAACCAATAGAAATAGGACACATTTTCAGGTAATTTATTATTATTATAATATTATTTTTTACCATTATTTACCGGATTTACCCCTTTAACCACAGTAAATAAAATATTCATAATGTATAAAAATATAAGTTATATATTTACAAAATTTGTACCTCCTGATTTCAAATATGGAATTCATTTTTCCAAATTCAAAACACAGAATTGGCAGAAATTAATTTAAAATTAATTCCCTTTGTCAAAAAAGCGTGTTTTTAAGAAATAATAACTATCAAAAGATTGACACTTGTTTATGTCCAGTTTAAATGTTAAATTACATCAAATGACCTAAATTATATTAAATTATAAAAATATAATCTAATTATACTTAAAAAGTATTAAAATTTATAATTTAACACTATAAATTATTTCGATTAAAAAAGTTGTTTTTAATGAAAATTTAGTATTTTTCACTATTGATAAAAAATTGGAAGTTTTAAGAAAAGTACAAAAAATTCACCCTAAGACAATTTGGATAATATAAATCCAAAAATCAAGTCCATTTTAAAGAATAAAATTTATAAAATTTCAAAAAGTGGGTATTACTATTCATAACTTCTAGTTTGATTGGTCGTGATGTGTTAGAATATTGAAGTTGCGTACAACGCAAGATATTACATTATTCAAAGGGAAACGTACCATGGAAGCTTGGGGTGTTAAAAGAACGATCATGGAGGTGATCATTAGTAGTGAGGCAGGTGATCAAAATATGAGAAAATTTATGCTATGAATGTTTCTATGTTAGAGGGGATATATATCATTCTAGGTACCATATATTTATCTTATATAATGGATTATACTTTATTTTTTTTGGGTTCATAAAAATCATTCATTTAACCATCTTATTCTATATATTATAACTCAATGTGGAGAGGCTTCCTGTGACCCAGGAATTGACTATTCTAGTTGGAGGTCAGATGAGTCTATATGATGTGTTTCGGGATTATGAGATGATTATATGGAAGATTAAATCATTTTTAGACCTCTTTCTACTTCAAAAACAAAAATACTAAATTATTATTAGAATCATTTTCTTTTATTCCATCAACAAATTTATTGGAATATTCTAGAAGAAATTTTTGTTTTTAGATAAAGGGGATAATGTATAGTGTTTTTTAGTAAGTGGGGGCATTAGATAGTTCATATATGTCAAAAGATATTTCTTTCATAGTTGGAATATTTTTTTGGATTAGTGGAGGTTCAAGTGGTGGAGTTACCTAGAGATGTGGAAGGGTTACTTGATGTTTTTCCTAACCAAGTTGTGGATTTTGCCCCTTAATGTAATATTGAGTTTTTGATATAGTTGTAACTTAAAAACTATATTATTTTAATAGATACTTATCGAGTTTTAACATTTGATCTATGAGAGTTGGGGATTCTTGTTGAAGATTTTATGGAGGAATGCATCATCGTCAAAGTGTGTCATCATGATTTTATTTTGTTTTGTTCTTATATGGTGGAGTGAAATTTTGTATAGACTACCCATAGTTTAATTAGATGATGTTCAAGAAGTAAAATTTTATTATGATTATCTATGATATAATGAAATATTTGAAGGTATCCAACTAGTTTTTGTTGATCTATTTTTGGTATGGATATCACAAGATGAGGGTGAAGGAGAAAGATATTCTGAAGAAAACTTTTCAATATTTTCATGGGAAATTCATGTTCATGGTTATGCCATTCAGTGTCAAAAACTCCCCAGCCCTGTTTATGAGAATCATGAACTCCATGTCGTATGAGTTCCTATATTGGTTTGTAAACACGTTCATCAATAAAATTACCATATTTTTTATTTTATATGAGGTTTTGAGAACCTTAGGTTCATTATGTATATAAATCAATACCATCAGTTTTATTTAAGATTTCCATGTGTAAATTTTCAAAGTTTCTAGTGAACTTCCTTGAACATGTGGTGTCTTAACCAAGAGTGCTAGTATATTTATTGATGACCAAGGAAGTTTTTATTTGATCCACAACTAAGTAAATTGTAGAGTTTCATAGTTTCTTTATTCTTTCTAGATATTAGTGGATATTTGTGTTTAACTTATCTTACTTCACAATCCCATCAATATCCTTGACCGGGAAGGGAAAAAACTTATTATTAAATAATTATTATCATATTTATTTTTTACTACTTGAATAAAAAGGTAATTGATGATATTTTTCTTTGGTTTCCCTAGAATTGTGTGATGTTTGAGGTGTATTATAATGAATACCATCTCAATTTCACTTGTTCCATGATGAAATTGATGAAAGTGATATCATAGGGTCTATCTAGTTACATCCCCATAAAATTAACTATTCCACCCATGATCTCTATTTTTTAGTGGTGTTTGTTCTGAATATATAGTGACGTTACCTCATCGGGGATCTCTTTATAGTTTTCACATACCATAAGATTTTAAGATATGTTTTCTCTTATTGGTGTTTGAATATGCAACACTAGAGGAGGATCGTGTTTCTTTAAGACAATGAATTTGATATGTACTACACCTTAAGAAAGAAAATTTTGTTACTAATATGGTGATTTTGAATTTAAAAGGGCATTTTTTTCAAGAATTTATATATCTATATATTGTGATGTAGGAATTTTTTGTGATGCATCTTGATGTACAGGTGAATAGTGGTAGAGGTTGTTTACTCTAGAAGATAGTGCAATCTTGCTTGATACAGTAGGATGAAGAATATCGGTGGGGGACTCAGTGGTATAGGTGTTGAAATATCACAACACTGATGATGGATCTATGTATGGATGGTCAGAGGATGATTGATATTAGGTGATGTTTCATGGAAGGTTGTTCATTCCATTGGTAGTGCATGAAGAGGTTTTCTATGATTTTTTATGATCACCAAAAACTATAAATTCTATTATGGCCATAAGATATTATTACTCAAGGATACAAATTTGTTTATTGGGATAAATATATCTATAGAAGGTTTCATATCATGGTTCTTGGTCTGTCAATGAGTGAAGGAATAACACCATGTTTTATAAAGTTTGTAGCAGCCATTGGATTCCATTGAGTTAAAATAAGAGGATATCTTGATGAATTCTATCACTGTTCCACTATCTTCCTTTGGTGGATGAAATTCCATTTGGGTGATAATGGATTAGTTGACCATGTTGGCTCACTTACTGAGAATAAGGTAGTATAGTTTCATTGAGTTATTAACGAGGTGGTATGTGGATGAGGTTGTGCAAGTTTTCATGGTATAAGAAACCTCAATTTTTTTGGGATCCTTATTTTAACTTGATATTATGGGGGATATTTTATCATAAATTAATATAAAAATTTCTCCTTATCAATATTTCCATCCTCATATGGATTGAAATATGGAGAAAACCATCTAGAAATTGAATGATATGTTTTGGTATTTCATCTTAGATTCTTGTGGGTCATGGATGGTGCATTTTCCCTTGGTCAATATTTTTTTATAAAAATAGATTTCTCTCCTACATTTTAAATGTTATATTTATGATTTTATATGGGTGTATTTTCATTCTCAATTGTGTGGACTGGGGTTGGTGAGTCAACATTCCTTGGTACTGATGTGGGGTAAAGAACAAGAGAGAAGATTTAGATGGTTTGAAAATGGATGAAGGTATCAAAGAATCATGAGAAACATTGCGAGGATAAGAAGAGGTGGACAATATAATTCATGTTTAGGGAACACATGTTCATAAGGGTTTCCCCTAATCAAGGGATAATAAGGTTTTTCTAGTAGATTAAGATCTATAATTAGTTTATTGGTCCTTTCTAGGTGTTTTAGTGTGTTGGAGAGGTGGAGTATTAGTTAGAACTTACTCCAATGTTGTCCAAGATCCAATACATATTCCTTGTATAATAGATTCATTAGTATTTTCATGATTGTTATCATGTCATAAATTGTGGAGATATGTTTATTGAGGATGAGAATACATTCATAGAGCTTCTAGTTGTGATCTTGGATCCTTGATTGACGGTTATTTCTAGGAAATATATTCATTTGGTTCGAGTTCTATGGAAAATGTGGTGGTTATAAGGAGAGTATGTGGGAACACGATTCATAGATGAATTTTGAATATAATTATATATATTTATTATCATATTTTAATTATTTATGAGATTCTTTATTTTTATTTGAATTGAGTAGGATGATTTCCTGTGACTATTTTTCAGGAGTTTATTCTTGGTGTTGTTGTAATTAGGGGATGGAATCACCACATTTGAGAGGTATTTCTTGAGGATGGTTGGGTGGATATTTTATGTCCTTTTTTTGGTTTTATTTCTTATTATTGAGGTTGAAAATCATTTTAGAGGTATCTAATGTAACATTCTGTACTTTCTTAATCTATTCTTTTTTGAGTTTTGGTTGTATGGAACTTTTCAAGTGGGTTAGATATGCATTTTTTTCTATTATAGTGTAAAAAATTCTATAGTGGAAGGTTTTTTGGTGGTTGTTTTATATTATTGGGTGTGGTTTTGGTCATTTTGTACCTGAGGATGAAGGAGCAGGCTATCTTGGCCTTATAGTGAACCACTGTGTCTTAAACTCTAGTGGTGTGGGGTATTTTTCTTAGAGTGTTTCCCTATAGGTAGTGTAATAACCACAAATCCAATAACCCAAATTTGGTGTATAATTTATTACATTGTAAAATATACAAGGTTTATAATCCTAAAGGAAAAATCAATTTTGTAGTCATGAATATCCATATACATATATGACACTAATTTTATATTTGGAAAACATTGTAAATAATAGTAATGGAAAACATTCAACATCCTTGAACCCATTTAAAGAATTTTTATTCAAATCCTAGGTAAAGGAAACTAAAAAAGGATGATCTAAAATACTTATAAAGGGTTGCATATAGCGGAATATATCATGAGTAAATATATCATGATATATATGTCAAGGTAAATAACTGAAAATAGATTCCATTTAAGCAATAAATTGAGATAAAAAAGCATTCATCGATAATATAAATGCAATAATAGTAATTGAATTATCAATTAAATAAATTATAAATATTGGACTTCATGATATTATACATCATGATATCTATACCTCAATACTATGTGATAGGACAATTTAATCTATGGTTAGGTATACACTAAAAACTATTTTAATTTTTCCAATTATTTTTTTCTCATGAGACCAAAAAATGTATCGAGGGACTATATTATTACAATATACTCCTATCACTTCATGTGAAATTCATTCCTCATATGTTTAATTATCAACTTAAATTTATAAACAATATTCCTTATTAATAAAGGTCTGTATCAAGTAAATAATACATATTATCAATAATTCCATAGTCAATCAGATAACTTTCAAAGTAAAACACCATATGTTGAAATGGTATACAATTTATGAAATAACAATATCCAAGATACTAAGAATATAGATATTTAATATAAATATAACTTCCAGTGTTCCTAAAAAGGTGAATGTTCCAATAGAAAGTTAATGGCCACAATATTAATCAAGAGATAAGAGATGGCCATATTAAAATTTGATTTTGTTGCAAAATAAATTATTTTAAAGAATATATGAAAATGTAAATGGAACATTTAAAATAAGTTTATATATATATTTTTTTATTTTCAAAATAATTTAAATCTTATAGAATAAGCCTAAGGGTTTGAATCAATTATGATGTCGTGAAAGAATCTTAACTCTATATACATTGAAAAAAACATTCATTTTGATTTTCTGAAAATAAAGTTGAAAATGATCAATTTTGGGAAAAAATAGAAATATTCCTTCAATAAAATGTAAAAATTAAAGGGTAAATTGAAATTACATTAATAAATAATTTTAGTAATAAAATGGACTTTGTTAAAATAATTTTTAAAAAATGGATATGATAAACAAATATGCTTGATCAAGAAGAGAAATAAGATCAGATTTTCATTTAAACATTTCTATTGAAAGAGAAACTTGAATTGAATCATTAAACATCATGAATAGATATTAATTTTAATTATGTAAAAGGTTAATTATATAAAATATATAAAAGTAAATAGGTATATATCACCAAATATATCTCAATGGTGTGGAAACTGAGATAAAACCCCTCTCCTCACATTTCTGTTTAGTTGAACATGATTTAACCTCCTTTATAAATTTTTTAAACATTTTATTAATTTATAAAATAAATATATTATTATTTATAATATCATATATGATTCTGTTATAACATCTTATCACCTGTTCATTAATAATATTTCATTATTACTATTATTTCAGATGTTAACTGCTTGTTTTATCATGCATGTTTCATCATGAAAGTTTTGGTTATTGAGAATAGGATATGGATATATCTTATAGATAATTATATAAATGTTATAAATATAATATTTATTCATTAGATACATTTTTATAATCATTATTTAATGTTACACATGGAAAATTAATCACATCTCTTCATGGAGATGGTATAACGAACGTACGCATGAGCGACATTATCATTTCTTTAATGGGTGAAAGGGTAATAAAGAAGATTATATATTAATTTTTAAAAAATAAATTTTATTCCATAAATATCACATATATTAATTATTTTCACCATTATATCTATCCAAGTTTACTGGTGGTGGGAAACAATTACATCGGTTCATGAGGTGGTTTTCCATCTTACACATGAGTGATAGTCTTTTCCCATTTGATAGGGAAGGATTTGGATAAATATTATGTCATAAATATAATAAAATCTAAATATATGTTATATACTGGTGTTATTTTATTTTAATTATTAATACATAATTTAAGGTTATAGATGAATAAGTAAAAAGAAAGAGCTTTGTAATGAAAATTACCTTCGCTAAGAAAAACCTCCTTTCGATATCTTATTAAAGACCATAGGGTTGATCTTTTGGGAATTCCAATAAATATAAAATGTGTTTACGTATGTTGGGGATATATTTTTATAGGGGTTTTTCAAGATATATTTGTTGGGAGGTGTGAATAAGTGAGAGGAGGGGTTCCCTTTTACAATTGAGGTGAGTGACACACTTGTAGTTTTCCAAAGTTTTTCAATAATATCAAGTAACTTTATTAGAAATATGGATTCCAAATGGATCATATTAAATGGGGATAATGGAATGGACAAAATAAAACCAACCAATGGGGTTTGAAAAAGTTTTTTTGGTCACTTTAACCCTTATCTTTATATATTAACCCTAGTAAACTCATTTTGACCTTTACCATAGTAATTAAGTTTTACTTTTTTTACTATTAATTATAAAAAAAAGATTAATTTTGACATATTAACTAGTATTAATTATTATAATCAAAAATATTGAATAAATTTTATCAAATTAAATTCAAAAAGTGGTAGAATTTAATTTTATAATAAACCCACAAAACATGTTTAAAAAATGGGTTTTCAAGAAATTCATATTTCACGCTTAAGATGATATTACATTAAATATATGACTAGTAATAATAATTTTATGAATTTAAATTAATATATTTAGATATATTACATTATATTCAATTTAAATCATTCACCATTTAATATTTGTTTTACTAATTTAAATGGATAAACATTATGCCATAAAAGCAATTTTATGAAAAAAATATTTTCATAAAAAATATCCCTTTTTACCTCTAAATTATATTATCCTTATTTATAAAAAATTTACATAAAGTAAATGGATAATTATAAATATTATAACAAGTTATTATAAACAAAATGTGGAATATTTTAATACTATATTTTTTATTTTTTTTTAAAATCTGATTTCTAATTCAAAAATTCATTCTAGGCTTATTTTGACCTATTAAGTTCAAAATAAATATTCTCCCAATCACATTAGATATTTTATACCTTGAAATAATAAAATGTGCACTTTTCATAGTTTTATTAAAATATAATTTCTACTTACTATAATTGAATATACTGTGTAAAATTCTTCCCTCCTATAAAAATTCCATCCTAAAAAAGTTTTATGATATAACTTTCTAGACAAATTAGGGAAGTTATTGTTCATAATATTCTCTTATTCCTGCTTTTATTCTTCTATTTTATGATTTTTCAAAGTGAATTTAATATTTGAGTCATCTAATTCCTCAATACTTTCTCTCTAGTGAAAATAATCTGTATATGATTTTCTTAGTAAGATAAATCAGATTCCAAATCTATTTATTCAGAGGCGAGAACATATGTTGGGTCTCACATGTACTTCTTTAATAATGATATATGGAACACATCATGTACAATAGAGAGACATGGTATAAGTTCCAAATTGTAATCCAAAATTTTTATGCTTTCTATAAATTTAAAATGTATAATGTATATGGAGCTCAATTTCCCTTTCTTACTAAACCTTTTAACAACTTCCCTTAGAGATATTTCAAGAAAATGTGATCTCCCAATTGAAATTCCAAATATTTTCTTCATTTATCTGTAGAATTCATTTTCCTGATTTGAGATGATTTAATATGATTCTGAATAGTATTTAACTTATTGACCGTCTCCTCAATATTTTTTGGACATACAAGTTTCCTTTCACCAACATCTTCCCAAAAAGTTAGAGTATGCAATATATTTCTATATTATGCATCATACGGTGCCATTTGAACACTTAAATGAAATATATTTTTATAAGAAAACTCTACCAAATGTAAATATTGACCCCATTTATGTTTAATGTCAAATTATCATGATCAAAACAAGTCTTTACTATTGGAATAGTCCTTTTGGACTGTCCATTAGTTTGAGGATGGTAGGAGATTCTCAAATGAATCTTAGTATCAAGATAATTTTAAATACTCTTTTATAATTTTTATGTTAATTATGGATCTTTATTAGAAAAAATTGAATGATACTAACCATTAATTCTTACAACTTCATCAATATAAATGTTTACAAGACACTTAAGAGGTAAATCTTCTCTTATAGTAAGAAAATGTAAAACTTTTGTAAGGCTATCAACAATAACCCATGTTGTATCATTATTTCTAGAGGTATTTGGTATAAATATTCCAAAGTCCATAATAATGTCATTAAATTTACATATAAAAATAGTTATAAGTTTTATGACTCCTTTAGAATGTTATCTCTTTGCCTTTTCCTATTGAAAAACAAAGTATCTTGATATATAATCAGTAATTTCCTACTTCATATTATCCCATAATAAATGTTCCTTCAAATATCTATACATCTTGGTACTACCATGGTGTATAGAGAAATTCAAGATATGATAATCACCCAATAATTTATTTTCCTGATTTGGTATATATGGAACACATATCTGCTATAAAAATTATAGAATGCTACTATCACAAATGACGTCTGCCAATTTTTTTTCTTTCATAGCTTTAATTTTCTTTTGCAAATTATCATCATGATGTTGAGAAATTTTTATATTTTCCAATAAAAATGGGTTTGTATTCATTTGAAAAATTAATTAATTTTCTGTATCCTTAATAATTCTCAAATCCATCTTTATTAGATCTATAAACATATGATTCTTATTAATCATCATTTTTTTCATAAATGAATGATATTTTATGATTAATGAATCCACTACCTTATTTTCATTCTCTATGTGGCTGTGTAATGAGAAATAATAATCCTTGATTAGTTCAAACCATCAATGTTTCCTCACATTAAGCTATTTATATGAAAATATTTATTTTAGGCTCTTATAGTCTCTATATATCTAACATATTTTACCACACAGATAATGTATCTATATCTTCAAAGAAAATACTATAGCGACCAACTCAAGATCATTGGTTGGATAGTTTTTTTCATGAGAATTTAAATACCTTAATTTATATACAATAACTTAATCATTACCTATAAATACACCACCAAGTCCCATCTTCAATGCATTACTATATATTAAAAATACACCATTTCATGATGGTAGATTCAAAATAGAAGAATTAACAACATCCTCTTCAATCCTTAAAAAAAATTATTCATATTTTTTATCTATACTAACTTAACCCCTTTACGTGTATTCTTGGTTAATGGGTTATAAAATCAATTTTTTTTGAAAAAAACACCGATAGTAACCTTCAAAACCTATGAAACCACATACCTCTATTATTTTCACTGGTGTACGACATTTTTGGATTTAATATTTCTTTACGTAGTCAATTGAGATTTCATCCTTGAAGAAAATATGGCCATGAAAAGAAAATTTTTGAACCAATAATATACACTTGCTGAATATCCCATATAACTATTTTCCTCTAAGAGTATCAATAATGATCCACATGTGATTCTCATGATCCACATAGATTTTAGAATACGCCACGATATCATTAATAAATACCACAAAAATATTATCAAGATATTCCATTAATACTTTATTCATTAGATCCATAAAAATAAGCGGTACATTAATCAATCCAAATGAAATTACTATATAGTCATAATGTTCATACATCATTCAAAATGATGTCTTCAGAATATCTTCTTTATTTACTCAAAATTTATGATAACCATAATGAAGATAAATCTTTTAAAAATACCGATCACTATAAATTTGAAAGAATAAGTAATAAATTAAAGGTAGAGGATACTTGTTCTTTATATTAATGGAATTGATTTCCATATAATAAATTCAAAGAACCAGGGATACATATTTATTCTTAACAAAAATAATAGGGGCTTCACAAGGTGAAAAAAAGGGAGTATAAATCCATTATCACACAAATTCTTTAGTTGTTTATTTAACTCTAATAATTCCAGATTTTCCATTTTATTGGATGTATTTCATATAGGTATTCAATCGGGTATTAAATCATTATAAAAATCAACTATTTCTCTGGTGGATGTCCATGAAATTCTTCAATAAATACATCAAAGTATTCTTGTATAATAGGTACATCCTCAATTTGAATATTGTATTTTCTATATTTAAATTCAATTTCCTCTTCTTTGCAAATAATCTCAATTTGAATATATTTTGGGGATTAATATTTACATGACCCAGATAATGAATTTTCTATATTAAATATATTGAAGTCTACATCTTTATCATGAATCATAATTTCCTTCTATTTGAAATAATATTATTCATCATATTTTGAAATCTAGTATATACTAAGGATAATTTCAAATTAATCCATGGGTATGATAATAAATTTATAAAATAGAGCATCTTTATATGTCAAAATGGGAACATCCCAACACATACTTTTAACAGTGATATTTCCACTAGGAGTTTTGACCGATAACTCCCTTCTTTTGGTGCTAGGAAAATATATAATTTTCTTAGAAAACATGGAATACATAAAATGGTGAGAGGATATATAATCAAATAAATCATTACATAAGTTTTAATATATGATTAAAGTACCTTCCACAATATCTTTAGGAACTACAACCTCAGCTATAGTGATAACATAAGCTTGGACTTCTCCCAATAACATCTTATATTACAAGTTCCATTGAAGCTTGGGAAATTATTTTGAATAGTTATTAATTTATTTATAATTTAATCACTAGATATTAGATTTATATTTCATTACTATACACCCATGATCCATATGACCCATATGACCTCACTTGTAACAACCTGTCATTCCATTCAGGCATTTTATGGGATATTTCTTTTTATGATTTTTACATGTTGGAAATTGCTTCATTTTATTATTTTTAATCGAAACATATCATTTTTATTTTTGTTAATACAAAATATTATTGTCTTTATTTTATTATAATATATTGGATCTAGAAAATCCCTTCTCTATTTTTATGTCACATAAAACTAATTCATCATATAATGAAAAAGTTTGAGAAACCAGTTCCCTTTAGAGACATGGCTTAATCACTTTAAAGAAAATGGCCAATATTGAATTACATACTAAATATCTAATAATTATGATACCTGTATAGTTTTAAAATAAATCCTAATACTCGATAACATTTTCTTCTTAATTTTTCCTTAAACTATGGAACTTTATCTTCATTTTAGTTTGTTACTCACAAGGGAAGTATTTATCAAATAATAGTTATTTAAAAGATATCTATTCCATGTGTTATATTTTACTCTACTACCTAGTATTCTAGATCAATTAACAACATCATTTAGAATAAATTATTATGCAATATACAACAATTATAACCTTTTACATTTAATTTCAACCCAAGGTCAAAAATATTTTTTCAAGGGACTTAATCCATTGTCCATATGTATTGATACCGTTAATTATCCATGGAAATATTTCTAAATAATGTAATATTCAATATTTTATCATGATATTATTAATTTTAAATAATAAACTATAATTATAATTATGGTGTAACAACTATCATAAATTTAAAATTTATGCGTTATTAATCTTGAAATCATAAACCTGGTTTCTTTGGAAATGTATTTAAATCATAAAAATATTTTCAAATCCTTTATAAGTGGTTGAAAATAAAAATAAAAATATCTTAATAATATCAATTGTGAGTTTCAAAAAAGGTTTTTAGTATGGTACCATTCACCATGAATAGAAATGATGACCAAGATATACTTGACCAACTCTTTCGTGGTTATTACACATAGATGCATCTGTTCCAAAACCATATTCACTTGTAGTATCCAGACTGAGACATATTTCTAGGGAAAACAAATAATAACTACCTTACAAATACATTTTTATGTTATCCTATAATTAAATTATCCTCAAATATATCAATATTTTTACGTTCCCTAATAATATTTTTCCTAAATCTAGTTCTCACGATTTCTACTAAACCTCCTCTAATACAAACTTTAAAAAATCCAACTCCAATAACCTAATATCAGTGTATTATTTATTAAATTGGTACATATAAAAGGTTTATAACTTTGAATTACTGATCAATTTAGTAGTCTTAGAGAGAAATATACATACATGATACCTATTTTACATTTCAAATAAATTTTAAAACATTTTAATGGAAAACATTCTACATCCTTGAACTCATTCAAAGAATTATTCTTCATATATTGGGGAAATGAAACAAAATAGAGGTGATCTCAGATGATTTTTAGGGTTATTTAATATGGAACATATCATGAATAAATAAGGTCTAATCGACATGGAAAGGTATATAATGGAAATCACATTCCATTTAATCCATAACTTGATCTTTACAGGAATTTGTGGATAATATAAATATTGAAATCTCATAGAAAATAATAACTAAATTATCAAAAAAGTAAATGATTAATATTGGATTCCATGATCTCATACTTCATGATATCTATACCATCATTACCTTTCCCCAAGATAGTTCAGTGTATGGGTAGGTATACACAAATATCCCATTTAATTTGGCCAACTGATTTGTCTCATGAGACCTGTTGATGCATCAAGGGGCTATATAATTCTAGGCTCCACACATAATTGTATGTCCAATTCATTCTTCACATGTCTATTTTTAAAATAAATTATTAAATAATATTATTTATCTATAAATTTCCAGATCAAGTAACGAATTCAGATTATCAATAATCCCACAGTCAATCAAATATATTTCAAAGTAAAACAGTATATGTAAAAATGGAATAAATTTTAGTAAATAAAAATATCGATGATACTAAGAATATATACATTTAAGATAAACATAATTTCCAATGATCAAAAGAATCTTAATGTTTATAGATAAACATAATTTCCACAAGATTAATCAAGAGGTGAGAGATGACCATTAGAAAAGTGTATTTTGTAGTAAAATAAATTTTTCTAGGAAATAGATGAAAATTTAAATGAAACATTTAAAATAATTTTTCACAAATAGTTTAATTTTAAAAATAATTTTAATATTATAGATGAATATAAAGGGAATAAAATGGTTATTACTATGGGATACTCCATTAATCCCGTATATGTTAGGAAAATATTTTTTATAACTTTTTACAAAGAAATTTGTAAAAAAAACTTTTGGAAAACATTAAAAATATCCCTTTAATACCATGTAAAAATATAGGGATAAATTAAAATTCCATCATTAAATCATTTGTTTAATAAAAATTACTTTTTTAAAAGAATTTTAAAAAATATGGATATGGAAGAAAAATATACCCGATTAGGAAGTAAAATAAGTTCAGATTTTATTTTAAAATGTTCTCTTGAAATAGTAAATTTAATTGAATAATTAATTAAAAATAATAGATTTTAATTTTAAATACCTCCAGGGGTAATTATATACACCACCTAAAATTTAATAGGTGCATATTACTAAATATGTTTCAATTGAGTTGAAATTGAGACAAAATTTCTTACCTCACACTTTCCTTTATTTAAAAGAGATTTAACATCCTTTATAATGTTTTTAAACATATAATCAATTTATAATAGATTTATATTAATATTTATAATATCATATATGATTTTCTTATAACATCTTATCACCTGTTCATTGAAAATATTTCATTATTACTATTATTTTGGGTGTTAATTACATTATTTTCTCATACATGTTTCATTTGGAAAGTTCCAGTTATTATTATTGGATATATTTAAATTATATTCATACTTTTAGTAATGTTATAAATATAATTTTTTTTCATTATATAGATTTTTATAATCATAATTTAATATTGGACATGGAAAATGAATTGTATCGCTTCTTGGGGTTGGTAAGTCATACATACGTATGAGTGACATTATGATTTTCTTAATGAGAGAAGGGGTGATGAAGTGGATGATATATTAATTTTAAATAATAATTGTTTTTTTCATAAGTAACATATATATTTCTTATATCTTTCATTATATCTATCCATTTGAGTTGGTGATTGAAAAAAATTACATCGGTTAACGAGACAGTAGTCCACCATAGATATAAGTGATGGATTTATTTCCCATTTGATGTAGAAGGAGATAGATAAATATTATTCCATCAAAATAATAAAATTTCTGTATATTTAAGATACATGTGTTATGATATTATATTTATTAATACATAATTTAATATGATTAAAGAAGAATTTAAAAGAAAGAGTTTGGTGAAGGTAATCACCTTATCTTATAAAAATTCCCCTTGGAAATCTTATTAACGACCCTAGGGTTGATCTTTTGTAAAGAAAAGTAGTGTTTTTATGTGGATGATAATTTCAATGAGATATTTTTTTCTTGGTTTTTTAAATATATATGTCTTGATATATGTGAATAAGTGAGGGGAGGAGGTACCCTTGTATATTTGAGGTTAGTGACACACTTTTAAATTTTTAGTGTTTTTCAATAATGTCAAGTAACATTCTTGGAAATATATATCCAAAATATCTCATATTATAATTATATGTGGTTAAGTGTTAAATAAAACCAAAAAATTTGGTTTAATATTGTGTTTTTCCATTTTAACCCTTATTTTTATAGATTATCACATTGGAAAACCTTTTTTGACCTTGACCATAGTAATTAATTTTTAAATTTGTTTAATATTCCTTAGGACCAATAATTAAGTTTAAATTACTGTATAATATTAATTATTATTATAATTATAATTATTTTATACACTTTATAAAATTAAATTCACAAAAGTGGTAGAATTAAAATTAAAAATAAACCCACAAAATGTGTTGAAAAAATAGTTTTTCAAGAAAGGTGTTTTCATGCGTAAGATGGTCTTACATTAACTACATGACTAGTAATCATAATTATATGTATTTAAATCCATATAGTTATGTATATAATCTATATATTTAATTTAATTATTTTACAATTAAATATTATTTTAAATAATTAAAATGGATATACATTATTCATTAAAAAATAATTTTATGAAAAAACCATTTTCGAAAAAATAGAAAATTTTTAAATCCAAATGATATTATATTTATTTAAATAAAATTTTCAAGAAATACATATTTAATTATAGATATTATAAAAAATATTATAAATAAACTGATGAATAGTTAAATACTACATTTTTTTTATTTTTCATAAAAGCTTATTTCTTAGATAAAATTTCAAAAAATCATTCAAGGATTCTTTGGACCTATTTGGTTCAAAATTGATATTCATCCTATAAAATTAGATATTTTATCACTTGAAATATAAAAAAATATTTTTTAATTTTATAAAAATAGAATGTTTACTTACTAAAATTGAATCTTGGGTGTTATAGGAAATAGATATGATCTCTATACTATGGTGAAGGGTGTGGTGTTTCTAGATACTGGGGGAATTATTTTTGTGAGAAATATGGTAGTAGAAAACACCTTGTGTGAAGGAAGTGTTCTGAGAGAGTCCAACTATGTGAAATAGTTACCTTTAAATGGCTATTGTGATGTATGTTGTGGCCTGAAATCAATGGGATTTCGAGCTCTATAAGAGAAGAAAGAAACATAGTGTCAGGGATCTATATTCTATAACCTTGGGCATGGAGAGGATAAACTACAAGGTATTTTCTATATTACATGGTAATAATTATGGTTATTGTATCACAAATTTAAATGAATTATTCCATGTCATATATCAAGTATTGGTTTAATTCAAATCTATTTTAAATGGTTTTGAAGGAACAAAAAATTCAGTGGTTCAAAATCCAGAAAAATAAATCTTCTTTGACCATGGACTATTATGGCTATTTTGTTGGAAACCCTTTCATATTGATTTTATTTGTTCTATTTTTTAAAAAATATGGGTTTTAATCTCCTTGGTTTGGTTTTTATTTTCCTTTTCTGAAATTTATTCAATTCAAACCATTTTTTCACCCCTTGGTTATACTTATTGAGGACTCTAACCTCTTCTTTCACAAGGATTAATCTTCCTTGATTTAAGGTATTCCATTTTTTCATCCCCTTCTCTCTAACTTCTTGTTCTCATTTTATCTAGAGGTTGTTGTGGGGATTTACTTCAGTTTTGGGCCACGTTTTGAGCTTGGTTTGATGGTGGGTTGTTATGGTTAGGTCTCATGGTGGGTTCCTTTGAGTTTGATGGTGGTTGATCCTTGATTCTTATGTTCTTATTTAGTTATTCCTTGAAGTATTCATATCAAGGTGGGAACTCTCCCTTTTTTTAAATTTTTTGGAAGTATCATGCTTATAATTTCCTTTGGGTAGATGGTAATAATTGAATTAATGAATGATAATAAACTAAACTAGAATAAATTGAATGGTAAAAAGATGTTTTTTACATATAATTTACTGGGTTCTTATTATAGTTTATCATGATGAATTGTTTGTTGGTTATGTTCAGAAATTATGGATTCTATTATGATAAATTTGTTTCTTACTGATTTTGAGATTTATAAATTACCTTCTATAAAAGGAAACATCATTTAAATATATCAATGAATTAGATATGTGTTCTTATGAAATTATTTTGTTATTACCCAAGTATGTGATGTTAAAGGAATGTTTTTGTAACGTCCAGAGTCCGGATCCCCTCCACTGGTGCCCCGTTCCCAGTTCTCCACATGTATTCAATCAGGTTCCCCCAAACTCCAGAGGCTGCCGACTAGCAATGAGGGACTTATTGAGTTGGTGGGGAAACTATGACCTCATTCGGTAAGGTATACAAGGTAAGAAAACAGCAATAACCAGTGGAAGCAGTAAACAACATGCATAACAACAGATACCAAACAATGGAAGGAAAGTAGAGATATAACTATGATGAAAATGATGCAGCAGGTACAAGTATCTAAGGAAAACATCAAACACAACAACGTGTTGAAATACAAATGAGACCAAGTGAAAAATAAAAATAAAATAATCTCCTCAACATTTCGAGACACGGCTCGGTCCCATGCTCCCCAGCTCCTGGTGCAATCAAGATCCTTAAGTAGAAGGGCGCTTGCCCTTGTCTATACCTGCAGAAACATAGTCTGCTTGGGCCCAAAAGCATGGCCCAAACATGGGGTGAGATACCATCCCAGTAGGCAATCACCCAAAGATTTGTGCCTAACAGTCAATGAATACATGGCAGTACTAGAGCAAGAAGTAGTAAACAGAAAAGCACAAATATCTACAAACCACAGTTCTAACAGGTATAGCACACAAGTAAGCATCCAACAACAAAAGAAGAAATAGGTAACCCTCTGGGTATCTCTCACAGTCTAACCCCTATGGTTCAACCTATAAGTACTAGCAACCCTATGGTAAGCACACACAGTCTCACCTCTCTGGTATAACTATGCAATTAAGCAGACTCTCTGGGGAAGCACTCACCGTCAATTCTCCCTATAGTCTTGTATCGTGCTAAAAGCTCTCTAGGGAAGCACTCAACGTCAATTCCCCCTATAGCCCGCATCGTAATTAAAAGACACTCTGGAGAAGCCCTTCGGTCAATTCTCCCCTTGGTCTCGCATCATGATTAAAAGACACTCTGGAGAAGCCCTTCTGTCAATTCTCCCTTTGGTCTACTACTCTAGGTTCTCACAGTCCTGAGTATAACTAAACATGCTCAAAACATGTGTATCGTCCAGGTAAACCTCAAGAACTACTTGACTATCAACTAAGGCTCAACAGCAATAATAAAATAACAGTTCCACTATCCTATGACTAGGCATGGCAACTGGAAAAACGCCAAACAAGCAGAACAATCATGTAAAAGCAATCTGAGAACAAACAAAATACTCTAATCACAAGAAATAACCTCTACTAAAGCAATCAAGAAAAGTAGGCAAGTAACAAGGGAAAAACAGGAAACACGAAATACCCCGTTCAAGGGTATTGGTGGAAATTGCACAAAATATCCATCAACTTTCTACGGAAAGGCACAAACCACCTACCTCGATCCTAGGAGATCGATATACGTTAACCTCGACGACAGATTCCCCTTAGAACGACATAGATCTGAGAAAACGCACAAAACGTTCATCCCATGATAACTTAGAAATCAGGAGGAATCAAGAAACGAGGCTAAAGCAGAAGGAAGGCTCACCACTGAGATTCCAATGCAATTAACCATGCTCGAATCGAAGAACGGACGGCGAGGCAGGACTCCGTCGAAGATCTGGCCGTACGGATGCTCTCGGACGGTCAAAAACTGAAGAAGAAGATGGAAATAGGGTTTAGGTGTGACCTCGGTCCATTTAATGAAAAAAAATAAAGTACACGACATGTACTTTTAGAGTACACGACGTGTACTAGGTTCTTTCCGTACACTGCCAAAAACGGCCTCCACGTCACCCCTACACATCGTGTGTGTGGCCCGGGCACGACCGGCACATGGCTTCGATCCAGATCAGAGTACACGGTGTGTACTCAAAAAGTACATGGCGTGTACTTTGAAAAATTTTCAGAAAAACCAATTTTATTAAAAACTCCAGAAAAAAAAGGAAAAACATACCTGAACGAAGATCTGGGTTCTTACAAACTTCCCCTCCTTAAATAAATTCATCCCTGAATTTCCCTAACGAGTTGGAGAAGAAGAATCCCCGAACAGCTCTAGCCACTATGATCGTACATCAGCCTCCCTCTCCCAGGTCTCGTCCTGTACTCGCCCGTGTTTCCATAGCACCCGTACCAGAGGAATAGACCGCCCGCGAAGAACCTTCGTACTGCGATCGAAAATCCAGATAGGATACTCCTCGAATGATGCATCCACTTCATGCTCGACTTCCTCGGGCCGAAAGTTGTGAGATGGGTATGAAAAGTAACGTCGGAGCTGAGAGACGTGGAAGCCGTCGTGCATGGTCCGATACCTGTGAGGTAGCTGCAACCGATAGGCGATCGGCCCCACTCTCTCCAAGACCTCAAATGGCCCGACGTACCACAGTGAAAGCTTACCCTGTCTCCGAATCCTCCTGTGTCCCAACCTTGGTGCTACTCTCAGGAAAACCTGATCACCGACCTCAAACTCCAGAGGTCATCTCCGCTGATCAACATAAGACTTCTGTCGAGACTGTGCTGTAGCCATCCTCTTCTGAATCAACTCTATCTGCTCTGAAGTCTCCTGAACAAGACGAGGTCCCAACAAATCTGCGTCTCCTGCCTCCAGCGAGCATAAGGGTGATCGTCATGGCCTATCGTACAAAGCCTCGTATGGCGCCATCTGAATGGTCACCGGGAAAC
This sequence comes from Viscum album, assembly GCA_963277665.1. NCBI lineage: Eukaryota > Viridiplantae > Streptophyta > Magnoliopsida > Santalales > Viscaceae > Viscum > Viscum album. The sequence goes on from OY728143.1 coordinate 69,540,353, forward strand.
TATTGTTGTAGGCGAACTCCACCAGAGGAATATGCTTCTCCCAAGAACCTCCAAAGTCAAGGATGCAAGCTCGGAGCATATCCTCAAGCACCTGGATCATTTGCTCGGACTGGCCATCAGTCTGGGGATGTTATGCTGTACTCAAAAGTACCTATGTACCCAAGTCCTTCTGATGTCTCTACCAGAACTGAGAGGTAAAGCACACATCTCTGTCTGAAACAATAGAGTGCTGAACTCCATGAAGACGCACAATCTCTCTGATGTAAAGTCGTCCCATATCATCGACACTAAAGGTCTCTTTGATCGGCAAGAACTGAGCAACCTTCGTAAGTCTGTCGACGACAACCCAAACAACATCGTTCCCTCGCGGTGACCTTGACAACCCCGTCACGAAGTCCATCACAGCATCTTTCCACTTCCACACCGGAATGGGTAACTGCTGTAAAAGGCCTGCTGGTCACTGATGCTCTGCTTTCACATGCATACAAGTAGAACATCTCATGACAAAACCAGAAACATCCTTCTTCATACTTGGCCACCAGTATTGGCGATGAAGATCCCGATACATGTTGGTGATTCCAGGATGAACTGCCCAAACTGAGGAATGGAAATCCCGCATCAGCTCCTCGCGTATGTCTGCTAGCACCCATACGCATCCTTGGAAACGCAAGATATCACCCTCACCCACTTCCCATCCAGGAAGAGGGTCCTCTCCTGACACACTATCCCACAGGACTAAGCCTTCCGAGTCTGATAGCTACCTCATCCGTACCCGATCAAGTAGCATGGAGGTAATAGCTACAGAAGAAAGAAAGGTCTGTCCCCATCTGTCTTGCAACTCCAAATGCATCTCAGAGAACAGAGCCATCAGCTACCACTCACTAATAGCCTCATGAATTGCCTGAATATGAGTTCTCCTGCTCAACGCATCTTCCATGGCGTTTCCCTTTCCCAGTGTATAGGCAAAATCGAAGTCAAAAGACTGAAGATACTCAACCCACCTGCGTTGCCTCAGATTCATATCACGCTGAGTGAAGATATACTTGAGACTCTTGTGGTCAGTGAAGACCAAAAAGTGCTCTCCCAGAAGATAGTGTCTCCAACAGCGCAAGGCATGAACAACAGCTGCCAACTCCAGATCATGCGTAGGGTAGTTCCTCTCATGTGGACTCAACTGCCGAGACCCGTACACAACGACTCCATCTCCCTGCATAAGCACAACCCCCAAACCAATACTCAAAGCATCACAGTAAACATTGTAGCTCTTTCCTGGCTCTGGCAAGACTAGTATCAGTGCTGACGTCAACCTCCCCTTCAGCTCCTGAAAGGCTGACTCACAAGAATCTGAGCATAAGAACTTCACCCCCTTCTTGGTCAGACCTGTCAAGGGTGCTGCTAAATGGGAAAAGTACCGAATGATGCGTCTGTAGTATCCAGCCAGCCCTAGGAAGCTCCGTACCTCAAAAACTTTATTCGGATTCTCCCAGTAAACTATAACTCTCACTTTCTCTAGGTCCACAGATACTCTTTCCTCTGGGATAACGTGACCCAAGAAGTGAATCTGATCCATCCAGAAGTGGCACTTCGAGAGTTTAGCATAAAGATGATGCTCTCTCAGTGTACTCAGAACGATCTCAAGATGGGTGGCATGGTTGTGTCGAGTGTGAGAGTACACTAAGTTATCATCCACGAAGACCACGATGAAGGAATCTAAGTAAGGATGGAACACTCAGTTCATTAGTGACATCAAAACTGCAGGTGCGTTCGTGATGCCGAAGGGCATGACTGTATACTCATAAAGACCGTACCTGCTTTTGAAGGCTATCAGAGGTATATCTGATGGTCAAACATGCAACTGATGATAACCGAACCTCAAGTCGGTCTTCTAGAACACCCGAGATCCTCGAAGCTGATCGAAAAGGTCATCAATCTACAAAAATGGATATCGGTTCTTGACCGTCAACTGGTTCAGCTTCCGATAATCCACACAAAGCCGAAGGGTACCATCTGCCTTCTTTGTAAATAGGACAGGTGAACCCCAAGGTGATGTACTGGGTCAGATGAAACCCTTAGCTTGTAGCTCCTCCAACTGCTTCTTGAGATCCTCCAACTCAGGTGTGGCCATCCTATAGGGAGGAATGGACACCGGTGCCGCTCCTGGAACGAGCTCAATAGAGAAGTCTACCTCACCCTCTGGAGGCAAACCTGAAAAGTCCTCTGGAAATACATCCCGAAAGAGATCCCCCACTGGAGGAAAGTCCAACTGTGGAGTCTCCTGATCATCGAGGTAAAGGCTAGAAATCTGGGCCATCACTCCTCCTAGCCCAAGATGCTCGAGTCCCGCCCGACTTGTCCGAACGTCCCATTCGCCTCTATGAAGGAAAGATTCACCCTCTGGTGAAATAAAACTGACTCTGCAATGATAACACTCAACGACTGCCTGGAAGGGAATCAACCAGTCCTTGCCAAGGATGACATCATAGCGTGTCATCTCTAGGACATAGAGATACCATAAGAAGTGATACCCTGAAACCTCGAGAGCGCACTCTCTACACTGATGTACACTAGATGTCCTCATTCCCAGTGGTGTGTCTAGTGTAAAATAGTCGTCAAAAGAAAAGATGAAGAGTCCAAGGCTCTCCACAACGGAAACAGAGATAAAACTATGGGTAGCACCAGTATTGAAAAGGGCTGAAGATAAAATTGAGGATACTAAAATTGTACCTCAAACAGTAGAAGGGCCAGGATCCTGCTCATGATAAGTCTGCTCCATGGTGAATGGATGACCTGCACCGCGGCCCTGCGCCCCTGACTGACCACTCTGAGCTGAACCTCCCTGTTGGTGCTGAGGGACTAGTGGTTGACCGCCACGACCTCTACCTCCACCTCGGCCCAAATGGCCGGAAGAACTCTAGTTCCCTAACTGGTGAGAGACTGGTGAAGCTGCTCCTGAACGAGGAGTCATGGAAGAATCCTGGTCACCTGCTGCTGGTGAGAAAACCTGGCAGAAACGCTGAAGGTGACCCATCTTGCTGCAAGATCGGCACTCCACGGGGTCTCTCTGGCACTGCGGCCTCGTGTTCCCTGTCCGACCACACTGGTAGCATGTCACCTGGTTTCCTGATGATGCGTCTCACTTCCTCGCATCACCGCTCATAGGCTCCCTACAACGCTTCATGCTTTCATCTGAAGGGAAGCTAGCTCTAGAAGCAGAACCTCCATGACTCGCGGCTCCAGAGTCTCTCAGATTGCGCTCTGCAATCAGTGCCTGGTTAACGATGGAAGTAATGGAAGTCAGCTAGAAGATGTTCACCTGCGAGAAGATCTCCCGCCTGGGCCCATCCTCAAACTTCCTTGCCAAGAACACCACACTCCCATCCCGACGGGGTGTAAAACGTTGCAGATCAGTGAAACGAGAGGAATACTCCATGACAGATGGAGTACCCTGCTCTAGGCTCAGGAACTCCCTGGCTCGATTGGCCCTCAGGGTCTCTGGGTAAAAGTAGTCGTAGAACACGCGCTGGAACTCCTCCCAAGCAATAGCCTACTACTGACCCGCCTGTGAGATCACGTCCCACCACCTCTTGGTGGAGTCTCAGAGCATGTTGGTGGAGAGCTTGACCCGCCTCTCTGGAGGCGTCTCCAGATTCTCAAATATAGTTAGCATGACTTCTATCCATGACTCTGCAGCCTAAGGTCCTCCCTCCCCCAAGAACGTGGGAGGATGCTACTGCTGAAAGACCCGTGTCAAGTGTTCCATAGACGAGGCAGGAGGCGGTGCTCCCTGGAAGGCCTGCATCATCCTCATGAAACCCTCCCTGAACTGCGCATCAGCGCCTACGACTGGTACAACAACCGGTTCCAAGGCTGGCCCGGTTGGGGGATCGATAGGAAGTCCTGGATTAGCCCTGTCTGACATCTAATCACTACCTGACGACAGACGTACAAATGGAGGACATCTCGAAGGCATAGCTCTGAAAGATCAAAAGCACACCTTGGATCAGGAAAACAAGGACAGAGAACACAAGAGTACAAAATGGGAATAGGGGAAGAAAAAAACACAAGATTGCAAAACACGACTACACGACGTGTATAAAACTACACGGCGTGTCTTCTTAAACCACTGACATGGGTGTGTACTCTTGCCCTACAAGTCGTGTACACTACTGACTACACGACATGTTGACCCCCCACACACGGCGTGTAATTTAAATCTATTCCCCTGCCCGAGTATCCTTACACATCTAACCCACATGGTCTGACTCAACTCGAGACTACACGGTGTGTTCGAAACAAACACGATGTGCACTAGTCAAGGCTTCAGCGGCCCGTGTTGTTAAGCACACGGCCGTCTACACGGATGAACCTTACACGGCATGCTCCGAACAAAAATTACATGTATAGTCGAAGGTGACACCGTCCCGTGTTGTTTGTGACACGACCGGGTGCCTGGGAAAGACTACACGGCGTGTTCTTAACAAACACGGCGTGTGGAAAAGTAGCTCACACCGGCCCGTGTTGTTTGTGACACGACCGGGTACCTGGACAGGACTACACGGCGTGTTCCCTATGGACACAACATGCGAAAAGAAGGTCATTCTAGCCTGTGTTGTTCGTGACACGACCGGGTACCTGGACATGACTACACGGCGTGTTCCCTACGGACACGGCGTGTTCCCTACAGACACGGCGTGTTCCCTACGGACACGGCGTGTTCTACCCGAGCTTCCTCAGCCCGTGTTGTTAGTGACACGACCGGGTACACGGCTTCGAACTCACACAGAGTATACCAATGGTACACGACGTGTTCCTGAAGTTACTCCCATGACACCGTGTTCTTCCCACATGGTCAGTGACACGGCCTAAAAACTACACAGTGTGTATCTAAAAATGACACGTCGTGTATTCTGGGTTATTCTGGGCAGTAGCTAAGAAACTGCGCAGAATTGCAGAAACACTAAAACAAGGGAAAAGGTGACAAATTCTGATCCGTGAGGGCCAATAACACCTCAAGAACCAAAATTAGGCATTCATTTTTTTGAAAGGAACAAAACAAACAGTTTTCTAACATAACAGAAGAGAATCTATCAAGCATCTATCACAACAGCATGCAAAATTTACATAGAGCCTATCACAACAACATGCAATCGCTAATTCACCCTAGATGGCATGGAAAGAATGAATGAAATGTGATTTATACAAGTGCCTATATGATGCATGAGATGGAATACCCTCATCTCATCTGGTTGTGACAGAAATAGAACCAAAATATCAAAACAATAACTACACAAGTCATACAAATCACTCTAGGTGAAAACATACCAACCATAAAATCTCAAAACCCGAAAACTACAATTAACGAGGTAGTATGGATTTTCCCTGTACACAAGTTAGCTACTCCCAAGAATAAATTAATGCCATGTACCGAATCTATTCTATCCCTAGATAAGGTCTCCAAATAGTAAAGCAAGAGAAAATAACTCCTCTGATACCACTTTGTAACGTCCCGAGTCGAGAGCCCCTCCACTAGTGCCCCGTACCCGGTTTTCCACATGTCCTCAATCGCGTTTCCCCGAATGCTAGAGGCTTCCGACTAGCAGTGAGGGCCTTGGTGAGTCAGTGGGAAAACTATGCCCTCATTCAGTAAGGTATAAAAGGTAAGAAAACATCAATAACTAGCAGAAGTAGTAAACAACATGAATAACAACAGAAACCAAACAACGAAAGAAAAGTAGAGATATAACTATGATGAAAATGATACAGAGGGTACAAGTATCTAAGGAAAATAGAAAACAAAACAACATGCAGAAATACAACTGAGACCAAGTGCAAAAGAAAAACAAAATAATCTCCTCAGCATTTCGAGCCACGGCTTGGTCCCATGCTCCCCAGCTCCTGGTGAAATCAAGATCCTGAAGTAGAAGGACGCTTGCCCTTGTCTATACCTGCAACAACATAGTCTTCTTGGGCCCAAAAGCATGGCCCAAAGAGGGTGTGCAATATAATCCCAGTAGGAAATCACCCAAAGATTTGTGCCAAACAGTCAATGAATACATGGCAGTACTAGAGCAAGAAGCAGTAAACAGAAAAGCACAAATAGCTAAAAACCACAGTTCAAACAAGTATAACACACAAGTAAGCAGCCACAAAAGAAGAAATAGGTAACCCTCTGGGTAGCTCTCACAGTCTAACCCCTATGGTTCAACCTATAAGTACTAGTAACCCTCTGGTAAGAACACACAATCTCACCCCTCGGGTACAACTATGCAATTAAGTAGACTCTCTGGGGAAGCACTCACCGTCAATTCCCCCTATAGTCTCATATCATGCTAAAGGCTCTCTGGGGAAGCACTCAACGTCAATTCCCCCTATATCCCGCGTCATAATTAAAAGACACTATGGAGAAGACCTTCCATCAATTCTCCCCTTGGTCTCGCATCATGATTAAAAGTCACTCTGGAGAAGTCCTTCCGTCAATTCCCCCTTTGGTCTACTACTCTAGGTTCTCACAGTCCTGAGTATAAATAAACATTCTCAACGTGTGTGTATCATCCAATTAAACCTCAAGAACTACTTGTCTATCAACTAAGGCTCAACAACAATAATAAAACAATAGTCTCACTATCTTACGACTAGGCAAGGAAACTGAAAAAAGCCAAACAGACAGAAAAAGCATGGTAAAGCCATCTGAGCACAAACAAAATACTCTAATCACAATCAATAACCTCTACTAAAGAAATAAATCAAAGTAGGAAAGTAAAAAGGGAAAAAAAGAAACACGCAATACCCCGGTCAATGGTATTGGTGGAAATTGCACAAAATATCCATTAACTTTCAATGGAAAGGCACAAACCACCTACCTCGATCCTCAAAGATCGATATACGTGAACCTCAATGACAAATCCCCCTTAGAATGATGTAGATCTGAGAAAACTCACAAAACGTTAATCCCACAATAACTTGGAAATGAGGAGGAATCAAGAAACGAGGCTAAAGAAAAAGGAAGAACTCACTACTGAGATTCCAACGCAATCAACCGTGCTCAAATCGGAGAACGGACGGCGAGGCAGGACTCCGTCGAAGATCCGGCCATACGAATGCTCTCAGAAAGTTGAAAACAGGAGAAGAAGATGGAAATAGGGGTTAGGCGCGACCCCAGTCCATTTAATGAAAAAAAAGAAACTACACGGCATGTACTTTTAGAGTACACAGCGTATACTGGGTCCTTTCCGTACACCGCCAAAAACGGCCTCCACGTCACCCCTACACACCGTGTGTGTGGCCCGAGTACAGCCATCACACAGCTTCGAGCCAGATCAGAGTACACGGCATGTACTCAAAAAGTACACGGCGTGTACTTTAAAAAATATCCAGAAAAACCATTTTTCTTAAAAACTCCAGAAAAAAAGGAAAAACATACCTGAACGAAGATATGGGTTCTTACAGTTTCAGTGAGATAAAATGAGAATTTTAAAATGTTTAATTTATAGTACTTATATGTTCTTTTTTTGTTATCTTGATCATTTTTTTGGTTTGGTCATTGAAGATTAGAATTAGTGTTTTTGTTTTTTCTTTGGAGAGGTGAAATGTGTTTGGTAGTGTGGATGAATTGGAGAAAATGATATGGGTAGCCAAGATATATTGGTTTGAATGGAATATATTTTGGGATGGTTTTTTATTGGTCGTTTTATTTTTGATGGGTTGTTAGTGTTAGTTGTATAGCGGGGTAATAATTTCCACATTTTGGTTTGAAAGAGGGTATGATTTTGTTGTTGTGGGTGATGGATTATTTGGTTAATGTGGGAGCATTTGATAATTTCTTGGCGGTGTGTAATATAATTGAAAATTATATTAATAATTAAATTGTAAATGGAGGTAGGATAAAATTAGCTAAGGGAGTATTTGAAAATGGTATAATGATGCATGAATAAATGTGGTAATAAGTTGGTAATATTTCGTTAATAAATTTTAAATTAAATGACTTAATGAATTAAATATGATTGGTAATGATTAATATAGAAATAGAAAATGGTATGTTTGTTTTAGATGTTATAAATTTTAATTGTTGTAATGTTTTATGGATGGTGATATAGAATGAAAATTGTTTTTAGTACAAATTTTAGAGGATGCAGTGATTATTATGGGTTACGGTAGTGTTTTTTTATGCGACCCATTTAGGTTGGGATTGTGTTTGGATATATATATTTATAATTTTATATTTCTTATTATTTATTTACACACTCTACCCTAGTTTGATATCATTTGAAACACCTAAATTCTTTGTGCTCCATGAGTTTCTCCCAACCTCCAACTTGGTAAGGGAAGATGGTTGTAAAATCCCTCTCCCCGCTCACATTTCCGAAATAGTTCATAATAATTTGGTTCTTGGTGGGGTTAATGAATTATAGAATGATGGAATGAGTTTTATGTATTAATTATTTTGATACCCTACTAAGATAGATATGAATGCTATGAGCATGAGATAATGATGTGGTATGTACAGTGGGCTCATGCATAATAGAAGGAGGGCATGAGGCTGATGTGATTTGTGGTCATGATACCATAGTATATGGATATTTATTTGCATATGGGATATGGATATATAGATATATTGTATGTATTTGAATATTTTATGTGTGTATGTGGTATTGTGTGATATAGAAGGTATTGAGGCACATGACATTTGACGCTGGGGTGTGAGAGTGGAAACTTTATGGGGAAGTTGTTATCGGGAACCTATTTTTATATTCATGCTATTATGTTATTACACTTTGATTTCATACTTGGTGAGTGAGCCTTGATGAGGCAGGGTGGTAGTTGACCTAGTAGGTTTTGGTTTCTTATACTGTTTGTTAACTGAAGTATTACTATACTTCTAACACATTTTCAAGTGATCTATCAAGTATGATCCTACTGAGTATACATTTCATGCTCACCCCTTTATATATAAATTGTTTTTTGGATTATAGGGTGATCGTGGTGATCGATATAAAAATTACTATATTAGAGATTGAGTTTTTTCTTTTAAGTGTCTTCTTAGGTGTTTGGTTGGTATATTGTTGGGATTTGAATTTATTTGAAAATATTCATCCATTACAGTATTTTTATGGGTATTTGTTTATTTATTTTATGGTGTTAATTGGTATTTTGTTTCAATTTCAAATTTTTTAGAGGAATACCTCCCATATGTATGTTTTATACACTCTGTTCAACTCAATAACCCAAGTCCTATTACAGGTGAGCCTTGGGGGTCACTCTCATCTTCACTACAAGCACAATATAAGTTCCTAGTGTGGGTGGGTCATGACAAGAAAAGCTAGTAAAGAAACAAAAACTGTGTTTTATGAGAATTGTTTAATGATTTATTAGTAGTAAAATACTCTTCTTATGGAAGTTTATTAGTTTTTAGGGTTAAGATACGTCCCTATATACCATGTTGATCTCCATCAAAGGGGAAAAGGAAGTGTTGAGAAGACCAGTTGGTGAAATTATAGTTTAACGAATATGGGATTCTATATAAAGATACTTCTACATGTTTAATATAGAGAAGGAATTTAACCTATGTAATATAAAGATTAGTTACCAACTTAATTTAAAAAGTTAGGTTTTAGGGTAATCCTTGGACAAACTCCCCTTGTAATTGATAATATGTTTTTAGTAGAGAATCTGTTTCTCAATAGGTGATGAACACGTTAAGGAGTAGGATTCTCAAGAGGGAAAAGATCTTAGAAAAACACATGTTCCTATTTTTTTTTATCATCATTCCATATAGGTTTATTCTAGGTCAACCAAAAAAAATTAAATACTCTTAACTGATGTCAAATGTTCAAATTCCGAAGAGGTTATAAGGTATAATTTTTTTGAATTTGTTAAAATATTGACAAAACCTGATTAAACCTCTCTCCCTAGACTATCTACAAAAATAGATTGGGACTATCACAATCCTTACAATGGGCCAATCACCCAATATTTCATACACTTATAACAACATAATATTAAGAGAATATATCCAAAAAGCACCGTGTAACCACTTTACCACTAAACTAGTCCTCCCTCATACACCAACGACACACATCTTGGTGATCCCATCCTCTCTATATCCATATTGACACACATCACCAAACTATATCATATCCATAACCACATATACATAGTTTCATACCCCATCCCATAGAAACATGCCATTTCTGTTGGATTTGGATCCCCAGAACTAACTTCTATGTACTTTATGATCACCTATATTCATAGTTTTGAATATTTATAAACTACTTATCAAACCATGATTGTTATTTTACGTGAAATATTATGTTATAATGTTCAAAGAGTTGTTCGCACACTAAAATATCATAGAAGTTCCCTACTATTATGAGAACATAAAAGTTCAATGATAGTATTATTAAATATATTTTCTATAGTTGGATGATATTGTCTAACACAACACATAAAATACTAGTTATACTAGGTAGAAGGATTATAATACACTGATACATCTTCTCATGGTGTTCATCCTTGATAATTTTTAGTGTAGAAGATTATTAGAATGAGACCTACCAATATGAAATCCAAATTTACATGGGTTATTAGATGTTCCTATATATAAATGTGTTTATTTATCCTTAGACTTTAATATTTTTATTAATGGATATTATGATTCACGTACATTTATGTATTGATGAGATGAATGGCTATATATGTTTGAGATTAAGTAAGATATGTTGGGTACATCACGAGTAATTTTTCATTAAAGAAATATGTGAGAAATTATTTTTCCCTTATATTATTTAATCGAAGTGTAAATATGAGGACCTTTTATAGAAATGATATATCCTAAATAAATCCATGACCACAATATTCTGTAGGCATGTTCAATTTCAAAAAAGTCAAAAAAAAGAGACATCAATCATATAGGTTGATGGAACCAACATACAACCTTATTGATTAAAGATATAATGATTAGTGGATTATTTACATATTAATTATAAATATGAGGTTTTTTTCATTGAAACATTAAAATCTATCTCTATGGGTTCCTTAGTGTTTTGTTAGTTTCTAACTTGTAATTTGGAATGATTCACCTAATTCCACTAAGAAAGGGGCCTAGAGGGAAACACACTAAGTGTATCCATAATCTTAGTTAAAGAATAATAATATTTATTATTTAACATGTTGAATGAATATTAATCCAAAACATGTTTTAATAATTATTCATGTTTTCTTGATTGTATATATCCCACCATTGGTTATTTGAGATAATATTTTATCATAATAATATCTAATAAATATTTATTTTCTATTTCTAAAATATTATATTTATTATTTATTAGAGAATAATGAATTGGTATTTATTTATTAAATAAATAGTCAATTTTCAGGGCCTGATAAATATTATTGAGGAATAGAGGACTGAGTTTAATGGTCCTCTGATAAATAATATATATACTAAATATTAATTAAATAGATAATATTTCATTAATTCAAAAGTTTTGTGCATGTAGAGAAATAAAAAAAATATTTTTAATATTATAGCCATGATATTCCACGAGGGATTAAGGAAATAATAAGTTTGAATTTGAAATTATTAATTTCTAACCCTATCATATATAAAATAAATTAAATAATTTATTTTGGGTGGAAAAGTCCATTTTAGTTGTGCACTACAAAATTTGAATAATTCTCCCATAGTTGTAGATAACTCCCTTATCTAAGAACGCTCTCAAGAATGGAGAGAGACACTCCTCTAACTTCCACTATCAATTCTAGAGAGTTTAAGGAGAACCATTCTTGAAAAAGTTCATGAGGTGATTAAAGGATAATTATATAATCAATATGACCTACTTTACTAGCACCTTAAGATTCCTAAAACAACATTTGGTGGTTTTTGTAGAACACGTGGATCACAACTAGAGGGAATCTACACTTTATTCCTTCAACAAAATGATGGTAAAAATTATAAAAAATGTCATATTCATCAAAAAAGAAATATTTCTTTTCAAGGTCATTATTTAATTATTTTAAATTAATTATAAATAATATATAGTGATCCTTAATTCTGGTTATGTCATTCTTACATCAATTAATATTTGATTCAATTTTTTTGGAAAAAATGAATATCATCGATGTTAATATTATATTAAGCATCAATTAAAAAATATGAGTTGGAAATAGACCATTTGGAGCATCTATTTCACTAAAAACCATCAAGTGGCATCAAAGTGGGCCACCTAATTATTTATAATTATTTAACTTACATGAATTGATTTAGTAATTGATTATTAATTTTCGATTAATGTTTGATCATTCATTAATAGGAATCATGAGATATATTATTATTCTACACTGTTCTTTCCAATATATTAAAAAATGATTATTTTTTTGAATAAAAAACATTCAAAAAACTCATAAAAAGGTTTCAAGTATTCTGGTCAGATAACATAAGAGTACACACTCTGTATCCTATTGGTACATGCCTTGTACCCATGATTCATGAACTATGTATTAATTTATAATTAATTAATAATTAATTCAAGACATGCGTGAATTTGTTACATATGGTTTGAATTTAAATATAATACGTGTTGACTAATTCATCTTGGTATAAAGTTAGTCAGGCTACACAGTGTGTTACATTTGTAAATGATGTATTATCTATTATCCAAAGATTGTATTTTTATTTCCTTGTATAGCCTATATGACTAGTGATCATGTTACTTAAATACCACATGATGTGTATCACATGTAAACATGTACTCCATAAATTTTGGTGTCATGATTACATGTAAGTACCTAGGTGTTTGACATGGATAGACAGTGAGAAATATACATGTCATGTAGATTTATTGTACACCCCGTGTATTTTATGAAATTACATATAATTAAAATTAATTTATTATACTACTCCAAAATTATCATAATGTGTTTTTTGTGTTATTTATTTTAATATTTAAATTCCATGTGATGATTTATATATAATTTATGTATAATGTGTATAACTACATATCATTTATAAGTTATAATATAGTTTTTACTCATTGCGAAAAGATACATAACACGCTATGTAAATAACATGTGTTCCACATGTCATTTATTTGACTTTGTACATCCCATGAAATTATGTGATATGTCATTAATGCCACATCTAGATGAGTAAATAGTAAAAAAATATAATACATGTTTTTCAATTTGGATGGGTACTCTCTATATTACTTCCAAGGTACATGTTTTTTATATAGTTAATTTTAAAAAAAATTTATTTAATTTGTCTATAATTATTATGGATATAATCTCAAAAAAACTGTAAAAGAATTAAGATAAAAGAATAGATTAATTAAATAATCCAATTAATTTATTCGAGTGTAATTTATCTTAAATAATAAAGATTAGAGTTGAATGTTTTTTTTATTAAATGCATAATTAGCTTCATATATGTGGATGATAATTAGCATAGACCATAACTTTGAGTGTGTTTGGTTTCTTTTTAATTTATAATTAAATTAAATTTATGGAATATAAATCATCCAACCTCTCATTACATAAGGTCTTGTATTCCCATAGTTTCCTTTTATATAACCCCTTAACTAGTGCTTTGGTCCCCCTTACATGTATGCGAGTAAGAAAAACAAAAGTAATGGATGAATCATTCAAGCTAGGGAAGGCGGTTAATGTTTAGAGCTTAGGTGAAACCAATCATATAGTTACATGGGTGGACTAGTGTAAATATGAAATATAAACCATTACAAGGTTTAAAGTGTTTTTCCTTTAGGTAAACGGTTATTTTTTCATCTGATAGATAAACTAACCATTATTAAAATATTATGATAATACCATTATATTATATTATTTCATTCAGGATGCATGGTTAATTTCATTATGGATGTTTTTTTTAATCACATAAATCAATGTATTAATAATCATGAATGATAAAACTAAAATAAATTGGATTATATGTAAACTTTTTCTATGAAATGGTTAACCACTTAAGTAAATACACTTAATATTAACAATCATGTAATATAGGTAAAATGGAATTTTTTTCATAAAGATAAAATAACATAATTATATATATTATTTCAATATATCCTTCAAAAAATAAAGTTATAATTGAACCATTGTTTAATGTGCTTGACCAGCTTATGTTGGGGTGATTTGAATTATCAGGGAATTATAACTTTATGTTTTATGTTGAATAAATTTTTTTAAAATAAAGTGTTGAATTCCGGAGAAAGAATTAGTGAAATGAAGAGGTAAAGTTTAAAGAAACATAATTATAGAAACATGATATTCTGAATCCAATAGAGAGAGATATTGGGTTTCTTAAAAATAGCAGGGATTAATAAATAAATATAGTATTTATTGTTTGTTTACTAAGATAATGCACTAAAATTATTCTCTTCTTATTTATAGAAATAGAAATAAAATTACTTTAAACATATCACTACATTCCATTCATGATAAGGATAACCTTCTCACAGGAACTAATTCCTAAGAATAGAAAAGGAACATACACATTATCATATATAATGAAATGAAATTATATGTACTTGAAAACCCTATTATCGAAGAACCAAGCCATGTTTCTAGTGAGGAAGAGTTATATATCTATGAGAAACATTTGCACGATGTAATATATATTCAATGTTTTATGCTATCATATATAACCAATGATATTCTAAAGTAATATAAGGACATGGATGAATATTGAATTATGTATCACCTTTAAGATCTCTATCAAGAGAAGGAGTGACAAGAGAGACATGTAATATTTAAGAGTTGGAACCAACTAGGCCTCTCATAGTCAGGATTATTATCTATATAGAATTCTTGGAAATCTTGGGAATTAAATTCCTGGATGAATTTCATACATATCTAATCCTCTCCTCAATACCCAAGTCCTTGTGTAGTTTTATTTTCAATTATAACATAAGAAAAAGTAAAAACATTCTTTCAAAACGTCATACTTTTATTTTTCAAGAAGAAAAATACATTGGGTGTGAAAAAACCATGGCCCTTATGGTGAAAAAACAAAAGGAAAAATAAGTAAAAGGTGCTGAAGAATAATAATAACTGTAAATACCCAGAATAAAATATTTTTAAGAAGAATAAGATTCATATGTAGGGAAAGGAAAAGAAGCAATATATTTTTCATATGGTAAGAAAGACCATTGGAAGAGGAACTACACCCAAAATCAAGGGTAAGATAAGGTGTATTAGTTATCGAGTGTATTAATTATATATCTACACATTGGATATTAGATACAGATTTTAGTGATCCCATATATATCAAAATTTATGAACTATGTAGATTATAAACTATTTCTATAGGAGAGGTGGATTTGTGGGCTACCAATAGTTTGAGACTAGATGATCTAGTCATTAGAGATTACCACATTACATTTCTAACAAGAGTTATATTGGTTTTAATAGATTTTTTAATGTACCAATTATTAATAAAAACATAATTTCTATTTAAATCCCAGATATATATATGTTTTTTTCATGTTTGGAAATAAAATATGTTTATTTTATAAATAAAATATATTTTATGGTATGAAACATTTAAATAACATTCTTTATGTATTAAATTATGAAAACCAAGTATTAAAAAATGATAAGGAATCATTTTAGCATGAATTATATGACACCCAACTATGGAACCACCATCTTGGTCATGTAAATGATAAGAGTATGATAAAGATTTATCAAGATGGTTATTTAGGAACTTTTGAGAAAGACCACTTAAAATATTTCATGTTTGATTTCATGGAAAAATGACCAAACCACCATTTAGTGGATTGCGTGAAAGGGACATAGAGATTCTTAGACTGGTAAGAACTGATGTTTGTAAAGTATTTCTAATATAAAAAAGATATGGGTATGCTTTCTTAATAAATTTCAATAAATATTTGAGTACATATGGTTACATAAACATTATTAGGTATAAGTCCAAGTTCATTTAGAAATTTAAAGAATTCAAGAATGAAGTATATAATTATCATGGAAAGAATATAAAGAATCATGAATATAATCAAAGTGGTTAATATATTAAAAAATAGTTTATTAATATTTTATAGGATTTTGGGATTATTTCTAAAAAAACTTTACACACCATATTTTAATGGTGTTAGTGAATGAAGGAACTATACCATGCTAGAAATGGTTATGTTGATGATGATTCATGCAGATATTCCATTATCCTTTTAAGGATATGCATGAAAAAATATAGCATACACACTAAACTGAGGTACAATTAAAGTGGAAAATGGAATTACCTTCAAGTTATAGAGTTTGAAGGATCTTTTTTGTCAATCATCAAATATTAGGTATCCAAAGGAAACATAGTGATACTACCTATAAAAACACTCAGATAATAAAGTTAATATCACTATAAAATATGAATTTGTTGATAGGGAGAACACCCTAAATAATGATAGTGGGATTAGGGTTGACTTCAATGTCGTTTATGCTGAATATATACAAGAGTTGGTATAAGAACATATTCTATAGGTCCTCATAGAAGTAGTAGTTCTTGAAACACATGTATTTAATAGAATAACTATATATGTAAGAGAATATGAGATATATGTTTTTTTCAATCATCAAATATGTGAATCATTATTAGTTGATAATAATGAGCCTCTCTCTTATAAACAGACAGTTAAGGGATCATAATGTACAAGATGATAAGAATCCATGAATTATAAAATGGATTCCATTTATTAGAACCATGTATGGGTTTTGGTCAAACCACTATTTAATGTGAAAATTGTTGGTTTCAAATGGAAATTGAATAGAAAACTAGATATTAAAGGTAATGTAAGTACCTATAAATCAGGCCTAGTGGATAAAGGGTTTAAATAGTGTCAATGAATTGAATATGATGAAACATTTTCTCTAGTTTTCATGTTTAAATACATCCGAATTATACTTGATATAACAACTTACCATGACTATAATGTTTTGAATATGGATGTCAAAATATATTTATTTAATGGAAACCTTAAGGAAGATGTATATATGACACAACCAGAAGGGTTTGTGAATCTAGGTGAAGCTAAGAATTTATAAAAGTTACAAATTTCCATTTTTAGATTGATGTAGGTGTGCAGGTTATAGGAAATTCAGTTATATAAATAAGTAAACTAATTTGGTATCATTAATAATGAATGCGAGCCATATTTTTACAAGATATTTAGTGGGAATGTGGTTTTTATCCTAGTATAATATGTTGATGACATATTAATTATTAGAAATTAATTACCCATATTATAGTCTATTATGGACTGGTTAAAAAAGTGTTTCTGCACAAAGGAATTAGGTGAATCATCCTACATAATCGGGATCAAGATCATTCATGATCGATATAAGAGGATATTTGGACTAATTCAAGGTATATATATTGACAAGATACTAAAGAGATTCAGAATGGAAAAATATAAGAGGGGATTGGTTCCAGTGTAACATGGTATTCATATTTCCTAGAAAATGTGTCCTTAGATACAAAAAAATAAAGAAAAAGTGTTAGATCCCATAAAATTCAGTGATAGGACTAATATTTTATTCCTTATTATGTACTAAACTTAACGTATCTTATGAATTGAGAATGATAGAAAGATATCGATCCAATATAGGTGAATTGTATTGGTCTACTATTATGGATATAATCAAATATTGGTCAGGAATTAATGATATGTTCTTGGTGTATAGTGGAGACATGGAGCTAGTCATCATGGGTTAGAATAATTTTAGTTTTAAAAAAGACTAGAATGATTTTAAGTAAGAGTCAAGATATGTTTTCATTCTCAATTGAGGATCTGTGAGTTGGAACAACTCTAATAAGCCAATTATCATCGATTTCAGAGTGGATTATGAGTATATAGTAGCCTCATAAGTATCAAAATAATCCATTTTGATATGAATCTTTTTGTAGGATTTTGATATAGTACCTAACAGTTAATACCCTATCATATTATATTTGGATAATATTGTAGTGGTGACTCTTTTAAAATATCCAAGGTCACACCAATGGATAAAGAATATACTCTTGAAGTATCACCTCTTGAGGTATTTTTCTTAGATAGGTAAAGTTGTTTTTATGAGAGTTTCCAAATAATAAAACATGGTGGTACCCTTGACTGGATCATTTTATCCTTAGAATAATTAATTTCATGTGAGAAATAGCAGACTGAAGGTTGTTATAAATTGTCTATAGTGAACTTTGGATTATGTTGGAGTTGGTTTCATAGAACCAAATTTTGTGTAATTTATGATTAAAGTATTCATAATTATTAATATTAATATACTTCTTATCACATCATGATTATTATTCTATGTTACATAGTATGTGATAATGTCATATGAGTAGCTATTGCACTAAAAGGTTATTGTAGATCCCCACTATGAGAAACTAGAAGTTCTATGATAGAATTCTTGAATATTTTTCTATTGATAGAGATATTGTATAATAAGACATAGAAAATAAATTTTATAATGGGTAGGATGATTATAATACATTGAGAAACATTCTCATGGTGTTCACCCTTAGTAATTTTTAATATAGAATATTATGAGAATGCAACCTGCTAGTAGGAAATCCATATTTATATGTGTCATTAGATGTTATTATATATGAATGTGTATATCGATCCTTAGACTTTAATATTATTATTAATGGATATTATGAGCCTATTTCTTTGATGTGTTGACAAAAATCGTGATGATATATGCTTTCAGTGAAATAGGTTAAGTTTGGCATGTCATGAGTAATATTTCATTAATGAAAAATATAAGAAATAATTTTCCCCATATATTCTTTAAAAAAAGTTGATATCTCAATACCTTTTATGAAAACGATATAGCCTAAATAAATCCATTTCCATGGTGTTCTGTAGGAAAGTTTAATTTTTAAAAATTCAAAAAAAGTGACAGTGAGCACATAGGTTGATGACACCGACATGCAACCTTCTTAATAATAGATATCATTATAAAGGGATTATATTACATAGTAAGATATTATTTATAATTTAACATGTTGAATAAATATTATTCCTACATGTAGTGAAATAATTATTCAAATTTACTTGATTGTATATATTTCATCACTAGTTATTCTAGAGATATTTTATGAGAATAATATTTAGTAAATATTTATTTTTTATTTTAGTAAATAATATATATATTTATTTATTTAAGAATAATGTAGTGATATTTATTTATTAAATAAATTTTTATTATTTTAAACCCAATAAATATTATGTAGGAATGGAAAACCTGAGTTTAAAGGACCAGTGGGAAATAATATTTATATTTATATATATTAAATATTATTTAAATCAAAAAAATTTAATTAATTCTTGAGGACTTCACATGTAAAAAAAAAATTATTATTGTTATATACCTGAGGTTCTGTAAGGTATTAAATACATAATACGGTCCCATGTGTAGTTATTATTTTATAACATTATAATATATAAACCCAATAATATTATTTCTTTAGTGATCCCATTTTTTTTTTGTGCACAAAAACATTTAGAGGATGCACTCAAATACCTTGAAAGAAACCTTCTCCGAGAACACTCTAAAAAATGGAGAGATATCATCCACCACCTTGCACTCTCAAGACTAAAGAGATCAAGGAGAATCATTCTAAAAGGTATTATTGAGGTGATTCAAGGAGAATAGTGTATGCATTAAGAACTACCTTTCTAGGACCTAGAGATACCTATGATGACATTTAGAGGTTTGTAGTGCATGTATGTATTACCACTGGAGGGAATCTATGCTTAATTACTACAACTCAATGATATTAAGATGTTGAGAAGTTGTTAGATTAATAAATGGAGAAATAATTCATCCTATGGTAATTAATAATTATTTAAATTAATTATAAATAATATGGGATGAACCTTATTCTTGGTTTCAAAATTTTTCTCATCAATAAATCTTTGATTCAATTCCATTTTTCACATTGTTTATCATCGAAATACATCATAGATTAATGAATGATTATAAAAAATTATTTGGGCATTCCCCATATGGTTCTTCCGATATGACCAAAACCTTCAAGGGGAATTAGAGGGTCTGCATAATTATTTAGAATTATACTTATATTTTTTTTATCAATTTACACATTTATAATTAGTTTTCAATTCCTATTTAATCATTCTTTAATCCGAATCATGAGATATATTCTTCTTACTATTTATTATAAAAAATATAAACAAAATTATTAAATCTTATGAACAAAAAAAAATGAAGAACTCATCTAAATGTGTAGAGGATTCTGGATATATATAACCAGAGTAAACATAATATATCTAGTTGGTACATGTTGTGTACCCATGTTAGATGTACAATGAATTAATTAATAATTAATTATAGTCGGGTGTGAATTTATTACATGTGATGTTAATTTAAATACAATGTATGTTGACTAGGATATACTATCTCATGGTTATCCATAATACATCGCTTTTAACAATCATACGCAATATGTATTCCATTAGTCAAAGACGAGCCGTGTATTTTCTTACATAAAATAGTTGATTAGTGACCATATAACTTAGATACCACGTGATGTGTAGCCCATGTACACTCCATGTACTCCATTAATTTCTTTTTAACGATTTCATGTTGATTTCCTAGGAATCTTACATGGATATATGGTGAGAAATATACACACCGTATAATAGGATTATACACATTGTTTTTTACCAAATTATAAAAAAATTAAAATTAATTTATTATACTCCTTAAAATTTGTCAACATATTTTTTGTGGGTCATTTATTTGACTATATACATTACATATTACAAGTTATATATAAATTCCAAATGTACAATTAATTTATGTATAATTATTAGAACCACATATCATGTATAATTCATAATACAATCATTACTATATGTGTATTGAAATATAAAACACTATGTAAATAAAATGTGTTTCTTATTTCATTAACTTAACTCTGTAAATTCCATGAAATTATTTGATAATTCATGTTTCTAACATTCCACATGAGTAAAAGTATGTGAATATAATATATGTTAGGTTATTCGAATTGGTACTCACCGTGTTTCCTCAAAGGAATGTGTTTTGTTCATAGTTAATTTTAAGTGATTTTTTTAATTTGTTTAAAATTATGATGGATGATAATACCAATAAAAATTTAGATGAGAATTAACATAAATAAATTAATTAATTAAATTAGATAATTAATTGTTTTGAGTGTGATTTATCTTAAATAATAATGATTATAATTGAATGATTTTTTTAAATGCATAATTCATTACATGCATGTGGATGAAAATTAGAATATACCATACATTTATATGTGATTGTATTCTTTTTAATATATTATTAAATTAAATTTATGGCCCCTGCGTCATACGTCCTCTCATTCTGCAAGGTCTCAGATTTGAACATTTTCCTTTTATGTAAACCCCTTAACCAATCCTTTGATTCCCATCACCAGTATGCGAGTAAAAAATCATGTAATGGGTAGATCTACCAATCTATTGTACGTATATCAAGTCTGGAGTTAAGGTGAAACTAATCCAATTGGTACATGGGTGTATAGGTGGGAATCTGCAACATGGACCATTTCATGGTTAAAGTTGTTTTTCCCTTTGGTCTATGGTTAGTTTATAATACTCTAGATATACTAATAATTAGTAAAATATCATGATCATACTAAATTATTATATTATTTTTTCAATTTTCATGATCATTTTTATTATAGTTTTTTTTTCAAAATCAAATGAATTAATGAATAAATAATAATGCAAAAATAACTATATTAGTCATAAAATTTATCTAAGAAATCGTTAATCAATTAAGTAAATATACTTAATAATAAAAAGCATGTAATCAAGATAAAATGGGAAATTTTTACATAAAGATAAACATTTCTCAATTATATATATTAATTTGGTATATCCTTGTACTATATACGTTAAAATCCAACCATAGTAAAAAGTGCATAACCATCTCTAGCTGGGGTGCTTTCAATTATCAAGGAATTATTAAATAATGTTTTGGGTTGAGTTAAATTAGTTCACATTAAGGGTTGACTTACCAAGTAGAATTTTTTGTAACTAAGAGTAAAAGGTTTACTAAATGTAATTTAAGGATTTTAGGATTATGGAGTCCACTCAACAGATCAAGGAACTATGAGTTAATGATGTTTGGTAATTTACACCTATCTATAAACCTTCATATAGCTTGTTAGGCCCATGTTTGGATTATAAAAATGGAAATATGGGTTCTTTATAATATAATGTCCAATAAATAAGATAATTTGAAGGAAATGGTCGGGGTTATTAGGTTTTGATAAAACAGCGGGAGATTAATAAATAAATATAATATTCATTATTTGTTTTATCAAGAAAATTTACTAAAACTTTTATCTTCTTATTTGCAGAATTAGAAATAGAAATGACTTCAAACATATCACTATAATATATAATTGATAAAGATAATTTTTTTATCGGAGCTAATTTTAAAGACTGTAAAAGGCTCTTATGTGTTATCCTACTCTATGAAATAAAATTATATGTTACTTGAAAACTATATTCCTGAAGTTCCTCGAAAATAGGCTAGTGAGGAAGTGTTATATTTATATGAGAAAAATATAAATGTTTCCACATATGTTCAATATTTCATGATATCATTTATAACCAATGATCTTTTAAAGAAACATGAGGAAATTGATGCATATAACATGATGTATCACCTTTGCGATCTATATCAAGAGAAGGAGAGATAAAAGAGATGTAAGATATCTAATTATTATTTTTTTACTTTCAATATTTGAGAGTTGATTCTAGTTGGGCCTCATGTAGTCAATATTATTAACTGCATAGAATTCTAGGACTTCTTTGGCATTAAATTCCCAAATTAGTTACACACATATCTCATCCTTTCCTCACTTTTAAATTTGTTCACTAGTTTTATTATTTATTATAACAAGATAAATAATGATAATAGTATTTTAAAATTTGATAATCTGATTTTACAAGTAGAAAATGACATGAGGAATGAAAAACTTTTAGTCCTTATGGTGAACATGAAAATGAAGAACAAGGCAAAGGGGATCAAGGATCATAACAAGTATAAATCTTCTGATCAATGTCCTTTTAAGAAGAGGAAGATATAAATAATGGTAAAATAAATGGAAGCAACATATTTTTCATGTGGAAAGAAAATCCACTGTAAGAGGAACTATAACTAGAAGTAAGAAAATGCTAAAGGTGAGTTCGTTATTGAGTGTATTATTTCTATATCTACACACTGGGTATTAGATATAGTGTGTGGTTCTCACATCTATATCCAAATATAGAAACTAATTATATTCTGAAATATTTCCCAAGGAGTGGTGGATTTGTAGGCTACCATTGGTGAAAGGTTAGATTATATAGCCATTGGTGACTACCAATATATGTTTCCAATATGTATGTTATTGGTTTTAAGTGATTTTTATTTTGTACCAACTATTACCAAAAACATAGTTTATGTATCCTTCCAAGATACTTATGATATTTTTTTCATTTTTGTAAATAAAATTTGTTAAATTTATAAAGATAGTATACATTATGGTATGGAACATTTAAATAATGGTATTTTTGTATAAAATTTTAAAAAATATGTCTTGATAATTGATAATGAATCATGTTCACTTGACTCATATAACTCCTAATTCTATCATCACAACCATGGTTATGTAAATGAGGAGAATTTGAACAATATCTATCAAGATTGTTATTTAGAATATTTTGATATAAAATAACTTGAAATACTTCATTATTTATTATAAGAAAAAAATAAAAAACCCATTATTCGATGGGCAGGGTGAAAGGGCCACAATGCTTAGAAGAATGGTACATGCTAATGTGGGTGGAAAATTTCTAGTAGAAGTTAGAGGTGGATATTATTAATTTATGAATTTTACTAATGACTTCAATATATATGGTTATAAATAATTTATGAGTTATAATTCATAGTCATTTTAGAAATTCAAATAATTCAAGAATGATGTGGAGAATCGATTTGGAAGTAAGATAAATAAGATTCAATTTGATTGAGTTAGAGAATATATTAAACTAGAGTTTATTGAATTTCTAAGAGATTTAGGGATTATATATCAACTCAATCCACTATACAGAACATAATTCAATGGTTTTAATGAATGGTGGAACTATTCCTTCACAAGCATGGTAAGGTCTATTATGTGTCATGAAAATCATCCATTATCCTTTTTCAAACATACATTACAAACTGTTGAAACCACACTAAATTGAGTACCGACTAAATCAGAAAACATCATTCTCTTCAAGTTATAGAGTGGAAAGAAACCCTTTTTTCACATACACTTGTATGGGGTTATTAGGCATTTTTACGGCCATATTAAGAATCAAACTAGCATCTTAGGGCACAAATTTTATCCTTATAAGGTATAATAAAGAAACATGTTACTTATAACTATACACACCCTTATATAATAAAGTTACTATCATTATACAAGCCATATTTATTGAGAGAGAGCACATCCTCAGTAAGGATAATGAGTGAAAGACTGAATTTGATGAAGTTTATGCTCAAGATACACAAGAGTTGGTAAAGTAATTGATTCCACAGGACCCAATGAAAGAATTAGTTCCTAAAACATAAGTACTATGTAGGAGCACCAATGAGGGAAGATTACCAGAGAGATATAGATTTCTATTACCAAAAATATGGTCACTCATTATTGGTTGACAATAATGACCCTCTATTCTATTAAGAAGCAATAGATAGATCAAAATATTCAAGAAGGAAAGAATCTATGAATTATAAAATGGATTCCGCGTATCAAAACCATGTTTGAGTTCCGGTTGATCCGCGAGTTGATGTAAATCCTATTAGGTGAAAATGTGTATTCAAGAGAAAACTAGACATGGAAGGTAAAGTAAGTACCTATAAAGTATTTCTAGTATATAAAGTGTTTAACAATCATCCTGGCATTGACTATGATGAAACGTTTTCTCCAATTTTCAGGTTTAAATACTTTTGAATGTTACATACTATAATAACATACCATGACTATGAAATTTAGAAGATGGATGAAAAAATAGATTTTCTTAATGGCATCCTTCAAGAATATGTCCATATGACACAACTATAGGAGTTTGTGAATCCAGGTGATGCCAAAAATATATTCATGTTATGGATATCCATTTATGGATTGAAGCATGCATCCAGGTCATGGAACATTTAGTTTGGGGAAGCTATAAAATAATTCATTTTCCTTAAGAATTAGTGCGTGCCATGTTCTTACAAGTGGTTTAGCATGAATGTGGTCATTATCATTGTATTATATGTTTATGAAATATTACTTATTTTAAATGGAATACCAATATTATAGTATGTTAGTACTAGTTAAACAAGTGTTTCTTCAGGAAGGAATTAAGTGAATTAACCTATATTATCGAGATCAAGATAAACAATGATAGATAAAAGAGGCTTATTAGACTAATTCAAGGTACTTATATTTACAAGACACCAAAGATATTTTTCATGGAATAATCTAAGATTATATTGGTTCAAGTATTGCATGGTATACCTATTTCTAAGAAAATGTGTCCTTAGACGCAAAATGATAAAGTAAGAATGAGTCGGATCAAATATGATTCGGTGATAGGATCAATCACATATTCCATGTTATGTACTAGAATTTGTGTCTCCTATGAATTTATTATGGTAATAAGAAATTAGGATGATCCAGGTGAATAATATTGGTCTACTGTTATGGTTGTCCTCAAGTATTCGATAAGAGATAAGGACATTTCCTAGTGTGCAGAGGATTCAAGGAGTAGGCCATTTGGTGTTATACTGATTATAGTTTTCAAATAAATAAAAATGATCTAACATCATATTTAATATATATTTTAAGTTTCATCATTGGTTCTGTGAACTTGAAGTGTTCAAATTATTTTGTTTTCATTGATTCATTAGTCTAGTCAGAGTATACAGAGGCTTCTAATATAGCCAAATAAGTTTTATAGATACAAAAATTATCTTGGATATTTATGTGGTAAATATAAGTACATAATCTATCAAATTATATTATGATAATAAATAAGGGTTTTCTCTTGTAAAATATACAAGGTCACCCAATAGACAAAGCACATACTCTGAAAGTATCACCTCTTGAGAGATTTTTCTTAGATGGGTGAAGTTGTAGTAAGAAGGGCTTCTATATAAATAAATGTTACAAACCCCTTTAATAATGAATTATATCTATATATGCATGAGTATCTTGTGATAGATAGAATACTGGATGTATTTAGAAGTTGATAGTGAAAGTGGTGTTTTATTGATGTCGGTTCCCTAAAACCAACTTCTATATACTTTATGATTACATGTATTCATTGTTTTAAACATTAATAAAATATTTATCACATCATGATTTTTCTTCAACAAGAAATAGTATATGATAATTTACTAATATTATTTGTTACACACAAAATCAAGGGGAGGACAAGCCACATGAGGGAGAAAGTAAATAGAGAGGTGGTGCTTTCTATGCCATATCCTTGGGGATGGTGAGGTAAAACTGCTGGTAAATTTCCCCTCTATAATATGGATGACTATAGTTACTATCTATGAAATAGAAAAAACATAATCTATGTCCTAGATAAAGTCTTGGTTCAAGTTAAATATATTTAAAATTGTTTTAATGGCATGAAAAATTTATGGGTTTAGGAGATAGTAAATCAAAAATGATTTAAATGAGGTCCCTTACAACCATTTTTGTTGAAACCATGTCATGGAAACTGTATGTTCAATTTTCACTATAAATATGGGTTTCAATCTTCATGAATTTATTTTTATTTTACTATTCTAAAATTTTCTAACCCAGACTATTTTAGAGCTCCTCGGTTATCCTTTCTAAAGAATATAACCTCCTGGTTCATCTGGAACGATCTTCCTTGATTCAAGGTATTATATTTTTTTTCCTAAATCTCTATTTTTATTTTGTTTATCCTTCTTAAGTAATCTAACTTCTTAGTGGTTTGATCTTGGTTTGATGATGGTTTTTTATGGTTATGTTTCTGGGTGGTTCCCTTTGATTTCAATGGTGGTTGATGCTTGATTCCTCTATTCTTGTGTGGCGATTCATTGAAATCTTTATATCAAGGTAGGATATTCATTAAATGTTACTTATTTGTGTAATTTTAGGATGTTTCATGCCTATTATTTCCTTTATGTTGATACTAAGAATTGAATTAATTAAATATAACCAACTAAACTAGATTATATCGAAAGATAAGTGGTTCTTTTTTTATTAATCCTTACTCAGTTCTTGTTATTATTCATCATGATAAATTTTTTGTTGATTTTATTAAGAAATTTTCATTTATGTTATGATAAACTTATTTATTTTTGATATTGAGCTTTTGAAATCACATTAAATAAAATGAATGATCATTTGAAGATGTAAATGAATTGGATATATGTGTTCTTAATTTTTTTTCATTGAATAAGTAAATGATCATAAGGTAATATAGTATTATTATAAAAAGTTATTTTAAGAATGTTTCATTTATTGAATTTGTATTTTATTTCTATTATTTTTTGTATTGGTCATTTGTGTTAGTATGGTTTTTGAAGATTATAAGTATTTTTTTCTTATTGGTTTTGGGAGGTGAAATGGTTTTGTTGGTAGGACTTTGTTGGAGGGAATGATATGGATAGTGGGGATATATTCGTTAAAATGTGATCCAAAGTGGTATGATTTTTTAGTGGTTTATTAATGTTTTATGGGTAGTTATTTTTGATTACGTAGTGAGATAATATTTGCCTCATTTTGGTTGGAAATAGTGTATGAGTGAATTATTGTGTGTGATGGATTAGTCAATTTATTTGGGGGCATCTGATAGTTTCATGGTGGTTTGGAATATTATTGAAAATTATGTTAATTATGAAATGATAAATGAATGTGGGATAAAATCACCTAACTGAGGGTTTTAAAATGGGATAATTATGCATGCGTAAATATGGGAATCATCCATGAATATTTAGTCAATAAATTTTGAATTAAATGACTTAATAAATGAAATATTGTTGCTAAGGATGAATCTAAAAAAAATATAATGGTATGATTGTATGACCTATTATAAATTATTATTTTGGAAAAGTGGTCTAGTATGTAATATAGAATTTAAATAATCATTACTAGAAATTAGAATGGTTATGGGGATTATTATGGGTTTAGGTAGTGTTGTTTTGATGTGACCCCTTTATGTTATTCTGGTGTTTCTCTATATATATTTTCTCTTTTATTTTCCTTTTTATTTATTTATGATCTTCACCCAAGTAGGATATCCTTACCATTGTATATATGATTTGTGCTCCATGAGTTTTCCCCTGCATCCAGGTTATCAAGGGAAAATGGTTGGCTACTTTATATTCCCTATGATGGCTTTAATAATAGTTCATAATGGAATTAGTGATTAATGGGATTCATTAATGGTATGAGGGAAGAAGGTTAATTTCATTAATTTATGATAAACTACTAAGATAGTTATGGATGTGATGAGCATGTGATAATGATTTGGTATGTTTAGTGGGTGGGGGGCATTCATAATTGAAGGAGGGTATGAGTTTGACACCCTTATTGTTCATAATAACTTTCTATTTTGGAGAGTGATATGAAAATGGGATATGGATATGTGGATATAATGTGTGGATGTGACTTTTATGTGTGTGCATGAGTTTAGTGTGATATAAAATTTATTGAGGCATAAAATGTTCAAAGTTAGGGTATGATGGTGGAAAATTAGTGGGGAAGTGGTTTCATGGAACGTATTTTTATATTCTTGGTGTTATATTATTACACTTAGATGTGATACTTAGTGAGTGAGCCTCAATGAGTAAGGGTGGTAGTTTACCTAGTGGGTGTTGGTTTTTTCTACTATATGTTCACTAGAGCATTAGTATGATTTTCAATATTTTTACTAGATATATCAAGTAATATCCTACTAAGTATACATCTCATTCTAAACCCTATATATATGTAACAACTCAACCTGGATTCCATTAAACCAGTGCTCTGAGATGATTCGCCACAGGGTCTCAAGTGCGTCTCCCCATATGCCAGAGGCTACTGACTAGAAAAAAGGGATTAGTGTGTGTCCATGGAGAGAATATTACCTCATATTAGAGTAAACAACATAAAAAATAATTATATGTCATCTAAAGAAATAAAATAATAGAGTAAAGAATAAATATATAAACTAAAATAGAACATGGAATGATAATAAATTTAATTCTATAGAAGCCCGGACAATAATGTCATACATATAACACTGGTTACCCACTAGGTTAACCATACAAGCAAGAGTATATAAAACAAACTGAAATAAAAGTAAAATGATCTACTAATAACTCTGAGATAGACCACATACCCTGTATCTAAGAAATTTTTGAGCTATTCCATCCCAATCAAAATAATCCACATGAATTTCCCTTCTCGATCGTGCAACTTTGGGCCGCAACCCTATCCCCTGTGCATTTGTACTCAACCTAAGAAGCAGACACAAGGTTTGAAAACACACTACGGTGAACATAAAGGGGTGAGAAATAATATCAACATTACACCCCAATTATGAACCTATAAATCCTCTATTATAAGTTCATTCTCATGAAATATGCTCAACCTAGCCGAGGCATGTCTAGAAAAGATAAATAAAAAATAAAGTAAAAACAGAGTCGATCCCTAGGTTCACGATCCTAGTTAACTTGGAAATGTTCTATCATCTATATTTATATTTATATATATATATATATAATCCCACACACACACAAAAACACACACACACACATATATATTAATATTAATATATATGAGTAAGGTGATAAATTACATAAATCAACAACAGTCGATCCCTGGGTTTGTAATTTAAATTCGAATGACATTCTATGTAAAGGACATTAAGTTGGATGTGTAACCTCTCAATCCATTTATAATTATTTCAATATTTAGGTCCCTAATACCAGTCGACAAATACTGCTTCAGCCAGTGCTAGAAATTTCTCTGAGCAAGCTATGCCACCAAAGGGAAATAATCATCCTAAGCTTGGTTTCCTTTATACTAGCCTCCAATCACTATAAAAATGGATTCTAGGTAGTATATGGATATCCTGTAAATGGTCACTGAGCTAAAATTCATTACACTCATACCATGTAAATCCTGTCTGATTTTTAAGCCCTGGGTCCCAGACTATAGGTAGTCACGTCATTGGAAAACAGATAAACCCAAAGTGTATAACCCATAGGCAAACTATAAGGAGAGATCACCAGTGAGATGTCATGACCAAACCTTGAGATATCATATCAAGGATAGAGTATTAATCACTATCACTCAGGAGGGCATAATCATCCATTAGTATCCAACAATGTGAAACATCATACTATATTTAAGCAATCGATCATGAAGAGTGTAATCATCCCTATTACTAAAAGAGCATAATTATTCCTGAGTATAATCAAATTGATGAGAAAATAATCATCATAATAAAATGTAAATTGGAGGATATCTTGATCAACTTTAACACATATAAATTTGAGGTGGGTGGAATCATCCTCATTAGCATCAATGGGGATATAATGAGCATCCAAACATGTATAAGTCAAAATTTGGATCCAAGGAAGTACCTCTAAACATCCTAATAAAATAATAACAATAACAAGGATCAAAATACATATCAAAAGAAATAAATTAGGGAATCACAATAAGAAAATAAGATAGAACCCATGAAGTATGTCTGGGAATCCCAAAGATAGGCATCACATAGTGTCAGGATCATCAGCAAAAATCTAGGAAGCACCTTTGGTAATCATCACTATATCAATAGGAAACAGATGAATGTATAAATAAAACAGTGAGGGTGAATGAAATCCTAACCCACCCACACTGTCACAACCTCTTAAGTATACAATTTTAGAATAGGTTCTAAGGTTACATCTGCTACCATCTCTACCCAAACCCGATGCACTAACTTATGGTCAGTCAAACATCAGGGAACCCACTAAGAACCTCAAGTCATAACACAAGAGAGAAATCCTAATTGGGATCCATGAGGTGTATGCATAAGTGAATGCATCATACTTGGGATCTTTTATGGTGAAGGTAAAATAAATAATCCTACATGGGATCCTGTAACGATAAGAAAATAGATGCATCCTATACAGGATCCTTGAAATGGAATATAGGAAGGGGTGCCTTACATGGGACCCTCAAAAGAAGTTTATGTAAGAAGCAGAGGAATCCTATATGGGATCCTAAGAATAGTATACATTTATAGGGATCCCACATGGGTTTCACTAGATTAGCATGAAGGTTATGGAAAATAACATGAGACCGTAAGTAACAGTGAAAATCTAGAGGAATACTACATGGGATCCTCTAAGTTGAAACATAATAAGATGCATCCTATAGGGGATCCTTGAGAATAACTAATATCATGGCCTCCTAGGCCTAGAGGGAACATAACACAAGCGAGACGACCTCAAGGGAAAATATAAAAAATAATTGGTTATGGAAGATGGCTGATGGACCATCTCATATAAAACTATCACTCTTAAGAGACAACTATATTCGACCACCGAAGGAAGAACCACTCTGTTTATGAAAAGTATGGAATGACTCCAAAGAGTCCTTAAACAACCTCCAGTGTTTTACCATCGCAATCTAAATAGAGAGGTTATTAAAATGTAATAATCATGGGTAACACCCCGATATTTTGTGAGATTGATTCTTTTTAATTTATTTGATGTAATGCGTTTTATGCTACACCAAGATTACATTTAACTATATGCAACACCGTATTAGCTTGCAGTATACGCAACACAATTATTGCCTTGTGTTATACGCAATTTCAAGTTCTTTTGATTGAATTCATTTCACGCAACACTGAGTATAGATTTTTTTCAATTTAAAAATGAACTAAGTTTGGATTATGTTATACGCAACACCATAGAATCTTCCACTACATGAAAAACTGACTTGTCTTGCGTTACACGCAAGAGCGACCTTCCCCAATATCCTGCGTTTTATACGATACCGAGTTTCACTAAACAACAATATATTATTAAAATATTATTATTTAATGGTATATAATCTAATCATTATGAATAGTATTAACCACATTTTGAATTTTATATAACATTAATATTTATCTTACCTATTTCATAGAACATAATATGAGAACAAAATCAATTTTTTTCAGATAAAAGAATTATTTTTCCAAAAATGTAGGTTTACTACCTTTTGATAGAATACCCTTTTTAAATACAGTTTTTGCCACTTTTATAAGTACAATTTGAAAAAAAACTTCTTATTTGGAAGCGTAATAAAAAAATTTACTTTTTTTTGAATTTTTTGTATTTTTCTAATAAAATTAAAATTTTAATGAGTAGTGAAGAATACTACATTTTAATTAAAAAATTCCTTTTCATATAATTTATTTATATAGTTACAATAAAATTGGAATTAGTTTTAAAGTGTAATTATATTATATTTTTATCATTTAATATAATTTGGTTCATTGAACGTAATATAAATTTTAAATTGGACATAAACCCATGCCAATCTTTTGATTGTTATTACTTTTTAAAAAACCCACTTTTTGGTTTTGACAACGTGACTTAATTTAAAAATTAATTACTGTGATTTATGTGTTTTGAATTTGGAAAAATGGATTCTATATTTGTAATTCGATGGTTAAAATTGTGCAAATATGTATCTTTTATTTTTGGACATTATGAATAGTAACTTTAGTAATTATTTTATTTACCATGGTTAAAGGGTAAATCTGGTAAATAAGGGCACAAAATAATATTATAATAACATTAAACTACCCTAACACATGTAATAATCCTATTTGATGAGATATTTCAGACCATAGGCATCCTTGGGTCTATTTAGGGACCCCATGGATTCACTTGGATGTGAAAATTACATTTTATAAGAATTAATTTAAAGTAAAGATAATTATAACCAAAATATATATCTTCTACCAAATCGATTTTAATATATAGTTATATAACTGATATCTATGTGTATATATAGTCATTATAGATCTAAAAAGATTTTTTACATCATGTTATTTTATTTATAATTTTTAGACATTAGATAAATATATTTATTTATGACATAGTTATGATGTATTGATTACTTCATTAATGAACGATTCAAATAAATGAATTCATAAATATTATAATGAATTTAATTTGAATATTTTTATGCCAATCAATTTTTTTTTGGATTACATTGACATATTAGGGATTATTTAATTCCTTTTTTTCTAAGGAATCAGTTTGTTATGAACTTCTTAAAACGTAAAGTATGAACAATGTCCAAAATTGAAATAATTCATAACTTAAAACATAAAATAGTTAATTAAATGATATTAAATTAATAAAAATATATTATTCCCAAAAATGGTTAATATAAGTCCAAATATGTCCCAAATAAATTTTTTTGGTTATTTTGACATGAAATGATAATTACATTAACCCAAAATGTGTAAATAACATGATATCACAGTAATATTAAAAAGGGTGAAATAAGGGTTAAACAAAAACATTAAGGATAAAAAAACATTCATAACTTGTCTAAAAATTATTGGATTATTGGTATTCTAACCAAAATCATCTAATATTTTAATTAAATAAGTTTTTTACCATTTTAAATAGAAATTGAATTTATAATAAATTAATATTGTAAGACTTTCCTAATGTGCCCACTCCTATCATATAAGAGGGAACCTCCTCCCTCTCATCTTCACTCCATTTTGAGCCTCCAAGATCGGACAAAAAACACCAAATTCTATTCTAAAATTTCCTAGTTACATTATAGAGGTTATGGTATTCTCAGAATACCAACTCTAGTTCCCTATGATGAAATTTAACGGAGGCACGTCAAGGAAGAGGTAAACTCTTCTACCGATTCTTTCAAATTTATTTCTTCTTCTAATTCCTCTTAATTAGTTGTTTCATTATAAATTAATAACATTAATATGAATTATATTGTTAAATTTTATTATAAATATGAAAAACTTTGTTTCACCTTCTATCCATTCCATATAAAATGAAATCACCGCACGTGCGTATGTACGACTTACCGTCTCCATGCTGTGCTGTAATATGTTTTTCCCCACCACCTTACTTGGATGTGTATAATGGTAGAAATAATAACCATATATTATTATTATAACACGATACTATTTTTGAGATATTATATACCATCCACTTCAGTACCATCCAACAATTATGGGAACAATATCATCGCTCGTGCGTATATACGGCTTACCGTCTCCATGACATGATGAGATTAATTTTCCGCGTGTACCATTAAATAATGATTATAAGGTTTGTATAATAAATAAAAATGAAATAATAATTCTACTTTATTTAGGTATATATATATTTCATTTACTTACTTCCATTCAATTCAATAAGGAAACAAAAACAACATTCATGCGTATGTACGACCTACCGTCTCCATGAATGGTTTATTCAATTTCATTTATCAACATGTTATATATATTTTTATACTGAATATATATGATATATAAATCATGTTTTACATTATTTAAGTAATTGAATAATTATATAAGTAATAATATCAATAATAATAATTCAAAACATGTATAATAAATAAAACAATTATTACCAAAAACGTTGCTTTAACATGAAATTGACAAATGAAAGGGTAATATAAAGTTATAAGTGAATCACATATGATATCATAAATATTATTATGGTTATTCAAAAAGTTAATGATATATTTAAAATCAATATACAAGAGTTTCAGATACATGTGGAAGAAATCGGACCGAAGGAAAGGGATAACTTTTTAATCCTTTTTTATCTGAGATTGCTTATACATAAGTGTTTACTAGGGTTATATTTATCATCCATGTACATATTTTATAAAAATTATTTCATAAAATGTTTAATATTCTTGCATATAGTTTTACAGTCATTTTCACCCATTTTTTACTTTTACTACATGGTATGGAAGGAATCTTTCTTTTGTTTACCATAATAGGCACTTTTTGACTTTTCCGGCAAAAGTATGATGATAATTTTTTGTTTACCTTATACGAAATGAATGGATTTTTATGGTTTTACGATTACTTATTTATATTAATCTTATTATAAACTATTTAATATTTATTTTCAACTAAATTATTTTACTTTAAAATTGCATGACATTTTGAGAAAAGAAAACATTTTTGAAAGAGAAAGGATATTTTTCTCAATAATTAAGTTCAAGTGTTTTATATAAATTATTTTCCATCTAAGATTACCTAGGGTTATTATTATGTACCTATTATTAATTTTATTTTAATGTGTTTATGATGGAATTATTTTTATAAAATCCATTTATTTTATATAGATTATGTAATGATGGAATGATGTTTAAGAATCTCATTTTATTTCATGGGTTATGATATAATGAATGATTTATGTTTTTTTTGGAACATGTAAGAATGATTTCATTATGATATGGGTGAGACCTATATCTCCCTCCAATGCATTGGGTAATTATTTATATCTCATTATATATACATGAATGAAATGACAATTTAATCTGGTTTAGTAAAGACATGGCTGGAATGATAAGTAAACCCAGTTCACTAATGGATGTTTTCCACTATGATGGTCTTGGAAGCATTGACTTGGCTAATATGGAAATAATATTATGTGATTATTAGTTTTCAAAAATTACATGTTTTATTATAATGCTATTCTATCATCGTTAATGTTCCTATATGATCTATGCCTTACATAATACAAGGATTTATTTCACGACTCAAGATTTTTATGTTTAAAATTAATGTTCATGTTTTTATGTTCAAATGTTTATGATTTGTTCTATGTTATCCATGTTTACCCTTAATGAGAATTTGAGATCACCATTTTTTTTCCTTTCCCCATGATATAAAGAATGGTTTTAGGTAGGAAAAAAAGGGGAAGATCTTTATGGGAGATGTTTAAGATCTTTCACAATGATTAGAAGATTATGTTCCGAGTTTCCAAAGACACTAAAAAAATACTGTATTTGGGCGTATGTTTGTGTCATGTATTAAGTATTCCAAAAAAAAATTAATATCCATGTACATCAAGTTTGTGTCTTTACATTTGATATCATAGCAAAGGTTTGGTCAACCTTTGGAAACTAGGATGCGGAAAATTTAGTGAGACCCCTAGAGATATTACTAAGGTATGTCTTGGGATGTCCCTAAGGGTAAGTCTAAATATATATTACAATCCCATAATTATAGTAATGATCATGATTAATCTATGATTAAACCAAATATGTTAGATAGTGAAAGTACTCCCCCATGATAATGTTGTTTTTCTAGTATGATTTGTGCCTCTCACACTATCTTTTTTTGGGTTTTAGACAATGAATGGAACCTGAAGGAACCATGTTAATGATAAATGCACTTGGAATTGCAATGATTATCCTTCTGAACAACCAAATTTAATGGGAGATAAAATGAAAAATATTATTTCTATACTAACACAAGCTATGAATCATTCTAGTCTTCTAAACGAGAATAGAAGGGAACAACATTCTATTGAGTACTTCACGAGGCAACGTCTAACTTCTTTTAGTGGGTCTTTTGATCCACTGGTTGCTGAAAAATTAACTAGTACCTTTAAAAAGATATTGTCCATCCTTCGCTGTTCAGAACATGAAATGGTCATTTTGGATTTCTATCATTTAGAGGGTGAAACAGACTTGTGGTAGACTATAATTAAGAAGACAAGGAATCAATATGAAATTGAATCCATGGAATGGGACAAATTCAAGAACTTGTTTATCAATAATAACTTCCCTCATATTCTTTGAAAAAATATGGAAAAGGAGTTCCTTGAGCTTAATAAAATGGATTATGAATCTATTGGTACATATGAGGAGAATTTTACAAATATTTAAAGGTATGATTCTGGATTTATCATCCAACCTGAAATTAAATTTGATCGATTTTTCAGTGGATTAATAAAAATTACTTAAGGGAACTAGCTATAAGAGACTTCAGTAGCTATGAAGAGATTTTTCATTATGCTATAAATATAGAACTGTAATTTGGTTTTACATATACATCTCATGGTTTTGACAAGAAAAAAATGATGCATTTCAAGGGAAAATCTCAAAATAATGGAGAATATGAATATTTTCATATTCTCAATGTGTAGAAAAAAGAATGGTGGGGATTGTATTAAAGGTACTAGAAAATTTATTAAGTATGTAAAAGAAGGTCATCGAGCTATTGATTTCATAAGTAATGGGAAAAAGGTTTCTTATTAAGTGTATATAGAAATGACTATAGAGAACACACCACCAACACTTAAATGCAACTGGTTCAAGGAAATGGGGCATTATGCTAACCAATTCCCTAATCCAAAGTTTAATGATGATAAATGTCTTCAAACTCTTAAGGTAAAAGATAAAGATAAGTCACATGAAATCACTATTGGGGATGTTTATTATGACAATGATGTGGTGGAATGATTATGTGTTTTTGTAATGGGATTCCAAAATAGTGTTGTGGAATCCCATTTATAGTATTATGGAATATTGGAATATCTATTTATTGGTTTATTGTAGTGTTCAATAATTATATGGTACCAGTAACCATGAAAATTGATTGAAATATTTTTAGAAAGAACATGATATGCAAATGATTAAGGGATAATGAGATAATGAAATATTTGATAGTATTAATGAGCTCATGAATGATATAAGGACAAAGTGATATCGTGGTTTGAGTATATATAATTTTTGGTTTTTTTGGTGTGTTGAAAGATTTAATTTTGATAGAATGGATGTTTTCACTAATGTACTATGATAATTCATGTTATTATAATGTTTAATGAGAATACTTGATTAAGGTATTCACATGTTTGGAATGTGACAACCAAGAACTGCCAAATGAGATATGGGAGACAAATGTTAAGTCGATTTAGTTCACCTCCTTCAAAAGATTTATATTTTTAGTTTTTGGAAGGATTTTAATATTATCCATTTATGGATTGTATATGTTATATTATAATTGAAGTTTTTTATATGAATGTATTATCTCACTATAGGTGTACTTATGTATATTTGATAGCCTATTCTAACCTTTTTCTTGAGACAGATGGAATGAATTTTCATTCCATCGCATGATCTGCTAACACATCTAGAATGAAAAATTCACCTTCATTTATTTGAAAAAGAGATGAAGTGGAAATTTTTCATTGAACAACCAATGCTGAGATTGTACTGAAACCATGTAAGTATTTCTCCTCATTTAAAAATTAATCAACTTTATGAAAAGCATCTTGAAACCAAAAAATGTTATCCTAGTACGTTCTTATCTGATGAAAAATATATTCCCTTAAATCATCATATATTTATGGATTTCTTGTAGATAACATTCTCTAAACCTTATTCTCTGTCACTATCCCTCAGAACAAGATGGTTAGATTTCTCTTTCATATCTATGTTTTCACTTTCCAAATATGTTCTCCTATATGGAAACCCAGATATGAGTTACTTTGGGTAACCATTATGTTTCTAACTTTCCTTTTTAAAATGAAGTTTTAGTATCCCTTTTAATGATTTGGGTTTCCATGAAAGAAACTTTCAAGTAGAAAACCATATATAACCCCAACGAATTTGAAGGGTGAAATTAATTTTATGGGAGGTAGAATGTAACACCCAAAAATTTTATGATATAGATTCCTTTTAATTTATTTGATGTATTTTTTTGTACACTACACAAGATTATCTTGAGTTATACACAAAACTGTATTAGCTTGCAGTATATGTAACACTATTCTTGGCTATTGTTACACACCATTTCAAGTTCTTTTGCTAGTATTCATTTCACACAAAATTGAATCTAGATTTTGTTAAAATTATAATTGAACTAAGTTTGTATTATGTTATAAGAAACAATAAAGGAACATCTCACTACACACAACACTAAATTGGCTTATGTTACATGCAAGAGCGACCTGCCACGATAACTTGTGTTGTGCGTGATATTGAGTTTCACTTAACCACAATATGTTATTAAAATATTATTATTTAATGGGATATAAACTAACTATTATGAATAGTATTAACCACATTTTGAATTTCATATAACATTATAATTTATCTTACACATTTTACAAGACATTATATGAGAACAAAATAAAATTTTTTGGATTAAAGAATTATTTTTCAAAAAATGCAGTTTTACCACGTTTTGATAGCGCACCCATTTTAAATCTAGTTTTTACACTTTTATAAGTTAAATTTGACAAAATTAACTTCTTATTTGGAAAAGGATCATAAAAATTTACTTTTTTTTTTCTATATTTTTCTAATAAAATTAGAATTTTAATGAATAGTGAAAACACTACATTTTAATTCGAAGCTGCCTTTTCATATAATTTATTTATTTAGTTATATTAAAATTTTAATTAGTTTTAAAGTTTAATTATATTATGTTTTTATAATTTAATACAATTTTAGTCATTTTAAGTAATTTCATTTTAAAATTGGACATAAACACATGTCAATCTTTTGATAGTTATTACTTTTTAAAAAACCCACTTTTTGGTTTTGACAATGAGAATTAATTTAAATTAATTACTGAAACTTATGTGTTTTGAATTTGGAAAAATGGATTCAATATTTGGAATCCGAAGGTTCAAATTTTGTAAATAGGTATCTTTTATTTTTCGACAATATGAATAACAATTTCAGTTATTATTTTATTTACCATGATTAAATGGTAAATCAGGTAAATAAGGGTAAAAAATAATATTATAATAATATTAAACTACCATAAAACATATACTAATCCTATTTAATGATATATTTCTGACAATGGACATATTTGGGTATATTTTGGAACCTCGTGAATTCCCATGGATGTGAAAATGACATTTTATAAGAATTAATTTAAAGTAAAGATAATTATAACCAAAACATATATCTTTTAAGAAATCTATTTTAATATAGTGTTATATAATTGATATCTATGTCTATAAATAGTAATATAGAGATAAAAAATTTTCATACATCCTGTTATTTTATTTATAATTTTTTTACATTAGATACATTTATTTATTTATGATGCAATTATGATGTAGTGATTACCTCATTAATGAAAGATTCAAATAAATGAATTTATAAATATTAAAATAAATTTATTTTTAATTTTTTGATTCCATACACGAATTTTATGGATGAAATTGAAATTTTAGGGATTCATTAATTCTTTTTTTTGTAGTTATTAGGTATTTATGGTCTAAAAAAAATGTTAAGTATGAATAGTGTACAAAATTGAAATAATTCAAAACATAAAACATAAAATAGTTTATTAAATGATATTAAATTCCTAAAAATATAATATTCATAAAAATTGTTAATATAATTCCAAATATGTCATAAATATCTTTTTTTGGGTCATTTTACATGATATAGTAATTAAATTATCCCACAATGAGTACATAAAAAGATATCACAGTAAGATTAAAAAGGGTAAAATAAGGGTCAAACAAAAAATATAAGGATAAAAAAATATTCAAAACATGTGAAAAAATTATTAGAGTATGTTTATTCGAAAAAAATCATATTATATTAAATTTAAATACGTTTTTTACCATTTTAAATTAAAATAAAATTTATAATAAATTAATATTTTAAGACTTTCTTGAAGTGCCTCTCTCCTCTCTTATAAAAGGGAACCTCCTCCTTCTCCTATTAAATATATTTTGAGCCTTCAAGATCAGCCAAAACCTACCCATTTATCTTATAAAATTTCCTAGTTACATTATATAGGTTCCTGTCTTCTCAAAATACTATCTATAGTTCCCTTAGAAGAAATTTAAAGGTGGCACGTCGTGGAAGAGGTAAACTCTTCTACCGATTCTTTCAAATTTATTTCTTACTCTACTTCCTCTTCATTAGTTTTTTAATTCAAAATTAATAAAATTAGTATCACTCCTATAATTACATGTTATTATAAATATTAAAAAAAACTATTTCACCTTATATCCATCCTATGAAAAACAAAATAACTGTGAGTGTGTACGTACGGCTTACTGTCTCCACATCGTGGGGTAATCTATTTTTCACGACCACTTTACATGGATGAGTATAATGGTGAAAATAATAAATATATATGATTATTATGACATTATACTAATTATTATATATTATACACTATCCAATTAAATACCATTCAAAGATTATGGTAATGATATCGTCGCTTGTGCGTACATACGACTTACTATCTCCACGACGTGATGAGATTCATTCTCCATGTTAACCATTGAAGAATGATTATAAAGTATATATATAAAATAATCATGAAATAATAATTCTACAGTATTCATTTATATATATATATATATATTTTATTTAATTACTTCCATTCAATTTAATTAGGAATCAAAAATAGTGTTCATGCGTACGTACGACCTACTGTCTCAATGAACGATGTATTCCATTTAATTTATCTATCTATTATATATATTTATATACTGAATATATATGATATATAAATCATGTTTTAGATTATGTAATTATTTAAATCATGATATAAGTCATAATATCAAGAATAAAATTTCAAAACACATACGATAAATAAAACGATTATTACCCAAAACATTGCTTTAACATGGAATTGGAAAATGAATGGATAATATAAAATCGTAAGTGAATCACATATGATATCATAAATATTATTATGTTTATATTAGAATTTAATAAGATGTTTAAATCCACTATAAAGGAGTTTCAGACACATATTAAAGGAATCGCACCTAAGGTAAGGGATAATTTTGCAATCTCATTTTTATCTGAGATTACTTATAAGTAAGTATATTCTGTGGTTATATTTGGCATCAATGTCTATGTTTTCTAAAAATGTTTTAATAAACTGTTCGTTATCGTTATCTGTATATTTAAAGTCATTTTTAACCATTTTCGACTTTTACTACATGGTATGGAAGGAATCATTCTTCTGTTTACTATACATGGTATGTTTTGACTTTTCTAGAAAAAGTACAATGATCATGTTTTTGTTTAACTTATATGACATGAATGGTTTTTTTCAATTTCACGATGCCTTATTTCCACAAATTTTTCTCTATAATATTTCAAGTTTATTTCCAACTAAATTATTTTCTTGTAAAATTGTGTTTCATTTTGATAAAAGAAAACATTTTTAAAAAATAAAGGACATTTTCCTCAGGAATTACGTTCAAGTGTTTTATCAAAATTATTTTCCATCTAATATTACATAGGGTTATGTTTCTATCACTATTATTACATTGATTTTTTGTTTTTATGATTGAATTATTTTTATGAAATCAATTTTTTTTATATCGATTATGTTATAGTGGAATTATGTTTAAGAATACCATTTTATTTCATGGGTAATGATATGATGAATGATTTATGTCATTATGGAACATGTAAGAATGATTTAATTATGTGATGGATATGACCTATATATCCCTCCAATTACTTGGGTAAAGATTTATATCTAATGAGATAGACATGAATAGAATGAAAATTAAATCCGTTTCAGTAAGGACCTGGTTGGAATGGAAAGTAAACCCAGTTCAGTAATGAAATTTTTCCACTATGATGGTCTTGAAAGTAATGCCTTAGCTACTATGGAAATAATATTATGTTCTTATTAGTTTTCCACAATTACATGTTTTATTCCAATACTATTCTCTCATTGTTAATGTTCCTTTATGATATATTCCTTACATACTACCAAGATTTATTTCATGAATCAAGATTTTGATGTTTAAACTTTATGTTCATGTTTTTACATTAAAATGTTTATAGTTTGTTCTATGTTTTCCATGTTTACCCCTACTGATAATTTTAGCTCACCTTTTTTATGTTTTCTTTTCCCTCGGATAAAAAGAAAGGTTTTAGGTTGGAAAAAAAATTAAAAGATATTTATGGGATATTTTGAAGATATTTCACCTTGATTAGAGGATTATGTTCTGAGTTTCCAAAGATAATAAACTAATACGGTCTTTGGGTGTCTCTTTGTGTCATGTATTAAGTATTATGAAAAAGAAATGTAATGTCCATGTACCTCAAGTTAGGGTCTCTACATTATTTCTCCAATTCTAAATCATGGTCATAAAGATAAAAAAAGGAAACCCCTTAGCAAGTGTTACAAAGGAGGAGTACATGATATGTTAGCCCTAGCCCACAATGTGTTCCCTTAAGGCCCCACCTGGGCGTGTACTCCATCCAGACATGGAGGGTGAAAGCCTAAGTAAATGATGTATTGGTAATGTAAATTACATGCACCATATATGGGGTACCTTCCCATGAACCTCACATGTCCCAGCCTTCTGTACCTCTACATGGAGTGCAACCCACACATGGACTAGTTGTGAATTTTACATGGCCATGTTCCCCTACATAATATGTCTGGATGGGTACTCCACTACACGAGTGAGTCCTAGTATATGGAATGTATACCTCATACACGACATGTATACCCCATATATAGATTTTAATTTTAAAAATACCATATTCCCTAAACAATAAGAATACACAACATGTATTTTTGAAGTATAAGTCTTGTGATTGGGATTTCTAAACAAGAAACCCCTGAAAATGCGAAACCACAATTTCCCCCCAAAAATAATAGATCAACCCACAAGGGATACTAAATTTTCATAATAGAGGTTTAAGAACTCTAATTCATAAATATATAGAGATTTATAGAAAAACATAAAAATGGACTACCTTTTGGAGAAATCCATTTAAGTTTCATGCATCTCTGCGTTCCATGGCCACCGCACGACGATCTGAATCCTCTCGTGCTCTACAGTGGTAAATCACATATTAACTCTATCTATTTATATCTACATCTTCATTTTCTCTCTCCATAATGTAAAAACGGAATCCCACAATGGGTGGGGGGAGGGGCCGGGGGGTACCCGCGAAGGCAAAGGAAGAAAAAAGAAATGAAAAATGAAAAGAAAAGGAAGAAAAAAGAAAATAAAAGAAAAAAAGTGGTCGGGGCTGTTCTAGCGTCTAACCTGAGTTTATTATTTTCCTAGGAAAAAATAAAAGTTTTGGACACAATGGAGGAGACAAAATCTAAATTGTAAACTCTATTCACAATTTTTTCCAAATAAACCTAAACAGATAAATTAATATTAATTAATTAAATATTAAAAATTTATTATTCTTCTGAAATGTGAATGGATAAGAATTCCACCAAACACCTATATTAAGGTAAACACCATATTTTAGGACCATTATATTGGTTATAATAATTATCTGAGATCATATACTAGGGTAAAATTACCACTTTACCCTTTATAAGAATCTGAAAGCAAAAATTCACATTTCTTCTCAATATTCCAGTCTAGAAAAAAATGGTCCTTACAGTATCCCCAAATAAACTTTATTGTCCCCAATAATCCTTTGTGGTAAAACTAGAAACCATGATATCATTCTAAGAATTAGTGAAACAATTCTATCTTAACCATCCAATGACCAATATCTCATAGTCCATAACTAATCTACATAGGAGGTGTTCAACTAGAACCAATATAGTAATCCCCACCACTAGTATT
The DNA here is from genome assembly GCA_963277665.1 of Viscum album. Classification (NCBI taxonomy): domain Eukaryota; kingdom Viridiplantae; phylum Streptophyta; class Magnoliopsida; order Santalales; family Viscaceae; genus Viscum; species Viscum album. The sequence goes on from OY728143.1 coordinate 69,585,014, forward strand.
ACCTTATAACACCATTGAGAAAAACATCATCATGTTACATCACCTACAAGGAAGTACATTTAAAAAAAACATTCTCAACATAGAGATGATAATCTCTGAACGTACTCAAGACGATGTCAGGATAGAGCATGGTCATCTCTAACTAGGTGGACACAAATGTTCCATAAAAAATCATGTATAGATCTCACTGATCCATGATCAGATGAAAAAGCTAAATTTACCTTAAGAAACACATAACACCATGTCTCCAGGAAATGTGTGCCTTGTTCAAACCATTATTCAACCATCTCATGATTCCCGACTTATTATCAATATCTCCCCTACCATGGATGGGTATTTTTCATTTAACCAAAACACCTAGGAAACCATTCCCATAAAAAGCCTTGATAAAAATTATCCTACGATCAAACATGGATAATCAATGATTTACAATTAAATGGTATAATGTGTAACTAGCGTGTACCATTATCACCCGACTCATACTTTAGAGATTTGTCTGCTATTAATACCAAGCTAACATTGAAACACAACATGTCATCCCAAACCAGCAAGAATCTCCCATAGAAATCCTCTTAAAAATAAGGATTCCTAACCATGCCAAAATTTATTCCACGATCTCCCATCACTCAACGTCATTCCGATCATGAGAATCTACATTTGATCTATCTACAATAACAATGGAAAAAACACATGTCAACTAGGATAGGCACCCGAACGGTCATACCAAATAAATCTAGTCTTGATACCAAAACACCCAAGGTGCTTCAATAAAATCCAAAGTCATCAATATTCGTATATTAAAAAATTCAGGCACCTATTGTGAATTGATTTCAAAATAAGTGTATAACCAATATCACTACCTGAGAAGGCATTTGTAAACCTAGGAATACCCCTCTCAAAGGTTACCCTTGAACAATTGAACATCGGCATACAAGGTTCTGAGTTATAACTGAAGGGACTATAGGTCTCCCACCTGGCCTTAATGATCAATATCATAATTGGGTCACAAGGTCTAACAACCTAACCCAAAATATCAAACCTCTATAATTGAGGTAAATATAACAATGAACTACGAGGGTCAAAACTTTCAACATCATCCAACTAGGGTCCAAATACAATATGAGAATCATTCTACAGGAATAATCCCTGGAGGTCATAATACCAACATTAATGATATATGAACTGATACTCATCAGGAAAAAGAATATGGTAATACCCCCTTGAGGTCCATTTTATGAGAACATTATGGTACTTATTGTAATGCTTCTACCCTAGTTACCCAGAGTCAGTGCATTATTACACAACAGTGGCATGATCATAAGAGATAAAGTCCCGAAAGACTGATTAGTTTAATATCCTTGTAAGTACTACATACATACATAAGTTTTACATTACATTATGAAATGAAAAAACAAAAACATTGTGTCCCCTTGGAATACACTCATATACCTTAGCCTATTCTTACAGGTTAATCACAATATACTTATTATCATCTTGGTAAAATAAAACATAAGAAAAGTGTCAGTTTAGATGCTCAGTAAGGATAAAAATAATGCATAAACTACCATAAATAAGCATAAACATATAATAAAATGTATAAGAATAAAACAAAATCCTTTTAAACTTAATCTTCAGTATAATATGGCAAAGATAAATCAAATAATTAAATTTACTTATTTACATGGATATTATACTAGTCAAGTTATTACATGTAAAATCAATAACAAATTTCATAATGATGGAATGCATAATTCTAGACATCATAACCACATAGTCAAGGATTCATTACAAGACTAAATGTAATATTTTTTAAGGACTTGTTCCAAGACACTAGTTTTTCTCATAAGACATACCGATGCATTGAGGGTCTATTGCAGGCTTCACCCATCACTTACTAAGTCTAATTCATTCCTCATATGAAAAGGTTGAAACATAATATAAACATTATTATAAATAATAGCATATGAAATGTTAAAAATTTAACCATAAACAATGAATGGTATAACAATAACACAACCAAAGTCAAACATATCACAAAACTTTCAATTCAATATGAAATATTGTATCATAAAAAATCAACTTCAGACAAGTGTAAAATCCATCAAAGGATGTTGACATAGATGAAATCAAAACTATTTGAGAGAAATATCTATTTCTATTTTGAAATATTTGAAAGTCACATAATTATAAACGAAAATATTTATTTTGAAAATATTCTTTTAGTCTTGTAAGGAAAGATTCGAAGGTGTTATAACGGCGGAAAATAGCCTCACCCACCGTATAAGTTACAAAATCATTCTTACCTTAAAGTGTCGAAAAGGTCATAAAGTTCCTTGTTTAGAAAAGGACAGAAAGATTTATTTCAACACATTTTATAAAAATTCAAATAAGGGTATAATTGAATTTAACCCATATTCTAGGAAATAGTATTTTTTTTTGAAATACATTTTTAAGAAACATAGATGTGGATGACAAATAAGTCCCAGTAGATACTTTCGTAAAAACAACCTCGGATAATAAAGAGATTGTAAAATTAACCTTTACTTTGTAATTTTACTTAGGGGTAAGTTATCCTACTATATAACAGTGAAATAATTGTTATTAAATTATAAAATAACCACATACATAAATATGATATCATATATGATCTTCTAATATTATTTTTTTAATGGTATTTCAGTAGTATCATTGTTTTGGGTGTTAACTGATTCATTTTCCTTTATAAGTTTTGTTACATAAGTCATATTTGTTATGAATAGGATGTATTTGACTCATATTAACAATGATAATAAGTTCTTAAAAATTAATTTTAATCATCAAATGAAAATTATTCTTGAATGGTTATGATGGGGAATAAAATCTAATCGTGTCATGGAGATGGTAAGCCGTACGTACGCACGAACGACAATATCATTCTATTAGTGGTGAAATCATATGTAAATGGATAATATATTATATATAAAGAATAATTAACATTTTATATTTATTATTTTCATAAGTTATACTCATTATTATACCCATCCAAATAATTAAGTGTTGAATAACAAACTACACCACGATGTGGAGTTGGTTAGCCATATGTACGCACGTATGGTGACGTTTTCATTCATAGGATGCATATAATAATGAATATGGTTATAAAATATTTATAATAACATCACATTATGTATAAGGTACTATAGGTATTATTTTTGTGTGTAAAAAACAAATAAAGAGGAAGTTTAAGAAGAAACGAACTTTGAAAGATGTGATTAAAATATTACCTCTTCTTCGAGTGCTTCCTTTTGATTTGATCTAAAGGGCTTTTTAGGTTGGATTTTTGATAAGAGTAAGTCCTCTAGGTTGCAGTGTGGGTAGTTGGTAGTATATTTGAGTAGCGGTTGGATGAGAAAAATGGATTTGGATTTTTGAAATTAAGAGAAGGGGTAATACCTTTTTATAAGAGACGTGAGGGTCACTTTAGAAAAAGTTTGAAAAATTATTTTATTATAAAATCATTTTAGATTTATAATGGCTCAAAATGAATTTATTTTGATGATAAGGTGGGTATGGGTGGAAAAATTTCCAAATAATAAGTTTTATACAAGTTAATGTCACAATATTAACCTTGTCTTTTAGATTTAATTCTTAGTTAAATATATTAACTTTTACAATGTCTTCTTGTATTTTTATATTACATGGTTAATAAACTTAATATAAAATTCCAAGAGAACCTTAATTTGTTAATTAATAAAATATCTATAATTAAATAATTCCTTTTGTAGAAAATTATATTTTGAGGCATATTACATCATTAAATAATATAGTATTTGTTTTAAAAACCCATTTATTTCAATTTTGACACTCTTTTGTATTTGGTTTTCCTGAAATTCAAAAAAAACTTGATTACTTGAAAAAAATACATTAAATCAACCCTAACATGTAATATTAACTTATAAAAATATTTTAATTCATCAAATTTCTCAATTTACATTTATTTTGATATTTAAAATATCAATTAGTTTAATCTTTCATTAATATGGTAATTACTGCATCATCATTACGTCATAATAAATTTAATTATTTAATATATAAAATGTTTAAATAAAATACGATGATAGCGTAAATATTTTTATATTTCTAATGAATATTTATAGTCAAATTTATATTATTTATAACCCTATATTAAAATATGTTTTAGTTATTTAAATTTGAATTTTACACTTTTAACTCTTATTTAAATAAAATAATAATAATTGTCCTAATCTAATCCAAGTGAATAAAAAGGATAATAGTTTATTTATAAGGTTTATTTTGGTCGAAATACACTTATCCCATAGAATTAGGATATTTTTTGGGGTAATTATAATATAATTTTTACCTTTAATTACCCTATTTACTTTTAACCGTGGTCAAAAAATTCAAAAGTTACTATTAACAAAAAATTATTTTCATCCTATTGTACAAAAATTTACTTATTAATATAAACCGTGTCTCTCAGATTTTTGAAATCTAACTCACAGAAGAGGTAAAATTACATTTTATGCAAATTTGAAAATGTGCCTAGAAGGTGGGTAAAATTACCTTACGAATTAGGTACGACCGACAACTAGTGTACTTTCTGTATACTACATCACCAGTCCAGTCAGCATCAAAAAACGATGATAATTCACTGTCCCTTCCCGCAGCAAAAAATAACCCGAAGTTATGTGTACCTTGAATGTACCTCATGATTCTTTTTACTGCCGCCATATGTTCCTCCTTTGGATTACTCTGAAAGCGGGCCACAAGGCATGTGGTAAAGACAATATCTGGCCGTGTCGTTGTCAGGTACAGTAGGCTCCCAATGATCCTCCTGTACATGGTGGGATTAACAGAGTCCCCATCCTCATGCTTTCCAAGTTTAGTTCCAACTGCAATCAGAGTTGACATTGGTTTGGAGTCTTGCATATTAAACTTCTTCAGTAGATCTCTTGCATATTTTTCCTGAGAAATGAAAGTGTGTTCCTTCTTTTGAATCACCTGTAGCCCCAAGAAATATGTGAGCTCCCCAATCATAGATATTTAAAATTATGATTTCATGTGGTTGGAAAATTTATCCACTGATTTCTCCCTGCTGCCACCAAATATGATATCACCAACTATACTAGAACCATGAATTGATCTTTTGGATAATTATTCACATAGAGATTGTGATCAACTCCTTATCTTTTGAATTCCGGCTTCTTGAGACATGAATCCAGCCGTGAGTACCACGCCTGTGGTGCCTGCTTCAAACCATATAGAGATTTCTTCAGTTTGCAGACCTTTGTTTCATCTGTACCCAAAACAAATCCCACTGGTTGTTCAATGTAGACTTCTTCTTCGAGTACACCATTCAAGAATTCTGTCTTGACATCCATTTGATATACTTTATTTCCTCTTTGGAGTTCCATGGAAAGGAAAATCCTGATTGACTCTAGTCTAGCCACTAGAGCAAAGGTTTCTTCAACATCAATGCTTTCAATATGGGTGTATCCTTTACATACAAGTTGTGCCTTGTTTCTGATGACACTTCCATGCTCATCAAAATTATTTTTAAGATCCATTTGGTACCAATCACATTGTGATCTTCGGGCCTCTAGACAAGATCCCATGTCTGATTCTTTTCAATCTGATCTAATTCATCATTCATGGCTTTCACCCAAGATTCATCATTTGTAGCTTCTTCGAATGAGGATGGCTCTACAACTGATAGAAATGCAGATTGCGTGTTATTACTCATCCTTCTTGTTTGAGTGGGTGCACTATTTTCCCCAATTATGTTGGATGGATCAATCTCATCTCTTCGATTTATCCTGTGAGGTTCAGTAGCATTCTCTTCAGCCACAGTTTCTTCTTCAGATTCTTCTTCTGAGTCAACATCATGATGTGACTGCTGAGTGTTTTGAACAACTTCCTCTATTTCTGCATTTGTATTTTCTTCACGTTCACTTTCTTCCTGACTTTCTATCACATCAGCATATGACGTCCTTGAAGAATTTTTGCTTTTCTATTCAATTATCTTAACATCACTGCTTTCCACAATCCTTCCTAAATGCTTGTTGAAACATTTGTAGGCTTTGCTGTTCATTGAGTAACTGAGGAAAATTCCTTCATCTGCATTGTCCCCATATTTTCCTTTATTTACTTCTTTATTCCTGATGAAGCATTTACTTCCAAAGACATGAAAGTATTTTAAAGAAGTCTTCCATCCATGCCACAATTCATATGGTGTCTTCGTCTCACCCATATAAAGTCTTGTTCGATTCTGAATGTACACTGCAGCTTAAACAACCTATTTCCAGTAATGTCGTAGAATACGACTCTCAATTAGCATAGTTCGTGCCATGTTGTTCACCTGTCGATTACTATGTTCAACGAATCCATTTTGTTGTGGAGTTCTCACAGAAGCTACCTCATGTTGTATCCCATGCTTCTCCAGATAATTTTCAAATTCAATGGACGTGTATTCTCCTCCATTTTCAGATTGCAACACTTTGATTGTTCGTCCAATATCATTCTCGACAATTCGCCGATATGTTTTCATGCAGTCAAGGACTTGTCGTTTCCTGTGAATGACCATCACACATGCCATTCTACTATAATCATCTATGAAAAGGACAAAGTACCTTTCTCTATGAGTTCCGGCAACATTTATCGGCCCACATGCATCTGTATGAATCAGATCAAGAAGGTGAGATGCCCTTTTCTTCTTTGGCCGATATGAACTGCAGACCTGATTCCCGCGAATGCAAGCATCACAAGAATTTTCGCGCTCACGCTTCAGGTTGGTAATGTTCATGATAATTATCAATTTTGATATTTTCTCCATGTCTTGTTGATTTATGTGTCCCAGTCTCCGATGCCACAAATTGTTTTTTTCTTCAACAGGCATGTAATATACATTTTCTTCACTATCAACCTGATACAAGTTGCCTTATGTTCTTCATCGCTTCATAAGTGAATTGCCTGTCTTTCCCTTGATAGTGCAGCCTTTCTGATTAAAAGTAACTATAAGTCCTGAGTCACAGAGTTGACTCACGCTGAGGAGATTATGACGTAGGCCATCTATGTAAAAGACTTCAGTCTTCTTTAGTTCTCCATTAGCTAATTCGGTACTTCCACTCCCTTTTATTTTTAGAGCCCCATCATTACCAAATCGTACTATACCATAAACCGTCCTTTTGATATCTGTTAGCAGGCCCATATTACCTGTCATATGAGATGAACAACCGCTATCCAGAATCCAGGTACTGTTGTTATTTGTAGCATTGAGGGCCACCTCTGCAAGGTTGGATTTCTCAATCTTCTTCCTTTCCTTCCATGAGACATTGGATTGAGTATATAGTACTGATGGCCTTTCAATTATCTCTTCCACATAACTAGGTTCTTCATAGTCAAAATCTTATTTGAGAGGAGAAAACTTATTTGAAAGAGCAACACTGTCTTGCTGACGAGACTTGACTTGTCATGAACTTTGGTATAAGGTGCCCATGTCCCTTCTCTGCCTGCAATTAGCAGCCTTATGACCAATGTTAGAACAATGATAAAAATATCCATAGAAATTGTTTCTTTTATAAGAATTAGGATATGAATTTGTTCTCCTTTGTTGAACTTCTATATCTTCTCCATTCAGATAGCTTCTTTCCTCTTCGCAATTAGACATGGTATGGCCCAGATAGCCCCAGAACTGACACTTCATGAGAGGAAATGTATTCTCACTTGAATTTCTCTTCATACCTTCTTCCTTGGGAGAAAAGTTAGAATGTCTGTCATTTATGAATGTTTGAGGATAATTTTCAGTTATCCTTTTAGTATGGATTGAGGGTTCCTTTTTTGGGACTTTAGGTAACGTTTCAACATGTTCAACTTTCATCTTATCTTTCATTTGGATCTTTTCACTTCCAGCAATTGATGTCTCAGCCTCACAGCCAATTCCACTCTTTCCCATATAATAGGGTATTTGATCTCTCAAGATTTTTCCAACCCCATCTAAACCACACTTGGCTCTTGCTAGTAATTCTACATCTGAGAATCTTTCAAACTGTATTTTCTTCCTCGATTCTTTTGGAATTGATTCAGTCTCAAGTTTACTCCTTAGAGTAACAACTTCCACTTTAAGACCCTCAGCAGTCTTGGATTTTTCATCAAGTCTAGAGGTGAGGTCATTGATGACCTTTTCCTGCTCTTCAATTCTCAGCTTCAGATCCACTACATCATCATTTCTTTCAATTATTTTAGACTGTACCTTCACAAATTCTTCCAGTCATTCAATTTCATCTTCAAGTTGATCAACTTATTCAGTTTATTCTTCTACAATTGATTTCCACTTATTCTAACTCTTACATTTAATCTTAAGCTTACTAACGACATTTTTAAGTTGCATCTCGGGATGTACACAAGTTCTCAGTTGTTCTTCTCCACAAGTATCTTCTGACTTTTCAACAGTGGCCATCATGGAAGCATGGTTCCCAGTTTTGAATTCTGGTTCTTCTTCATTACAGAATTCAATATCATCTTCTTCCTCTTCATAGACAAAACTCTTCCTTTGCATTTTCTTTCCATATTTGAAGTCTCCCTTTTTGAAGAACTTTCTCTGAGGCTTCTCGAAGCTTTCATCTTCACTATCTTCATCATTGATCTTTATTAAGCACTGAGAGGCAATGTGCCCAACTTTTCCACAACGAAAACATGCGAGAGGTAACTTCCCTTTGAATATCCCTTTCCCCTTCTGGAACTTCTTTTCAATGAGAGAAAGAATTTATCTGTCTTCTTCATCTTCACCACTACTATCTTTTGATATTTTCAGTTTATCCATGGCCTTGAATTTCATTTCCTTTCTCACACGAGTCGTAGCATCTTATGGTTTAAATCTCATTTCATATGCTACCAAGCTGCTAAGTAGATCATCCAGAGAAAGTTTTAAATGATCTATTTCCTCAAGGGCTGAAACCTTTTCATTGTACAGAGGTGAAAGTATTCTTAATATTTTATTTACAATATCAATGTCTTTGATTTCTTCACCTAGACCTCGAATTACTCCAACCAATTTAGTAATTCGATTGAAGAAAGAGTCTTCATTCTCATCTGGATGAATCTTCAGATCATCAAACGGATTGTGCAGCACTTGTAGTTTCGCCTCCTTCACTTTGACATCTCCTTCAAAAATGTTCTCGAGTTTATCCCACATGGATTTTTCTAAGGTGAAATTCATCACCTTTAGGTAGATCTAATCAAAAAGGGCTGTAGTAAGTGCATTTTTTGCTTTAGCATCTACATCAAGAATTTTCCTGTCTGTTTCAGTCATTTCCAGGAATGTTGGGTCGGTGACTTGTATTCCTTGCACAGTAGTAAAGAGAACTTCCATTCCAAGAGATCTTAGACGAGATCTCATTCTATTCTTCCAGATCTGGAAATTACTTCCATCGAAGTGAGGGACTTCCCTAACATTGACTGTATTCTCCATGACGATAAAGGACAGATTCAACACTAGCAACCTTTACCCTCTGATACCACTTGAAGGACCCCGGAACACCCTGAGAGGGGAGGGGTGAATCAGGGTGACAACGTTTTCTTTTAATGTGACGGATATTGTTCCCATGTTGGTAGAAACTTTTTGAACCTGTAAGATGAATATGATCAGAAAGAAAACATTCACATGCACAGAGAAGACACATCACTTTTTTACTTGGTTCACTACTAAGGGATACATCCAAGGAGCATACGCCGACAAGTTTTTGGTCATACTTAATTACACTAATCTTCACTAGCTGTAGATTACAATGGTTCGAGCACAGTCACTCTGTCCCATGCTCACTGCCTTTACAAAGGTTCAGGGATAGCTCACTGCTTCCCTCGGGTCACTCCCATTGACTCCCCTGGCTCACTGCCCTTAGGTGAAGTCCCACTTAGTTTATAGATGTGAAGGTCTCTTCATCATTGCATAATAATGCATTCTCTGTCGTATGTAGATGCTCTATTGAAGTCCAACTCTTACTAGAAGACTAATCTCACGTTGCACTGAGGGTACCAGACGATCTTCCAGCTTTCGTGCAACTTCAGAAGGACATATGAACTTTAACAACCCTGACATGCTTATCCAAGCCCGGTGCGCAAGTTTCAATACTGAATGCAATTCACTTGTGCGGTAAAAATTTGGCATGCAGGTGACACCAAAACTAGTTGTGCGACACTGCCTCCTTGAACACCAAACTTGCACGATGTTGCGCCTTTAACTCCCCAACTGCCTTGGTCGTGCAACCAACAATCGGCGTGCAACCTCTACTTGCGCGACCCAACAAACACTTGCGCGACTCAACCGCTTGCGCGATGAGAGATAGAAAAATATATAAGTCTTGAAATTCGTTACAAATGAGGAGGGGGGTCCTCTATTTATACGCAAACTGGACCCCCTGTGCAGTGGCGCGCAAGTCTTCCCTCGGCGTCCAGGTTCCGGCGCGCAGCTCATCCTCCCTAGCCTCTGTCGCGCTACTCACTTGCACGACCTACAAAAATACTTGCGCGAGATTCTTTCCTTTACCATATTTTGAAGTGATGATATTGAAAAACAATAGGCACTCAAGTTTCCAGTCCTCCTAGGCATCGACGCCCAAGTCTCTTCACGGCACGCAGGTCACTTGCACGACCAGCCCAAAACTTGCACGACCCTTATCCATTTGCCATTTTCCCATGTTATGATATTGAAAATAAAATGGCATGCAAGTTTCCTCTTCATACAGTACACGACGCACAAGTCTCTTTTCCAAAAAAACTTTTCTCCATTTGTCGATTTTCAGGCCCAAAAATTTGGCAAACACTAGGAAATGGTGCCACCTTCAACACTGTTGTCTGCTTGAACTATATGACCTCTTTGCAGGTACACATTCTGAACTTCCACTACTGATTGACAAAAAACACAACCATACTCCAAATCATGCATATAATACCATGGTTCCAATAGGTAGGTGATGCACCCTTGTCGCCCTTCGGTTGAGGGTTCGAGTTTTACAGCCTTGTCGGGGGAGACATGCTGTTGCCCAATCTTCAGGTTGTCCTTTTTATAAAAAATCAAAAAATAATATTAAGAAATGTTTTAACCTTAAAACATAGTATCCAATTTCCAACTTAATTCATTTCAATCTTTAGACTTATCCAAAATACTTGTGTCCAAACTCATAGTCCAAAAATTTATAAGGAAGGTCAACATAACATAATGAAGATCTATTTTTTCCACATAATAACTTGTGTATACCTTAATCATGTATTCTATTAAAACCTGGTAACACCCTGAATTATGATAAAACATTATTTATTACATTCATTCTCACTTATTCCTTATATAATACTAGATATATTCATTCTATCCAAAAATTTTGAATACTCCAACAGCGATGGAATAAACAAACCATTAATCAGTTCTAAGGTAGTCAAGAATATCTTATACAATTTATCCAAATCAAACATCTATTATTCCAAAATCACTACCTCAGTATCAGGACCATATTTAGGTTTATCTTTCCTTTAACCATTTATTTTCTAAAATGTTTAACTTTATGTTGATTCACTTTTCTTAGTACCATATAATCTCAGATCCTTGACGAAATAGTACTGTAATAAAATCCTTATTTATTTTGATAATTAATATAACCATTACATCATTGATACAACACTCAAATTAAATAATTAATTAATAAAAATATAAGAACACTAACTATTCATCTTCAACTGTGGTAGTATCATAAATTGATTATTATAAAATAGAATTATTTGTGGATTACTCTAATGATCGGGACATTGATTCGTATAGTTTCCCAACTCCTTGCAGATGAAACATTATACATTTGAAATTTTTTTCTTACCCTTAAAATCACGTACTTAGTGGCCTTTTTCTCCTCAATTATAACAAACTCACATTACTTTAAAGCATTTACCAAGATGATTCTTTCCACGGTTATCAAATATGGGAAAACTCTTCTTTCCCTTATTACCTTTATCCATATTTCTATCTACCATCCTTTTCTTCTCTGGCTTCTCTTAAAATTATTTAGGCTCAGATAATTATTTACTAATATTATTAACACATGATACTATTTCTTTATATGTTGAGAATACATGAGAGACTATTTTCCTTCTAAATGTTGGATTAAGACCATGAAAGATACGATCCTTCTTACTCTTTGGATCATGCATATTGTTGGAGTTCTCATTCCTTCTACAAGGCACCATTTATAAACAATGTCATACACTATGTTAGTTTATAAATCACAATGCATAATTCCAAAATTTTAAAACACCTAACATAAATTGAAAAGTTTATGCATTTAATCCATAATCATAATAATGCTTTCTTTAAGGAATAATTTACTCATAAATCCTTCATAATGGTTTGTAAAGAGAATGTGAATTATCCTAAGATTATACTACAAGAGTGTCAATACCAAAATTTTAGATGTTCTTCTATACTAATCCTCAAAGTCTATCTTAGGTTAATGTTCTATAATAATAGTTTTTTTAAATATAGTTTCCAAGGTTTTTACTGAACTTACTCTGATACCAAATGTAACACCCCGAACCCATTTTACCAGAGTCAGTGCATTATTACCTAACATTGGCTTGATCACTAGAGATCAAGTCTCAAAATACCGATTAGTTTAGTAGTCTTGGAAGTACTAGATACATACATAAGTTTTACATTCCATTAAGAAATGAAAAAAACAACATTGTGTCCCCTTTGAACACACTCATATCACTTAGCCTATTCCTACAGGTTAATCGTAATATACTTCTTCACAAACTAGGAAAAATAAAACATAAGAAATGGTTGAGCTCTGATGCTCATTAAGGATAACAATATAGAGGAAACTATTATAAATAAGCATAAACATTTAAGGTAATGTATAAGAATAAAAAACAAGCCTTTAAAACTTATACATGAGCATAATATAGAAAATATAATCAAATAATGTCATTTACTTATTTAAAATTATATTCTACTAGTCAAATAACCACAAGTTAAATCAATAGATAATTTCATTATTATGGAATGCATAATGCCGGAAATCATAACCACATAGTCTAGGCCTCATGCCAATACTAGAAATAATATTTTTTCAAGCCTTATTCCAAGACACTAGTTTGTCTCACGAGACCTAATGATGCATCAAGGAGATATAGCGGGCTGTACCTTTCACTTACTAAGTACAGTGCATTCCTCATATGAAACAATTGAAACATAACATAAACATTCATATTAAAACTGGCATAAAAATGTTAATACTTTAACCATAAAACATGAATGGTATAAAAATAACAATTCCATAGTCAAACAGTCCACAAAACCTTCAGTAAAATATGGAATACTGTATAATAATAAATCAACTTCAAACAAGTGTAAAATCCATTAAAGGATGTTGACATAGATGAAATCAAAACTATTTGAGAGAAATATATCTTTCTATTTTGAAATAATTTTAAAATCACATAATTATAATTTTTTTTAAAATATTCTTTTATTATTGTAAGGGAATATTTGAAGGTGTTATAACGGTAGAAAATAGCCACACCTGCTGTATAAGTTAAAAAAACAATCTTACCTTAATTTGTCGAAAAGGAAATAAAGTACCTTGTTTGGAAAATGACATAAATATTCTTTTGAAAACATTTTATAAATATTAAAACAAGGGTATAAATGACTGTAACCCATATTACAATAAATAGTAAAAATGTTTTTAAATACATTTTTAAGAAACATAAATGTGGATGATCAAGAAGTCCTCGTAAATACTTTCGTAAAAACAACCTCGGATAATAAAGAGATTGTAAAATTAAACTTACCTAGTAATTTTACTTAGTCAAGGGTATGCTAACCTCCTATATAATGGTGAAATCATTGTTATTAAATTATAAAAGAACCACTTAAATAAATATGATATCATATATTATCTTCTAAAATTTATTTTTTATTGGTATTTTAGTAGTATCATTATTTTGGATGTTAACATATTCATTTTAATTTATATGTTTTGTTATGTAAGTCATGTTTTTTATAGATATGATGTATTTAATTAATATATAGAATGATATTAAGTTCTTAAATAATATTTTTAACCATAAAATGAAAATTATTCTTCAGTGGTTATAATGGGGAACGAAATCTCATCTCGTCGTGGAGACCGTAAGTCGTACGCACGCACGAGTTACAATATCACTCTATTAGTGGTAAAATTGTATGTAAATGGATGATATATTATATATAAATAATAATTAAAATGTTATATTTATCATTTACATAAGTTATACTTATGATTATATGCAACCAAATAATGAAGTGTTGAATAAAAGCTACACCACGATGTGGAGACGATAAGCCGTATGTAGGCATGTATGGTGACCTTTTCAATCATTGGATGGATAGAATAATGAATATGGTTATACCATATTTATAAAAACATCACATTAGTTACTTGAGGTATTAGTTTTGTATGGAAACAAAAAAGAAAGAGGAAGTGGAAGATGAAAAGAACATTAAAAGAGGTGATGAAATTATTACCCTTTCTTCAGGTGATTCCTTTTGATTTGAACTAATGGTATCCCTATGTTGGATTTATGATCAAATTAAGGGTTATAGGTTGAATTAAGGGTTATTGGGAGGATATTTGAGTAGAGTTTTTCTGATAAAAATGGCTTTGGCGGTGTGGAATTAAGAGAAGAGTAAATACCCTTTTATAAGATAGGTTAGAGTCACTTTAGGAACATTTTGAAATATTATTTAATTATAAAATAATTTTCGGTTTCTAATGGCTCCAAATGAATTTATTTATATGTTAAGGTAGGGATGGGTAGAAATATTCTCAACCAATAGCTTTTAGACAAGTATAGGTCACCATATTAACCTTATCTTTTAAATTTAATTCTTAGTTAAATAGTTTAACTTTTACCATGTATTCTTGTATTTTTATATTATATGGTTAATAAACATACTATAAAATGCCAAGATAACCTAAAGTGGTTCATTAATTAAATATATATCATTATATAAGTGCTTTTTCTAAACCTTATATTTTTAAAAATATTATATCATTTAATAATATAGTATTTTATTTAAAATTCATTTATGTCAATTTTGACACTATTTTGTATTTGGTTTTTTTGAAAGTCAAAAAACTTTATTACTTTTAAACAATACATTAAATCAACCCTAAAATGTCATATTAACCGATAAAATTAGGTTAATTCATCAAAAGTCTCAATTTACATTTATCTTAATATTTATAATATTAATTATTTTAATATTACATTAATAATGTAATTACTGAATCATCATTGTGTCATAAATAAATTTAATTATTTAATGTATAAAACTTATAAATAAAATACCAAGATTTATGAAATCATCTAAGATTTCTAATGAATATTTATAAAAAAGTTTATATTATGTATAACTTTATATTAAAAATGTATTAGTTATTAAAATTTGAATTTAACACTTTTATCTATTCATTAAATAAAATAATTATAAATGTACAAATCTAATCCAAGTGAATAAAAAAGGATCATATTTTATTCATAAGGTTGATTTTGGCCTAAATAAACTTATAAAATAGAATTAGGACATGTGTTGGGGTAATTATAATATCATTTTTACATTTAATTACCCTTTTTTACTTTTAACTGTGGTAAATAAAATTCAAAAGTTACCATTCACCAAAAATTATTTTAATCCGACTGAACCACATTTTACTTAATAATGTCAACAGTGTCTCTCGAATATTTGAAATTAAATTCACATAAGTGGTAAAATTATGTTTTATACAAATTTGAAAATGTGCCTAGAAGGTGGGTAAAATACGTTATAAAGTTCAATAAAATTATTTATATATATAATATTCAATCTCTTGAAAAAATATGAAATGAATTCAGAATGGGAATCAGATACTCCAAGGAAATGCCTTACTATGGAGGTGGGGAAGGATATGATTACTATGATATGTAATAGTCTTGTTTATGCTAGAACTGATGTCTGGATGCAGGAAAGATGCTCATATGTGTTCTTTTTATTGCTTTTGGGTACCTTTTTTTTCATTTAATAAATGGTTAGGGGACTTCTTTCTCTGACATAATTCCCGTGTAGTATTTTTCACTATTCATAAAAAATTGAACGTTTTCAGAAAAATACCAAAAATTCACCCCAAGCTAATTTTGATATTCCAAATCCAAAAATGAAGTCTATTTTACCAAATTCAATTTTTAAGAGTGTATAATATTAATTTTATTATTTTTCACAAAACGACATAAAAAGAAGTTCTTTTAAAAAAATAGTTTTTCTAAATATATAACCATTTTAACAAAACATATACATTTCCTTATAAATATGTTTTTTATGTGAAAACATTACAAATAATAATTAAAAATTATTTTTTACTATTAATATTACAATATTTAACTAATAAATAAAAATAGGATTTAAATAATTATCATACTAATGTGTTGTTTCGTAGAAACTCAATCTTGCGTAAAACGCAAGACAAGTCATTGTTGTGTGTAGTATAAGGTATTGAATTACTTTAAAGATATAACTTACTATGAAATCTTGGGGTGTTACACTTATCAGCATCAAAGTCAATGATCTAACTAGATATACATAAAATATGGCTTGTTAAGTAGAAGTTCATTCCAATACATGTAGGAAACACTTTGTAGATTTTTACTGATACTTTAAATAACCAAAGCTAAGAAAAAAAACCCTAAAAGGGGTATAATAAATTGGAATTATGTGTCCTATAGACCTACTAGGGTCACTTCACCTCCTGTTCATGAGGACTGAGTCATCATATTCACTACAAAATTCCTCAATGCAGATCAACATAGTCCTCTATTAGAATAAAATATATATTCAAGTCACCTCAATGTAGTATAATTTTACCTAAAATACATATAGGAAAAACAACATCTGAGTTTTTATTGACACTTTAGACAATTAACCTCTATCATCAATAATAATAAGACACTAGTAGGCCTATAAAATGTGAATCTTATATACCAAATATGATACATGGGATGCCTATTGACTTTGTCATCCAAGAGTCAAAATCAATCAATGGCCTCTTTCTAATAAGGCAAGATGCATGAATCCATAATAAATCATAACATCCATACAACATATTAATCTTTTAAAGTAAGAATCATATATATCTTAAACATCGTAGATCAGAATAGCAATCCCATATCCCTAGAAACTAGGAATTCTTTCCAGAATTTTTTTTCTTAACGCACATGTCAGATATCCATCATAGGTTCTAACACATTTTTAATAATCCTATCTACCATATACCAAATAGTAAATCAAATAAATGTAACACCTCTGATAGAATTGTATAACTTCCCAACTCAGATTCCACTAAATTGGTACTCTGAGGTTTGTCACCACAAGGGCTCAAGAGTGCCTCTCCATAGTCTATAGGCCTCTAAATAACAGCTGGGGCCTAGGGTGTGTCTGTGGAGAGACTATGCACTCATATTATAGTAAACAACAACATACTAAACTATATATCATCTAAATTAGTAAACAAACATAGTTCACAAGTAATAAATAAACTAAAATAGAACATACTGAAATAATTAATGAAATTATATAAAACCCCAAACATCCAGGTCATACATACAACATTGGTCAACCACTAAGCTCACCATACACATAGGAGTACATAAAAAAACTGAAATAAATGTTCAAGAATCTTAGATTTACTCTTATCTAGAACATGTACCTAGTTTTCAAGATACTTTCAAGCTACAATAGCCTAATCAAAATAATCCAAACAAGTGGCCCCACTTGATCATGAAACTCTAGACCTCGGTATGCGTCTGTTCTCAACCTAAAAAGTAGACATAATGTCTTCATGCACCCCAAGGTGCATGTATAAGGGTGATAAATAATCTTTTTAGGAGATCCCAATGATGAACCTATAAATCTGCTGTCATAAGTGCATGCTCATGAAATATAATCAGCCTATCCGAGACACAACTGAAAAATTTAATCTAAATAAATAAATTGAAACTGTAGTTTATCCATGGGTACATGATCTTGGTCAACTGGGTAATGTTTTTTCAGGAATATTTATATTTATATGAATATATACATTACCATAAATAAATAAATAAATATATATATATATATATACAAATACATAAATATAAATATAAACGAGTAAGATAATAAATAACATAAATCAATGTTGATCTCTAGGTATATAATCCAAATCGACAATACCTTCTTCATATAAGACTATAAATATATCTGATCATGCTACATCACCACTATGGGATACTCATCCTAACCTTGGGTTCACCCATACTTTCCTCCAATCACTATAATGATAGATTCTAGACAGTATATAGATATCCTATAAATAGAAACTAAGTTGGATGTTATTCCATTCATTCCATTTAAATCTAGTCTGATGTCTGAGCCGTAGGTCTTAGTTCATAGGTGGTCACAACATTGGAAATCATATGAAACTTAATAGCCTGTCCTATATGTTATATGTAAGGAGATATCACAGGTGAGACATCATGTAAATCCTTCAAGTTATGAGATCTGGTAGAGCATAATCTTTCTAGTCACTTGGGAGAGTGTAATCATCCATGAGTACTCTATGATGTGAAATTTCATGTCCAACACCATTGATAAGTAATCTATCTTGGAGAGCATAATCATCCCTATCACTTAGGGGGGGGGGGGGGCGTTATCATTCATGAGTATAATTAGATAGAGGATAATGTAATCATCCTCATCACATGTAAATTGTAAGAGAGCGTGATCATCATCAATGTAAGAAAAAATTTAGGAGAACATAATCATTATCATCAGCATCAACAGGGATGTAAAGAACATCCAAACATATATGGATCATAAATATATATCTCATGAAGTGCCTCTAGAAATCCCAATAAAATAATAACAATAATTTGGATTAGAAGCTAGATCCAAATAAATACATCCATGAATCCTAATAAATTAATAAGATATATCCTAAGAAGTACATATAGTCATCCCAAAGATAGAAATATCATCGTATCAGGACCATAATCCACAAATTAGGAACCAACTATGGTAATCATCACTGAATTAGTAGTAAAAATACGAATTTATAAAGAAAAGAGTGACGGTGTACAAATTCCTGACCCACCACATATTTCATAGCCTCTTAGGATTACAAGTTTGGCCTAAGTTATAAGGCGACACACAATACCATCTCTACCAAAAGTCGATGTAGTAGCTTATGGTCATTAAAACATTGGGTCTCCAACTTGGTCCCTTATGTCATAACTCAATAGATGCATCCTACTAAAGATACTCTAGGTCTATGCATATGTGAAGAAATCCTTGTAGGGATCATTTGTATAAATTTAAAAGGAGGAATCCAACATGGGATCCTTTAATTGTAAGAAAATAGAGGCATACTATATAGAACCCTTAGAATGGTACATAGTATGCGGTGTCAAACATGAGACCTTTAAAAATTACATATGTATAAAGAAGAGGAATCCTATATGGTATTTTTGGAATACTATACTAGTAGAGGGATCTTACAAGGTATTTACTAGGTCAACAAGAAGGTGAATTCATCCTACATGGGACCCCCAATAATAGTTAAAGGATAAAGTCATCCAAAACTAGATCCTCTAAGTTGAAACATCATAAGAGGGAACTTGTAGAGGATCTTCATGAACAACTAATCTCATGACCTCCTATTCCTGAGGGGAACATATCACAAGGGAGGATTCCTAATTGGAAAAGATAAAGAATCATTAGTCACATGATATGAATCATGGACCATATCAAATCAAATTATCTCTCCTAGAAGATAAATATATTGTATTAATAGAGGAAGAACCTCTCCATTTATAAAAATCACAGAAGTCCTCCTAGGAATCCTTAAACCACCTCTTGTTTTTTACCCTCACAATCTATGTATAGAGATACTTAAAATGGACTTCTAATATTTCCAATTCTAAGTAATGGGAATAAATATACAAAAAAATAATAAAACCCCTATTATGGATAAGAAACGAGGAGTACATGGTGTGTCAACCCTATCACATGTCGTGTACCCTGACGCCCCACCTAAATGTGTACTCTAGCCAAACTTTCCATGTGAAATATCAAATAAATAGAATAGAGTTAATGTACACGGTGTGTACCCTACACGGGTAACCCTCCCATATACCTCACATGGATTAGCCATGTACTTCACCGAGACGTGTAACTCTAACGACCTTAAACCCACACAAGGACTTCTCGTGTACTCTACATGGCAATGTGCCCCTATATTGGCTATTTGGATAGGTAATTATCTACACAATTGAGTCCTTTTACACAGAATGTATACCCCATATGTGATTTTTAATTCTAAAAAGATCATCTTTCCCAAATAGGATGAGCGCAAAATGTGTGTTCTAGAACTGCATGCCTTGTGATCGAGGTTTCTAAATGGGGAACCCCTCAAAATCTTTGAAACCCCATTTCCCCCCTAAAATCAATAGATCAACCCACAAGGGGTCCTAAGAGGTCATAATAGGGATTTAGAACTATAAAATGGAAAAATAAATTATTATTTATAACAAAATATAAAAAATGTACCTTTGGGTGGAATCCCCCAAATCTTCATATGTTTCCACAATCCACAACTACCTCATAATGACCCACCTCCTACCGAGCTCCACAGTGGCACCTCCCTACTTCTCCATCTCTCTTTTTGTCACCATCTATATTTTATATCATAGTTTCATGTTGAAAGATCTCATGGGGGAGTACATGAGAATCCAAAGGGAGAAAGAAAAAATGGAAATGAAAAAGAAAAGGAAGAAAAAGGAATGAAAAGGGAAAGGGGGCTTAGGTTGGCCCCAACACATGAACTTAGTTTATGACCGACCTAGAAAAACTCCCTATTATATATTTAACGGCGGAGACAAGATCTCAATATGAAAATCAATGAAAAATATGCGACAAAAAAAACTCATGTGAATAAATTAATATTTTATTGATTAAATATTAAAATTTAATTATTCTACTAAAATTATAATGACCTAGAATTATACCAAACACTTGAAATAGGAAAATATCCAATTTGGAGACCAAAAGAGTGGTCAAAAAAGTTATTTGAGATCTTTTACTAAATAAAAAAGAGAATTTTACCCTTTACAAGTAGCTTAAAGAAAAAATTAAAATTTCTGTTCAAAATTCCAGTCAGAAAAAACACTGGTCATTACAATAAAAAATCTATTTCTTGGTTTCCAGGTAGAGTTTGGTGACTGATTTGGGTAGTACTATCTTGGATCTTGGGATTTCTTATGAATTTTCTTCATGGTACTATCCTTTGGGGTAGTACTATCTTGGATTTGGGTAGTACTATCCTTTGGGGTCAATCACATCAACACATATCCCTGAATCTCTATTATTGGGTACATAATCATGAAGGATATCAACCTCATACCATCATCCTTACATTTTCCCACTTTTCATCCAGATCATTACCCCATAATCATTATATACCAAACTATAACCCTCATATCCCATATATCATAACCTCTAGACATTACAAATTATAATTCATTTGTAATAGAGTTTACTTAAGGGAGAGTAGTAAACTATATGTGTCACCACCATCCTAGATGTTGGGGAAACCAACTAGAACCCATAACCTACAACGGGTGTGGATAAGGTTACTCGAATTTAATGAAAATTGTTTTGGAAATAATAGAAATTTCAAAGGATATATATTAGACCACATATTCCCATCCTAAGGTTCTACTCCCAAATGAATTTCATTGATTACTACATCTGCAATAGTCACTTCATTCCAACTATCCCAGATTACAAAATGCTTCCAAAGATAACTAAAAAAACCAACCACCTCACCACTATATAATAGACACACATCAGTTGAAAAATCCATTTTAAAATTATTATCAATTTATAGATTTTTCATTTCCAACCACCATATTTTCATAATAAAAACTTTTATTTACTGTCTAATAAAATTTCATATAAAAACGTATACATATTATTAAAAATTTCATTTACCACACATAAAATACATATATATTCATTTATAAAAATCTACCATTTATTAATTTCAACAAAAAAATCCCCATAAATAATTTTAATCAAACCATAAACATCATGATTTATGGGGAACTGTAATACAAACTATAAAATACTCTATTAGGACTACATAAACAAGCACAACACCCCATACCAACAACCCTATAATCAATTCCAACCATTTTAAAAAATTCACCAACTTCATTCCCACATAAACCTTTCCAAACCACCACTATAAAACAATAAGTTTTTTTTGGTTAGAGTGGTTTTTTAAGATGGGGTTAATTGAGTATACAATAAATTTTTTTGACAATTTGTTTAAAAAA
Source organism: Viscum album (assembly GCA_963277665.1). NCBI lineage: Eukaryota > Viridiplantae > Streptophyta > Magnoliopsida > Santalales > Viscaceae > Viscum > Viscum album. Next base: position 69,607,442 of record OY728143.1, read on the forward strand.
AAATATACCTTATTTTTAAATTCACCCATTTAACTAATAAAATAGGTAAATAAAATTGAATTATTCTAAATCAACACTTATAATTTTATCAAATCTCATTTAGTGGGATATAAAGTATATTTTCACAAAAGATATTTTATAATTTTTTTTAAAGAAAAGTAAGAAAAATTTTAAAACATTTAGTGGGATATAAAAAATAAAATAGGTTCAATACCAAGCCAAGACCTTATCCTATCCACTCAACATTTTACTTTTTCCAAGAATGTTTATTAAAAAAATAAATATATGATCTAGAACTGAGATCTTGTATAGATTATAATAGCGCACAAGGATCTCATGGATAATACACAGTCTCTTCTACAGTTTCTATAGTGGAAAAAATATAAAGGCAAATGGAATATATGTATTTAAGTGATATTATCTAATCTATAATAGTTTGTTTATTAACATAATTATAGATAATTAAAGCACAAATCAAAATTATTAAAAACCTAGTGAAATACCAGTGATAATAATTTGATGCAGAAACTTTTTGATGTTTTTTTCTACAGATGTCTCTCCTCATATCAATGTCAACCTTTAGTTTTGTAGATGAGATGAAAATACAAGAAAATGTTATTATATCATGGATTCATGTTATCATGAAAATAGAGTATCATATTATTGAGAATATATCAGTTTGTGTTTTATACACTCATAAAAATGATTTTGTTTTTCTAAATTCTATATTCTATAAAAAGAAACATTACTTCAAGACGAAATTTTTAAAAATAATTATTATGAATCATTTCACTCAACATAAAATACCAAATTAATAAATTTCACCGACTAATAATTTTATTTTGAAAAAACATTCTTTGGAATATGTTATATTAATATATAATTATCACTTTTAATGATTGTCTCTTTAAGTATTCCACATCAGAATATCCACAATACCTCTAACACTTAGAAAAAATACATATTATATTTCTGGAAAAGTAATATAGTCGATTTCATTGAACATTTGTTCAATTCAGTACTTCGAAAATACTAGCTACCTAACATGATCATTTTAATTAACTATGTGGATAATTCAATTCAATGTGAGATATCATGAAGTCTCAAGGTTTCTCATAAAGTTTTTTCAATATACCAGCATTATCATCCAACCACTTTGACTTCATCATGTTGCCGATTTGAAAGAAATGTGTGGTTGATCTAATACACAGTGAGACTTCAAATAGATGGATAAACCATGCAGCCAATTCAATTTTTCTTACATGTTTCTTAGTTTCCAATTCAGTAGGTTGAGGATTTAGTGAAAAATACACCATGTTCAATCAGATCAGTGTGTATTTGATACAATTTTTTTTGTGGTCTCTTCAACACTTGGAAAATATATGAGACCGTTGAGATCACTCTGAGATATAAAATGTGTTCACTCTGATTATTCATATAGTATCTTGACTAATTTTCAATATTTCTTTCATGGTCGATCAAATGGTCTTACAATTGATGCATTTTCCATGTGGTCACTTTGGTAATTTTTTAAATTTCACTCCTTCAGAATTGTGGTCATTAGTCTAGGTTTGTTGGCTATACACTTCCTTCTAGAATTTGGAAAATCTCGAAATTTCCCAAAAAAAATATTTAAATTCCATAAAACATATTATCGATTAGAAATACATAAACATGATTTATTATTATTAAAATAATATCTTTTAGACTAAGACAATAATCTCCCCCTTTTTAATGAAAAAAATTCCTAGCATAAATAAATATGAGAAATTGAACAATTAACAATGTAAATATTCTAATGAACCATAAAAATATGAAAATTTTATATATCATACTATCTTATATAATTTCATATGAGGCTCCAAATATTGGTATTATAAAAAATAATTATAAAAAAGGTGATAAATTAGAGATAAACATTGTGTAGAAAAGAAAGATGAATAAAGAATATTCTATTGATATTAAAAAATTAATAATTTATTGCATATGGAACTATTAGAGTTATCAATAATAATATTAATTTTTAAAGTATATAATGGAAGAATAATCAATGGGTGATTTCCCTTTTAGAATAATTAGAGTAGTGAGAGGTGAAAGGATAAGAGTATAAATAGATCCTATAATTATAATAGATTTAGAAATAGGTCTAATATGATGAAGGGATTGAGGTTAGCTGAGACCAAAAGGTCCTGTATGATGTTCATGAGAAGTAGTGGAATTTGGATTATAAGTAACTATATAATATGGATTATAGGTAGAAAATGACACTTGGTCTTCATAAGGGGACATTTTGGGTACACGGAGATTCATAGGTTCCATAATTGATGTATTGCAAATATACTTGTAGGGATCCAAGGGCCTGCTAATTCCTATCATAGCTCTATACCCATGCTCTATGAACTGTAGGAAATCATCCTTATTAGACACAAACTGATCCAGAATAGGTTTCATGATCAACATATTGATTGTAAAGTAGTGGTTAATGGAGTAATTTTCAGGTCTTTGAACAAATATTGAAATTAAATCTTTAAGTATTCCTTATTGTAATTCCTTTTGAGATAATACTTTATAGATCATTTAATTACATATTTTATCCTTTCCATTAATTACCAATTATACCTTAAACATGTCAGAAATATTATCACCATGGGTAGTAACATCCATCTAATTGTGAATCCTGATATCCATAACACTTTCCAACAAAATTTTTATTTCATCATGCTCATGTATTATGTTATGATCCCCATCAATGAAAATAGATGTAATAATTAGAAAATTAAAAGGTTTTAAGGATTTGTGACACAAAAAGATGCCTATTATCCATATTCGTTATCATATATATCAGTTCTTCTTGAAGAGCTCCAATTTATCCCTATAAATCCTCCATCTGAGTTCTAAAACTCTTAATCTAATGATCCATTTGATCTGAAATTATTAAAAGTTCAGGCTCCATAGGATAAACCACACTCTCAATAGTGAAGGTAATATCCTCAAACCTATCATATTAATCAGCACTGCTAATGCTTTTAAATACTTATTTCAACACATATTAAAGATAATTATTGAATTGGATAAAATTAGTTGAGGTAATGTTGGAAGTATAAGTAGTTGAATATGGTTGAGGTGTATATTTAGGAGATAAAGTACGATTAGGGTTAGTATTTGAGTCATTTAACTCCAACTATGAAGGTCTTAATATACATCCATCATTATCTAAAGGTTCATCCTACAAATTCTTAATTTCTTGAATTGATCAACCTCAATATTCCAAAAGAACCTTAGCAGTGGGAGAAGTATCATAAATAATATCACCCTAAAAATGATTATCTGAGTCATGTATTGGAGAATATGGTACAATTTGTCTTTGGTAAGTAGATCCATATAACTATTATATAATATAAAGGTTACCTTATTCCAAAGAAACTATAGATAAAGGGTCCTGCTTAACCTTCTTTGAGGGAATGAAAAAATAGCCATTCCACCAGGTTTAGATAGACTATCACTATAATTTTCATCACTATCACCCTTATAACCACCATTACTAGAATTATGCTGATCCAATGTAAAGAAAGGGTTCTCAAGAGATGCATCTTCCCTGCGAGTTTTTGAATCAAACATAGGTTCTCCTGCTATATTAAACATGGAAGGAATATCAACAACTGAATATTCATCCATATCACAATCAGATTTAGTGATGTTTGGTCCAAAAAGTTGATATCCTTGTAATTTATCTACCTTGAGATTTTCTACTCCTTCCCTTACATATTAATCCTCTATTGATACCTTTTTATTGTTAAAAACATATATACTATGAGAGAATCCCATTATCTCTTCATAATATCTTTTAGCCTCTTCAAATACATTATCAGTAGCATGAGATCCATTTTTATCAGATGAGTAGTCATATTCATCTATCTGTAAAGGTTAAAAGCCTAGATCTATTACAACCCTTGGTTTGGTAGGGTTGTTTATAATATTGAAGCACTCATAAATCTTATCCTCACCTTCTACCCACATCTTTTCCATGAATTACAGCTGATTTTAATTCTCTTGAATGTGGTTTGGTTATGAAAAAGAACAACTTAAAGTATTGATATTTCTTCTTGATTAGGAATAAGTATTTTCCTTTCAAGTATAGTTGATACAAACTTGGGGTAAGGTATATTATTAAATATTGGAGAAGATTTAATCATATCCTCTATATGTCTCATAAAAAATATGGGCATATTTATTTGAATACAATTAACTATAAAATACATAAGAAATAAGTCTTGATGCCTAACATTATTGAAATACCTCCTTTTATGGAAGATGGTATATTATATAAACATTAGCAACAACCTATACTCTACATTTAATTGTCTAGTACTAAGAATTCGACATGTACTACCACTGGTTAACTCTTTTAAAGCATTTCAAATCTCAATATATATATATTTTAAAGGATAAGTACTTTGGTAATTCTCATACTCACTTTGATTCAACAATTTTAAGATCTCATCCAAAACAGTTAAATAAAACTCACATTCGTGACCATCTATAATGTTTCTAATGAGATATAATTGATCTCCAGCTCTGGACATCATATTCTCATAAAACTCCTTCTCTAATAAAAGATAAAATATTCAATATCATCCAAGATCCAATCGGTCCATCCTTATCAAAGAAAGAGTATCCAAACTAGAGAACGACTTACCCTAAACCACCAAACATCTAATTATTTGTATTGAGGAACTTCACAAGAAACAAATATATGTATTAGAGAGTTTTCTAGATCCCGTCATGCTTTCCATTGATCTTTTGGAAGCATAGTAAGCCTCAGAAGCATCTTCTTCAAATGACCACTTCATCTACACTAATAACAACTAAGAGTTAAGGATCAGAAGTCTAGGGTTTTGGTAAAGGATGTTTTGAATGATGGTTTAGATTTAGTTAGAAAATAAATAAAGGTTTCCAAATCTATTTTTGTATATTAAAATAATTTAGGGATTTATTTATAGTAAAACATGGTAAGTAGAATTTAAATATACTTAGAAAACTTTAAAACACATACATTATCCTTAAATAAATACAATTCATTTAATATAACTTATAAGAATAATTTATCATTACATATTAATTGAACACATTAATATATATATATATATATATATAATTAAATACTAAATAATTTAAACATAGTCGATCATTCCAAACTCATGCCTATTATAATATAACATCTCATGATTTATATGTTCTCTAAAAATGTTAGTAATGTGATGTTCTATGATAGTGAATTGAATAATGATATCCTCATTTTAAGAATAATCTCTCAAAAAGTGAAGTCTTATATCATTATTCCTTTTCCTAGAATAGGATATATGATTTTTGGAAATTTTAATAGTACTCATGATGTTATATTTTATATTGACATGCCTAAATTGATATCTATTGTGACGACCCAAAGTTTCATCAATGAAATTTCCTTCTTATAATTATTACTTATAGTATAATCAAATTTAGAAGCACAATAAAATATCATTATACTAAATACTATGTGATCATTAAAATTAATTTTTCCACTCATATGTTTTGAATTTTAAAAATCTGACATACACAGTTCCGTTCAGGGTGTTTTTTTGTAGTCTAACAGAGAAAACAAAATTTTTGGTGAATAGTAACCTACCATTATGAATACTAATTTTCCTTTATGAATATTAAATCATACAAAATAATAATAACCTCACCCATGAATGATTAAAATTTTTTAGGAATCTTATAAGTTATAATATGACCATATTAAGAGTATTGGTATTTTTGTAACTCGTAAATAATTAATTATTATTAATTAATTAATTTGGAAAAAATGTATTTTCTTAAAATGTTTTCATAAATAAACAATTCTATGTCTTCTTGTTTTAAGATAATTTTATAAGAACTTACGTAATTTTTGAAAATATCATGAAATCGGTTTTAATTTTAAAGCATGTTTTTTGAGTAAATTTTGATTTTAATTTAAAATTAAATTATTCATATTTAGAAAACTATTTTTAAAAAATTGAGTTAATATTTGGATTCTACACATAAAAAAATGGGTTGGGCGATTTTTCGGGATTTTTCTGAAATACATGAATTTTTGATGAATATTGAAATGCTATAATTTACAAAATCAGCTAAATACATCAATTATAGAGTCATGTATGATATTCTACTGATGTAATACCAATTGGTTCAAAATCACTTGAACTTATTATTATTCTTGGTCATGAAATCATCACTATTACTTTTCTTGTAGAGAATTAATAAATTAATGAATATAATATTGAGAAAACACCTCTCCCCTCCACTATATATACCACCCTTCACACCCTCATTTCCTCAAACCTCTAAAGCTTCATGACTTGTATAATATCTTTCCAAACATCTTACATATCCCCTAACCAACGTCTAAATACCTTTTTGTCTCATCAAAAGACCTATACAAGGTGCCTTAAAGAGGATTGAAGAGGTAATTCCTCTCACTCTCTCTCTTTTCCCTTTAATTTCCTTTTAATTTCAAGTTATTTTCTTAATCTCTCCCCAAATATACTCATAATTATGCTATGGTAAACCTAGTATCTTACATATAATGTAATATTATGTTACTAATGGGATAATATGTCATCCAACCTCCTTCTACTCTTCTTTTTATCTTAGAAATGAAAACGTTGTTTGTGAGTTGTTAACTTATCACCTTCAAGAACAATGTGTTTCATTTTCATTTATCACCTTTATATATGGTCATTAAACCATTTTTATGGTTGAAAAATATTATTTTATATGTATTATATCTTATTTAATGTTCTTCAAATAAATTATGTACATATTACTAAATGATTAAACAAAACATGTTCATTGTGGTCGAGAAACCGCCTGAATTAACCCAAATGATCATTATTAAGTTCTTATCTAATGACTCATTATCATGGTATAGAACCAAATTATTTATAATATTATTTCAAGTTCTTTAACATCATTAATAACATGTAATATCAGATTTTTATTTTTATCCATTTTCTACACGAACATCCATTCATACCGTTCATAAAAACTAAGAAAAAGAACACTCCCAAATAATGAATTTTAACTCTATAACTCATCCAAAGGACCATAAAAGAACTTAATGAAACCATAATTAATCATATTAATGTATAAAAGGTTATTGAATTTTTAATTAATGAATATAATGTCATTATAAAACACATTAAAGCGAAGAAAGAATTCAGATACAAGGTAAGGGGAAACTCTCAAACCCAACTCTCTTTCTTTGGGTTTTACCTATTCAACCAATTTTCTATATGGATACACCTTAAAAATTATTTGTTAATAACTATATTACATTTTATTTGGATATAAATGTTCTTTAATTTATTTTATGAAAATCCAAATGTTTTCTAAAAGAACTCTTATTTCAAATAAACACTCCTTTTTAGTCCTCTAAGATTGTTTCACTCTTCACTCAAGGTTAATAGTTCAATGTCAAGAATAATATTCCCTATTTATATAGGGAACAAAATATTTATGAATGTATGTTTTATGATTTTAAACCCATTTTTTCCAGGGGTTATTTTTATGTTCATGTTTGAACTATTTTCAATGTTGCATGCATGATAATGTGTATGTTTGAATGAGACGGCTGCGCTTGAAATTATATAGTGAAATATAAATGTGTGAATGTGATGGGTGCGCCCGAAATTATACAGTGCTCCAACGAATTGGGTAAATTGAAATTATTTGTGAACATGATTCTATATTTGTTTGAAACTATGTGTGGTAGCTAACCACTAAGACATGATGTTTTCAATTTTTGTGCCTTGCCACATTCCATGCTTTTATCTAATGATTCCTCTCATTATTTTGATAATGATGTTATGATTATGCTCTCCCCATGATATATTATTATTATCTATTATATAACTAGGATTTTAGCTTAAGCCTTTTTGATGTATATCCTCAGGAGATTATGTGTACTAAGGAGTTTTCAAGGGACAATAAGAAGCTGGAGAATAATGTACTAAATAAATGTTTATGTTGGATGTTTTAAATGTTATGTTTGGTCCTAGTTTTTCCTAGAAACCAAACCTATGGATCTTAATGGTGTAATAATATTATTTTTATCTTTATAATTATCTAATAGTATTGTAATAAAAGGATGGTTTTCTATAGTTGGTATTAGAGGCAAGGTTTAGTTAATTTGGGAATTAGGATTAGTGAACCCTAGAGAAAACCTCTATTACGAGACTAAGTACAAATATTCACAGAAGAATATTTACATAAGGATCCCATAAGTTATTATTTTAGTTAAAATTGTACAAATGAATAATTTTTTTATTCATGACTTGTTGACTTATATTTTTTTATAAAATTTTATATTTTAGAAAATGGTGGGAACCAGGAGAAACCAGGCCAAAAACACATACGAGATCCAATGTAATGATTGCCCGAATGACATCCCCATTGCTTTGGGAGGTGGAGTTCAAAACTTAATGTTGATTCTTACCCAACTATCTCATGTTATGAACAATAACCTGATTAATGGGGAATGTACTCCTTCCCTTAAGAGGGAGCAACTTCTGTCGAGTGTTTTATGCGGCAACGACCACCAACATTTAGTGGGTCTTCTGATCCACTAGTTGTGGAACTGTGGGTCAACTCCCTGGAGAAGATCTTTTTTTGTGCTTCATTATTTTGATATGGAGAAGGCAACACTAACCGTTTATCATCTAGATGGAGATGTTGATCAATAGTGGTCTTTGATTAAGATCACCAACACATGTGAAGAAATTGAAGAGATGGAATGGGAATGAATTAAGATCATGTTTCTTAACAAGTATTTCCCACAAACTCTTCATATGAATATAGAGAGATAATTCATAGTGCTCAAGAAGAAGGAAGGTGAATTTCTCCAGACCTATGAAGGGAATTTCACAAGGCTTTCAAGGTATGCTTTAGGTTTTATTATCAACGATGATAGAAAAAATTGATAGATTCTTTAGTGGAATAAAACCACACTTTCGAAAGGATCTTGAAATTCGAGACATTGGGAGTTATGAAGAAGTTGTTTGGTGTTCCCTCAAAGTGGTGATGGAGTTTAGATAATGGTATCATGGCTATGGTGATAAGAAATAAAAGATGGAGTTTCAAGATGGAGGATCTAATGATAAAGGTGGGAAGAAATCTCAATGACCCACATGCCAAAAATATAGGAAGTTACATCATGGGAATCACCTCAAAGGGATGGGTAAATGATTCTTGTGTGGGAAGAAGGACACCATGCTCAAGATTTTATAAAATAAAAAATAATGAAGGATAATTTATTGGAAGAAAGGGGAGCCCTAACCGTGGTTCAATGCTACAATTATAGGGTTTAAGGGCACTATGCAAGCCAGTTCACTAAACCTCGAGTCCTTGAGGGTAATCAGCGTCAGTAGCCACTAAAGCCAAAGGAACAAGGGAAGGCTTATTCCATCACTACTACGGAAGTGGAGAAAGATAATTAAGTCATATAAGGTAAATGTATTATTTTCTCAATAATGTCTAAAGTCTTATCTGATTCCTGTTCTACACATTTCTTTATATCTTTCAAGATTTCTAGAAGTACAGAATCGAAGCCCCAAAACCGTGAAGTAGAGATATCTGTAAAAATACCAAGTGGGGAAATCATTAAAAACTAAGTGTTTGACTCTTATCCTATTGTCTTATGTGGGAATATTCTTACAATTAATCTCATAATACTTCCCTTGGTGCAATTCGATGCTATAATGGGAATGGATTGGCTATCGTTATATAGAGCACACATCAACTGTTGGGAAAATGAAATATCTTTTCATATTCTGAACCATCCCATGATCCTCTAAAAATGAATAGAATACCATGAATATCCTTTTAGAAATCCTTCAATGGTTTGGGGGTTGATACCCTATGAGTAAATATACCTCGCCCAAATAGTTGAGTCAAAGGAAAGTACCAACCTTGCAAAAATTCCCATCATAAGGGAATACAAAGATGTATTTCCTGAAGAGCTACCCAGACTTCCTCTAGATCATGAGGTAGAGTTGTCAATAAAACTTATACCTGAAGTAACTCCAATCTCAAGGTGTCTCTATAGTATGGCTCCTATAAAACCAGAGGAGTTAAAGAAGCAAATTCAAGAGCATTTGGATAATGAGACCATATACCCAAGTGCATCACCTTAGGGCGAACCATTGCTCTTTATGAAGAAGAAGGTTGGATTAATGCATCTATTTATCGATTGTGGAGAACTCAACAAGATCAAAATAAAGAACAAGTATCATATTCCAAGGATATATGACTTGTTTGACCAGATAAAATGAGATCAATACTTATAAAAAGTGGGTCTCTATTCTAGATATCACAAGCTAAAGGTGAAGAAGGGAGATATTTATAAGACTGCCTTCCATACAAGGTATAGGCATTATGAGTTTCTGGTGATTCCCTTAGGACTTACTAATGACCTTTCAATGTTAATGGATTTAATGAATAGTGTATTTAGAAATTACCTAGACAAATTTGTGATAGTGGTTATCGATGATTTTCTCATCCACTACAGGAGAAAAGAGGAACATGTAGAACATCTAAGAATTGTGTTGGTGACATTGAGAAAGGAGAAGTTGTATGCCAAGTTCAGAAAGTGTGACTTTTAGATTAAGAAAGTCACATTCTTGGGACATGTGATCACAAATGGGGGAATTTTTATGGACCCTTAAAAATAAAATGTGATTGAGGAATGGACTAGAACCTCATATAAATCCATAGTTTTCTTGTATTATCTAGGTAATACTAGCATTTTTTCAAAAACTTCCCTCGATTTTTAATCCCTCTAACTAAGTTAACAAGTAAAGGGGTAAAGTATGTTTGGATAGAATAATGTAAGAGAAGCTTCATGTAGATAAAGAAGAGGCATATAACTACATCTGTACTTACACTACCAAAAAGTGGAGAATGTTTTGTGATATACAGTGATGCTTCAAAAAAGTCTTGGGTTGTGTTCTCATGAAAAATGATAATGTGATAGCCTATACCTCATGATAGTTAAAGATACATGAGTAGAACTACCTAGTTCATGATCTAGAGTTAGTAGACGTGATTTTTTCCTTGAAAATATGGAAACACTACCTTTATGGTGAGAAGTTTTCCAAATACATCGAGCAAAAGAGCCAAAAGTTTACATTCACACAAAAGGATCTCAACAAGCATCGAAGGAGATGGTAAGATCTAATCAAGGACTATGATTTATCTATTCACTACCATCCTAGAAAGGTGAACAAGTTAGCTGATTCTCTAAGCAGAAAAGAGGCTGGTACTCTATCCATGTTACAGATTGAGAAAGACCCTATCTTCATGGATATTCAAAGGATGGATTTTGAAATCATAAGGGAAGGGGATACATCCTACCTTTCCCAAATCATTTCACAACCATCTATCAAAGGGAAGATTATGGAGGCAAAAAGGGATGATCTAGATTTATATAATAAGGTTAATTAAGTAAAGGATAAGAAGCTTCAAGAGTTCCATATCGATGGTGATGGTGTGATTCGGTTTGAAACACAACTTTGTGTGCCTTCATCACCCAGGATAAAGAAGGGGATATTGGACAACACACATAGATCAACATTCCCTATCCAGCTTTGTAGCACCAAGATGTAACGAGATCTCTAAGAACCCTTCTAGTGGGAGAACATGAATAAGGAGATTGCAGAATATATCTCAAGGTGTTTGGTATGTCAGTAGTTTAAAGAAGAGAAACAGAAGTCCAAAGGGATGATGTAACCATTGGATATAACCACGTGGAAATCATAGAATGTCATTATAGAATTTTTCATGGGTCTCCTGAAGACATCCAAGTGAAAACGAGTTATGGTTTTTCATTGACTGACCCACCAAAACTACCCATTTTAACGCTATTCGAGAAGATATATCACTTGAACAACATGCAAAGATATATGTGAAGGAATTTTTGAGACTATATGGTCTTCAAATCTCGATATTCTCTAACCATGATCCAAGGTTTACATATAAATTCTAGAGGTTTCTTCAACATGATTTGAGTACTAAATTAAATTTCATCATGGCCTATCACACCCAAACTGATGTCCAATTTGAAAGAACAATTCATATGCTTGATGATATTCTAAGAGAATGCTCTTTATAATTTAATGGTTGATGGGATCAGAATCTCTAATTTTTTTGAGTTTTAATACAAAAATAGATTCCACTCGTGTATTCATATGGATCCATATGAATTTTTTTGTGGAAAATGATGTAGAACTTTAACCTATTGGGATGAATTTGGAGAAATAAATATATTCGGACCTGATCTTGTGCAAGAGGTGACAGAGAATGTTCAAGTCATCCAAAAAAATATCAAATATTATTAGATTCGGTAAAAGAGCTATGCTAACAATTGTTGAAGGGACTTGGAGTTTGACATTGGAGATAAAGTCTTCCTTTTAATATCACCATGGAAGAGAGTGACGTGGTTTAGAAATAAAGGGAATATAATCCCAAGGTATATAGTGTCTATTGAGATCCTTGACCATATAGGGGTCATGGCCTATCGATAAGAACTTACACTGGATATGGATTAAGTTCACGACGTGTTTCACGTATCACCCCTGAGTAAGTACATACCATAATGCCCACATGTACTAAACTCAGAGGTGATACAGTTGGAATATGATTTCTTTTATGAGGAGCAACCAGTAAAGATTCCAGATATGAGAGATAAGGTCCTATGGAACAAGACAAAACATCTTGTTAAAGTGTTGTGGAGGAACCATATGATTAAAGAAGCTACTTGGGAACCAGAAGAGATGATAAAGGAGAAGTACCACCACCTGTTTTAGTAATGCAAAATTTCGAGGGTGAAATTTCTTAAGGGGGGAAGACTGTAATGACCCAAAGTTTTATCAGTGGAATTCCCTTCATACAATTATCCATTATAGTATAATCACATTAGGATGCATAATGAATTATCATGATACTAAATACTATGTGATCATTAAATATAATTTTTCCACTTTTATGTTTTGAATTTTGAAAATATGACATACATGGTTGTGTTTAGGGTGATTTTTGGAGTCTAATAGAACAAACATAATTTTTGGTGAATATAAACCTACCATATGAATAGTAACCTACCCTAATTAATAGTAATATGAACCATATTAATTTTAAATCATCCAAAACAATAGTATCCTCACCCATGGATGATTAAATAAAATTTAGGCATCTTATAAGTGATAATATTATCATAATAAAAGTATTGGTATTTTTGTAAGTCACAAATAATTAATTATAATTAAATAATTAATTTTAAAAAAATATATTTTCTGAAACTTTTTCATAAATTAAAAACTCATTACATTCGAGTTTTTAGATAATTTTATAGGAACATATGTAATTTTTGAAAACATTAACAAATTAGTTTTAATTTTAAAATATGTATTTTTTTAGAAAATTATGATTTTATTTAAGAATTAAATTAATCATATTTCTAAAATTATTTTCTAAAAATGGAGTTCATTTTTGGAGTCTACACATTGAAAAATTCTTAGGGTTAAGTTTTCTGAAATACATGAATTTTTGATGAATAGTGAAATACTGTAATTTACAAAATAAGCTAAATACATTAATTATAGAGTCTTGTATGATCTTATAATGATGTAAGACCAATTATTTCGAACTAAAATGCAATTATTTTTATCATTTTTCATGGAATCATCAATATTACTTGTCTAGTGGAGAAGTAATAAATTAATGAGTATAATATTGAGAAAACCCCTCTCCCCTCCACTATAAATACCATCTTTCACACCCTTATTTCCTCACACCTCTCAAGATTCTAGCCTTGTATAAACTGTGTCTAAAAATATTATATATCCCCTACCCCATGTACAAAGATCTTTTGGTCTCATCAAAAATACCAATCCAAGGTGCCTTAAGCAGGATTCAAGAGGTAATTCCTCTCTCTCTCACTCTCTGTCTCTTCCTTTCATTTCTTTTCAATTTCAGGTTATTTTTTTAATATCTTCCCACATATACTTATCCACAGGGTATAGTAAATCAAGAATCTTACATATAATGTAATTTTGTGATACTAATTGGATAATATATCATCTAACCTCCTTCTCCTCTTCTTTTTTATTGTAGAATGGAAAACGTTGTTCATGAGGTGTTAATTTATCACCTTCAAGAATGGCATGTTTTCATTTTCCTTTTATCACCTTCAGATCAGGTCATGAAACCATTTTTATGGTTTAAAAAAATTATGTTATATTTATTATATCCTATTTAATGTTATCAATCTAAATTATGTTCATATTACTAAATTATTAAACAAAACAAGTTCGTTGTAGTCGAAAAACCGCCTGAATTAATCCCAACAATCACCATTGAATTATTATCTAATGATTCATTATCATGATATTTAAAAAAATTATTTATAAGATAATTTTAAGTTATGTATCATCATTAATAACATGAAATATCAGTTCTGGATATTTATCGATGTTCTACATGAACTTCCATTCATACCATTCCTGAAAACTAAGAAAAAGAACACTCCCAAACAGGGAATCTAAACTATATAACTCACATAAAGACCCATTAAATAACTTAATGAAACCATAAGGAACTTTATTAATGTATATAAGGTTATGTACTTTATAATTAATGAATATAATTATATTATATAAGACATTAATGTGAATAAAGATTTTGGATACATGGTAAGGGGAAACTCGAACCCAACTCTCTTTCTTTGGGTTTTCCATATTCAACCCATATTTAGTATGGGTATGCCATCAGAATAATTTATTCATCACTATATTAATTTTTCTAGGATATAAATGTTATCTAATGGATTTATTTAAAAACCCAATGTTTTCCAAAATAACTTTACTTTCAAATAAACACATCCTTTTTAATCCTCGAAGATTGTTTCACTCTTCCCTGTAGATTAATAGTTCTATGTCAAGAATGATATTCCCTCTCTATTATGGGAACTAAATATTTTTTAATATATGTTTTATTATGTAAAACCCATTTTTTCCATGAGTTAATTTTACGTTCAAGTTTGACATATTTTTAATGTAGAATGCATGATAATGTGAATGTTTTAATGTGATGGGTGAACCCGAAATTATATAGTGCAATATGAATGTTTGAATATGATGGGTGTGACATGAATTATATAGTGCTACTATGAATTGGTTAAAGTGATTAATCTCATGATTTAATGTGAAACTATGTGTGAACATGATGCTATATTTTTCATAACTATGTGTGGTAGTTAACCATTAAGACATGATGTTTTCATTTATTTATGAATTTCCAAATTCCATGCCTTTATTTAATGATTACTCTAATGATTTTGATAATGATGTTATGATTATGCTCTCCCCATGCTATATTACTCTTATATATTATCTTACTGGGCTTTTATCTCACCCCTTTTTGATTTATATCCTCAGGTGATTATGTGTACTAAGGAGTTTTCAAGGGATAATAATAAGCTCAAGAAGAATGAATTAAATAAATTTTTTTGTTTGATTTTGTAAATTTTATGTTTGGTCCTAGTTTTCCCAAGAAACTAAACCTATAGATCGTCATGGTGTGATACTAATATTTTTATCTTTATAGTGATGTAATAGTATTTTAATAAAATGTTGGGTCTCTATATCTATAGTCTAGGAAGGTTGGTTTCATATATAGAATATGAGAATAGAAATTACCTGTAGTTATATATTTGGGTTCAAATATGGAGAATGAAATATAATTATAATTTTTACTACACCATGATACTAGAGACTTTCCCAACAAGTGACATGTTCTAGAGGGGATTTTTTTATCTAACATATAACAACCAAAATCTGTATATGAATAGTAATTAAATCTAATTAATTTCTTCACGAATAGAACATTAATAAATTAGTTATACTTTTTATGTATTTTAAAATCCTTCTAACAACAGTTATTATTGATTTCCTAGGATCTTCTTGAAAACTTTCACACATATACACACTAAATATAATATCAGGTAGTTGTTTCCTAGTTTCATCAGGGTCTAATTTATTGGTGGTTCTCATTGGATTATCACTTTTGTTTGATTTATCCAATAAAGAATATTTTAGAAGATATTTAGTACACTTAATTTGGTTTTCAATAATTTATTCTTTATTTTGAAATATTTTAAAACCAAAAAAATTTATATCACCCATAAAACACATTTTAAATGAATTTTCCACTTGTTTTAATAATCTAGTATACAAATAATTTCTTAAAGAAGAATAAGTAATATCATCAAATTATATTTTTTAAACAAAAAAATATTTTGATGTTTTTTTTATAATTATGTTAATGTTAGTAACACCTTTTTTAATACCATTTAAAATAATAAAAGTGCCAATCCTATCATACAAGGATCCATAAAGTGCTTTACTCAATTTAAAAACATGATTTGAAAAATGTGGATTTGAAACTTTAGTGCGTTTTCAACATAAAAATCCACAATAATATAACCACTATAGAAAGGACTATTGAAATTTATTTTATATAACATGAAATTTATATGTTTTAAATAATAAATAAGCATCCTAATGGATTCATGTATAGCTAGAGGAGAAAAGGTTTCTTTATAGTCAATTACTTCTTCTTGATTATATCCTTACATGACCAATCTTGATTTATTTCTAATGATATTACCATATTCATCAACCTTGTTTCAATATACCCATTTTTTTACTAATGGTTAAATAGTATTTTTTTTCTCTTAACCAACACAATACATTATTCCTTTCAAACTAATTCAATTACTCTTATATATCTGTCACCCAGTGTTCATCACTAATTTCCTCATTAATGTTTACAGGTTTATAAAGTAGAAATAATTCTTGTTGTTCAACATAGTTTTTAAGTTATGCTCGAGTTTTATTTTCTCTATTTATATCTCTAACAATATCATTTAATGGATGTTATCGATGGGTTATAATGGTTATAGGTATAATGGATTTCTATGATATTTTTTAAAGGTCTAGTTCCTCTAAATAGTCTTTTCTGGGATATTTTTCAAGTAAATCATCTGAAAAATCAATTGTCTTAGATGTTTTATTGATATTTAAATTGGATATATCATTATCCGTATTTTATATAGTAACTTTATGTTCATTTGGATCTGTATCACCAAATTTTATAGGACATACTCTTCCAAATTTTTTTACCTTTTATTAAAGACTCTATTTGATTTATTAAATGTATAATAACCAAGAAAAATTACCTCATCACTATTAGATACAATCTTATCCATATTATTCTATATATTTAAAATTTAAACTTTTAATTCAAAAAAATTTCAATAATTTACCTTGGGATTTCTCCCATTACATAATTTATAGGGTGTATTGTTTAATATAATTCTTATCAAGACTCATTATATTACATAACAACCTATATTTATAGCTTCATCCAAAAAATAGACTGGTAGGTCACATTCACTAAGCATAATTTAAGATATCCATTGAAAAATAATATTCCTTATTTTAATCACTCCATTTTTTGTGTTTTTTGAGTAGTAAATAAATTATTATTTTATCCAGGATGAATGTATAATGATTCAAAATATATATTTTCAAACTCATGGCCATTATCAACTCCCACACTCTTAATAGTAAGTCTACTAAGGTTGTCAACTAATTTTTCATACATTGAGAAACATCTTCAAGCTTCAATTTTGTGAGTCAGGAAATACACCCATGCAAGCCTTGAATATCCATCAATAATTAGATAAGAGTAATGTTTTACGACAAAAATTAAAACTCTATATGGTTTAAACATGTCCATGTGAACTAATTTTATAGGTTTAGTGGTATAGAACTCTTACTTTATTTTGAAAGATTTTTTTTATTTACCTCTTGAAAAGGATTACATACTTTGATTTTTGGGAATCTTACTTAAGAATATCCTTTAATAAAACCTTTTGAATAAATTTCTAAGAGAGTGTATATTGCAGTAGACTATTATCCTATTCCACATCCAAGATTCATGATGTAAGTCATTAAATCAAGAAACAATTTGAAAAAATAAATATTTTTAATCTATTGTATAAAAATTATCATTTCTCAAAACCGTAAAAAATAAATATAACATAGAATAATAGATATTACAAGAATTATTATCAAAATTAACATATAAACCACCATCACACATTTGATATATCATTAATATATTTTACTTTAAGACATAAACAAATAAAATATTAGAAATTAAATAATTTATAGAGTTACCAACTTGACAAATGCCAATTATCTTTTCTTTTTCATTGTCCCCAAAGTTTAAATGACCACCATATACTCTGGTCAAATTCTATAAGCTTAATAATTCCCCTATTATGTTTTTGGAACACCCACTTTCCAGATACCATATTTTTTTTAAAAATATTTTCAAATAGGTTTCCTAAAATAAATCAAATGCACACTAATTTTTGTACATAGATCTATTTGTGTCTAGAAATGTTAGAAATTAAATCTAATGGAATCCACATTAGTTTGATAAATTTATTCCTAGATTTATGAATAGTATTAAAATAATTATAAAAATAATCTCTCTTTGGTCCAAATTGGATTGATCCATATTTAGATGTTCCAGATGTATTATTTATTAGTAATCTATTTATAGAATTTGAAATAGGAATAAAATAATTTTTTTGTAGGATTTTGTTGTAGTATTTTTTTTCTAGGTTAATATCCACAACTACCTCTCAGTTTGGGTAAAAAATGACCACATAGAATTTTATTAAAGTTTCTAGTTATTACTAAAAAATAGGTATGGAAAAAATAGTTACCATATATGTGTTTTTCATAAAACACATATTATACATTTCATTATTTTCCTCCTTGCTTTAATTAGATTCATTGGAGATATCCTTAGAAACACTCTTGGTGGACTTCATTGACTTTTTTTATTTATTTCATCCATCCTCATACTTTTTCATATATTTAATATTTAGAAAATTATTTTTTTATGTGTCCTTTTCTCTTACACTCATAGTAGGTAACTTCAAATTTTTTTTCTTTATTGCAATATCTTTTTTTATCATAATTTACTTTTATATATGATATCATAAAAAAAAATTTTTATATAATTTATTGAATATTTTGGCTGGATCATCTGTCTCTTCATCACTTTCTGTGTCACCTCTACTTCCACTAGTGATATATTATTTGACTATTTCTCTATATTTTGACTGATATGACTTGAATTGAATTGAAATTATTAGTTCAACATATTTATTATTATTCATGAGATATTTATCAAGTATCATAAGTTTTCATATTAACTCTTTTATTGGTATCATTTCCACATAACATGATTCTCAGATGGAGACAGTAGTTCCAATTCATCTATCTAGTAATAATCTTAGAATTCTCATCACTTATAAATTTTCATCAATGGTGTTTCTTAGTGAATTAATCATATTGATAATCTCATTAAACCCAAGACACATATTATAAATACACTCATCATGTTTGATTTTAAATTGATCATATTTAATAGTATAATTATTTAATCTCATTTCATAATCTATATCACATACATATATTCTATTTTATTCATCTTCTCCAAGTTTGTAAAATCCTTGACCTAGGTTCCACTAAATCAGTGCCCAAAGCAAGGTTATAACATGACCTCAAGCATGCCTCCCCGTATGCCAGAGGTCTCCAACTAGTAGTGAGGGTCCAACACATCATGTAGGGAGACTATACCCTCTTTACTAGTGTAAACCAAAACAGAACACAATTTCAATAGCAGAAACAATAGGAAACTTACAGTAACATGCATAAAAAACATCTCCCAAACTGGGTACAATTCACAAGAAATAGTAAATATCTCTAGTCATGATACAATGCCAAGTGAAAAAAACCCAAAAAAAAAAAAGACAAATAGAAGAATACCTAAAATGGTCTTGAATCTAGGTCTGGAACATCATCCATGCATGTCCCATTTCCACTCAACTTCCAAGCATATATACCTTTCCCTTGTCTTGACCTACACGTATGAAATCTTATTTGGTTTCTAACTGGGGCCCAATTAGGGTGTGTTCACAACTCATTAGGGCACCACCAATGGTGTCTATAAAATTTGGGGCCACTATTCATCAATTTATTCTTAGATATTACTAATGAAGGTGATAATTTATTTTTTCTTTTTTATTACGAGTTCATTATCAATCATGAAGCTCATAAGTTAGGAATTTACATCACTCACACAATTTTCATGGAATTTATCATTTCTCATAAGAGAACACGTTAAGTCCCTATCTCAATAGGGATAATTATATTAAGTGATCACCACACTTACCTTGGAGCCTAATTCTAGGTATTTTCCTCGAATAAAACCATTGGGGGCATATAACATTAGTCTAAATCCCCAACCTGTGCATTCTTGGGTAGGATAGAACAGAAGTACAACCCTACCCGTGGGAGGATCATCATCCTTTATCCCACCACCAAGCCATGTGAACATGCTTATCCATCCATTCACCACACATGAACCATATCAGAACCAAAAACAATTAATACATACAACAATCATAATTTATAACAATAAAAATGGTAAAATCAAATTGTCCCATAACCCATTAACACATTTTCATTTACAATTCATAGACATTTATCCAAATGTCCATTATCATTACTTAACCAATTAAGTATATACAACTATTCCCATACATTAACCAATATTCATCAATTAAAATACATAATCCCATTTAACCCATTAATAATTTCTAGGTATTTTCCTTGAATAAAACCATTGGAGGCATATAAGATCAGTCCAACTCCCGAACCCGTGTATTCTTGGGTAGGATAAAGCATAAGTACAACCCTACCCATGGGAGGATTATCATCATTTATCCCACCACCAAGCCATGTGAACATGCTTATCCATCCACTCACCACACATAAACCATATCAAAACCAAACACAATTATTACAATCAACAATCATAATTTATAACAATAAAAATGGTAAAATCAAATTGTCCCATGACCCATTAACACATTTCCATTTAAAATTCATAGAAATTTATCCAAATCTCTATTCTCATTACTTAACCCATTAAGTATATTCAACTATTCCCATAAATTAATGAATATTAATCAATTAACATACATAAGACCATTTAACCCATTAATTATTTCTCAATCATTTTACTTCTTATGCATTTCAAGTACAATTATTATATCCCATAACACAACCACTTTCTTAAATTGAACCCATTAGGTAAACCCCATAATTCCCATGTAATATTCATTTTAATGTATTCATGAATTCCCTTATTCAACTCGTTTACATGATCTTCAATTCACAAGCCATTTCCAATTTAGCACATATATAATTTCTTGTATACTAATTCCTTTTGGGAATCTCAACATAATTCATAACCCATTTGACACAATCTCATTTAACTCAACAAAATCAAAACTAATCCATGCCAAATAACCCCTTAAGTGATCATCAAGCTTGGTAAAACAATATATATTCCATATTCAACTCAACTAACCATATTATCACATTCCTCAAGGTCCCCATGTTATTATGCATCAACTCCTCCCTTGACTTTATCAATTCCTAGATTTGGAAATGTCAGTGTGCCCCATGGGTGGCCCTAAAAAATTATATTCTTCTTTGATACATCCAATAAAGACCACGAGGTTCCCAACTCATTATTTAGACACACAAATCACCAAATATCATCAAATGACCCAAATCACAACAAGTGGTAACCAATATATAAAACCAAGCATGCACCAAACTGAAACACAACTATGGGATATAACTTGTAGAACACCTACGTTGAATCTATTGATGGATGCTCCGTCAGTTGAAGACTTAGATCTATATTACACCTACCCTAGAAGCCTTATCCTATATATCACTGGAAAAAGAGGGGTTTTGAACTTCATATAAAGATGGGAGAAAGATGAAAACAATAATCACGAAGAGGAATCAAGGAGGATATTGGACTTACCCATGGCTTCAATCCGCAACTAATTGTGCTCCAAACAACTTAGGATCGAAGGGGAATAACCTCTTGTAAGGTCAGGTGATCCAAGTTCATACCTAGTGTTGTAAGAGAAAGAGAGGAGAAAAATATTAAGTTGGGGTTAAAAATATCTGGATTTTTTTTTAATTTTTATAACTTTACTGGAATGCATGGTTTACCCGCACGATTTTCCAAACTATCCATAAACCGTGCATAACCCACTGTCCCAAAATCACCCCTTTACATAGTTTCCTAGGAATTACGCATGGTTATCTTAACCATGTAGTAGCTATGTGAAAAAATCTATCCAATGCTACACTATTAACTGGGATGCCTTGCATGGTTTGCACTAACCATACACAAACCATGAAACACTCCCAAAAAACTCCCTTTTCATCCTATTTCATTCACCGATCCCCCAAAATACCCCCAAGACTTCTCAATAAATTTATGAACACTTATCTGACACAAATAAAGGACTTAAAATAAAACATAAACAAAAACACACCTTAAGAAAAATTCAAGATCTTAAAATCTCCCAACCTTATAATGAATCATCCTCGAGAAATTCTCCCAAGGATCATTGATCTTCCGCAACAAAGAGAATAAGCGACTAGGACCACATATCTATTCCCCCCTTTTCCATGATTCTCAATGAACATAACAATATTGTGACAAAATTAGAACCAAGGGTGAAATATTTCTCCTCAAGACACCCTCACCACAACCCACAACATGAATCAAATTCTCCTTAAAGGACACATCAACTTTAATCATATATAATCCACTAGAAATTCATAGGGAAAACTGAGGCTATAATTCCCGATTTAAAACACATGGAAACTTCTCACACAACATCATATCCACATGGGGGAACCATTCGACACCCCAATGGTCTGATTATCTTCACAACACATGAACCAAATCACTTTGCATTATTTTTACTTTGTTTCCAAAAATCCAGAGGTGACCAAAATCCGATATCACCTGAAGGAAAACACAAGGTCCTTCCAATAACATTTCCCAAATTATACTGATACACCATTTTTATCTCAATGATCCTATTTTATTACCGTAAATCTGAACACAACCAAAAGTTTTTGGGTGCTCAACCCTTCAAATTAGGGCCAACGCTTGCCATCAGGGTCTCTCACCCGAATGGTGATCACTACAATTCCTCTAACATAAAACTTCAATCATGTCATCAAGAAACAACTTGTACCTTATGGTCCTATAAACCATATTTTTTTATTTTTCATCCCCATAAATGAATAAAAAACACCATAATATCAACTAAACTTTCTCATCATCTAACGTGTCTGAACTCACCGCACCTGAGAGTCCATGGGAACATTACCCTACATTGGCATCCAACCTCAGCATTGAAACTGTCAATGGGGGCATTCTTTCACCATCCATATGAGGACTAAGATCAACCTGACCTCACTTAAGTACGGCCTCAGTTCCTCATGGCTCTTGTCATTATGACATCAAATCATAGGTGGATCACTCTCAGCACACCCATTATCGTTCATCATTACATGTTGGAACTTACCCAAATGGATGTCCCCAGAGCACCGAAGACATTTACATGGGTTCAATCTCAATCTCCATTGGAGTATAGAACCAAAATGATTTTTCCATGACTATTTCAACATCTTTCCACCCCCATTAATGGCTTAATACAAGATTCTTGAATTCTTTTAGAACTAAGATAAGCCAAACACCATTGCTTTTCACAATCATCCATCAAAATCACGCCCCATTTGGCCTTCCTAAGAGATCTGGCATGCACCTCTCGAGTTCCTAATAGAAATATCAATGCCTCTACATCAATTCACCATTCTATTCTCCACATCCTGGACTGATTTATCACTCCCCACCTTAGGAGTGTTGTTACCAACTATCGAAGAGGGATTCCAACCACCATGGCTCATACACGATCACAAGACAAACCCCAAAACATAGACTTGGATGTATAGATTTTTCCAGAACCAGATAAAGAACCTCACCTAAGGCTCATTCCTAGCCACTGAGAATTGAACCCACTGCATTCTTCAACATATAGTCCATCCTAAGGACCTCAACCAAAACCATCAAGGGTCTTCATATCGTTATAAAATTACACATATACTGCTCCCATGAGCGTAAACTCTATAATGTATCTCAACCAACCAAAACATCTTCAAGTCTCTTGATATAAAACTAGAGATTATCCACATACCTATGACGATGTCAAGATATTGGGCATGATCATTTCTAGATGAGGTATTCTAATAAGTTGTTGAAGAAAACATATTCTAAATTTTCCATTATGGATGTCACCTTCCACTATTAGAAACTATGACCTTCCTAGATCTCAAGATTCCCTACTGTACACATCTCATCACATCCCAAAAGCACCTAACCATCACCATATAGGTGTGGTTTCTGACCAAGACTCACCACCGGTCCACAAACATCCCCCAAGCTATCGTGAACCAACTTCCCTCTGACGATACTACCACCAATCCACTTGAGCTCTTCTGGAATGACCCCGAAGAGCATAAACCAACATAATGATAGAACAACCAATGATCTATAACACATCCATGCTTCCCACATAGGTTATTTAGAGTACAAAAAATGCTCATCCCAATCGAAATCATGCCTTACAAGCACATAACCACATCTAGACCTCAATAGGGCCTTTAATTTTTCACATTACTGTGGCCAAACTTATCTAAATTTAGTCCCCAAAAGTAAAAATCACATTAGAGTATCCTTATGGACACTCACTTAACCAAACAATGCCTCTTGGTTAATCAGCCTTCCCGGCCCCAAGACATTCTGAAAAGTTCACCCAACAACCAAACCATTCAAACAAAAAGCTCAACCACATGAACAACCTCACCTCGGTGTCACATTGATAAAAAATCATCTAACATCACTTAATTCACCATTTTATCTCTCACTAAAATCAATTTCAAGGTATCCATTGATCATCATCCAAATAGATGGGTCATAAATTCATATGATATAACCCTTTGAAACATGCCATTTATCCCACTACTAGTACTCAAGTTCCCCTATGAAGGACCATGATACAATAATATCGTTCACAAAAGCTTGATGATACTCATTAATTTTTTAATCAACCTCTAAAGCATCTTCCATGCTTTATATTGCAGGGAATATGCACAGTTGGGCTAGCCTCCCACGATGTTACCCTTGATTTTCCTGAATCTTTCAATGCATAACCACAATTTGAGTTGCATAACCTACTATGAATCCTCACACTATCCCTTAAAAAAACACACACTAGACAACATCTTCCGCTTCACACTTTGAAATTCCAAACATACACCTATATGAAACACTCCACCAAGTACTAGAAATCTTATTTGACCTCTCTCATAGGTCACCTTGTTGATCAAATGTTATTGTATTACCAAATTAATTCATGACATGAAAAATACATTGTTACTATATACAACCATATACATCTAGATACAAACAAAAGAAATCTCACTAATGGAACTCTCACCCACATTTTAATACACACTATTCTTAGTGCACTAATGATCATTTACTCTAGGTTCTTTATGAAAGGAAATCACACACATACATCGACACTACAATCCTAACACCCTCCCTAGGATTCAAATCACAACTTTAAGGGTCCCTACTCACAAGTTGACAAAAACCCAAACACCATCCTTAATATTCAGCCAATAATATATGTGGGCATGACCCTTGTGAGTTTCCATGCTCACATTGTCGAACAAAGCCTTACAACCCAAAGGCCAAAACCTACTGATGGTTTCATAATCACAACTCCTATTCCACATCATAACCAACGAGGCCTCAAAACTCATATACAAGGTCTCAAACTCGGGCACAATCACTACCAAAAACACCCATAAAAATCCTCAAATTGAAAAAACAAGGAATACCTATTACCCGGTTCACACCAAAGATCCACCATTAGACGTGATTTATAATCAAATTCCCCTTTTTTGAACTCAAAAATCCACATTTTAAAATACCTTTTCCACAACTTGTAACAATCATCATTTTAAAACACATAAAACTTTCATAAGGACTAATTCATTAATCATTTTACCATCACTGTGAAAATCCTTTTCTCTTAGACACTGTTGAATCTTTAAAATTTATCCCCACTAGAAATTTTAACCTGGAGATACAACTTATTTATATACACTAATCTTTACTTTTTATTTATATTCCTTTCATTTACCCACTTGTATCACCATTATTAGACGCACGTTTTTTAAATTTTTAAGTAAATAAAATGCATATAATCTCTATACCTCACACAACCATACCATGTGTGCCTATCATGATGAATGTCACTTATATAAACAGGTTCCTAGAATGATGCATGAATGAGAAACCTCATGTCATTCTGGTCATGAGAAAAATACCATGACATTTTCACATCACACCACATGGTAATCACCCAACGGTGAAATATCATCAAATGTAACAACACAAAATGAGAACACCAATTCCCACCCTAGGTGACTTGGGTTTTCCCCAATACTTGGGTTAGTTACTCCCAGTAATGAGCTAATTACCAAGGCCCAAAATTGTCCAAATATACTTTATACCATCCCTAAATAGTAAGAATGAGAAAATAACTGATTTGATACGAATTTGTAACACACCCAACCCACTTTCCACTAAATTGGTTCCCTGAGCTGGGTCGTCACATGACTTCAAGTGCGCCTCCCTACACGCTAGAGGTTGCCGACTAGAAGCAAGGGTCTAATAGGTCAAATGGGGATACTATACCCTTTTTACCAGAGTAATTCATATAAGAACACAATTTAAATTTCTAAAACAATAGGAAACATCCAATAACATGCATAGACAAACATCTCCCAAATTGGGTACAATCCACAAGATATGGTAAATATGTCATGTCATGCTAAAATTCAAAGTGAACAAAACCCCAAAATAAATAAAAAAAGTTGAATTCCAAAAAATGTCATGCCTCCAAGTCTGGAACCTCATCCATTCATGTACCATGTCTCAATAAACTCCCAAGCATAGGGCCCTTGACCTTTACCTGGCCTAAAAGTGTGAAATCTTCTTAGGTTCCCAATGAAGGCCTGAGCAGGGTGTGAGAAAAACTCAGTAGGCCACCACCAATGATGTATACAAAATATCCAGTCTAACAGATAGTGCATGCATGTATAAATTAATGGAAAGTGAGGGAAATATAGTTTGGTTCCATTAGTCATCAATTTTTACTTAGCTATTACTAACAAAGGTGCTAATTTATTATGTCTCTTTTATTACTAGTTCACCATCAATCATGAAGATCATAAGTTAGGAATTCACATCATTCATGCAAGGTTCAAGACATTTATCATTCTGTATAAGATAAAAAGTTACATACCTATGTCACTAAGGATGAGAATATAAAGTGATCACCACAATTACCTTGGAGCCTCAGTATATGTTTTTTCATTGAATATAACCATTGGGGGCATATAGAATCAGTCTGACTCCCCAAACTATGCATTCTTGGGTAGGTTAGAGCATTATTACAATCATACCTATAGGAGGAGCATCAATCCTTTATCCCCCCACAATCCATGTGCAAATTCTTATTAATCCATTGACCACACAGAAACCATATCACAACCAAACATAACCAATATATACAACAAAAATAATCCATAACAATCAACATGGTAAATTATATTGTTCCATAACCCATTAACACATTTCCATTTACAATTCATAGACATTTATCCAAATCCCCATTTTCATGCCTTAACCCATTAACAATATTCAACAACTCCCATACATTAGACAATATTCATAAATTACCAAACATTATCTCATTTAACCGATTTCTCATTTCTCAAAAATTTTCCAACTTATGCATTTCAAGTACAATTCTTATATCACATAAAACAATCCCTTTTTTTCATTCAACCCATTATGTATACCCCATAATTCCCATGTACTAACCCATTAAATATTTTCATAAAATCCATTATGCAACCCATTTACATGAATTTCAACTCAAAATCCATTTCCAATTTAGCATTCACATCATTTCATGTATACTAATTCCTTTTGGGAATCTCAACATAATTCCTAACCCCTTTTACGCAATCTCATTTAACACAATTATCTCATTACTAATCCATCCAAAACAACCTCTAAATCCATAATAAACCTTGGTAAAACTTTTAATATTCCATATTCAACTCAACTAACCATATTATCATGTTTCAAAAGGGCCCCATGTTATTACAAGTAAACATTTCTCTTGACATTGTCAATTACTTGGTTTGGAAATGTCAGTGCGCCACATGGGTGGCCCTAAAATGTTATATTCTTCCTTAATGCATCCTAAGAAGACGATGAGGGGTATAACTCATTATTTAGACACAAAAATGACCAAATATCATCAAAAAATCAAAATTAAAACAAGGTTTAACCAATAAATAAACCCAAGAATGCAAAAATCTCAAATGAAACAATGAAATATAACTTTTAGACCACCTACCTTGAATCTATTAATGAACACTATCTCAGTCGAAGCCTTAGGTATTGATTCCACAAAACCTAGAATCCTCAACCTATATATCACTGTAAAAATAGGTTTTTTGATATTTTAAAGCATATAGGAGAAAGATGAAAACCCTAATCGAGAATAGGAAGCAAATAAGAGATTAGACTTATGCGGGGCTTCGATCCATAATAGACGAAACTCAAAATGGCCTAGGATCGAAGAATATTCACCTATTGTAATCATGG
This sequence comes from Viscum album, assembly GCA_963277665.1. Lineage (NCBI taxonomy): Eukaryota > Viridiplantae > Streptophyta > Magnoliopsida > Santalales > Viscaceae > Viscum > Viscum album. Next base: position 69,636,305 of record OY728143.1, read on the forward strand.
GTAATCTAAGATTGTTCCTTGGGATTCAATAGAAATAGAGGAATAAAAACGTGAGTTGGGGTTAAAAATCAATGGATGGAATTTCTGTAATTTCTTCTATTTTACTAGGTTACACAGATTACCTACACTATTTTCTAAACCGTGTTAAAATTTTATGTGAGCCACTGTCCCAAAATCACCCCTTTCCATAGTTTTCTAGAAATTAAATATAGTTATCTTGACCATGGAATGACCATGTGTAAGCCTCTATCCTAGGCTACAAGGTTACCTCAGATGCCTCACACGGTTTTCAGTAACCATGTGCAAACCGTGAAACATGCCCAAAAACTACAGTTTCTACCTATTTTGTTCCCCAAACCTCCGAAACACCCCCAAGACATCTCCTTAACTTTGGGAAACACTTATATGACCAAAATAAAGGACATAAAATGAAACAAAAACAAAAACATACCTTAAAAAAATCCAAGATCTTACAAAGTGAACAATGTAAATATTTTATTTCTTTGAAATTTCAATCATAAGAATCCTTAGTGACATCAATCCATTCATAAATAGAATCTTTATATTTTTTATATTTATCTTTCATCACTATCCAGATATCAAATCCCAATATCATATGATTTATTTTCATTTTAACATTTCATTGAGCATAATTTGTTCCATTAAAATATGAAGTTCAATTATTAGTAGTTTCCTGAAGTCTATTGTTATTTAGAAATATAGAAATTTAGAATTTATATAAATTTATATATTTCAGATAAAAAATTAATTGTAGTTAAAAATATATAAGAAAAATAAATAAATAAATAAAACATTTTATACCAAAAGTTGGTTGAAGATGAGTACTCAATAAGGGTGAATTGTGTATCCAATAAAAAATTATATTAAAAAAATTATAAAACCAAATCCCCAATTTTAAAATTCACCTGGTTAACCAATATAGTTTGTTTTTCTAATTTAATTCATAAAAATAAACTCTTAGAAGTTTGATAAAATATGAGTAAAAATAATATTATGATTATCCAAATCTTTTAAAAATACTATACATATATCAAATAGTAGAAATATCACATGAAAAGAAAAACTATAAAAGTATAGTTTTAAAAAAGAGACATTAAAAATAGTTTTAAAATATAGTATGAAAAATTATTAAACACACAATTGAATATAAATATATAATATCTTATATCTTAACCTAATTCCCAATCCTCTTCACTTGAGAATCACCCACTTCTATGTACATTTATTACAAAATAATCCGATGATCCACAACCTAGATATAGTATAAATTAAAACGTTAATAGGGACATCCAAGATAATACAAATCATATTACATATTTTTTGTGGGGGGAAATATAAAGGAAAAGAGAGTAATAATATTTGAGTACTCTTCTATGATCAAAAAGATTTTTTGATTTAAGATATTTATATAAAATTAAAGAATACTTAAAAATTCATAAAAATATAGAGAAATATAAGTGATACGTTTTTTATTTGTATTTGTTTTATTTTATTTTTTATGAAGTTTTATATTCTCTTATTGATGTCTCCTTTTAGTTCAGATACAATATCCGAAGGAAAGAGGACGATCTTCGACCACGTATTGAAGTCATCATGAAAAAAGATTAAAATATTGTCAATAATAAAATACTTTATGTTTTTTACACTCCTAAAATCCCTCATATTTATCTAACGTCATTATCATATAAAAATAAATTTTCCTCAAAAAATTCATTGGAAAATAATTATTATGAATCCTTATACTTGACATAAAATATGGGATAAATAAATGTCTCTAAAAAGCATTTAATTTTGTTTAAAAATTGGTTTTAAGATAATATATTAAAATAAAATTTTTACTTTTAGACATAGTAACTTGAAGTGTTCTATGTTTGATCATCCATCGTCCCTCCAACCCTTAGAAAATATTCTGAAAATATTCCTTGGAAATCCATATGGTTGATTGCTTCGAACTTGAGGTTAGTCTTATACTTTGAAAAATTTCAACTGCCTAAAATGGTCATTTGTAATTACCATGAGGTCACATCACTTCAATGTTCAATATCTTGAAGTCTCCTGGTTCTTACAATAGTTTGTTAAAATCACGAAATTTTCATCTAGTCACTTTGACATCATCATATAGTAAATTAGAAAGCAAAATGCGATCGCTCCAATACTTAGTGTGATTTGAGATATATGAATATACAATGTTGTCACTTCATGTTTTACTAGTGTTTTCTTAGTTACTCATGTGATTGATTAATGAGTTAGAGATAGATTCCCCATGTTTGGTTAGATAGGTGTACAATCAATCTAATTGTAGTTATATCACTTCAAACCTTTAGGAAAATCTGTGACGGTTGTGGTCACTTTGAGATATAATATGTGGTTGATCTGATTGCTCTTGTAGTTTTTTTTACTTTGAAGTATTTTTTTCATGGAAAATAAAATGATCATATGTTTGATGCATTTTTCATGTGGCCTCACTGGTACTTTAGGAAATTTCACTCTTTTAGACTCAGAGTCGATAGTATGGATTGATTGGATTTACGGTCACTTCCAGGCTTTGGAAAATTTCAAAATTACCTAAAAAATATTTTATATACATAAGACAAAGAATTTATTATAAACACATAAAAATGACATGTGATTATTAAAAAAAGGAATTGATATGATAATAAAAATTTGATAACAACCTAAAAATCAACCGTGATAAAAATAACCAAAAAAATATTGAAGTGATCAACAACAAGTACTACAACAAGTAATATAAAAAATATATATCTAAATCTCCATATCAAGTGAACACTTCATGTATATGAAAAATAAATTTAAATTTATAAAATTCCATATCTCCCATTTAATTTTATTTATTAAGTGATTAATAAATTATAAGGTTGATAATCATATCTATAATATCATACAAGGGGATCACAATAGCATAAATAAATAAATAACCGTAAAATCTAAGGCTATATCATGAAAATTTTAAAAACACATCAACCATTTAAATTTCAATTGACTATTTATTTATATCAATTAGGTTAATTATAACCATATTATCATTGTAAAAATAGACATTATTTTCTACATTGATATTCAAATAAAAATAACAAATATTCCAAATTCCATTCCATAATTGATGCTTCGATAATCGTTGTATATGAATATTGAGAAAACACTAATCATGAACCATAAAATGTAGAAATATCTCCAAAAAAACCAATACATGACCACTACCCATCAATAATATGATATAAATCCACAAATAATTAACCAATAATATTGACCAACCATCTGAATAATAACAAAAAATAATAGAAAGGAGGGGAGAGGAAGTGTATCATACCACATATCACAAAATCTAAACAGTGTAAGATAATAATCATGTACCACTAGAAAATTATTACGGGGAACCCAAGATGATCCGTTGAGTACCATAGGTTTATAGACTATTATAGAAATTGATAGATCTAGAGTAAAAAATCCACTTTATATTAAAAACATAGAAATATAAGACCAAAACATAATAGATAAGTTCACACTGTAATAGTTGTTTGACATGAGAATCATGGGTAGATCTCCACAAATATCAGAGGGTTAAAACTATTTAAATTTTATTTAAAAAATAAATTCCAAAATTAATTGGGTACTTCCATTATATAATGTTTTAATTATTTTTCATCATGTCAAAAACCTTGGCCTCCCTCACACAAACATGTGAATCCCTGAAGAGTGACCTTGACATCACGCAATGATAATACCTCTTTCATCTATAAGAACACAAGAATTCAATTCCTTATGAATGATTACATAATATATCTTTTCCTAGGCCATTTAAAATCACACCATAATATAGAAACTCTTCTTCCCTGGCCAACTAATAATGCTACAACAAAATTGGTGTCAATATTATTTGATCATTAAATTGAAATTCAATCCACGAATCTAACTATATTTCTCTATCAACAATATGATCACTTATTAATAGACTAATTAACTCAGTAAAACTATTTAGATGACCAATATAACTTTTTTATTATATATTATATAGGTAATAAAAAATTCTCATCCTCAACAATCAAAATCATACCCATATGAAAAAAAAACAACCTCAAAAACTCAAACATCCTAGGTGATACTTCTCGAGGAATAAATTTACCAACACAAAAATAAAAAAATATGACCATAATATGAAAGTTTCAAAAAAATATGTATAAAATTAAGGTAACACCACAAGATCTTAATATATTATTACATTTAAATAAGTTAGTTTCTCTTATAGTTTTCCCGACACACAACACCAAACATAAATTAAATTGATATATATTTAGTTATAAATATAAATATCATGTATGAAAATTAAATCCTAATAACTAAATTATAAGGAATGAATAAGGGTGACCAATATATGAAATATTTAAAGAAATAAAATAATGGAAAATTTAAAATGAATGAAATGAAATATGTATAGCTAAAACTACTAAGACGGTCATTTTATGTTTACAAATATAATTTTATAAAATAAATGTTTTATTTCAAGAAAATAGGTATATTATTATCATATAATAATAAAATATATTGATTATATAAATAATATGTTACTAAAAAATTAATTATTAAATAATGGGAAATAAGAATAAATAATAGTCAATAATTCAAAAAGTTATTTTACGATATCAACAGTTCTTCACTATATTTTAAAATTTTATTTGTATATTTTATTATCATATTTTAGAATTTATTTTAAAAATGAAAATAATTTTTCGATTAAGAATAAAAAAGTATTCATAATATTAGTTTAGGGGGTTTTTAAAAACAAAATTTATGTGCAAAAATGTTAAAATTAGTATCGTTACACATATTTTTTTAATAAAATAGAAATTATATTTTGAATATTTAGGTAAAAATTATATAATTTTTGAAATATTTTTTTGGTCATTGAAAATAAATTATTTATTATGATTAATAATTACCATAGTGAAATTATAATGGTTTTCTTTAAATAATTAATTTTATAAGAGTTATATAATTTTTATATAAATAAATTATATTAATCTAAATTAAAATATGAATATGATGTGATTTTAGAAAACATAAAACAAATACATTAACACTCATTAAATTAATCATTAATTTGAAATAGGGATATAAAAAAATTATATATAAAATAATATTTTTCTTTAAAAATAGTTTTTATTATATCTTATGTTTTAATTTAAAAGATAATTTTATCATATTTAGAAATTAAATTAGGTTAAATGGATAAAAAATTCAAATTTATCAAATATAAATTTGTTAATAAATATCATCTTATATTTTTAGTAATAAAATAATTGGCATGGTTGATTTTTAATCAATATAAATAATGGTAAAATAGGTAAATGGGGTATCTCAAATTTTTAATAATTACAATGTCACAAACACCTTATAGAAAACATTTTTAGCTATTAAAGTCATAAAAACATTTATAACCTACCATTTATCCACCTAAATCACCAAAACTCTCATGAACTTCCATTCAAATCCCTTACCTAACATCCATTTCAAAAGATTTGTCCCTCTTTTTCAACTATATAAAGTGATCACATCTATCACTTAAATCCATAACCTATATTTAAAAATTAACATGATACACTTCCCAATTTACTTATTTTAGAGTAACTATACACATTTGAAATCCCCTAGACTCAAAAAGTTCATAAAGTTCTTCATTTTCAGCAGATACTTTAAGAAATGATCCAAATTTTCAACAAAAGTATTAATTGTCCTTTAACTTTTATTCTTTATCATTCCCATCCAACCTCATCCAAGCCCATTCTAATGAAATGTATTAAATAGAATCAGTATAAATAATATAATTAAATATAATTATATTACTGTTATAACCATTATATACTCTCCTCCAATTCCATCTAAAAATGAAAACGCTGTTCATGCTTGTGTGCAGACTACTACCTCCGTGGATAACACATTTTTTTCATAAACACCTTTAAAGGATGGTTATATAAATTGGTTTAGTGAATAGATATGTTAATAATTTCAAGATTTATTCTATATAAATATAAATTCAGTATTCTATATATAATATTAGAAATAAGTAAACATTTTAACATTAACCATTGTAAACAAGCATACTAAGAGGAAAATAATATTATTCATAATAAAAAATATTTCATATAAAATACTCACTATTAATATAATTATTTTAATGTTTTATATATCACACTAATAAATACTAAATTTTATCATTATTCTTATGGTATGTTGATATTATAACTAAACCATCTCATAATCATCCATTATTCATTATAGGTTCATATTTCGGTTGGTTTAACCACCAACTTGAACAATATTTGGAATTTACATCATAGATGAATAATTAAAATTATTTAATATTATAATATGATATAAATATATAATTTTTTTTTATTTTGGAAATTTTATGTTAACATTAAACTCATTAATTAAGAAAAAACACATTTCATTTATTAAGAATCACCGAACAATACATATCACTGATTTCATTCTTGTGGATCATACCAAAACCAACATAAAATTAAATTATATATTTATAAAATACCTTTGAAAATATATCCTACCATATTTAATTATCTTATAATTATGAACATTTTAATTATAATATTTAATTCCTACATCATTTTATGAAACTAGTTCAAAGAGATAAAGATTTCATACAACCAGTGTTGAAAATAGGTAAAAAGTAAAAAATATTTATAAGTATAGAATGATTATAATTGAGGAACATAAATGGTTATATTTATGAATAATTTTCTTAAGTATGTATTTATTGAAATTAATTTAATTATTCAGGACATTTAGAGAAAGTGCTTAATGAATTTGGATCGAGGTAAGGGTTTTTGTCTCAAATGCCTCTCATTGAGGCATGTTTGGTATTATGAAACTAATTTCATTATGTAGTGTATATAATAAATATTTTAGATATCATATCTTTAATTATCAATTAATCATGGTATTGGAAGTTGAATTACATATACTCTCATTCAATGGGTTTGGATTAAAGTGTTACTCAAGCCACAAGGGTTTTGTTGGTCTTAATTACCATTTTTTGTGACATGTTACATGTTATATACCATATTTAATTTGTATGGTGTACTATTTATTTACCATCCCATTACTATTATATACTCTATTTCCTAATAAATTCATTGGATAAACTAATCCAAATAAATTTCTTTGCTTTAAATGTATTTTGAATGAAGTGTTACCCCATTCATAAGAGATTTTAGTAACTTAATTTTCATTCCTTGATTTATGATAATTGACTTTAACATATTTAAAATAATTTGGGTACATTATTTCATTTCATTGTATTATGTGTTATTATATCATTTTTAATATTTTTACCATATAATTCCATTTTCATATTTTTCATGCTTCATTGAGTATGTTTATCATAAGGGATATTGGTAACTCAAGTCCCTTTTCCTTTATTTAAATTGTTTAATCATAAACTTATTTCTTCCATTATTGGGTTATCCCAAACTATTATTATATTATAGGTTATTTTATATTCTTATTTGGAAAATTTTTATTTTCTAAAAAAATTATAGCACTTTTAAAATTTTGGTTTCAAAAATTATATTTTTAAAAATATTAAAAGGGGGGTTTCCTTTTACTTTTATATATTTTGTCTTCCTATCCTCATTTCTACAAGATATAATTTATGTATTTTTAAGGCTCCATTATTGATGATTATTTTTAAAATAAATGTTTTCAGAAATATTTCATGTTACCTTTTCAAAGGTTACCTTTGAAAATAACATGTTAATTTGTATATTATGTCAAATTTTTAAAAAATATATTCCAAAATATATTTTATGTTTTTATTCCATTTCCCTTATAATTTTAAAAACGATTTACTCTAATGGGGTTTATGTATCATGATATATACATGTTATCATTTTATATATTGAAATCATGGTATCAAATAATTTTATTCTTAGTACCTTATTTTGTGATAATATTAAAAACATCATTTTTCAATGATGTTTTTCATTGGTGTCCAATTCCTTCTATGTTTACTTTGTTACACATAGTTATTTTATTTTTCAACCCCAAAAATGGATTTTAATCTTGTTATTATATTATTTACATGGTTATATACTCATTTCTCAATATGGTGTGAAAATCACATTTTATATATTTTAGATTGGGTGATGTTCACCTATAAAGTATCTTATTATATTAACATCAGTAATTGTATTGGAATTCCATATATTTTATTACAATATGGATTATAATTAAAAATTTGAGATTTTATTATTTAACAACCTGACTTCTTTCTTTGGATGTGTTATGATCACACTATCCCTATTATTGATATATGGAAAAGTAATAGAATTATGTATATTGTTATTATAATACATATTATTTTTGGTAAGTTTACTATTTATATTTTGACAACCCACCTTCTTTATTTTTATGGGTTGTGATCTTTTTATCACTTTTATTGAATTTAAGAAAAATATTGACTACTAATGTAGGTTGATTGTGTATTAATATTCTATATCATTCATTATACTGATACCTATGTTTTCATTCAGTAACAGGTTCCTTAGGGAAAGGTATGAAAATTATTATTGAATATTATGGTGAATGAAATAGACATAATCAGGTGAAGAGTAAGGCCAAAAATTATATAGTCCTTCAATGCATGTAAAAGTCTCTTGAGACAAATTATGTTTAAGTATTTGGTGTTTTTATACCTAAATCCAAAATATGTCTTGGATGCGATCTCTATGATAAGTAAATTTCTTAGAAGAAGGTATTGAGAGTTGGTTTTTTATGTCCAACATTATGAATTCCCTCAGTATTAGATTAATATTATTGTTATCCATGTTTTTATTTATTCTTATGGATATACAATTCTATCTAATTTAAGCTGATTCTGGATTCATGTTGTTTACTTATTCCTACCATAATATTCATTTAATTTTTATTCCAGGATTTCTTCAGTTATTTGTCTTCCCATAATGAGAATTTGAGCTCACCCTTTCATATGTTCCCATTTTATCAGTTTATAAAACAAATTAGTACATGTGACATGTTTAGAAGGATATCATGTGTGAACGAATTTATGGGAGATGTTAAAGACTAATTATGAATTAATTAGTTTCATATATATAGTGAAAAAATGTCTATTTAATATAAAAACATGGGGTTTTGTAGTTTAAAATGTTCCAAAATTATCTAATGTTCTAAACCTGATAAGATCATTTATATGTAATAGATTCAATAATCATTATTGATTTTTTAATTATGGATAATTATATCTAGATTTTATAGTTTTTATCAAATAATATGTAAAGTATGTGTTTATGGAACTAGATTCGAGAGTGTGGGCCTATGGAATCACAAATAAGCATCTCAGCATCATTGAAGAACAAAAAAGGTTCAAAACTGATCAAGAAATAGAACATGAAATAAGGACTAATACTTCTATTTATATCCCTCTAGGATATCATTCCTAGAAATAAACTGATCCAATGGAAGGAAAAAACCAAATTTAACCATCTCCTAATGATACTTACCCTCAAAAGGCATCTCGACATACATTACATCCTCCTTGACATGCATCTATCCCATATCGATGACATGTGTGTCATCATGAAATTTCCTACATATCTATGAAAAATAGAAATATAATTAACTCAATATATTTATGGGGGGATCTATAACTATTAAACTACCTTTCCAACAAGCCACAAAGAAAGGCTTGATGAACCCAAAATATAGCTTACTATTTGGATCGATCTTTTATTGGCCACAATGAAGAGAAACCTTGAAGAATTGTTGAACACTGATCTCAAACTCTAGACATATCCTCTTATGATCCAAATAGAAATTGAAATGTTCTTGGGCCACATTCAACAACCAATGAATTTCCTATACATTCCAATGGTTATTTATACCCAAACTAGTTCAAGGATCAATGACACTCCAACCTTGTACACTACTATATAGATCATGAAGGTAAAACATACAATTCCTTGAATAGATACATTCCAATTAAAGAGAGATTAATATTTTTATTGTAAAAATATACCAATATTATATCATTAACCCACGACTATCCAAAATAAAAAAACACAATAGGTTTTGCAATATCTATTTTGTTCGCTTCATCTCACCATTTGTTTAAGGATTAGATGAATGGATGAGACTTATATAAAATCCAAATATATTTTGAAGAAACTTCCAGACATGTTAGGTAAAATGAGGTCCATGATTAGAGATGATCATCCCTCTATCCCCTTGAAGACATATAACCTTCTTTATAGATAACTTTTCCAAATCATGAACCACACTCAACTCCTTGATTACTTAAAAATGAGATAACATTGTCAATCGATCCACAATCACTCATATTAATTTATATCCACCTTGAGATTCTAGAAAAACAATGATGAAATCCATCAATATTTCCTCCAAATTATACTTAGGAGCATCTAATTATTGTAGCAGACCACTAGGAATAGAATCTTGGATTTTACCTACTAATGCGCTAAATAACGAGAAACAAAATTCTACCGCCAAATTCATCACCCAAATCCATACAAATTTTTAAATCAAAGCATGATAAAACTTGGATATATCTAGACATAATAATATATTTGAACTTTGAAAATTGTGAATAACCACCAAATAAATATATTATATAACAAATATCTTCCTATGAAACAACACCTAATGAAATTTTTCATCCGACTATCTCTTAAGAGAATCTCCATGGAAAACATGATCATGTCAAGCCTCCACCATAAGTTCACTTAGTTGGGACTCTTATACATACACCAATAAAGATGAATACATAGTAATCTCATATAGGAATCCTCCACCACCAACTCTCTATATATCAAGATAAAATGTTGCATGCCCCTAAATTAATATCTTTTAAGCTATGGACTCATGAATAAAAACATTATAAGAAATCCTAATCTGTATATCAACTAAAATATTAACTTTCCCCAAAGTATAAGAGATCTTAAAGTCATAATCCTAAAATAAATACATTCATCATTATAGGCATATATTCAAATCCTTAGAAAATATTAAATACCTATGGCTCTTTTGATCTATAAAGAACATAAAACATCATATGGTGAGGTAATGCCACCAAAACATTAGATAAACCCTACTATCACAACATTTTGATCATGATTTGAAATATAGAATCGCGCGTGTATGGGGCTTTAATTATTGGATATTCGTTCCAATTGGAAAAGTTTATTTCCACATGATTTTAAAATTGAATAATGCTCTTGATAATGCCTAGAGAATTGGGAATCTCAATCTCAAACCAGGAGTGTTTCAAATATTTGAATGGGATTACATGTTCAATCTGGACAATTCCTGGAAAATAATGGTGCAAATCTAGGATAGGCTTCATGGGATAAAATGGTATTTCTGGCATTTAAATATATTGAATGACATTACTTCCTGCCTGGAACTCCCCTGGAAATCGATCAAAGAACCCTCATTGCTGAAATTGGATTATATGCTAGAGTCATGGTGGAGGTGGACATTACAGACAAGATCCCAGAGACCATACTCATCAATGAAAATGGATTTAAAACTGAGGTTAGAATAGAATATGAATGCATGCCTCCTTATTGTGAGTTGTGCATGATTTTTGGACACTCATTGCTCAAATGTAGGATTGTCAAGAAGTGGGTTTCTTAGCCGAATGATGATGGTTGGATGGAAGTCCGTAAGCAGAAAAATAAAGTGGCTGAGAACCCTCACGAAGTATCCAAGAAGAAATTGGATGTTTGGATTAAGAAGCCCACCTATCTAGGAGAAAACTCAGGCAAAAGCTGGGCAGATATGGTTGAAACTAAGGAGAATTTAGAGGTGGATCTGCTCATTATAGAAGAGATTGAACAGATTGTTCTAGATGTTTGTATGAAATATCAAACTCCTACAGTTCTGGTGTCTACTGCTCATTTTAAGGAGATTTATGATGCTCTAGATGGCGCTGGATAGTTGGTGGATAGTGTGCTGGCCTGTGCTCATGTGCATTGACACTGCGTGCCTCTGGAAATGGTGCACCAAGTTGCAGGTGAAAGTTCCCCTTTGGTTGCCGCTTCTTCGGCTATTCTGGACAAAACATCAGGTACCTCTATTTTAAATTCCCCCAATTTTACTATAGATACTAATCAAAATAGGGGTGCTGAAGCTCAATAAATTAAAGAAAATGACACTTTTTTAGCTTCATTGGATAACAATTTCAATGGTGCTCATCAAGATTAACTCCATCTAATTAGTGAACCTTCACTATCTTTGCACACACATTTTTATCCTAATAAGGGTCCTGTATCAATTATGGACTATCAAAATGAAAAAACCAGAAGCAGTGGACGTGCATCCCACTAGAGAGGATACTATTACCCATAAAGACAATGCTTCATTGGCATCAAAGGTTAATCATAATTATCCACAAGAAATTATGAAAACACCAAAAAAGACTCAGATTATTCCTTTTACAGGTACTGTTAAGGAAACTCTGGTTTCTCATTTGAATGAACAAGTTAAGCAATCTAATCAACCTCCTTCCCATAGTGTCAGAAGATCACAAAGGAAGAGGGGCTCAAGTGGATCCAAAAAGAAAAAATGGAGCTCTAGCTCCAAGAAAAGGTTTTATTGGATATCCTCTTTTGGAACAGTCAGGGCATTGTGAGCCCTGCCACTTTTTCTAATCTTAAAAGATTTATTTTGATGCACAAGCCCAAATGTTTTTCCATTGCTAAACCAAAAATTAAATTCTCTTTACAGTTTAGACATCTATGTGCTTATGGTTATAATTATCTAGGTGCTGGCAAAACTGGGCCGTCTATTGAATCTCTTTGGATGTTTTATCATGAATCTTTACAAAATGTTTGTGTTTTATTTTCTACTGAGAAAACGTTAACTTGAAAATTTTCTCTATATGGTGGGACTAATATTTGTACGATGATATATGCCAAAAATAGATATCAAGATTGTAGGTCCCTTTGGAAAGATCTTGTTGATATATCCCTCAACACTCGGGACTCCTGGATTTTGTTAGGTGATTTCAATTCTATTCTTACCTCTAGTGAGAAAATTAGTCATTCTTTCTCTTCAATTTCTTCGAGATAATTTATAATTGATATTGAAAATTGAAATCTCTTAGAGATCAATATCACTGGTGCCAAGTACACATGGTACAGAAGACGATACAATAGGATATTTTCTAGTAAACTGGATAGGGATTTTGTAAACACTGAGGCTCTAGACTGTTGGGACACCATCTCTAGAATCACCTTACCCAAGTTTAATTCTGATCATCATCCTATTCAATGTCAGTCAGAGATCTAAAAATTTGAAAACCATTCGTCCTTTTAGATTTATCAATGCATGGTCTTATGACTTAGATTTCTCTAATATCATAAAAAATTTCTAGGAGTCTATGAGCCATCACAAAGATGCTTTTGCCTGCAATACTAAATTAAAGCACCTAAAACAATGCCTTAAGGGTTGGTACAACAAAAAATTCAAGAAAATGGATAATGAAATATCTATCCTTGAAAAAGAGCTATACAAAATACATCAAAAATCTACTTGCTCTGATTTTTCTACTGACCCTCAAGATGAAGTCAACATTGCACTCAAACTGAACTATCTCCTTGTTTTAAAAGACTACATTAGTAAAAAAAAATTTAAAGCAAAATGGCTTTCAGATGGTGAGAGAAATGCTATGTTTTATAACTCTCTTAAAATAATGAGGAAAGTTTTTCGTCCCCTTTCCATCCTCAAAGACAATGAAAACCTTTTGGAAACAGAGGAGGCCATCCCTACCCATGTGGTTAGCTACTTTGAAAACATTTTTAATGGACCAAGCATTAATAAAAACCTTTGCCCTGAGGTCATTCCGATCCTAGTGAATGAGGAATATAACCTCTATCTTATAAGCATCCCTCTTGATCAAGAAGTCAAAGACACTGTCTTTAGCCTTAAACCTGATAGTGCTCCAGGACCTGATGGTTTGAATAATTTTTTTCCAACGTCATTGGGATTTTATTAAAATAGATGTGTTCAAACATGTGAAATCCTTCTTCTCTAATGGTGTTTCCCTCATGGTATTAATGCTCAATTCCTTACTTTAATCCCCATAGTTGACAAGGCTTCTGAAATTCATCATTTCTGACCAATACCGCTAATTGACCCTCACTATAAAATCATCACTAAACTGCTTTACAACAAACTTTCTACTCTTTTCCAAAAAATTATTTCATGGAATCAATTTGGTTTTATAAAAGGTCGGAACATCCAAGATTGCATTTGTCTTGCCTCGAAATGCACCATAACTTTTAACAAAGCTAACAAAGGAAGAAATGTTTCCAATAAACTTGATATTAAGAAAGCCTTTGATACCATTGACTAGTGCTTTATATTCAAAGTTTTGAAATCCTTCAGCTTCAGTGATACCTTCATTAGTAGAATCAATTCCTTGCTCAATTTGGCCTCTATTTCTGTTCTTGTGAATGGATGTCCTATGGGATTTTTCAAATGTTCCAAGGGTGTCAGACAAGGTGATCCTTTATCTGCGCTCATTTTTTTCATCGTTGAAGATTATCTTAGTAGGATTCTCACCAACCGGGTTAATCAAAACAAACCTAAACCTATTCAGGCATCTAGAAATTTAAGTGTGCCTATGAATCTTTTTTATGCCGATGACATCATCCTTTTCTTAAAAGGAGATAAAAAAAATATTCAAAATATTAAAAATGCCTTATCCCATTATGAAGATCTCTCTGGTAAATCTATTAGCTGAGGGAAATCATTTTTCTTCTTTGGAAAATTTTTTCCCCCTAATAGAAAAAATGACATCATGAGTTGTCTCAATATCAAGGAAGGATACTTCCCCTTCATCGTCCTTGGGGTGCCTATTTTTTGGGGAAGGACTAAAACTATCTTTGTCTCCACCATTTTTGACCAAATGGTCTACAAGATCTCCTCCTGGAAGGGTAAATCCCTCTCCTTGATGGGAAGGATCTGTTTGGTGAAATATACTATTTTGTCAATGTTTTTCTACTCTCTAATGATCTATAAATGGCGAATTGGTCTTCTAAAAAAATTAATGTCAACATCAATAATTTTATTGGGACTTGTAGCATTCTTGAAAGGAAACTTGTGAGCATTCCATGGGCCACCTGTTGCAAGTCATTGGATAAAAGCGGTATTGGTATTAAAAATATTTGGAAGTTTAATGATGCTCTACAAGCTAGGCTCACGTGGATATTGATTAATAAAAACTCTGACTCCATTTCCTTCCTTAAAATCAGATTTAATGAAAAACTTAGGAAAGGGAATTTTAACTATGTCCAATCATCCATCTGTCCCTCCATTAAACATTATTTTTCTCAAATTATGGCCTACTCTAGGTGGATGGTTAGTGTTAACTCTTCCATAAATTTTTGGTTGAATATCTGGACTAGAGCTACTCTCATCACTATGTTACCAGCTAACTCCAATCTGGTTAACACGAATTGTACATTCAAGATATCATGCCATCTGGTGGTTACGACCTGCCCGATAACATCATTCACATTATTATTAATTATCCCTATGCTAATGATGATTTTCTTATTTGGGAACCTGCATCTTATGGGATCCTTGATTCAATTTTTTTTACAATCATAACATTACTAATTCTGATAATAGTTTTTTGGTTAAACTTCTTTAATAATAATTGGATTAAGACCTCGAGACTTAATCTTGTCTGGCATATTGCCCATAAACATCTTCCCACAGAGGTCTGTCTTCAATATTTTGGAATACAACTTTGTTATAAATGTCATTTTTACCATCAGTACAAGGAAGATGCTAACCATCTATTTTTGTCTTGTGCTATAGCTTCAGCACTTTGGAATTGTATTACAAACTTGTTTTGTTGTAGATGGTTACATTCAAACTCAATTATTACTCAATTAATATACTGTGTGGAGCTAAATTCTTCACAGAAAATAAAAAATATCTTCTTAGCAGCAGTGGAGGAGCTCCTATATGTGATCGGGTATGATCAGAATGCCATTATTTACAACAACCACTCATTCAACATTAATGCAGGTCGTAAGCGAATCTGAATGGCCATCAAGGATGCTTCTTCTATTAAAAAATCTTATTGTGACAACTCATTTGGTGATTTATAGATCCTTTGTCGGCTCAGAGTTGATGGAATATATAAGAAACCGAAGCGCACATTTGATATTTTCTAGCAAAACCAGCTTCCAGGATGGATTAAAGTCAATGTTGATGGAGCTTCCAAAGGCAATCCTAGACCTGCTGGTTATGGAGAGATTTTCCAGGATTCTAATGGGAGATGCCATGGATGTTTCTTTGGTAACTGTGGTATGACTGCGTCCTTGCAGGCAGAAATGATGGGTGTAATTCACACTGTGGACTTCATCAGGAAAAAGGGCTGGAACAACATCTGGATTGAAAGTGACTCAACCACTGTTGTTCAAGCTATATGGAATGGGGACTTACATCTTTCCTGGCCTCTCACTAGTCTCTAGATGAGATTCATGTCCTCTCTCATGGAGATCAACTACATTTCCACACACACCTTTTGGGAGGCAAACAATGTTGTTGACAGTCTGGCTAATATGGGTATCATCCAGGATCTCACATGGAAGGAGGGGCTGCCTATTGAGCTTCTTCCTCTTTATGAAAGGGATTGTAAAAAAATCCCTTACTTCGGAATCATGTAACCCCCATTTATCCTTTTAATAATAATTTGTGTCTTGGTCCTTGACTGAGACACCACCTATTTTTTTAAAAAAAACAAGGAAACCATGAGATGTTGGTATATTATTAGGGGACACCAATGAAATAACTTTTTAAATCTTTAAAGGACCCATCACTACAATTTTAAGATACATGAAATTTCCTAAAAAATTAACCTCATGCATCTAGAACTTTTTAGTTTAGAATAATAAAAATGATAAAACAATATGGGGGGGTGAGTTGAATCTTTTCAATATTCTTGAAAGTTTCTAGATTTTAAAACTCTTTGAGATTTATGTAGATATGTACTGTTATTTATATAATAAGTATGGGTATTGGATAAAAAGAAAAAATGAACACAACAATTTTATAGTGGTTTGGGGAACAATGATCCCCTAGTCTACTCCAGTAATGCTATCTTGATGAGGTTTCCAAATTTCAATAGAAAGGTTTTCTTATCAAAAGGCCTTCAAATCCACAATTGAGTATAGGCAATTGAAACCATTATAACAAGGACAAATAGATTCTAATAGTCCTTTTATAGGGAATTAGTTATCTATATCTTTGTAAAAGAATCTAATACATCTCCAAAACTATGTACGAGTAGTTGAAGCTTCAACAAATCAAAAGATATTTGATTTTTTGATGTTTCGGGATGATCTTAAAAATTAAAGCAGCAATAACTAATAGTAGGTGGATCTTCTTCTTCAAAAACAAACATCTTCAAGAAATAATAACACTGAAGAGATCTTGGTTTCAAATGATCTTCAATTTGAATAGAAAAAAAACAGTATTAGTAAAATTATAGTAGTACTAGGTTAAAATATTTAGAAATTTTAAAGTTTATCCTCTTTTGTAAATAACAAATTTGATCAATATTTACAACAGATTTGTACATAAAAGATATAAAAAAGTAGGAAGAAGTATTTTTATTGAATCATATAACATAATTTATTTCGATAATAATCCGTTCATATATATAACTGTATTTTGGTTAAGAGAATGCATGAAAATAGCCTGATAGAATGTAGATAATCAAAATCAAATTGATCAGGGGAGTTGTAAATTCCCATAATAATTAGAGTGATTTTCTCCAATGAATATAGTTCTTTGAATGAATCATTATAGAACTTTAAATCAATTATAAATTATCATTCAATAGATCTATATTTCTTTCAAGACCACTGCATAAATCATAGATAAAATCATGGATTTAATTCCCCATCGTTGAATAGTCAAACGTAAGGTTCCTTCTCAAAATTTCAAAATAACAAAAATAGGGTTCAACAATGAAACATTAATTTTTTCAATGTAAGGTTATAAATTCAATGTTGATCATAAAATTATGTTTTATGAACCATACATTTGTTTCTAAAACATATGATTCCGTACTTATATAGGGTTCCTTAACCAGACATTATTCTCTTTAAAAAATGTAAGGTTCTATTCAAATGTAAGGTTCATTTGTGTAGCATATAGTTCATGAACCATACTTTCTTCTATATAAAACAAAATGATCAAAAGTAACATTGGGATGAAAATCCATACTTTCATTCTTCCAATGTAAGGTTGAATACAAATATTGGGTTCATGATCCATACACATTGTTCTGAATGTAGTGTTCATTTATTATGTTACGATTACTAAGAGAAAATATGAACAATGTTTCCAAGAAACACTAAAATTCATTTTAAACAATTTAATGAAAATTATTTTAGGATTAATAATGTTAAAATAAGTTTATAATAAATATTTTAATTAATATTAATTTCCCCAAGCATATTTAAAGTAATATCATTAGTAAAACAAACATGGGTATTTGTGGGCATAAAAAGTGATATTATTTATAGATTATTGTTGATAAAATACATATAAAATAACCTCCCCTTTTGATGATCAAAAAATCAATAAAATAATTTATTGAAAAATATAATATTTTTTAAATACTAAAGAAAAAATATTTTAAAGAAAACAATTTTTTAATTAAAGAATAATTTTATCGATGCATTATTTTTTTCATAGTACTATCTTGATTTAAAAAATTAATAATGTTGTGTTTACCCAATTTTCTCCCCCTTTTTTGATATAAATAAGAAAGTATAATAAAAAAATAAATCACTTTTAATTTTGAACAGAACAGTAAATGAATTTCATAATTTACTAGATTGTAAAATGAGACATGGGTTATGACATTTGAAATAAATATATAAGAAAAAATATAAACGAATCACAGAATAAAAATATTGTAATTTTTATTTTAAATACTGTATAAATACATGAGTGGATTTATTTGAGGAAAATGTTTAAACAAAAGGTCTAGTATATGGTTAAGGGTTATGATCGGGATTGGTTTCTGGTTCTAGGGAAGCCTGAGTATCCAGAAAAAATTATTTCAACTCAAATATCTAGCCTTTTAAAATTTATGAAATATTGTATACCAATCTTCTTACCAATATTCTTGAATCATAAGTTATTTTTTAATTTTCAATCAAATTGACTTTTAGGAATTCATGTGAATTATCATCTATTTATAGAAACTCAGATAGATTATTACTGAACTTATTAATAATCTTATTAATTACTCGTTCACTAGAAGTGAGTTCCTTGAAAATATCTTTTTGATCATCCAATAGAATTGAAAAAGGTGAACTATTACACTAAAGTGACTCAAGCCTTTCATTCTTATCAGCCATTAATAATGTTATTTTTTGAAATATACTGATCAGATCTGGTGATGTTGGAGGTACATATGTAGAATATCTGTACTTATTGATACCCCCCTTTAACAATTCAAATTTAATTCCCAAATACAATTTTAAATTTCAAAAATTTATTTTAGAAATATATTTTGATTTGAATTTTCAAAACTAATCTAACATCTCTCTTAAACGCATTAAAATTCCTTTTTGAAACATAATTTTATCTTATTTATTGAATCTATTTCTGAAAAGACTCTAATTACAATATCGAAGAAGTTGAATTTTTAAAATCTTTTATGATTTCTTGGTAGCTTCCAGTTCTTTTTGAAGACTAGAGTTCTCCTCTTAATCCTTGTAAAAATTTACAACACAATCTTCAATCTGATTTTTCAGAGTCATATGTTACTTTATCATGATTTTTTGGATGAGGAGACTCTTTCAGAATAGTTAAGGGTTCAGATAATGACTTCTCACTAGAAAAAGACTTACCATCATGGAATTTAATATTTTATTTGGAGATAGATGAATTTTTTTCCAATGATTGAACAAAAATAGAGACAACCAGAATTTCAAGGATCTGAGTTGTCTCACTTAATGATTTATGAATGTACTGATCTTCTTGAGTAGTTTATTCCAGTTGATCTGGTTGAGTAACAAACTAAATATATTGAGATTGAATTTTTTTCTATTTTATCCATAAGATTATTTGGTTCTTCCAAAAATAATGAATGAGTCACATCTCTATTCCAAACTCAGGATCCTCACACTGGAGTTTTCTGCTGATCCATGGTCTTAATAAAAGTTTCTCACAATTTCTTTCTTTTAAAATTTCTTCAATAAGATCTGTACCATCATAATGAATCTTTCTTTTATTAGGTTTATAATCACCTTCTTTTCTTGGTTCTCTAACTTCTTCATTTCGAAATCAATCTTAACCTATTGACTTGAGGTTTCCTTACCCACCTGAGCAAATGACTTAGATTCTTATTAATTATTTGTAGTTACTAGAAAATGTTTACCTTTACTGTACTCCAAAAGAAACCAAATTTTATTAAATTACCTACATTCAAAACATTACTATGATGAAACCTGGTTTTAGGATCAAAAGGAAGAATAAAATTATTTCTCAACAAAAGAAGATTAAGGATCTGACCATAAGGATGGAATCACATCCTAGCCTTTGAATGGAAATAGTAACTCTGATATCTCAAAATATATCTAGTAAGGTTCAACTTTATGTCCCTAATAAGAAGAAATATAATATTTCTTTCTGGGAATAAAATATTCTCTATCTTAGAAACCCTTTGAGTGATAACAATTTGAATAAATTTTACCAAAACTTTCTAGTATGCCTAAAGATATTTTGAAAAAAAATTTCTAATATTTTTTGAACAAAGAAGAAATGACATGATATATTCATGATTTTTGATCTTGATTTCCAATTGACAAAATATGAAAATGGAATAATCCTTCCAATGGGAATTTAAAAATCTAAGAAATTTCTACTATAGTGATAAAAAACTTCTTATCATCTACTCATGAAGATATCAAATCTTATGAATTGCAGAAACTAAACTAAAAATTTCTATAAAAATACATTAATTCTATCTCATAAATATAATCTATATTTTTCTCATTAAATATAAATTACAAACCTTTAAATATAATAGATTTAATGAGAAAAATATTCATCTCCTACAACCATTCAAAATCTACGATTTTCCTTGAAGAATATTCTAGAAGAGGATGTGTTAACACTTTATATTTCTTGGTTCACCTTCATCTGTTCTCTTGGTCTTCATAATTATTAAAAATCTCAATGTTCAAGGTTTTCAGATTATAGGTTTTGGAATAAATATAAGGGATTTGGTAGAAGAAATGGTTTGAAAAAAGGGTAAGGTATGATGAAGGGTTTTCTAATTGAAGGTGACGAGGTCTTGTTTCTCACGCCGATTGCATAGGGTGATCATTATATTTTTAATTTTGAAAAAATGTGGATTAAAAACCAAAATCAAGATAGATATTTAAAAAAATAATCCAATAATTATTAAATAAAATTAATTTTCAAAAAAATTAAGAAAATAAATTAAAATAAAATAATAAACATTTATTTGAAATTAAATATCCCTAAGCCCCCAAATATAAAATCAAAACATAAAATGGGAAGTTGTTTGTTAAAAATATCATCTAGGTGATATTCAGTATTTAAAAATTCTAAAGATATGTTCTATTTAAGAACATGATATTTTATAAAACGATGCCTTATATCAATATTCTTAGTCCAAGAATAAATTATAGGATTTTTTCAAATACTTATTTCACTATTATTATCACATAAAATAATTAAAATACAAAAATTTAGTCTAAAATCTAGTAGTGTGTTTTTCATGCAGAACACTTGTGCATGAAAACTGCCAGCAGACACATATTCTACCTTCACTGTTAAAAGGGAAACTGAGTGTTATTTCTTAATTAAACTTGATACTAAATATTTTCATAAAAAGTGATATGTTCCTGAGGTGTTTTTTATATCTAATCCATAAACTCCAAAATCAGCATCTGAATATAAAATAAAAATAAAATCAAAATTTTTTTGGTAAAGAAAATATTGAAAAATAGTAAATTTTAAAAGTAATATGATATTATTTTGGGTTTGATTTAAATCTAGAACATTGGCATATAAAAAAAATTATTTCTAGTTTGCTAACAGTAATATACAGTAACCATCTATTCATAACTCTATATAACTTGTTGTCAACTAGTTTTCTAGGTTCATCCAATTCATGTTTTATATTGGTACACATAGAAATTCAACATAATTTTCAACATAATTTTCATCCATTAAATATACATTTAAAAAGGAAA
Source organism: Viscum album (assembly GCA_963277665.1). NCBI lineage: Eukaryota > Viridiplantae > Streptophyta > Magnoliopsida > Santalales > Viscaceae > Viscum > Viscum album. Next base: position 69,658,663 of record OY728143.1, read on the forward strand.
ATTTGAAATCCATCTGATATAATTTAAAATTAATATGATATTCCTAAGCTTACAAGATTATAATGGATTATTATCTAGCTACAAGTGAAATTTTTTCATCATAATATATTCCTTATTAATGATTGTATCTTTTAGCTACTAAACTAGCTTTGTTTCTGGTTATGATCCCCTTATCATCCTGTTTCGTTCTAAAGACCGACTTAGTTCCAATTAATGGATAGTTTGATGGTCTGTCTACTAAATTCAAAACTTCATTTCCTATGAATTTCTTTTGTTATTATTGCATGCCTAACATCCAACTCTCATATTCTAAAGCTTATTTAATTTATTTATATTCTAACTGAGCAAGAAAGGCATAGAATTTAGCTAGGTTTCCTTTATTTCTTATTGTTTTTATTACTATGTCTATGTATCCTATAAGTATTTCTAAGGGATGGTTCTTCAAGGTTCTAGACTATCTAGGTAAGACTCTTTTATGTTCTTTAGTTTCATTTTCTTCTAAAATGAACTAAATTTTATATAAATATTTATTTAAAATCCACCTTAGAAGTTTAAAGTCTCATGTTTTCTAAAGATTCATCTGTATCATCCATTTGACATTTCTCTTTAACGAAAGGGTCAATTTCATAAAACATCACATTAATGGATTCTTCAACAATTGTTTAATTTTTATTAAAAAATATATAAGCTTTATAATTTACATAATATCCCAAAAAAATTGTTTATCAGTTTTTTGATCAAATTTAGCAAGCTTTTCTTTAGTATTCAAGATATATATCATTAATATGAAGACTTTAAAGTACTTTACTTTAGATTTTATATTATTAAAAAGTGTATAGGGTATCTTTTCAATAATTTGTCTTATTAAAACTCTATTAATTATATAAAAATGGGCTCTTATAGCTTCTACCCCGAAATAAGTAGGAAGGATGTATTCATTCACCATCATCCTTACCATTTATTGTGTAGTTATATTTCTTCTTTCAACAATTCCATTTTTTTGAAGTGTTCTTGGTACAGAGAAGGTATTTTTAATACCTAAATTTGAGAAAAATTATTTAAATTATTGTTTCACAAATTCTCTATCATGGTCACTTCTTAATGAAATTATTTTCAAAAATTTCTCATTTTGAACATCGGAGAAAAAGTTTTCAAGAAATGTGAAGACATCACTTTTATGTTTTAGAAAGTAAACCCAAGTAAATCTAGAAAAATCAACACCTATAATATAAAAATATAATTTACCATCAAAACTTTCTGTCCTAGACGGTCCAAAAAATCAATATATATAAGTTCTAATGGTTTAGATGTATAAATTATATTAATTGAATTGAAAGATGATTTGTTGTGTTTTCCAATTTGGCATACACCACAGAATCTATCATTTTCAAACATAAGAATAGAAATATTAGAAACTAATTATTTATTATATAGTTTATCTAAAGCATATATATTGCAATGTCCAAGTCTTCTATGATAGATCAATGACTCATTTGTCTTAGTAGTTAAACAATTCACATTTTGTTTACAGAAGGAATTTAGATCCAAATTATAGATAGTGTCAAATCCTAGTGATATAAATTTAAGCAATTTAACTCTAAAAATAGATAAGGAATTTCTAGAAAAATCAACAAAAAAATTCAGCATTACAAATTTTATAAATACTCATCATATTGTTATTTATCCCTTGTTCATACATTAAATTGTTGATTGAGATTGATATTGTATCACCAATAGTTAAAACTCAAAAAATATTTCCTTTTTCATTGTCACCAAAAGTGACTAGACCTCAATACATTTGAGTCAGTGTATAAAAATTTTATGAGTCTCCAATCATGTGTCTCTAATAACTATTGTCTATGTACCATATAGATTTTCTATTCCAGTGGTCTTTTTCCTGAAAAATCAATTAAACATTTATTTGTTTGGGTAACCATATCTTCTTGGGTTTAGCAGTGTCAGGGATCAATTATCTAGAAATATAGATTTACCTTAATTTGTAAAATTTCATATTACTTGTTTTTGAAAAGAAATTAGAAATAAAATGCTTTTTAATACCACTTATTTGAGGATTTCATAAATAACTATTATTAGTAAAATGACCTTTTATTCCATATTAATAACTGGTAGAATTTTTTGAATTGTCTGCAAAATAATTTTTATATAATTTTTATCTTTCACCCTTTATTATTATTCCAAACTTTACTCCTTTAATAAAATTATTTTCAAGAATCTCATTCAGAATATTTTCCACTTTAGTTAAAGAAATTTGAAATTTTTATAAGATTCAACTTCATATTTTAATTATATAATGTAGAGACCCGAATCCTGACGTACATGGACATTACATTACATTTGCGGAATACTTAGTACATAACAAAAACACACACACAAGGATCGTAATAGTTTAGTGTCTTTGGAAACTCGGAACGTAATCTTCTAATCGTGGTGAAAGATCTTCAAAATCTCCCTTAAAGATCTTCCTTTTTTTTATACCTAAAACCTTTCTTTATATCCTGGGGAAAAGAAAACATAAAAGGGTGAGCTCAAATGCTCAGTAAGGGTAAACAAAAGAAATATCAATCACATCATATATATAAGAACATAGATTTTGGAAATCTTAACCTGCAAAAGAGATCATAATATCATAACATGGGATAAATCATAGAAGTGAAATGTAATCCCAATAATCATAACTTAAAACATGAAACTTTGTGGCATACACACATAATCATAGAGAATCATTTCTTGTTAGTCAAGACTTAATGCCAAGACTATCTTAGTGGACAAAGTCCCTTTCTGAATCGAGTAACCCTCGTTTCAGTCCTGTTTCACTGAACCGGTATAACCTACCATTTCAGCCATGTCTATCTCATGAGATATAAAATCTTTACCCAATGCATTGGATGGATATATAGGTCCCACCCATCTCATAATGATACCATTCTTATGTGTGCCACAAAATCATAAATCATACATCATTTCATAACCCATGTAATAAAAATGGGATTCTTAAACAACATGACATCATAAAACCATTCATATAAGATAAAGGAATTCATAAGAATAATTCCATCACAACATAGTCAAATCAATGTAAAAATATGGATAGAAACATAACCCTTTATTATCTTAGATGGAAAATAATTTTGATAAAACACTTGAAATGAATTCTTGAGGAAAATATCCTTTCTTCTTCAAAATCAATTTCTTTTCACAAAACATCATGCAATTTTAAAAGAAAGAGATTTTATTAAAAATAGTCATGAAATCTTTTTGAGGAAGCTTCATGAAAATAAGGCTTTATAAAACCATAAAAATCCGTTCGTTCCTTTTAAGTTAAAAAAACATTCTTCGTACTTTTGTTGGAAAAGTCAAAAAGTACCTCGTACGAAAAATGAAAAAAGATTCCTTTCATATCCTTTACTAAAAACTCATCGAAGGGTAAAATTGGATTTAAACAATTGTAGGTGGATGGAAATAATATTACATATTGAGGAAACATGGATGTGGATAATAAAATACACCCCAGTAAATTTCAAAGTATAAACAATCTCGGATAAAAATGAGATTGTGATATTTCCCTTACCTTAGGTCCGACTTGCTTTGTAAGTGTCCAAACCTCCTGTATAATGATTTAAATCTTGTTATTGACTTATTACAGAATCATATTCATTGTTATGATATCATATATGGTTCACTTATGACATTATATTACCCGTTCTTTTGTAAATTCCATGTTAAAGAAGCGTTTTGGGTAAAATCGTTTCATTTATCGTAGGTGTTTTGACTTGTTGTTCTTGACATCATTATTACTTATATCATGATTTACTTACTTCCAGAATATAAAATATGATTTATATATCATATATATTCAGTATATATATATATATATAATAGGTAGATAAATAAAATGAAAAACACCGTTCATGGAGACGGTAGTCCGTACGTACGCATGAACGCTGTTTTCCTTTCCTTATTGTCTTGAAATGGAAGTAAGTAGATGACATACATATGTATATATATACATAAATCCAGTAGCTTTATAATGTCATATATTTCATTATTATTTCTTATATATACTTTATAATCATTCTTAAATGGTTAACATGGAGAATGAATCTCATCGCGTCGTGGAGACGGTAGTCCGTACGTACGCACGAGCGATGATATCATTTCTATAAATATTGAATTGAATTGGAGTGGATTATACAATATATCAGAATCAATATGATGTTGTAATAACTATGTATAGTTATTCTTTACACCATTATACCCATCCATGTAAGGTGGTGGTGGAAAATAGATTACACCACGGCGTGGAGACGGTATTCCGTACGTACGCACGTGCGGTGATTTCTTTTTCTGTAGGATGGATAGATGGTGAAATAGGGTTGTTTCATACTTATAATAACATATCAGTATATGAGTGATACTGATGTTATTACTTCATAATGAAACAACCTAAGAAGAAGAAGTGGAAGAAGAAATAAAGATGAAAGAATTGGTAACGGTAATTACCTCTTCTTTGAAGTGCCTCTTTGAGACCTCCTCTTAGGGCACTAAAATTGGTCTTTGAGGAAGACCAGAACCTCTAGGATGTTTCTAGGGAAGTGGAGAAGAGATTTTGGCAGGGGTTGGCCGAGCTTGAGTGCTCAAAATGGTGTGAGGAGGAGGGGGAGGAGGTGTCCTTTTATAAGGGAGGAGAGGGGCACCTTAGGAATATCTCAAAATATTATTTTATATTAAAGTCAAAATCGGTTTATAATGGTTTCAAAGGGTCTTATTTCGAAGCTAAGGTGGGGATGGGTCGAAATCCTATCAACTAATAGAATTTAGACAAGTTTAGGATATTATTATAACCTTATCAATTAGATTTAACTCCAAGTTAAATAATTTAACTTTTACCGTGTCTTTTTGTTTTCTTTCACTATATGGTTAATACACTTACTATAACATGAAAAAAGAACCCCAAATTGTTTATTATTAATATATATATCCTTATCTAAGTCATTTGGCCGAACCTTAGATTTTTAGGAATAAAATAACAATTAATAATATAATATTTTATTTAAAAACTATTTTGTGTCAATTTTGACACTATTTGATATTTGATTTTTGTGAAAGTCATAACAGAATTAAATGTTCGAATAAAGTTAATTAAATCAACATTAATATATCATAGTAACCTAGAAAATTAGTGGAATTCATAAAACGTCTCAAATTACATTTATTTTTGTGTTTATAACATCAATTATGTCAATATTTCATTAATAAGATAATTACTACATCATCATTGTGTCATAAATAAATTAAATTATTTAAAGTCTAAAAATTACAAATAAAATACCATTATGTAGGAAATCGTTTTATCTTTCTAAAGAATATTTATAATCTAAAATCCAACATATATAACCCTATGTAACAATTGTTTTGCTAAAAGATATATGCTTGTGTCAATTTTGTATTCATTTTAACTTAATTAAAATAAAGTGTCATTATCACTTACAAGTGGATCAATGGGGTCCCAAAATCGACCCAAAGATGCCCATGGTCGACCATGTATCAACCAATGGGGTTAAGACACGTTTTAGGGTAATTTAATATTATTATAACATTATTTTTTAACCCTTATTTACCGGATTTACCCTTAACCATGGTAAATAAAATATTTACCGCAGTAATTATTCAAAATGTCTAAAAATAAAAGTTATCTATTTACACAATTTGAACATCCTGATTCCAAATATGGAATCCATTTTTCTAAATTCAAAACACAGAAGTGGCAGAAATTAATTTAAAATTAATTCCCACTGTCAAAACAAAAAGCGTGTTTTTAAGAGATAATAACTATCAAAAGATTGACACTTGTTTATGTTCGGTTTAATTGTAAAATTGTGTCCAATGACCAACATTATATTAAGTGGTAAAAATATATTCTAAATATACTTTAAAACCATTCAATATTATAATTTAACCACATAATATATTACGATGAAAAAAGTTGTTTTTAATTAAAATATAGCGTGTTTTTACTATTCATTAAAATATGAAAGTTGTCGGAAAAATATCAAAACTTTATCTAATGTAAATTTTTACATCCTGATTCAAAAGAAGAATATTATTTTGTCAAATTGAACATATAAACATGTCAAAAACTATATTTAACGTGGGTGCGCCATCAAAAGGCGGTAAAACTGCATTTTTTGAAAAATACTTATTTTACCCGAAAAATTTATTTTGTTCTTATACCATGTTCTAGAAATGTGTAAGATGAATAATAATGTTATAAAATTCAAAATTTAGTTAATACTATTCATAACGGCTAGTTCATGACAATATTATAATAATATAACAGTGTTTATTAAAACCCGGTATTGCGTACAACACACGCTATCGAGGAAGGTCGTGATTGCGTGTAATGCAAGCCAAGTCAGGGTTGCGTGTTGTGAAAGAATCCTTCGTTGTTTCGTATAACAGAATCCAACCATATTTCATTTATACATTTAATATATATATATATATATATATACTCAATGTTGCGTAGAATAACTATTATCAAAATTGTGTGTAACACGGTCCAAGAATAGTGTTGCGTATACTACAAGCTAATACGGTGTTGCATATAGCGCAAGGTAATCTTGGTGTAGAATACAACGCAAGACATTAATGAAATTAAAAGAATATTTTTCATAAAATCTCGAGGTGTTACATTCTACCCCCCTTAAAATGAATTTCACCCTCGAAATTCGTCAGGGTTATAAATGGTTTACTATTTGAAAGTTTCTATGATAGAAACCCACATAGTAAAAAGGAATACCAAAACTTATCTTTAAAAACAAAAGTATGAAATGTAACGGTTACCCAAATAAACTAATCATTGGGTTTCCACATAGGTGAATATATGGATATGGAAGAGAAATCTAACCATCATGTTCTGATGGAGAGTGGTAGAAAACATGGCTATGGAAAAGCCAACAATCACAAATCCATAAATTTGTGACGATCTAAGGTACCATCTGATTAATCAGATATAAGAGCACTAGGACAACATTTTTGGTTTTCAAGATCATTTCCCTAAAGTTGATGAATTAAAAGAAATACTTACATGATTTTGTTACAATCTCACTGTTGTTCGTGAATTGAACAATTTCCACTTCATATCATAAAGAAATGAAGTTGAATTTGTTATTCGTGAAGCATTAGCAGATCATGTGATAGAAGGATGGGTCATTCCATCTATTTCAAACAAAGGGTTAGCAAAAGTTATAAGTCCATCTTATAGTGAGATTAATCGTATATGGTTCCAAAAATGAACTTATACTTTATATATCATACCGCTTAATAAAATAAAACTAGTTTCTACTAAACGGGGACTTCCTGTAGGCCAGTGGTAGGCGATAAAGGCCAGTCGCACTTCGGTTGTGGGTTCGATTCCCATATCCTTGTCCGAAGCGATGGGCTGTCGCCCGTCCTGCAGGTTGTCCTTTTTCTAAAACTATATTACTATAACATCCCATCAATAATATCAAAAAAACTTCTATCCTTAAACAATACTAACTTATGTCCAACATAATCCATTCCAATTTTTAGGCTTATCCATAATACTGCAGTCCATTCTCATAACATAGTGAAAACGATTACCAGAGATTTAATACCATCGTTGATCCCCATATATCATAAGATATGTTTTGTTGGTCACATTCCAAACATTCAAAGTCCTTAATCATGTATTCTCTTGAACACCCATTGAACCTTAGTGAAAAATTGAATGCAGTTAAAAGTTAACACTTTCCACATACCAAAATCCTCAAAATTCTATATACTCAAACCATGATATCACTTAGTCCTTATATCAATCATGAGCTCATGAATACTGTTAAACATTTCATTTTCTCGTTTTCCCTTCATTATGCGCATATCATCTTATTAAAAATATCCCAATCACTTTGAATACCACATTAGACCAATACATAAATATTTCAAAGTACCTCAACAACATTATTCTTGAATACCAATACATAAACACTTCAGTCCATCCACTTCAATGATTGTCCTGGAAGAAGTCCTTCCTTGATTTAGAAGTATCTTTTTAGGTCAGGGCATTGAGTTGGGTAATGCCCATGTTCTCCACAAATAAGACATTGAACTCCATAACAATCTGTCACTCTGTGACCCTTTTCTCCACACAGATAACATCGGTCCCTCCATTTGAGGTATTCCTCAAGGTTCTTCTTCCCTTCTTTAGAAATCTCAATCTTCCTTTCTTTATGCTCCTCAACATGCGAACATGCATAATAGTTTATCTTCCTCTTCTTTGATGAATTTGTCATACCGCTAAATTTCACCTTGTTAATCATATATCGCGATGACTGATTCGGCATAATCACAATATCTTTATCTTTAGGCATTACACAATTTTGTTGCTCATAGTCACCAATTTGCCCATTGGATTCAATGTTAACCGAATTCCTTCTGGTTCCCTTCATTAACTAAAACACAAAAAGAATTTTGTGAGAGGCGAAATCATGCTTGGGAAGACAACATAGTAAAGGGGGAGCACCCTCAATATCTAACATCTTAGGTTTAATTCTATGATCATTAGCGTAGTTCTAGTACTATAACCTATACGTATACTTAACCTTAGGGACATCCCTAGACATACCGTAGAAATATTTCTAGGGATCTCACTAACGTTTTCGCATCCTAGTTTCCAAAGGTTGACTAAACCTTTCCTCTGATACCAACTGTAGAGACCCGAATCCTGACGTACATGGACATTACATTACATTTGCGGAATACTTAGTACATAATAAAAACACACACACAAGTATCGTAATAGTTTAGTGTCTTTGGAAACTCGGAACGTAATCTTCTAATCGTGGTGAAAGATCTTCAAAATCTCCCATAAAGATCTTCCTTTTTTTTACCTAAAACCTTTCTTTATATCCTGGGGAAAAGAAAACATAAAAGGGTGAGCTCAAATGCTCAGTAAGGGTAAAAAAAAGAAATATCAATCACATCATATATATAAGAACATAGATTTTGGAAATCTTAACCTGCAAAAGAGATCATAATATCATAACATGGGATAAATCATAGAAGTGAAATGTAATCCCAATAATCATAACTTAAAACATGAAACTTTGTGGCATACACACATAATCATAGAGAATCATTTCTTGTTAGTCAAGACTTAATGCCAAGACTATCTTAGTGGACAAAGTCCCTTTCTGAATCGAGTAACCCTCGTTTCAGTCCTGTTTCACTGAACCGGTATAACCTACCATTTCAGCCATGTCTATCTCATGAGATATAAAATCTTTACCCAATGCATTGGAGGGAGATATAGGTCCCACCCATATCATAATGATACCATTCTTATGTGTGCCACAAAATCATAAATCATACATCATTTCATAACCCATGTAATAAAAATGGGATTCTTAAACAACATGACATCATAAAACCATTCATATAAGATAAAGGAATTCATAAGCATAATTCTATCACAACATAGTCAAATCAATGTAAAAATATGGATAGAAACAGAACCCTTTATTATCTTAGATGGAAAATAATTTTGATAAAACACTTGAAATGAATTCTTGAGGAAAATATCCTTTCTTCTTCAAAATCAATTTCTTTTCACAAAACATCATGCAATTTTAAAAGAAAGAGATTTTATTAAAAATAGTCATGAAATCTTTTGGAGGAAGATTCATGAAAATAAGGCTTTATAAAACCATAAAAATCCGTTCGTTCCGTTTAAGTTAAAAAAACATTCTTCGTACTTTTGTTGGAAAAGTCAAAAAGTACCTCGTACGAAAAACAAAAAAAGATTCCTTTCATATCCTTTACTAAAAACTCATCGAAGGGTAAAATTGGATTTAAACAATTGTAGGTGGATGGAAATAATATTACATATTGAGGAAACATGGATGTGGATAATAAAATACACCCCAGTAAATTTCAAAGTATAAACAATCTCGGATAAAAATGAGATTGTGATATTTCCCTTATCATAGGTCCGACTTGCTTTGTAAGTGTCCAAACCTCCTGTATAATGATTTAAATCATGTTATTGACTTATTACAGAATCATATTCATTGTTATTATATCATATATGGTTCACTTATGACATTATATTACCCGTTCTTTTGTAAATTCCCTGTTAAAGAAGCGTTTTGGGTAAAATCGTTTCATTTATCGTAGGTGTTTTGACTTGTTGTTCTTGACATCATTATTACTTATATCATGATTTACTTACTTCCAGAATATAAAATATGATTTATATATCATATATATTCAGTATATATATATATATAATAGGTAGATAAATAAAATGAAAAACACCGTTCATGGAGACGGTAGTCCGTACGTACGCATGAACGCTGTTTTCCTTTCCTTATTGTCTTGAAATGGAAGTAAGTAGATGACATACATATGTATATATATACATAAATCCAGTAGCTTTATAATGTCATATATTTCATTATTATTTCTTATATATACTTTATAATCATTCTTAAATGGTTAACATGGAGAATGAATCTCATCGCGTCGTGGAGACGGTAGTCCGTACGTACGCACGAGCGATGATATCATTTCTATAAATATTGAATTGAATTGGAGTGGATTATACAATATATCAGAATCAATATGATGTTGTAATAACTATGTATAGTTATTCTTTACACCATTATACCCATCCATGTAAGGTGGTGGTGGAAAATAGATTACACCACGGCGTGGAGACGGTATTCCGTACGTACGCACGTGCGGTGATTTATTTTTCCGTAGGATGGATAGATGGTGAAATAGGGTTGTTTCATACTTATAATAACATATCAGTATATGAGTGATACTGATTTTATTACTTCATAATGAAACAACCTAAGAAGAAGAAGTGGAAGAAGAAATAAAGATGAAAGAATTGGTAACGGTAATTACCTCTTCTTTGAAGTGCCTCTTTGAGACCTCCTCTTAGGGCACTAAAATTGGTCTTTGAGGAAGACCAGAACCTCTAGGATGTTTCTAGGGAAGTGGAGAAGAGATTTTGGCAGGGGTTGGACGATCTTGAGTGCTCAAATTGGTGTGAGGAGGAGGGGGAGGAGGTGTCCTTTTATAAGGGAGGAGAGGGGCACCTTAGGAATATCTCAAAATATTATTTTATATTAAAGTCAAAATCGGTTTATAATGGTTCCAAAGGGTCTTATTTCGAAGCTAAGGTGGGGATGAGTCGAAATCCTATCAACCAATAGAATTTAGACAAGTTTAGGATATTATTTTAACCTTATAAATTAGATTTAACTCCAAGTTAAATAATTTAACTTTTACCGTGTCTTTTTGTTTTCTTTCACTATATGGTTAATACACTTACTATAACATGCCAAAAGAACCCCAAATTGTTTATTATTAATATATATATCCTTATCTAAGTCATTTTGCCGAACCTTAGATTTTTAGGAATAAAATAACAATTAATAATATAATATTTGATTTAAAAACTATTTTGTGTCAATTTTGACACTATTTGATATTTGATTTTTGTGAAAGTCATAACAGAATTAAATGTTCGAATAAATTTAATTACATCAACATTAATATATCATAGTAACCTAGAAAATTAGTGTAATTCATAAAAAGTCTCAAATTACATTTATTTTGGTGTTTATAACATCAATTATGTCAATATTTCATTAATAAGATAATTACTACATCATCATTGTGTCATAAATAAATTACATTATTTAAAGTCTAAAAATTACAAATAAAATACCATTATGTAGGAAATCGTTTTATATTTCTAATGAATATTTATAATCTAAAATCAAACATATATAACCCTATGTAACAATTGTTTTTCTAAAAGATATATGCTTGTGTCAATTTTGTATTCATTTTAACTTAATTAAAATAAAGTGTCATTATCACTTACAAGTGGATCAATGGGGTCCCAAAATCGACCCCAAGATGCCCATGGTCGACCATGTATCAACCAATGGGGTTAAGACACGTTTTAGGGTAATTTAATATTATTATAACATTATTTTTTAACCCTTATTTACCGGATTTACCCTTAACCATGGTAAATAAAATATTTACCGCAGTAATTATTCAAAATGTCTAAAAATAAAAGTTATCTATTTACACAATTTGAACATCCTGATTCCAAATATGGAGTCCATTTTTCTAAATTCAAAACACAGAAGTGGCAGAAATTAATTTAAAATTAATTCCCGCTGTCAAAACAAAAAGCGTGTTTTTAAGAGATAATAACTATCAAAAGATTGACACTTGTTTATGTTCGGTTTAATTGTAAAATCGTGTCCAATGACCAACATTATATTAATTTGTAAAAATATATTCTAAATATACTTTAAAACCATTCAATATTATAATTTAACCACATAATATATTACGATGAAAAAAGTTGTTTTTAATTAAAATATAGCGTGTTTTTACTATTCATTAAAATATGAAAGTTGTCGGAAAAATATCAAAACTTTATCTAATGTAAATTTTTACATCCTGATTGAAAAGAAGAATATTATTTTGTCAAATTGAACATATAAACATGTCAAAAACTATATTTAAAGTGGGTGCGCCATCAAAAGGCGGTAAAACTTCATTTTTTGAAAAATACTTATTTTACCCGAAAAATTTATTTTGTTCTTATACCATGTTCTAGAAATGTGTAAGATGAATAATAATGTTATAAAATTCAAAATTTAGTTAATACTATTCATAACGGCTAGTTCATGACAATATTATAATAATATAACATTGTTTATTAAAACCCGGTATTGCGTACAACACACGCTATCGAGGAAGGTCGTGATTGCGTGTAATGCAAGCCAAGTCAGGGTTGCGTGTTGTGAAAGAATCCTTCGTTGTTTCGTATAACAGAATCCAACCATATTTCATTTATACATTTAATATATATATATATATATATACTCAATGTTGCGTAGAATAACTATTATCAAAATTGTGTGTAACACGGTCCAAGAATAGTGTTGCGTATACTACAAGCTAATACGGTGTTGCGTATAGCGCAAGGTAATCTTGGTGTAGAATACAACGCAAGACATTAATGAAATTAAAAGAATATTTTTCATAAAATCTCGAGGTGTTACATTCTACCCCCCTTAAAATGAATTTCGCCCTCGAAATTCGTCGGGGTTATAAATGGTTTACTATTTGAAAGTTTCTTTGATAGAAACCCACATCGTAAAAAGGAATACCAAAACTTATCTTTAAAAACAAAAGTATGAAATGTAACGGTTACCCAAATAAACTAATCATTGGGTTTCCACATAGGTGAATATATGGATATGGAAGAGAAATCTAACCATCATGTTCTGATGGAGAGTGGTAGAAAACATGGCTATGGAAAAGCCAACAATCACAAATCCATAAATTTGTGACGATCTAAGGTACCATCTGATTAATCAGATATAAGAGCACTAGGACAACATTTTTGGTTTTCAAGATCATTTCCCTAAAGTTGATGAATTAAAAGAAATACTTACATGATTTTGTTACAATCTCACTGTTGTTCGTGAATTGAACAATTTCCACTTCATATCATAAAGAAATGAAGTTGAATTTGTTATTCGTGAAGCATTAGCAGATCATGTGATAGAAGGATGGGTCATTCCATCTATTTCAAACAAAGGGTTAGCAAAAGTTATAAGTCCATCTTATAGTGAGATTAATCGTATATGGTTCCAAAAATGAACTTATACTTCATATATCATACCGCTTAATAAAATAAAACTAGTTTCTACTAAACGGGGACTTCCTGTAGGCCAGTGGTAGGCGAGAAAGGCCAGTCGCACTTCGGTTGTGGGTTCGATTCCCATAGCCTTGTCCGAAGCGATGGGCTGTCGCCCGTCCTGCAGGTTGTCCTTTTTCTAAAACTATATTACTATAACATCCCATCAATAATATCGAAAAAACTTCTATCCTTAAACAATACTAACTTATGTCCAACATAATCCATTCCAATTTTTAGGCTTATCCATAATACTGCAGTCCATTCTCATAACATAGTGAAAATGATTACCAGAGATTTAATACCATCGTTGATCCCCATATATCATAAGATATGTTTTGTTGGTCACATTCCAAACATTCAAAGTCCTTAATCATGTATTCTCTTGAATACCCATTGAACCTTAGTGAAAACTTGAATGCAGTTAAAAGTTAACACTTTCCACATACCAAAATCCTCAAAATTCTATATACTCAAACCATGATATCACTTAGTCCTTATATCAATCATGAGCTCATGAATACTGTTAAACATTTCATTTTCCCGTTTTCCCTTCATTATGCGCATATCATCTTATTAAAAATATCCCAATCACTTTGAATACCACATTAGACCAATACATAAATATTTCAAAGTACCTCAACAACATTATTCTTGAATACCAATACATAAACACTTCAGTCCATCCACTTCAATGATTGTCCTGGAAGAAGTCCTTCCTTGATTTAGAAGTATCTTTTTAGGTCAGGGCATTGAGTTGGGTAATGCCCATGTTCTCCACAAATAAGACATTGAACTCCATAACAATCTGTCACTCTGTGACCCTTTTCTCCACATAGATAACATCAGTCCCTCCATTTGAGGTATTCCTCAAGGTTCTTCTTCCCTTCTTTAGAAATCTCAATCTTCCTTTCTTTATGCTCCTCAACATGTGAACATGCATAATAGTTTATCTTCCTCTTCTTTGATGAATTTGTCATACCGCTAAATTTCACCTTGTTAATTATATATTGCGATGACTGATTCGGCATAATCACAATATCTTTATCTTTAGGCATTACACAATTTTGTTGCTCATAGTCACCAATTTGACCATTGGATTCAATGTTAACCGAATTCCTTCTGGTTCCCTTCATTAACTAAAACACAAAAAGAATTTTGTGAGAGGCGAAATCATGCTAGGGAAGACAACATAGTAAAGGGGGAGCACCCTCAATATCTAACATCTTAGGTTTAATTCTATGATCGTTAGCGTAGTTCTAGTACTATAACCTATACATATACTTAACCTTAGGGACATCCCTAGACATACCGTAGAAATATTTCTAGGGATCTCACTAACGTTTTCGCATCCTAGTTTCCAAAGGTTGACTAAACATTTCCTCTGATACCAACTGTAGAGACCCGAATCCTGACGTACATGGACATTACATTACATTTGCGGAATACTTAGTACATAACAAAAACACACACACAAGGATCGTAATAGTTTAGTGTCTTTGGAAACTCGGAACGTAATCTTCTAATCGTGGTGAAATATCTTCAAAATCTCCCATAAAGATCTTCCTTTTTTTTACCTAAAACCTTTCTTTATATCCTGGGGAAAAGAAAACATAAAAGGGTGAGCTCAAATGCTCAGTAAGGGTAAACAAAAGAAATATCAATCACATCATATATATAAGAACATAGATTTTGGAAATCTTAACCTGCAAAAGAGATCATAATATCATAACATGGGATAAATCATAGAAGTGAAATGTAATCCCAATAATCATAACTTAAAACATGAAACTTTGTGGCATACACACATAATCATAGAGAATCATTTCTTGTTAGTCAAGACTTAATGCCAAGACTATCTTAGTGGACAAAGTCCCTTTTTGAATCGAGTAACCCTCGTTTCAGTCCTGTTTCACTGAACCGGTATAACCTACCATTTCAGCCATGTCTATCTCATGAGATATAAAATCTTTACCCAATGCATTGGAGGGAGATATAGGTCCCACCCATCTCATAATGATACCATTCTTATGTGTGCCACAAAATCATAAATCATACATCATTTCATAACCCATGTAATAAAAATGGGATTCTTAAACAACATGACATCATAAAACCATTCATATAAGATAAAGGAATTCATAAGCATAATTCCATCACAACATAGTCAAATCAATGTAAAAATATGGATAGAAACAGAACCCTTTATTATCTTAGATGGAAAATAATTTTGATAAAACACTTGAAATGAATTCTTGAGGAAAATATCCTTTCTTCTTCAAAATCAATTTCTTTTCACAAAACATCATGCAATTTTAAAAGAAAGAGATTTTATTAAAAATAGTCATGAAATCTTTTGGAGGAAGCTTCATGAAAATAAGGCTTTATAAAACCATAAAAATCCGTTCGTTCCGTTTAAGTTAAAAAAACATTCTTCGTACTTTTGTTGGAAAAGTCAAAAAGTACCTCGTACGAAAAACGAAAAAAGATTCCTTTCATATCCTTTACTAAAAACTCATCGAAGGGTAAAATTGGATTTAAACAATTTTAGGTGGATGGAAATAATATTACATATTGAGGAAACATGGATGTGGATAATAAAATACACCCCAATAAATTTCAAAGTATAAACAATCTCGGATAAAAATGAGATTGTGATATTTCCCTTACCTTAGGTCCGACTTGCTTTGTAAGTGTCCAAACCTCCTGTATAATGATTTAAATCATGTTATTGACTTATTACAGAATCATATTCATTGTTATGATATCATATATGGTTCACTTATGACATTATATTACCCGTTCTTTTGTAAATTCCATGTTAAAGAAGCGTTTTGGGTAAAATCGTTTCATTTATCGTAGGTGTTTTGACTTGTTGTTCTTGACATCATTATTACTTATATCATGATTTACTTACTTCCAGAATATAAAATATGATTTATATATCATATATATTCAGTATATATATATATATATAATAGGTAGATAAATAAAATGAAAAACACCGTTCATGGAGACGGTAGTCCGTACGTACGCATGAACGCTGTTTTCCTTTCCTTATTGTCTTGAAATGGAAGTAAGTAGATGACATACATATGTATATATATACATAAATCCAGTAGCTTTATAATGTCATATATTTCATTATTATTTCTTATATATACTTTATAATCATTCTTAAATGGTTAACATGGAGAATGAATCTCATCGCGTCGTGGAGACGGTAGTCCGTACGTACGCACGAGCGATGATATCATTTCTATAAATATTGAATTGAATTGGAGTGGATTATACAATATATCAGAATCAATATGATGTTGTAATAACTATGTATAGTTATTCTTTACACCATTATACCCATCCATGTAAGGTGGTGGTGGAAAATAGATTACACCACGGCGTGGAGACGGTATTCCGTACGTACGCATGTGCGGTGATTTCTTTTTCCGTAGGATGGATAGATGGTGAAATAGGGTTGTTTCATACTTATAATAACATATCAGTATATGAGTGATACTGATGTTATTACTTCATAATGAAACAACCTAAGAAGAAGAAGTGGAAGAAGAAATAAAGATGAAAGAATTGGTAACGGTAATTACCTCTTCTTTGAAGTGCCTCTTTGAGACCTCCTCTTAGGGCACTAAAATTGGTCTTTGAGGAAGACCAGAACCTCTATGATGTTTCTAGGGAAGTGGATAAGAGCTTTTGGCCGGGGTTGGCCGAGCTTGAGTGCTCAAATTGGTGTGAGGAGGAGGGGGAGGAGGTGTCCTTTTATAAGGGAGGAGAGGGGCACCTTAGGAATATCTCAAAATATTATTTTATATTAAAGTCAAAATCGGTTTATAATGGTTCCAAAGGGTCTTATTTCGAAGCTAAGGTGGGGATGGGTCGAAATCCTATCAACCAATAGAATTTAGACAAGTTTAGGATATTATTTTAACCTTATCAATTAGATTTAACTCCAAGTTAAATAATTTAACTTTTACCGTGTCTTTTTGTTTTCTTTCACTATATGGTTAATACACTTACTATAACATGACAAACGAACCCCAAATTGTTTATTATTAATATATATATCCTTATCTAAGTCATTTGGCCGAACCTTATATTTTTAGGAATAAAATAACAATTAATAATATAATATTTTATTTAAAAACTATTTTGTGTCAATTTTGACACTATTTGATATTTGATTTTTGTGAAAGTCATAACAGAATTAAATGTTCGAAGAAATTTAATTAAATCAACATTAATATATCATAGTAACCTAGAAAATTAGTGGAATTCATAAAAAGTCTCAAATTACATTTATTTTGGTGTTTATAACATCAATTATGTCAATATTTCATTAATAAGATAATTACTACATCATCATTGTGTCATAAATAAATTAAATTATTTAAAGTCTAAAAATTACAAATAAAATACCATTATGTAGGAAATCGTTTTATCTTTCTAATGAATATTTATAATCTAAAATCCAACATATATAACCCTATTTAACAATTTTTTGTTTAAAAGATATATGCTTGTGTCAATTTTGTATTCATTTTAACTTAATTAAAATAAAGTGTCATTATCACTTACAAGTGGATCAATGGGGTCCCAAAATCGACCCGAAGATGCCCATGGTCGACCATGTATCAACCAATGGGGTTAAGACACGTTTTAGGGTAATTTAATATTATTATAACATTATTTTTTAACCCTTATTTACCGGATTTACCCTTAACCATGGTAAATAAAATATTTACCGCAGTAATTATTCAAAATGTCTAAAAATAAAAGTTATCTATTTACACAATTTGAACATCCTGATTCCAAATATGGAATCCATTTTTCTAAATTCAAAACACAGAAGTGGCAGAAATTAATTTAAAATTAATTCCCGCTGTCAAAACAAAAAGCGTGTTTTTAAGAGATAATAACTATCAAAAGATTGACACTTGTTTATGTCCGGTTTAATTGTAAAATTGTGTCCAATGACCAACATTATATTAAGTGGTAAAAATATATTCTAAATATACTTTAAAACCATTCAATATTATAATTTACCCACATAATATATTACGATGAAAAAAGTTGTTTTTAATTAAAATATAGCGTGTTTTTACTATTCATTAAAATATGAAAGTTGTCGGAAAAATATCAAAACTTTATCTAATGTAAATTTTTACATCCTGATTCAAAAGAAGAATATTATTTTGTCAAATTGAACATATAAACATGTCAAAAACTATATTTAAAGTGGGTGCGCCATCAAAAGGCGGTAAAACTGCATTTTTTGAAAAATACTTATTTTACCCGAAAAATTTATTTTGTTCTTATACCATGTTCTAGAAATGTGTAAGATGAATAATAATGTTATAAAATTCAAAATTTAGTTAATACTATTCATAACGGCTAGTTCATGACAATATTATAATAATATAACATTGTTTATTAAAACCCGGTATTGCGTACAACACACGCTATCGAGGAAGGTCGTGATTGCGTGTAATGCAAGCCAAGTCAGGGTTGCGTGTTGTGAAAGAATCCTTCGTTGTTTCGTATAACAGAATCCAACCATATTTCATTTATACATTTAATATATATATATATATATACTCAATGTTGCGTAGAATAACTATTATCAAAATTGTGTGTAACACGGTCCAAGAATAGTGTTGCGTATACTACAAGCTAATACGGTGTTGCGTATAGCGCAAGGTAATCTTGGTGTAGAATACAACGCAATACATTAATGAAATTAAAAGAATATTTTTCATAAAATCTCAAGGTGTTACATATAATATTTTTTTCATGATGCACACAATTTGATTTATATGTGTTGAATTTTTCAATTAGATATTTATTTTTTTAGCCTTGTTTATCTCTCACTTAAAACAACATTTGAATATTTTTTAATGAATTATGAATCTTTATCAAAGAATCATATTTTTATTCTAGCATTATATAGTAGTTATCTAATTTACATATTTGATGATTTCTTCTTCTTACTTTTCCAAAATTCACATATTTGATTTCGGTTGTTGGGGATATTTTTCTAAATCACTTTTCAATGATCTTTAGGATTCTTCAGATACACTCCACAAAGCTTTCATGGATCTATTATATTTTTTTTAATAATCATGTTTCTTTTGATATTTATTTTTTGGCCTTTATCTTTCATATTTATATTGGGATAAATCAGGTATGATGTGACCTATTTTTTTCATTCCTAGAATCTTATTTCTATAGGTTCACTTTCACCCTTCTTGAAAGGTTTTTTGAAGCCTCTTTTCTTCTTTTAGAATTTTTTAAACTTTATCACTAGATAATCCAATTCCATTTCAAAGTATGAGGTATCTAATGTTTTGTTTGGTTTGAAATATTTTTTTGTTTTTGTTCATTCTTTTGAGATGTCACATTAAGGGAAGTGTTTTCTCTTTTCACTAACTTGTGATCATCATATTTATCTTTAATTTCTTCTTCATACATCATCAATTATATAATCAGCTCTTTAATTGATAAATTCATGATAGGCGATGATTATCAAATAGCCTAGATATTCCATTCCATTTAGAAGGAGGTACTCTAAGTACTTTCAGTTCTTAATCAGATTGATTGATGGAATCTCCCAAGGAAGAAATATTCCACACAATCTCTATTAAATTTCCATTCATTTGTGTGATTCTTTTACCATCAAACATTCTAAATATATCAAAATTTAGTTTTTCAGTGTCATACTACATCTTTATAATTTAATTTGTTCCTTTATATATGAAAGCTATTGTTTGACACATATCATGGGTAGTAGGTAACTGTGAAACTCAATTGACTCCATCCGGTGAAATTACACAAATAATAGCATTCATTGATTTTGAGTTGATGTCATATTCATATTTTATTGCGGCATCCCATGTTTTTGGTTTATTAGGAATTTTGATACGGTGTAATGATCTTTAAATATACATTAAATCCTAGATTCTTTAGGTATATATTAATTTATGATTTCTAGCATATATAGTTGTCACCAAAATAATATAGAGCATGAACCATAGACATAACTTCTTTTGGAGCAGCCATTTCTATATGCTTTTTATAGATCATATTATTTCAATATTTCTAGATATAGTCATCTTTAAAAAAATTAACGCTTCTAATACCAATTTTGATGCAATAATAATATAAATATAACACAATTAGAGGGGGTGAATTTTATCTTTTCAATAATCTTGAAAAATTATGGATTTAAAAACTCTTTGTGATTTATGCAGATATTAAATGTTCTTTTCTATAATAAGTATGAGAAATAGATTAATAGAAAAATGAACGTAGAAATTTTATTGTAGTTTAGGGCACAAAGATCCTTTAGTCCACTCCACTAGTGTGCTCTTTGTGAGGTTGGTTAATTTCACTAGAAATATCCTCTTATAAAAAGACCCTAGAGTCAACAACTGAGTGTAGATAGTTGATACCTTTACAACAAGGATAAACGGATCCTTCTCATTCTTTTATAGGGGACCGGTTATTCAAAAATTAGTAAAAAAAGCTGATACTTCTCCAAAACTGAGTACGATTAGTTGAAAAAATAGTAAATCAAAAGTGATTTTATTTTTTGATGGTTTGGTTTAATATTCATAATTTTAGAAACCACAACAAACAGTAAGTTGATATTCTTATTCAGAACTTATCATCTTGAAGAAAGAAAAACTCAAAAGAGATACTATTTTCAAATTATCTTCAATTTGAATATAAATAAACAACATCAATAATTTTACAGTAGTACAGGGTTGAAATATGTAGAACTTTAAAAGTGTATCCTCTTTTATAAATAATAAAGTCGATAGATTTTTGTAGAATATCTGTATATCAATAATATACACAAGTATTCATAAGTATTTTTATCCAATCACGTAACATAATTTATTTTGTGAATAATCTATTCATATATATAACTCTCTTTCTATAAAATTGATCTAAGAAAATAGCATGCTAGAACATAGATAATCAAAATCAAATTGACCATGGAAATCGTAACTTCCCTTGAGAATAGGTGTGATTTTATCTAATGAATAAATTTATTTGAATTAATCATAATGATCCTTTGAATCAATCATATATTTTCTTTTAATATAAATTTATTTCTATCAATACCATTGTAGAAATGATGGATAAAATTACTGATTTAAATCTCTATCATTGAATAGTAAAATGAAAGGTTCCTTCATAAAACAAAAAATACCAGATATAGGGTTCAACTATATAGATTTAATTATCCAAAAATAAGGTTGAAAATGTAATTTTGATCATAATATTAAGGTTGGTGAACTATATGTTTTTTCTCAGAAATAGGATTCCTTACTTACATAGAGATACTTAGCCATACTTTTTTCTCTTTAGCAAATATAAGGTTCCATCCAAATGTAAGGTTCATTAGCATAACATATAGTTCCCAAACCATACTTTCTTTTTTGCAGAATGCAAGGATCAAAACTAACATAGGGTTGGTAATCCATACATTCATTCTTCCAACCTAAGTTTGAATACAAACGTAGGGTTTAAGATCCACACACACTATTATGAATACAGTGTTAATTCATTACATTATTCTTACCAATGTATGATATGAACCGTGTATCTAGGGAAAACTAAAATTTATTCCTAACACATTAATGAAAACTCCTCAAGGATTAATAACTTCAAAATAATTCTAGAATCAATATTTCAATGATTATTAATTTCTTAGAATACACTTAAAGTAATATCATTAGTAAAATAAATAAGGGTATTTGTGAGCATCAAATTCAGTAAGATGTACTGAGTACTGAGTACTTTTGAGATAATACGTTCCCAATATAACTAGCACAATAAAATCTTATAATAATTTTAATTCCATTGAAACAATTCTTTAATAGTTCTTATATACTTAGAATCTTCATCGTTTATTTTTAAATACATGAGTATATTATCAATAAACCCTACCCCAATAGATCCAAGAATTAATGGAACATTGATTTCATCAACCCTATAAAAATAGATAATCCATTTATAAACCAAATGTAATTACCACAAACTCAAATTGCTTATAATGATAGTTGATGGAATCCTTTGGGATTCTTGCATCATTGTCGTCATCTGGAGATATCCAGACCACAGATATATCTTTTTAAACCAACTACCTCCCTTTAAATGATCAAATATATCATAAATACTTGGGATTTGATTGTGATTATTCATATTTGTTGTTTTATCTATCGGTAGTGAATTCAAAACCTCGAACTACATTATGATTTCTTGGAAAATAGCATTGGATCACCCTAATGTGACACAATAGGATGGATAAAACCAATCAAAAATGGACCATCAAACTGAATTTGTAACTAACACAACTTATAAGGGGTTACTCAATACAAATATGAGATATTTGACACAAACCAGTCTGAAAATATACCCTAAAACTGATGTCATATGAGGGAGGTAGTTTCAAAAACTCTTTAGAAAAAACATGAGGAAAATCCTCTATAACTTTCGATAACATTGTTTTATAGACTTCTTCTGATCCCAATATTATATCTTTTGGCTAGAAAGATAAAGTATTTATATTCATATCACCCATATGAATATTTCCATCACATATGTACACCACATTATTTCCTTTTTTATCGAAGAAAAAAATATACTCCTGAAAAATTGAACAAAAACATTATTTTCTAACCCTTTCATTCAGGCACACATTGAGATGAACTTTTCCTAGAGAGTGGTATATGTATTTGATTGGTTAGGGGCCCCAATAGTGTTTTGTTCCCTACATTCACTATTTCTAAAGGATGGTGGCCTCTACCACCATGGTTGATGATTTTTCCTCTTTAATCGATAAGAGATGGTGAGATATAGGCTCCTACTTCCATGGATTCTTTCTTGGAGTTCATTTTATATTATAAATTCCTCCTTGTATATAATTTAAACAAGGGTTTAGGGGGGGGGTATTTATCAGAATCATATAAGTTTAGAAATATGTCTCATGAATGGTTACTTTATTTGTGTAATATAAAGTTTCACGGTCCTATGAGCCCTTCGCAAAACCATGATCATTTAGATTAGATGGTAATTTCATGAATCAAGACCCTTAGGTAGGTTTTAAGCGAATTTAATCTTGGATTCAACTCAAATGGCCCATTACCCCCATGAAACTCCCTCTAATGAGTTTTTTCATCATATAAAAATCCCCCCCTCAGAATGGGAGCTGAAGTGGGGGAGAAGTTTTGAATTTTGAGGTCAAATCACCAAAAACCAGGGAAGTCGGTGCCTTATTCATGAAACTCAACATTGACTTTTTTCTATAAATATGGGAAGAGGTACCTGGGGGGAATTATATTCTCATTAAATATGGGTTGATTCCATATTTTCACAAAACAAAAAAACATTAGGAGTGTTCTAATATTGAGATCCTTAGGTCTTGTGATACTTTTCATATCCATAAATGATACTTTTTGAGTCCTTCTATAAGAACAATATTTTATGATTAAAATATTATGTGAAGGATCATTCTTCACAAAAAATACTTCTTTAATCATACTTCAAAAAAGATTTAAATTTTTTGAGATGGATATTGAAGTAACTAAATCTTGTTCCATAATGGAAAGAGAGATATTCAGAAACATCCATATTAGAGAGAGCTTCAAAACTGTGTCGAATCATGAAACACTCTCTGAGCTAATAACAAAGTATCAAATGGATTATCCACTTTTTCATAGGTTTCCTATAATATCATGTTACCATATTTTATTTATTTCTTTACCTTGTATTTTTTTCCTTCTCATTTGGGTATCTCCCCAGTTTTTTTGTAGATTTGGAGTTTTTAGGATCTATATCCTTACAGATAGATACATAGTGGATGAGACAGACTATGGTGTGAAGTGATAATGGATATTCTATAGGTGAGACAACTATAATATGGAGTAATGGGGAGTGTATTTTGATGGTTCTTCCTCTTTTGGGGGTATTTGTGTCATGGATATGTTTCTACGGTGTAGCCCTTTTCTAATGGGTTCGTCCTATGATATAGGGCGAGTCAGCTACAGTGTGGAGGTTTTTGGGGGTCTCAGCCATTTTGGGGGTAGATATGACATGGTGTGTGGGTTTCATTGTATACTTTCCCATGGTAAATATGATCTGAGTGAGGAATATTCTAGGGATTCATGAGTCTAGTTCACCAATGGTGGAAATGGTGTGGTCTCCAACATTATACCATGGTCTACCCCTATTTCATTATTTATTTACCATGGTATTGTTGTTTAAATTATGGCCTCTTATTTTCCATAGTTAAAATACAGAACCCCCATTTTATATTTCAACCTCCTCCCACTTGATTATATTCAATCACTTTGGCTTTAGGAGGCTATAGAAAGATTATTTTGGCCCCTTCAACCCCTTTTCTCTTGAATCTATGTGTTAGTAGACATTATTGATATCCATATGATATGTGAATATCTCCTTGTTGTGGAATCCTCCCATATTCTCTATTTTATCTATTTTGAGTGATGAATCCACATGTTTTTGATGGATTGGATCATTGTTTTGATTGAATGTGATTCTAGGGACTTCTCCTTAATCCCCCTCACCTATGAATCTCTATTGGAAATTTTCAATATGGGAGTTTGATTGATCTTGTGATTAAACGTAGGTAGTTATGTAAGTATTTAATATATATATGATTGATTTATTTCTTGATTTAAATTATTTTCAATTGATTTTTAAATGTTTCTTTGATTCTAATACAAAGGCATGGTTTTGTAAAATAAAACAAATTTTTAACGTCTTTGATAAATCTGGTGTATTTCTTTTATAAAAGATAGATTGAAATGAAAAATTATTTGATGATATGATTTGATGTTTACTCTTTATAAAAATAGTGTGATATGAAAGATAAATTTTAGTGGGTTAATAGGATAATAATGATATGGATTTTACTCCCAAGAAATGGACTAACAACTAAAACATTAACAAAAACCTTGACGGCATGATTTCCCGTGATGGCTTGTTTGTGCTGATGGAATGAGATAAGGGGTATGCACACACTTGTGTCATGATCAATGGTTGTGCATTGTGGGGATTCTTGAACAAGAGACTAACTGAACTTAGGGATTATTTCATGCTGTTATGATATGTTTTGACTTTATGATTACATAACAATAATTATAGAAAATATTTATTCATACACTTCAAATTTATTGAAATGTTTATTTAATCTCGTTTTGAAATATTTTCCATCTACTAAATTTAAATGTACGTTTTGACTAAGAATTTAATTTTTTTTCCCACTTTTGTATTTTTTTTAAATTAAATCATTTATGGTTAATTTTTGATGTATTTTCTTATGGAACACTTAGTAAAATCCTAATAGGTTATTTTTCTCACACCCTACCTTTTCCATAATCATTTTTGTAAATGGTTATTCTAGGACTAGAAATGGTAAATCGTCATAGGGTGGAGGTAGGGGTGTTTTATTTTTGGTACCTTGAATGATGGATGTGACCTATGGAACTTTGATACACCTTTTTATGGGTATTGTGAGACTTTTTACTGATAGAATATTTTGTCTTTTGTATTATATTTGATTTGGGATTACTTCTACCAAGTTCTGGTACTTCCACCTTGAGGTGTGTTTTGAAGGACCCCGAGACACCCTGAGAGAGGAGGGGTGAATCAGGGTGAAATTTTTTTCTTTTAATGTGATGGATATTTTTCCCACTTTGGTAGGAACTTGTTGAACATTTATGATGAATATGATCCGAAAGAAAACATTCACAAGCACATAGAAGACACATCACTTTTTACTTGGTTCACCACTAATGGCTACGTCCAAGGATCACACACCGACAGGTTTCCGGTCATACATAATTCCACTAAAATTTACTAGATGTGGATTACAAAGGTTTGGGAACAGTCACTCTATCCCAGGATCACTTCCTTTACAAAAGGTTCAGGGATAGCTCACAACATCCCTCAGGTCACTCTTATTGACTCCCCCAGGCTCACTGCCCTTGGTGAAGTCACACTCAGTTTATAGACTTGAAGGTCTCTTCATCATTGCAAGAGAATTCATCTTCTGTTGTGTGTAGATGCTCTGTTGAAGTCCATCTTTTACTCATAGACTAATCTCACTTTGCACTGAAGATATCGGGCAATCCTACAGCTTTCTTGTAGCTCCAAAAAGACTGGCGTACTCCAACCTCTCTTGGCGTGATTCTCCAAGACCAATGCAAAAGTTTCAAGAATGGCGTGCAAGTCACTTGCGCGGTAAAAATTCGGCGTGGAGGTGTCACCAACCCACTTACGCGACACTGCCTATTTCAAATCCAAACTTGCGCGATGATGTGCCTTTAACTCCCAAACCGCCTTGGTTGCGTAGCCATCAACTGGAGCACAACCTCTACTTGTGCGATCCAACTACCACTTGTGCGACTCAACCAATTGCGCGACGAGAGATCAAAAAATATCTAAGTATTGAACTTCATTGAGAATGAGGAGGGGTGATACTCTATTTATAGGAAAACTGGAACCCCTGTGCGGTGGCGCGCAAGTGTCCTCACAGCGCGCAAGTCCCGGTGCGCAGCTCCAACTGCCCAACCCTCTGTCACGCTACTCACTTGCGCGATCACACCAATACTTGCGTGACCCCTTTTCCTTTTCTGTATATTGATGTTCTGATCATAAAGAACAATAGGCGTGCAAGTTTCTAATCCTCCTAGGCATGAGCGCGCAAGTCTTTTCTCGGTGTGTAGATCACTTGCGCGACCTCACCAATACTTGTGCGACCCTTATCCCTTTTCCATTTTTCTACATTTTGATCTTGAAAAACTCTAGGTGTGAATGTTACCTATCCTTCAAGTACACATCGCGCAAGTCTCTTAGCCAAAATCACTTTTCTCCATTTGTCGATTTTCAGGCCCAAAAATTTGGCAAACACTAGGAAATAGCGTTACCTTCAATACTGTTGTCTGCTTGAACTGTATGATCACTTTGCTGGTACACATTCTTAACTTATACTGAGGATTGTCAACAAACACAAACCATACTCCAATTCATGCATAGAAGACCATGGTTCCAACATGTTTTTCATACTAAATATGAATTAATTTAACATCTATTGTTTTATCATACCTTCGAAAAAATCATTACATTTTACTTCTTGTTGATTTTAGGTTCTTTTTTCCAGCTAATGGGGATTAGGAATTCCATTTGGACTATGTGAAAGCTGATTCAGGTACTGGTGGACCAAGGAATCTGGGATTGTTCATGAAAAAATTCTATCAATGTGAGGTTTTCCATATTTCCTTGATGCCTTAATACTATATGGTATGTCCTGGTAAATAGTAGGTAAGATTTTTGATACATAATGGTTAGTTTTGAATAATTTCCTAACCATAACTCATTATAGAGAGCCTTAAGTCACCATGGAATTTATGAAAAGTGACATTGAGGAATTAATTGATCTAAAACTAATCTATTTCCAAACATTATTTGGGTGATTTTAAATATTATAAAGTTGAATGCTATTTTATAGAATTTATATTTCAGTATCTCTTGATTGATTTAAATATATAAGTATCTTTTATAATATTTTTTTGCTTCTCATTGATGTCATGTAATAAAATTCCCCCAAGAATACATTTGAATAGACCTTGGGAGGGAGATATAGTTGAACCACTATAAGTTAACCCTCTTGTTGACCAGAACCTCTGTTAGATAGTGGTGTGTTCGATCCAAACTATGGGATAGTTAGCTTCAACCATTATTGACTAGGAACTAGTTTTGGAACCTATAAGGGATGAATATAGAGATTTTTATTAGGAGTTTATTTACTATAACAAACTAGATTTCCCAGGATCGAATGATACTCAGGAGGCCGATGAATGGCTGAATAATATTAAGTTGTTTTTTCATTGAAATTCTAAAATCTATAAATGTGAACTATGTAACCTTTAATATTGAAGTGCCTAAGAGGAGGATATGGTATTTGATGGTTACAATGAATAAAAATAAAGTCCAAAATTGGAAATACTTCCAATACATCATTAATAAATACTACTATCCAGATTCAATGTTTTTTAAAAATTATTTATAGTTCCTCATCCACTAATAAGGTGATAAAACCATGACTCAGTATGAAAAATATTTTTCTGAACTAGTTCAATTTTCTCCTATGGTATTATCAAATGAGAAATTAATGGATCTAAGATTTAGTAAGGGTATATATTCAGATATTTAATTTTAGGTTTTCATGTTGAATCTTAATTCTTATGCATGTGTTCTAGATAAATCATTGATGGTTGATCTTGACCAATCTAGTAATTCAGGGTTGATAGGATTTCCTCTTATGCCTAATGGTAGTTTTGATAGTTACTTTAAATGAAAGAGGAAGCATGGCGAGTCTAATGGTGGATATTGATATAATTAATTATCTAGACCATATTTAGTGTTTGGAAGAGGCATGTTGACTTTCTTTTAGTGTGTAAATCTTGGGAATTTAAAGTGTATTTGTTCAGAGGAACCAAAGATTTGTGGTTCATGTAGTCACTCAGACAACCTAAGGAAATTATGCCTTATATTTTCTACCCCATATAGAGGTATGGTATCATAATCCCTTAAAAGTATATTGGTGTAATCATATTCTTCAAGAACTAATGGGTTCTAGACACAAACATCTAGAATGAAGCTTCTTCACACAGTAGAAGAATCTCCAAAGGAAACTAATGTGGGTCTGATGACAGTGAAAATTATTATCACTATATATTCATATTTAGTTGATACTTTATCTGATACCGGTGCACCCCACTTGTTTATATCAACTCATATTGTGTATTTTCAAGATCTTCCTTTGATGCTTAGGTCTTATGGGATGGATACCTCTCTGCCCATCAAAATGAAGATATAACAGGGTATCTAATTACTATCATTTTCCTTATCATTATTTTATATTGATTTCACATAGGATTTATTAGTTTTTAACATGAAACCTCTTGATTTCATTCTTAGGATGGATTGGTTGACTTCCCATAAAGATCATATTGACTGTTAACTTTGAATGGGTCTCTTTTACCACCCCTGATGGGGTGTACTATGTTTTTGAGGGAAAATGGGACCTGATATAGAGTTGATCTGAACATTCTATTCCAATGTTGGGCAAAGAGATATCAGTGTTTAACTTTTATTTAAAGTGAGAGTCTATCTATGGTGATCTTCCTCTAGTGGACTTCATGTTCCTAAAGTGTTTCCATCTGAATTTTCTATTTTTCCACTAGTAAGAGAAGTATATTTCTCTATTTACTTGGTATTGGGTACCCAAACCATATCTATTGCATCTTAACATATAAATACATCTGAATTTAAACACTTGAAACACAACAAGGTGATTTTTTGGATAAAGTATATCTATGACAGAGTGTTCCACCTTGGGAAGCGCCTATTATTTTTACAAATAAATCTTATGGGACAATTCTCTTGTGTGTTGATTATAGAAAAATCATCCAATTTACAGCAAGGAATAAGTATCCATTAACATTGATAGATTATTTGTTTGTTTAGTTTAAAAGGGTTATTTAGTTTGTAAATATTGATCCTCAGTCTAGTTACCACCAATTGATATTCAACGAATTTGACATAATTAAGATTAATTTTTGGAGTAGGTATAGGCATTATTGTTAACTAGTTATGCCATTTTGTATAACTAATGGTCCTTCATTTTTATGGAATTGATGAAAAATATAATCAATGAGTACATGTACTTGTTCTTAGTAGTCTTTTTTGATGAAATCTTTGAGATTCATAACTTCATAGGTTTAGTGGGGTATTTCTCCATTTCATCAAATATTTCTAAAAGTTAGTTTCTCTAATGATCATTCTCACATAAAAAGAATTAAAATTATTATGAGATATGAAATGTAAAAATTATTTTGATGTGTTGAAATTTATTTTTAATTCTATATTAGTGATAACTTTTCATTGGCTAGGTAGGGATATGTGGTTTTTTTGATGGATAAGGTTCAGTTTTAGGATGTATTCTCATTTCTGGTGATCATGTGGTGGCCTATGGTTCCCAACAGATTAATACACATGAGAAGTACTATCCTAATCATGGTTTAAAACTCATATCCATGATGCATGGTATGAATATTTTTTGATATTACATTTTTAAAGAATCATTTTCCATTTATTCTAACCACACAATCTTGAGTTATATATTTTCTAAAAAATATTTGAACCTCTAAAAGAGGTGTTGGGTGGAGTAACTGTATTATTTTTATTTCATCATTTCATCCTACCCTTATAAGGGTAATGTCAATGATGATTTACTATTCCAAGAATTTACAACCTGTGACATAAATTAATCATTGGTATAGTGGAATTTTTAAAATCTATTATCCTGTATGCGTTTGGAAGTTTGGTAGAATGAGGAAGAGGTTGTTTTTGGAAGGTTATTTTTGACCTCCTCTCTTGTAAAAATTATTCATTAGGAGAAACAAATTTCTGATGATTTTTGTGACTTTATAGACTCTCTTTATGATGGGTATACCATAAAAAAGTGATCATTATCTTATGGAATCCTATATTTCTAGAATAGGTACATTATACCTTCCCTTATGAGAATAGATGTGATGGGGGATTGTCAAAATTCATACTTAAATGTATACCCGAGTACCCAGAAGACGTTCTATGACATTCAATGATGATTATGATCTCTAGGTATTACATATTTTGTTTTTAATTGTCATACTTGATAATAAGAAAAGGCTCGGCAACATATAACTTTGGGTTTGCTTCATCCCCTTATAGTGGTGACATAGAAGTGGGAAGATATTTTTAGGGATTTCATGGTGGGATTTCCTCATACCCCACAAAGTAAGAATGATATACCGGAAGTGATTTATCAACTGGCCAAATCAGCTCAATTAATACCCATTCATGATATAACTAATGTTTAGGACTTGATAAATATATATTTATAATATATTTTTAGATTGAACAAATTCCCATATTTTTTATTTTCTAAAAGGGATCCTCGGTTTAATTATCATCTCTCGAGAGTTATCCTAGAGGCAACGAGATACTATGTTAGTTTGAAAATGAAATATCGTCCACAGATGGAAAGCTACATAGAACAAACTATATAAACTCTTAAAGACAGGATTTACGCATGCATACTTGAATTTAGTGGAGCTTGAGATAACCACTTGGTATTTTTTAGTTATAATATAATAATATTTACTTGTTTTCTATTATAATGGATTCATTTAAGGCCTTTTATCGACACCCATAAAAACCTCCAATGTTTTGGTTGAAGATTGGTGAATCATTCTTAGTGTGACCTAGTTTGGTATAGGAGATAATGATAAAGAATCAGTTGATTTGTTGGATTATGGTGATAGAAAATTGTATGTATAAATCTTATTCTAATCATCATAGACACCATTTATAGTTTTCATTTGGTGAATAAGTGTTTTTGAGAGTGTCACCTTGGTTGGGTCACTGATGACTTGGGAAGGAGGTACAACTTACACCAAGATACATGGTACCATTATAGGTTATTGTGTAGATAGTCAATGTGGCTTACCAAATTAATTTTCTACATTATTTTATATTTATTAAGGAAATTTTTCACATGCCATAGTTTCTAATGCATATTTATTCCCCATATATTGTTTTTGAGTTAGGAGGTCCTTGATGTTAAACCTAATTTATATGTGACTGAGTATCAAGTTCAGGTCATTGATTTTGAGAAAAAGGTTCTTAGTGAGAATTATATACATTGTTTTTGGGTGTTATGATAGAAATATTGCAATTCACATGAGACTAGGGAGTGTGAGGTGTGAATGAGAGATGAGTGGAATCATCTCTTTGATTTAGGTAATTATTAATATGATTTATAAGGGAAAATAGTGTTTATGGTGGGGAAGTCATAACATAGCTTTTTTGTATTTTAGGTATTTATATTCCTTTAATTTTTTTCTCATTTGGGAGTTTTCCTTAGTTATTTCTACATGTTTTTTAGTTTTTCAGATCAAGAGTATTATAGGTAGTTTCACTATGGATGATATGGTCTATGTTGTGGAGTGTGAGTGTCTATGTTGTGGAAGAGAGAGTTGTATCATAGATCCCTATAGAGAAGTTTTTTATGTTTCTTCCTTGTTAGGGGAAGTTGTATCATTTGTTGGTATCTATAGTGTATCGATATTCTAGTGGATTGATCATACAAAAAAGGGGGATTCAATTGTCACCTAGAGGTGGTTGAGGGCCTCCACCATTATAGTGGTAGGAATAATGTGGTGTGTGGGTTGTTCAACTACCTTACTCCTATTAAATAGTATCTAAGAAAGGTATTACAAATAGATTTATGAGGCCATTTGATTGGGGGTGATTTTTCTGTGGTCTCTTGTAGCGCTCCATGGTTTGTGCCTTTGTTGGAATTTCATCATCGTGGTATTGTGGGCTATGGAGTGGTCTCTTCTTTTCCATAGTTAAAATCACAAACCCACCATTTTGTATTAAAAAATACTCCCAATAGATTCTATTCTATCAATTTTTATTTTTGGGGCTCCCAAGATAGGATTTTGTCCCCTTCAACCCCTTTCTTCTCATACTAAAGTGTCAGTGGATGTGATTGATCTCTCTCTGGTAAGTGAATATCTCCTTATTATGGATTATTCTTTTATTCTATATTACTCTCTTTGAGAGTTATGAATCCACATGTTTTTTATGGATTGGATCTTTTTTTTATATAATTTTATTAAAGTGACTTCTACTTAATCTTAGTCACCTTTGAATCTCCATTGGAAATTTCTAATACCGGTGTTTGATATATCCTCTTATTAAAGGTAGGTGGTTCTATAAGGATTATTCATACATATAAATCCTTTATTTCTTGATTTATTGAAATTAGTTTTCAATTAATTTATGAACCATGATTTTATTATATTATAAATTCATGTTTTTGTGAAAGAAAAACATTTTTTAGGGGATTTGATAAAATTAGTGGATTTTTTAGAAGATGGATTGAATTGAGAAATTATTTGATGAGATGATTTGATGTTGAATATTCGTATAAATTTATTGAAATGAAAGATGATTTTGAAAGATTTAAATTTTATGAAAACCATGATTTGGTTTTGAAATTTAAAAGTAATGTTGAAACTTGAAAACTAGGTAATTAAACTATAAATTATTGAAATTTTTTAAATGAATGATCTTCCAATGATTGTTTTTTGGATTGAATATCATG
The DNA here is from genome assembly GCA_963277665.1 of Viscum album. Taxonomy (NCBI): domain Eukaryota; kingdom Viridiplantae; phylum Streptophyta; class Magnoliopsida; order Santalales; family Viscaceae; genus Viscum; species Viscum album. The sequence continues at coordinate 69,692,712 of OY728143.1, forward strand.
TGAGCCTAAGTAGTTGGTGGGTGAATAGTAAAATCACACTAGGATGATTACTCTATATAAATGTATTGACGATGAAAACTCTAACCATATCCTAGTTAACATGATTTACCCTACTGGGGTATTTTTTCCAATGGCAAGAGATGAGGGATATGTGAACACTAATCCATAGTCTCTAATTATGAAGTGTGAGGATCATTGAACTAGATATTAAATGACCTTAGGTATTATGGCATGGTTTTATGATATATTTCTTACTTTATGATTATATGATAATGGTTATATAACTATTTTATTCATTAACACCTATTTTATTAAAAGTTTTATTTATTCTAGTTTTGAAATATTTTCTATCTGTTAAATTTGAACGAATTTTTTAACTGAGAATGTAAACTAATTTTACATACAATGTATTTATATAAAATTGATCCTTTTTTTTGTTTATTTATGATACATCCTCTTATGGAACACTTAGTGAGATCCGAATGGGATATTATACTCACACACTGGATTTTCTTTGATAGTTTGTAGATTTTGTTATTACAGGTCTAGGAAAAGGGAAAGTTCCACTGAGAGGTGGAAGGTGTGCCTAATTCCTGGGACCTGGGTGATATTTTTGGGATATGGAGTTGTGATCCAATTGATTCATGTGGACTATGAGACTTTTTATTGATGGATTTGGTAATCTTTTGGATGATGTTTATCTTTTTGTTTTTTTCTACTTTATTTTAGTACTTCCTCCTTGGAGATTTTTTATAATACTAATGGTTTATTAATATACCTTACATTATTTTATGGTACCCATGGAAAAATAATTCTCTTTGAATTATTGTTGAATCTAGGTACTAGTATCTAGCCCATGGGTATTGGGAATTCCCTTTAGGCTATGTCTGTAAGAACCCAATTCTTATTCTTGAGGTACGAGTTTCTTATTTTCCTCTTTCCTCAAAGTGTTTATGAGAAAACAAGGAAAATGGGGAAAATACCAAATTTTGAGAGTACACCCCTTGTAATTTTCCACATTCTGTATACATTGGCTGTGCGGGATGAGTACACGGGGAGTGTATCCCTATCGGTAATGAAAGATGTAAAAACTGACTACAAGTCGTGTAGTGGGTATTTACATTCCATGCAGTCAGTCAGTAGGTGAATAATAAGGTAGTGAAGGAAGCCACCAACTGAGTGAAAGTACACACCGTGTACTCAGGTACTACATGCTGTGTACTCATGTCGACAGATGAACAGTTCCGCACTGGTGAGGGGCCGCTAGAGGAAGAGTTTAAAAAATGAAAAGTACACGCCGTGTACTTGAGAGTACACTCCGTGTAGTTTGTTTTTTTCACTTAAAATGGGCAGTTGCCTCCTCTATTCACAGAGGAAGCATAAAAAAATGGAGGAGAGTGGGAGAGATGGCCGGAGCTTGGAGGATCTCCCAACCGCACACCAGGAACCTGATTCCGTATCCGTCGATCAAATTGGGACCGCACAGGTAAGCTCTCCCTTCTCCTTAAGACGTTCTTACCAATTCTTTCCCAAGGGGGATTTATTTGAGGTTGAGAGTGTAGTTTTTTATCTCGTATCTATGCCTTTCTCATGCATTATTGGAGGTGACGTTCACATATACCAATCAAGGGTGATCGAGGTAGGTGGTCTGATGTTTTTTTTTTCAACTATGGAGTTGAAATTGTGTACCATTGTGCTACGAACCCATGTTTGGGGTGTCGTATGGATGATTCCTTGGATGTTTTAAATACCTAGAATTTTATAGGTAATTTTATGTAATTATGAACTGCTGTTTGGGATCGTTGTATGGCTCCGGGACCACACATGGGTGCATTCCCTTGTTTAGCTTTTTGCCCAGGTTTCTCGAGGATATACCGTAAAATTTTGCATGATTTAATTTTCCTTGGGAGAAATTTTATATAAATTCTTGCTTATTTGTTGGGATTGGCTTGGTTACATGCACTTGATGGAAGTGTTTTACATTATCCTAAGGGTGTGGTTCTGATTAGCCTGAGGGCGTGGTTATATTAGCTTGAGGGCATGGTTATATTAGCCTGAGGGTGTGGTTATATTAGCCCGAGGGCATGGTGATATTTAGCCTGAGGGCATGACTGTATTAGCCTGAGGGCGTGGTTATATTAGCCTAAGGGAATGGTTATATTAGCCTGAGGGTGTGGTGATATTTAGCCAGAGGTCATGACTATATTAGCCTGAGGGCATGGTTACATTTATCCTAAGGGCAAGGTTCTGATTAGCCTGAGGGAATGGATTCTGATTAGCTTAGAATTAAATTATGTTGAATTTTTAGAAGAATATTAAAATTGAAATGAAAATGGTAGTGATAGTTACGCTTGAGTACTTATTAGTTTACTGTATTTACTTTTGCACACTGTTGTTTCATATTTTCACTGAGAGTTGGGCACGAGACTTTGGTGGGTGCCTATGGGGGATTATTTCTCACAACCTGTTTTGGTAATGTCTTTGGCCCAAACTGACTATATTTATGTAGGTGTCTATAGAGGAAAGAGACCCTATATAAGTACATGATTTTATCAGAGGAGTAGGAGAGCATGAGACTGAGCTTTGGCATACGATGCTGATGTATTTTGTTACTCTTCTTTGTTTTGTTTGGTTGCACCTTGTAATTTGAGTTGTATTGCATTGAAGTGTATGTTGTTCTGACTGCTTTTATAGAATTGGTGACATGCTGTATCTTTATATATATGACATATAGTTCTCTTTTACTTCAGTTTCCCATTTTAGTTGTATATTGTTTACTACTACCACTTTTGTATGTTATTTAACATTTCCACTACACTACACTTCGAAAAATGAGGGCATAGTTTCCCCACTATCAGACCTAGGCCCTCACTGCTAGTCGACAGCCTCTGGAATTTGTGGAAATGCACCTGAGGTAATGTGACCAACTGGGTTCAGGGCACCCGTTGTGTGGTACACGGATCTGGGATGTTACAATGTCGAAGCTAGTTCAGGTACCAGTGTATTAGGGTATCTGATCTGGTTTGTGAAACTAAAACTATAAATATTTGGATTTAGGGATGATGTTGTGATCTTGAGTGATAATGTAGATGCCCCTTTCTACTAGTTAATGAGTTCTCCAATGATTCCAATGGTAATTATTTTATGGATCTCATTTCAATCACAACCAATTTTCTCTAGAATATTGATAGGATGACCAATATTTAATATATTACTATGGAAAAATCTCACTCATTTAACAAGATAATATTTAATGTCTTTATAAAAGGTTGCCTATTGGGTTAGACTAGAGAGTGGGATCTACAAAAGTGAAGAAGCTTCACAGATGAGTGGGCATGGGAATACTGGGTATTCCAATCATGTAATGAGTTTGAATAGGCATTGAAGAGGGCTGGGCTATATCAATCTGTATGTACTTCCGAGTTCATTACCTACCTCCATCTAGATATCATGCATAAGTTATTGAGAAGGTGATCTATAGAAACCAAATCAATCCACTTACACCACATGGATACGAACATTATATTTTTTGACCTCTTCCACATCATTGGGATCCCAATATAGGGGAGATGTTTGAAATATTATTCCCCACAGAGAATGCATGGGGATAACTGGAGAATCTTCTAACATTTTCAATATAAGACCCCAAACTTGTACATAAAATAATCTTGAGTTAAGTCAGGAATTTAAAATTCTATCATATTTAGGATCTTTTTAGGTTTAGAGTTTTAGAGAATTAGGCCATAACTCATACATAACAAATCCATACAATTCAAAATGGATACTTCCAAATAGTAGTCATTTTTTCGTAACATAAAACTTTTAGAAATTAAATCATGATCTATTTTATGAAAACTCATCATGACTTTCAACATGAATTATTTAAACCTATTACTCATCATTAGTTATTTTGAAAAAAATTAAGAAAACATGATAAGAATAAAAATATTAGTAATGTATATAAAAAAAATGAAACCATTAGTCCATTAGTAAAATTTAAAACTCATGAAAACCCCTTTCTTGAAAACATATTTTTTTTAAAAAAGAGGTAAATATCATTCTTTAATAAATATAATTTTTTTTTGCTTTGAAAATGAATGATTTCCATGAAAACTCATTTGAAAATATAGAAAATTCTTGTAGGTACCTTGGTACATAATCACATCGAACCATTTAATAACCCTTAAAAAACCATTATATATTGTAATAACTATAATAACAACTTCCAATGTAATTCCTTGGATAATATAATCATTACCCAATGTATTAGAGCTCTATCTGGGCGGACCCAACATTTAAGATATAATAGGCTAACCCAATACTATCTGGTTAGACCCATTATTTATAATTTCCAAGAACCAAAACATTAAATAAAACATTTCATCATTTTAGAAACTCTTTTAAACTTGTATGAAAATAACTTTCATATATTTAAATGTAATGTTTTTCAAAAAGACCATTATCAATACAAAATACACCTTTATTTTAAAAAACTTCAATTAAAAAATATAAAAAAAGTAAATAAGGAATTTTATTTAATAAAACATTAATTCTTGTAAAGGTAGCCGAAAATAGAATAATGACCATGGTGGAAAATTAATTATCATCATGTCCGCTAAGAATAAAACATTCCTTTTGTCATTTGTAGAAATGTTACTTATAAAACATGTAAAAATAATACCTTTTTAAAAATAAAATGAAATTAAAAATGCCCATAATATATTTTTTATAATCTATTTATAAACATATAAATTAATATCTAGAATATTGGCATGGTGAAATAGATTTGAAAATTAAATCATTAAACATTAAAAGTGTCCCATAACACTTTGAGAATTTTAATTGTATGCACTATAAAAGATTAAAATTTTAAAAGACATTAAATAACATTAGAATAGATAAAATATGGATATATAATATCAAGTTCTTTGTATATTCACCTTATAAAATAATAAAGGTGCATATCATCAAGAAACTCCTTAATGAAAGTAAATTGAGAGAAAATCCCTTACCTCGAGTCTGAATATTATCGTGTGTATTTATCTTCCTGAATAATAAAATTATGTTAATTATTTCCTTTCTACAAAAAAAAATTTAAATTTTTTAAATTATTTTATTTCACTTATTAAAATTTTGTAAACAAATACTTAAACAATTAAGTTTATGTTGGGTGTTTTGACTATATTCGGTTTATATGTCCAAAACGAATTTGGTAGGTAAAATATGGTCAAATAGATAATTATATAAAAATATATTGAATAATAATCATGGAATAATTATCATATTTATACATAAATTACACTTTTTAAACCAATCATGAAATATGGTTATGAAAAATAAACCAATTTTACAATCATGCAGACAATGGGTTGTACGTACACATGAGTAACGTTCCTATTTTATATCGATTATTATGGAAAGAAGGTGTATCCAATTTATCACTCCAAAATTATATTTATATCATAAATAATTTTCTTTAATAATATATACTTATATATATAATTATTTTGAGGTAAAATGAATCACATCGTGTTGAGGAGGCGGTAGTCTAGACATCCATAAATGATGTTATCACTTTTCAGTGTGTGAAAGGGTAATAATGAAAATATATATTATGTATCTAGAAAGATAATTACTTAATTAATATCATATATATTTCATGACTTACATATTTTTAATTAAAACCATCCTTAATACATTCCATGTAATTTGTGAACATATTAGATCGCTTTGAGGAGATGGTAGTCCACACATCCACAAACTATGTTATTGTTTTTGAAAAAAATTAAATAAAATAATTATTCCATTATATAAAAAATATAAGTATTAAAACAACATAAATATCATATAAATATATTTTTCCATCATAATTCCCAAACATTAGATGTCATAAAGGAAAAATGAATGAAATTGTTACGTGTGGTGGTAGTTCTTTGTACACGAATGGTAATTTCGTTACCTATTTGATGGAAGTGTATGTAGGTGTAGGTATAACCATTAAAATAAAAAACTTAGTTATATTTATTAAAATTATTTTATTTATATCATGTAATAATAATAAATTAAAGGAGTTGATATGGAAACAAAGTAAAAAAATCTTGTTGATGAATGTTACCTCTTCGCCAGGTAACTCCTTTTGGTTTACACGAAAGGAATTTTTGGTAGGAATTATTCCCAAGGTCAGGAATCTAGGGAATGGGTATGTATGTTCTTATATTATTTGGTAAGGTTTTATATGATCCAAATTCTATTTATATGTGTGATGAAATGTGAAGGGTGAGTTCTTTTTTATAGTTAAGGATGAGTGACATTCTTGTAAATTTTTTAAAATGGAATTTCACACACTTTTTAACATGTAATGTGGATTTAATAATGGTAAACATTATATCCAAGGGAGTATAGAGTCATAATTTTAACAAAAAAAAGATTTAATATTGGTTTATAGTTTATTTTAGCTCTTATATTTAAGGTTTAGTCCCTTTTTAAGCTAATTTTCTTCTTAATCACTAGAATTAATTTTAATTACGTTAACTAATATTTTTGGTTAAAAATTAATTATAACTATTTGAAAATTATATATTATTCTTATTCCAAACATTTAATCCATTTTTCGAAATTCCAATCACATAAGTGTCATAGTATAATTTAAATTTAATCCCATGGCCTCGATGAGAAAGCTGGTTTTTTTAAAAGTAAAAATATTCCAATGTTTGCTAAGTTTTTATACCTAAATTCAAAGTAAAATTGTTTTCAATAAACTAAATTGGTTAAAAATGTATAAAATTTATCTATTTATACATTAAAATAAAATAAAAATACAATTTCACTATATTAATAAATTAGACGAAAAATAAATTTTTAACTAATATTAATATTATTCCCTATTCATCAAAATGTCAATGTTCTCAGAAAAATAAAAAAACCATTAATATTAAATTTTGATATTTTGATTTCAAAAATTAAGTGTATTTTTCATCTAAAAATGATTAATGTATCAAAAATTATATTTATATTTGGTTCTCCATGAAAATGTCGAAAAACTATCTTTTAAAAATTTAAAGCTTTTTATGCTTAAAATTGGATTTATTCTTATTTTAGGGATATAATATTTTATTGGATGAATGAAAAAAAGTTTAATAAATATTTTTAAATATAATATAGTTATAACTATTTATTATTTTTAGTACACTGTCTAGGAAATAACTACCACTTAAAATAATAATATTAACAACAACTTATTTTCAAGTATAACCCAATCTTACATGAAATGAAAGATTTCAACGAAACTCATTGTTGCGTATAAAGTAAAATATCAGAAATAAAATACATTTTAAGTTAAAATTACTATATAATTCATAAATATTAATAAAAATTAAAAATAATTATTCTATAATTACCTGGGATTTTACAAGCAAATGCCTCATTACACATTGTGCAAGTGGGGAGGTGAAACAACCCTTGGATAAATGATATATCATTTAATAAATGGTTCAAAATATTATTAATGGTGCCTTATGTGGGGATTAAAATAAGGACTCGATAATTCATGAGGGAAATGCAGCATTGGAGGGAGGTTTCCTTATAAACACTCCTGGTGTTGAGCCAGCTTCTCTTATGGGGGTATAGTGTGAAGGCATTCACCCATAGGGTCGGGTTGGTTGAATTCATCACAGAGCTTATTTATGGATGGACTATCCTCATATGAAATAAAAATATATGGGTGTAGTCATGAACATTCTTCATGGAAGCAATGATGGATATGGGGAAGTGCATCAACCATGCCATGTTAGTGTTAGAAAAGATCTACAAGGTTTTGTGGTACAAATGTAAAAGGAAAAAAACTCATCCTCATGCATGGAACATTTAATTTCTTATATGGTTTGGTGTCCATACACATGGAAGCCTATGAGTAATTCAACCCCATCCATGCCCCTATAAAAAACTTCCATCCATCGATGCTGGATGTGATTGGGTGTTTCCCTCTTCAGCTAGAGTGGGCCAACGTCTTCATGAGGGTAAGACTGATTAAGAAATTAATATTTCATCCATTCCCAATCCCAATAGAGAATATCATAGATCAAAACATGGTAAAATTGATAAGTTATAATACTTTATGTAATTTCATGGTGGGGTACTAGTAATATGGGTGGACTATAAGTTGGTTTGTAATTTGTATTCTTTATACCCGCTCGATCTCCAATTTCATTATCTCCAGTGGCAGATGCCAATGGTTTAATATGGGGTTAGCCTATAACTCAACTATATGGTCCAATAGTATATGTAGTTAATGTTTGTATGATATGGTAGAGGGGAAAGGAAATAGTTGTCATTTAACGATTCTCCCTTCAGGATATTTCAAAACTATGCATAAACGAGAGATCATACACAAGAGAAATGTTATGATATCCAATCATTAGAGTGGAATATAAGGAGGTGGTCACATTTCCATATGAATGAGTTCAAGATGTGGGGGGGGGGGGGTATCACACTATGGAAGAAGATTTGTACCATTTGTGGGACTAGTAGCTGTGGCTCTAGTGGATCTCTTCTCTTCATAGGGTGAAGCTCCTTAGGGATTTTCAATGGTGGGTCCAAGACTCCCAAGTAAATGACTCTAGGAGTATGGTGAGGCATCCAAAGTGGTTATAAGGGAGGTTTTTATGTATCCAAGGAAGAATATATGATATGTGGTTGAGGTATCAAAATATGGGATCTTACTTGATTACTGGTCACACTAGAAGATGTTAAAATAGTTTAACTCTACTTGAGTTGTGTGGATACTACACCATAGGAAGGAAATTGTACTTTCAAATATAGGACATACCAGGTATGGATTTCTAGATCCAAAGATAAATGCCTTAATATAAATTTAGGAGTTCGGGGATATGATCGAATTCTGTAGTGTGGGGAAGAACACAACTAATTTGGTGAGAGTGTTACTAGACATTCCCTCTCCCCTTGAGGGTCGACTGGTTGAAGTCTTGGTGGGGGAAGAACCTAATGATGATGATTCATGGGGAAGTGATGTCTATCAAGACTCCATTGTGAAATACAAAAATTATTCTAATGTGGTATATATCTAGATTTTGTGGGTTTTACCCAATTATTACCAATTTGAGATTGATAATTCATTTTACTTGATTTTTATAGGAATCAACTAGTATAGAGAAGGGAGTGATTAAAGATTAATATTTTAGGTAGGAATCACATTCCTAAATTCTTTGAAGGGAAAGAGGAGTGCTTCTCTATGACCTTATGGTCCAATATGGCCAAATATTTTCAAGTAAAGTGGTTCCATTGGTTGGATTTAGGGATCAATCATCTCATAGATCTGATGATAAATCTGAATATTTTTCTTTTATTTTTGATGTTTATACCCTCATTAATTGTGTTGACATATTTCCTCCTCTACTAAAGAAAAAGTGCTTGCTATTTTTTAGAATCCCTTGGTGGCTCAAGAAGCACCGACTAATAAAAAATTTTAATCACTGAAAAGGCATACATCAAGCACCTCAAATATCAACTTTTTGGATTTCATTGTAGTTGAGGTAATTTATAGGATAACCATTTGGGTTGATTCAAGTGGTTTTATCAGGGAATCAACCATTTTTCACACTCAACAAATCAACATTTCCACTCTCTATGACATCCGGACATCTTTCTTTTTTGGAACCTTTTTATTCACCAGCCACGAGTTGTACTTTAGTAACCTTGAAGTCGAATGTAATTATTTACTACACTAGGATTCTGAAAACCTATTGTGGAACAATAGTTGGAAGATCCCACAATTGAGGTGGAGACCATCGAGGATGAGCACTCAGCAGAGAGTACAAATGAGGCCATGACAACCAAGTATTCCACTAAATGGTCACATCCTGAGGAATCCATCAGGATTCCTTACATTGGTCCATCCCTAGTTGATAAGGCTATGATTAGGAAATCCCCGTACAAGGATAGTGATGGAACCATTGATTCAAATAAATATGAGGCCTATTGAGAGTCACCTATTGAGGGAGGGTTCAAAATTGAACACCACATGAAAACTAAAGATCTAACACCTCCCAAAGAAGGTAATATAGTGAAAGGGACTGCAATTTAGGATGTTTAATACAATTATTTTGGGACATAAACCTTGGTTATCAAATTAATGAGTGTGGTCTTGTCATGGAGGTACTCATGAAGATTTTTAATTATGAGCCTATGATAGAGGACAAGGATGACCCATGATTAGATGTGGCTTATGAGAACTTTGTGAGTCGGTACATAGAATGGAGAAGTGTTCCAAAATTCATCACTCAAACTCCCCCTTGTGAGATTTTGGGAGGGATAATAGCTCTTCTCTACTATTTGGTCAACCTAAGGATGTTTGGAGTATAATACCATGCACTCCATGATATATATCAGTTTTCCACTATTATACAGTTTATACTAGTGTTGAGTAAGTTCGGTGTATGTTATTATGAGCTATTTTCTACAGACATTTTGACCCTCTAGGTAGGTGAGGTGGAATTTTCTCAATTATAGGGCCATCTGCACCATTAGTGAGTTATCTTTTCCACCAAGGAGGAGTTGGTTCATCATATCAAGGATTAAATATCATTGGATCAAGCCAGGATATCATAGATGAATTCCCAAATAAAGGGATGCATGGACAGATATAAAGGGCTTCACGTGTGGATATATGAGGTGTGTCCATAAGCTGAGGAATAACTTGAAGAGCTGTCTAGGATGTGTGATTTTATGGACTTGACTCAATAGTGGCTACCTAATCTTGTACAATAAATGGACCACACTGATCCATAGGAACATTTTTTTTAATAAATAATAGGATCAAGCCTATGGATAACCTTCCTCGTCATTGTTTTCATTAAGGAAATGATTTTTCCCCTTGAATCCTCTTATCTTATTTTTTGTTTCATATCCATCATAATAATAAGAAAACTACCCATAAATCTCTAAGACCACATGAGACATAATTGGTGTGAAAAATAAGATTTTAATAGACGAGTGATTACTTATATGGGAGTTGTATCCAAGTGGGGAGGGGTGGTTTGGAATGATTCATCAACCATTGGGAGTGTCTGTGCGATAGAGAAGTTGGTTAGAGAGAGGCCATGTGTGGAAAACATGATTTCCCAATAAGAATTATGGAATAAGAGTGGTAACATGGGTGGCATTGGATTCTTCCTAAATGAAGGGTGAAATTGAGGATGCAAATTAAGGTATCTAGGATTTGAAAAAATAGGGGAATGATAGGATGATCTAGGATAATTTTGGACCATATTTGAAATATTGGTCCCACTATCAGACTCCCGATAGTAGGGACATAAAAATGAGGGTCCACCACTGTCCCTTTTTTCAAAACATAGGACCTATTATATTTCTATGGGAATCCCTTTAGGGCATGTGAACTAGGTGGGTGGTGAGCCATTTTGGCTAGACACCATCACCATCAGGGGATCCTCTTTAGAAATGAAAGCTGGTGGGGTTCCAAATCAAGTAATACGTGAAGTTTGGTGGAAAACTCTAGAAATTTTAGAATGGTGTTCATAACTATAGGAATCACACCACTACAGATCCGAGCACATTAAAAGGGTGTATCAACCTAAGAGATGGTCAAACTCCCCTCTTAGGGGGAGAATTGTCTTGATTTTCAAGAAATGATGAAGGAAATCATGTGGTGTGCTAGGTGGCCGACATAGAAGGGGGGTTGTATTATAAACTGAAGCCTAAAACATTTTTAAATTTTATGTTGTGCAATGAGGATTAAAATAAGGTAAACGGGATGACTTTTATTATTCCTGAACTAGTGAGTTTTTAAACATAACCATGTTTTTTTGGTGTCTGGTGGTGATACCTACTAGTTTTATACATTTCTATTCATTTTAACATTTTTCCCTATTCATAGGGGTGAATTGGTAGGTGAAATCATGAATTTTTATTTGGTTTACCTTTTTGGGTTTCAATCAGACATGTATTTGTGCCTATTTACTTAGTCTTTTTAAGTTCATGTTTTCTCAACCAAAATTTTTATGGGGTATCCTCTGTGGTACTGAAGGTTCTATCATACTGATGTGAATGGAGGGTCAAGATGTGGAATTGTACAAAAAAATTCTACCCTTGGATGAGCACAAGAATTTTAACGTTCACATTCTTGGACTGAAAGGCTATACCCAATTTAATATTGCGAAGATTAGAATAAAGGGGGTAATTATAGAAGGATTTATGTGGTGAAAAAGAGTTTGAACCGGGAATGATGTAGAGATAAATAGGCATAATTTAATATAAATTACCCAAATGAGTTAAATAGTTTAAGTTCATGATTATGATACTGATGCTACTAGTTTAAAATCATATGGTTTATATCATGGGGGCGAGATGGCCTATTTAACGAGACTGGGTCATGGCCGATGTGAATAGAATGGACCAAGTGGGTCCCAATAGGCTTGTTTTTGGAATAAGTTTCTCATAGAAAGTAGATTATATTCTTTACAGTCATATGCATAGGCCATTTCTCACAGATTATGGTTATGATGCTTGGAAAAGATGGGGTTTCTTATAGTTTAAAGTTGTTGATCGTAGACTGAATGAGACCATTGTGTATCTCAACCAAGTTGGGAGGTCCCTATAAATATTATTAATCCCACATTAACCATGATTTTGGTGGGAAATAAGGAATGGTGAGGATCCTCCCTTATCATATGGGAGTTAGAAACAAGGATGAAGATAATATAGGTTGAGAGTGTCCCAAAAACACTCACTTGTTTGGTCAACATGTTGGAATTCATATTGGGCTAACACCAATGTTTTTAAAACTCCACCCAACCAAAGCGAGGTGGAAGGGAAGTAAATTTTAAATATTAGGTTTTGAACTAGAAAAGGGTGTGAACAATGGGTGAGAAAAAATTTCTGAATATGTTCAAAAAATATTTCCCTCAATTAAATCAATCAGGGATTGGGAAAGCATATGTAGGATCATCCATTGACCTTGTTTAAAACATAAGAAACACTTATTTTAGTAATATATCCTTTCAGAAACATTCCTAGTATGGGATGTAAGATATTTTTTCCATTAACCATATCCATTTTGGGGGCCTATTTGGATTTAGAGGATTATAGGGGTCCAAACCAAGAAATATTTGAAGTTTGGAGATGAATTGGGGAAGTGTTTGAGTGCAATCCAACACTCTAGGTTTGATGCTACAATGAATTTTAGCACACCTAAGGGGAATGTCAAAAATTGAGAGTTGAACACATTCTTGAGAGTGTATGTCTTGAAATAGACTAGTCAGTAGGCCAGAGCATAGTATATAAGGTCCAAAAATCTCTTTACATCCCATGAAACTAGGAATCATACCTCACATAGTTCTAAAACATAGTGGGGAAGATGACTAACACCATTGGGAAAGGTCCTCTTAAGAAAGGGAAAAATTATCACACAGTATTATCTCAATTTATAGGGACATAGACCATGACGTTTTACATCTTTCAATAAGGATGTTATATATATAGTTTAACTTCAAATGGTGAGGATGATGTGTCATACAGTTTAACATATTTTGAAAAGTATTTTTTCCTATATTTTAATGTCATGTGATCAAGATGAGGGGTGTTTCTTTTAATGTCATGTGACTAGGAACAATGGTGAGAGTGAGATGTATTTTCCAACTAAAAGAAACCAACATGATCTAAATAGAGGCCTCAGGGGATGAATGATAGAAAAATTTGTCACACATGTGAGGAAGAATTTATTGTTGGGTCCAAGACTAGGGGTTTCAAAATCACTATATATCCCATGTAATTGGAATCTAGCCAAACATGGTTTTGTAACATGGAATTCTAGGATACCAACATTGAATGTGGAGGGATATACTCTTATGAAAGGATGATGAACCATTTTTTAATTTAAATTATTATTAAAGGAGAATATAGCTACATAGATTAAGGTTAAATAGCTAGGACCACAAGGGGCCACTAAATTAATGTCAAAGAGATTAGACTATGGGGTAGCTTTTTGGTATTTTTGTGTAGAACAAAAGAGTTGTAACTCAATGTGAAAAGTGGTACAAGGAGTCACTACATGACACAAAACAACCCCAAGACAAGTTACACATAGTTTAAGGTCGTTATTCCTGGACCAAAATGCGACATTATACTTTTGAATGTTTTTGAATCTCAACCATGATGGGGAATAACCTATCGAATTTCTAATCCCATGTCATCCATGATTAGTGAAATAGAAAATGAGTCGTAAGGATTTAAACTTTTTACATGGGAGATAACAACAGGGGTAAAACAATTCATCTTGGTTGGGTTCCAATGACACTGAATTTCTTGATCGATATGAACAAATTCACGGGGGATAATAGTTAGGGTGTTAAGACACCACTAAAATACAGGGAGGTCTAAAGGATGTAAAATTTTGACTTCCAAAACCTAAACCATGAAAGGATTTAAATTGATGGGTGGGGAATGAATTATATCCATGTTTAAACCATAGGATCTATAATTACATCAGTTGAGGAAGGATTTATAAAATTCCTTACCAACCATTTACCATGATTGAAACATTGGAATCATCACTTTATATAATAATTTTTTTGAGGAATGTGGCTAGGATTATAGGTGATCTAGTTTTTCCTGACACCATCACTAGTAGGGGAGCCTATTCATACTTTGAGTATGAGAATGATCCAATGTGAGAAAGGACTAAAGTGTGGAAGTGAACTTGGTAGGATGTTTGGGGGATATTTAAACACTCTAGTATCTATTCCACCATGTATTCTAATGAAATATGTAGGCATATAAGTATATGTGAATTTAACTTTTTCCCAAGGGGAATAACCCTAAAATAGGTCAAGGATTTTTCAAGACCCAGGATGTGAGATATAAGTATCTCTATGTATCCCATGAAATGGTAATCAATCCATAAATAGTTATATAACATGATGTGGTAGATTAACGACATTAAAGGGGATGGTCTACTCAAGTTAAGGAAAAAGTACCACATAGTTTTCATTATGTGATAGGGATATATATATATATATATATATATTAATATGTGTCTTAGTGTCTTGAGGAAAGATCACTAGACACACAATTTAATGTTATACAGTGAGATGAGATATTAAACAATTTAACGTCTTGTGACAAGTATATTATACTATAGTTTAATATCATGATACCTTGATGTCGAATCATATATTTTAATGACTTTTGGAAAGTATGTTGAATGGAGAGTCATAAAAATTACTATTTTAGGAACTTATCATTGGTGTTAGGTGTGATTCTCTCCCCATCCATAGTGATTGATGAGTATTCACCATTGGAGTTGACATTGTAAATGATGTAAGGTATTTCTCATTAGTTTATAGCTTCACTAGATTCTTCCGAGGTATCATTGAAATACTTAGATATAGTACCATATCACCAGAAGGGAAGGATGAGTGGAAAACAATTTTTTTTGAATTTCCATGCTACCAAGTTCTGATGCCTTTTTGGGTCATGCAGCGCCTAGAGCCTATTTTATTTGATAGATTTCAACTCAGTTAGAGGGAATTAAGATATCCTTTTCAGAGTCTATTAAGATTAAATGTCCATTTTTAGTGATGTTAGTTGAACTTATATTGGAAAAAATTCCTTCATCCCATATGATTGGGAGTATGGAGTCGCTTAGGTGGAGCTTTGGGTTGTCATCCAACAGTCCCAGGTGGAACTTGGGATATTTTCTGGGAAACTCTTCTTATTTTGAACCCCCATCATATGTAGGATTATATAGAATGTTTTTTAATAATTTTATTTTCCTATTAAATAATAAATGATAGTAGTATTTGTGGTTAGACAATATTTTGTACATGGAATATAAATTCTTCAGCTCGGTAACTCAAAAATTTGTTTCATTGTATGTGAAAATATTTTTGAGGAATCCATAATCAGTGGATGATATTGGACTTCAAAAACATGATCCCATATTGAGTATTGAATTTTTTTATTGGAATGGATTCTGAAAATTTTAATAATAATTCATTGGAAGTAAAAATGAACCATCATTATTGAGTTATTTTTGGTGGATAGGGGCCAACAACGTCAAGTCCCCCATGCAACAAAGGGAAAAAAGTATATGGTGGAATGGATAAGATTTGGTGGCTGATTCTTGATGTTTTCATAGATCTATGATGCATGAAACTTCTTGGTGAACTCAATTTATTCATAAATGATGTACTGTAAGAATTACCCCACTCCCTAGATCTGGTGAAAAATCATTAATTCTACTTAATAGACCACACATGAACTAATATGATCTTCTTACAAGACATAAGAAACCTCCATACATTTAATGTAATAAATAAGTCTTCAAAAAAAAAATACATACTATAGAGGTCCTTCTATAGAATTTGGGTTATCATAGAGGGTAAATTTCAATTCCCTCTGATGAATTTTCTCACACATGACTCAGTCCAATGGGAGGGTCCCATATTGGAGTTACTCAATGATGTGAGTTATCCAATTGGGTTTTCTTTTATTACATGGTGTTATAGTTTATTGATAAATTATATTCGAAATTTATTTCACTTATCTTCCCTATTTATCAGAATTTATGGGGGAAATGACTATTTGATGTTTCATATGAATTACCATGTCATCTTGGTCTATCTCGGTAAGGGTTATATCCAGTACTACCAAATAACTGGATCAGTTGTTCTAGGATATTGAAACATTAGTCACCTTTATCTGGGAAGTTAAATGGGTCATTAGTATATGATTTCACTATAGGAAGGGGAAAAGATCTTTCTTCCTGATGATGTCATCACTATTGACCTACTTGATGGATTTCTCAGAGTCCCACATCAAATTTAGCCAAGGGACTTTGATCAAGTTAGGTAACTCAAGATCAGTGACAAGATCCTAATACTCATCTGTTTTTTTGTTTAAGCCTTCCAAAAAAACTGAATGACTACAATAATACATCCTATGCGAGGGTGATGAGGATAATAAAAAGGACCAACTTATTGGGTTTGGGATTGTTGAGACTTATCCCGGTAAAGATTTAGGAGGTAAAGTTAATGTGTATATGCCTGTGTGGAATTATAAGATGAATAAATAGGATGTCCTCATCTGGTAAGTTAACATCTTGGGGTAGTTCTTCATGGGTCAGATGCGCATCAAGGGAACATTTTAGGGTTGTCTAAAAAAGGACCAGAGTCTTTCCTGGGATGGGTGGCATCAAGATCGGAGGAAGTAAAAGATATTTCTTGATGTACTCAAACATAGTATTTCATTATTTATCGCATTAATAAGTGGTTAATTTCTTTATGATCCCTAATATGGGGTTAAATTTTCAAACTATATTAGTGAATAATCCTCATATGTTGGATAGATGACCCTGGAGGCTTCGAAACTCTCAAAGGTTGAATGGATGAGGCATTTGGCTGACAACCTTTAAAATTTGAGTACTAATTTTGATGCCTATATACCTGATTATGAATCTGGGGAACTTCCATGGGGTGACCTTTAATAAACACTTTAGAGTATTAATTTTCATGTAATTGGAGAATAGTAAGTCTTACACTTTTTCAAGAACCTTGATATGGTCCTAAAATTTGATAGGATTTGTCCACCAAAAAATCCACATATAATTCCAACAATGTCTTGAGGACTGGATTGAATACGTGGTTAATGGAATCATAATTAGTATCCAAATAATTTTTCAAATAAAACAACATAACTTAGTAATAAAATGTTCCTTGAGGTTCCCTTAAAGAAGTGTATTATTATACTTTGGGGGCCATTTGGATTTGATTATAACTAGAGTACCAATCCATGAATGACAAGGCATGGAAACCAATAGTTGTGTCAACCAGTAGCTCCATCACAATGATGGGATAATAAACATTTGGGTAGTGTTGTTTGAGTTCCTAAAAGTCAATGAACACTTTTATTTATTCATTATTCTTCTTGAATGGGATGATATTGTCCAACAACATGGGGTACTAGACCTCCCTTATTATGTTTTCCTGGATGGGATTATCATATCCTACTTAACCATGGTTCAACGGGAAGTGTGAATATTTCTAGGAGGCTATTTGAATTCATGATGTCCATTTGAGAGGCCAAGTAAATGAACAAGAACCTAGGGGTTGATCCATGAAATTTTCTTATAGATCTAAGAGAATATGTTATGGTGCTATTTCAAAAAAAAATCCATGTATTGCTGCTTGTCTTATAGTGGCATAACTATGCTAATCAACATTATCCTCAGATCTTCATTAGTTTCAAGATTCTCCTGGGTTAAAACATTGATGGATGTAGAAAAAAATCCCAAAAGGTAGTGGAGTATTCTTTTAAATCTTATTTATCTTCAGAAATACAAGGATCAAAGGAATGAGGCGACTCCACTAGAGATAGAGATTTTGGAGTAGTACTATACTTTATTTTGGTTTGGGCGGGATCCATAATGATGGATTACTGGTCTGTAGATACCATGGTGATAAAAGATAAAGAGCCAATACTATATGGTTTTTGACAGTGAGATTCACCTTTGATATCAAAACAGTGATGACATTTTGACCTTCATCAGGCCATCCTTACTCTCTGGAAGGTATGGTGTTATCACATGTTAGTATCCAAGGGACATAACTCTTGGTATAAAACAACATTAGGTTCTTCCAAGTTAATCCATTCCGATCCTGTATAGTTATGTGAGGAAATATGTGAGTATTCCTTCTCCTTGGGGACAATGAAATGGATCCCAAGATTCATATTTTTTGGCTGTAATTGGTGGACTGACAAAATTATGTTTTATTTCAAACCTTCACAAGGATCCACTAAGGTGAATATTAAATCATTAGAAAAATTTATATGCTCGACCCTGCTGGTCTAAAGCTACTTCCCCTCCCTTTTTTAGTACCCAAATCTAGGTAGAGGGATCCACAATAGTTGAAGGAAAAAACATCACTGTGGAGTACCACTACTTGACCATTGAGGGAATATATGAGGCACTAATGAAGAGGGGACCACAATGTGAAGATAGATCTAGGGCCTCCTTGATAAGGTGTTGTAGCCAATGTCCTTTGAGAAAACAATGAACTCAATTTTTTCTACCAAGTCACTGAATTGGGTCTCTAGATAAATCATTCTATATGAATTATAATAACTTTTTTCATACATTAGAATTGTTATATTAGAGGGGGTTAGATGTAATTGCATGATATCTAGATTATAGAGCATCCAGTTTGGGATAAGATTGATCTTGGAGCTAGTTTTCGTATGGAAACAATAGATTTTCATGTTGTTTAATAGTCCTATGACATAAAATAGGAATATATTCCCCTGAATAGTGTCTCCCCATATTATTTATAGAATGAGGTGATGGATTGAAATTATTAATGTATAGATTCCTCAAAATTATACACCTTAGTGGTGGCTTCCAGATTCTCAAACTGGAGAGTGTTCTTCAGTTCCTCAATGAGTGACTGGGGAAACTCCTTTGAATGGTGAAGAACATCTAGGATTGAGAGTCACACTAATATACTAGTGAAGTTGTTTATCACATAATAATTTTGATCGAGGGTACATTTTCCCCCACTAAGTTTCACTATCAAACCTAGATAATATTAGGCATGTCTAGATGAGATGTTGGGACCTAGATGGTGATTTGTGAGTTTAATTATTGATTGGATGAATTAAGATAAGCATTAGATGGTTGATACCAAAACCAATCCATTTATCGATGATAACTGGTATCCTATATTTGATTCACATGATCAATCATTCTAATCAATTATAGTGATGTACTTTATGATGTGTTACATGGGGATTTTTTGCCAATCCCTAAGAGAGGCTTGTTTTCTAGTTTTAGTGTCATGAATTGTCCTTTATGGGGAATCATCCTATGATTTTTTCTTGGTAATATGATGTCTACCGCTCTGTTGATTATGTTTTACAAAGGTTTTCAAAGGTGATACATGGCATACCTCATCATTTGGTGTTGTAAAAAGATCCACTAGCTTGACTGAATTAATAGAATCATTCTTATTTTCTCCATTAGTGGAATATTATAGGAAAAGATAAATTATGTTGGGTTCTCTTAACCTCTGGGGGATGAAGTCACTAAGAGTGAAATATGGTTTTGGAATTCCAAGGGGACTCTAATTTCATGGGTTTCATTGATTCCTATTATTCCAAGACATGGAAATTTATAATGTTGATGAGGTGTCTAGAGAGGATGTGGAGACCGTAGGTGGTGCCACTGTACTCAATCGGGAATGAATAATGTCATAGATCAAGTGACTTATCTTACGAGGTAACTGATCATTATTATTTTATGTACCTTTATCAAGAACCTACTACCATTCATCGGAGTCTTCATCATCTCCATTAAAGGTGGAAGATACATATGTCACCTACACTGAGAAATCACCCAACTCAACGAAACTATTGTCTACATGGTCCTAGATCCAATATTTGAAGATGAAATACTCTTTTATTTTATTCCCCAAGACCATTTGGTATACCCAGTAGTTAGCAAGATTTGTTAATCCAGCCTCTTGGGTTCTTATGGAATCTAAAAACTTCAAGATATTCTTCTAAAGATAACATATGAAGTAGCCTAAAACCTATGCCTCCTTGAAGGAGTAGACCACATTATTCCATTATATGAAAGGAACCCTTAGTACCTAGCACTGATTGGAGACTTAGGTGGTATTTTATTGGGTATGCTATACTTGGAGATATATTTGTAGTTTATTAGATATACCAATGTGGTTCTAACATATCTCAGTAGTTTATACGTTTTGATGACTCATAAAACCCCTATTAATTTATAGATAAGTTTATCTTAAATGTTTCATGATTTTATTTTTTACTATTATTAAAATGTATGAGTTTATTATTCAATAAATTCCAATGGAATTTATCTTATGTGGTTACTGGGTTAATTTCATTTATCCTAAAAGTTTAAAGATATCCATTTTTCTGGATCCTTGAATTTATTTTATATTAAAATAATTTATAAAACATGTCATTATTTTCTTATGTGTAAAATAATTCTCTTATGTAGAAAACTTAATACTTACTTTAAAATATCATGTTCTCACTAAAAAATTTTATCTTATGAAAGATATATATAAAAAAATATTATTCTACTACTTAAGTATATTATGTAACAATTTAGATGAATACTCTATCTAAGAATTCAAGATAAAAATATAAGTCAGATAGAAATTCAATATAGTCATTTATCTTATGAAAAGGACCTTTGTAAATGAATTATCGTATGGGTGTAAAAAATAATCGTAGAAGTTATTAATCTTACATAATTTAACGTTCATCTTATAATGTTTTATGAGAAATAACTATCACATGGAAATAATAAATCTGAATTATATATCTTAAGAGCTAAATTAGTCAAAGAAATAAGAAGTATTTTATCTTATGAATCTGTATGATGGAATTATCTTTTGAGAACACTAATTCCAAACTCTTATCATACATAGATCAATTTATCTTATGTTAGATAATTATGATTATAATCCTTAGTATTTTTGTGACTTTTTGATAACTCAGCTTATGATTTTACAATTAAAAGAAAAGGAGTTGCCTAAATGAGGAAAAATCAAATTAGACAGAGAACCTTTTTCCTAAAAATGGAAAATTATGATAAAGATGATTAATGTTATCCCTTATATCTCACTTTATTCCATATTTTCAAAATAAGGACACCTGATAATTAAGATATTATTTCTTTATTTTTATATTAGGATTTTCTACATGGCGTTTGAGATTATCAAGTGTGATTAAGTATGAATTCCCATGAAAAAATATAAATAGAATTTTTCTATTTCATGTAATATAGAAGAGAGATTATACTTTCTTCATAAAACACATGATATACAATACTGATATATTAATAAAATATTTATATATATAAAAGATAATATTTTACAATTGAAGAACCTCTATAGTTTATTTTTAAAGATACCCATCTTCTCTGGACATTTGTTCATCATATGTCAGTTGCATCTTGAAATTGTGTGTTGCATTGTGTAACTTATCTCTATTATTTCATATTTCTGGAATCAATCACTTCATGTACTGAGTGTTCAAGTCTTTTGGGGTCCAAAAAAATATTTTAGTTTTATACCAAGTGATGGATACTCACACTCAGTTGGGAAATCCTTAGTAAGATGACTTTTTTTAGTAAAATCACCAAGCTCTAGTAGTTTAGCATTTATGTAGTAGACTAGGGGACATATATTCCTCTAACCACTTTAAATATCAAGTTCTTGATCTTTTTATTAAAATTTTTATTTCCATTACTCGTCTCAGATAATAAAATAGTTGAATCTATCATACCTTAAAATAGTGTTCTTATAAGGAAATAAATTGTAGAAGACTCAATTCACCAACCTCTTGAGTCATTACTACATTTTTTTCAACCAAACTTTGGGCTCGGAGGTCAATGATATTGAGTTACCAACTCAAATAGATTAGAGTACAAATTATCATCTTCCAAATGGATATTTTGGATGAAAATAGAGAAGGTATGTTAATAGAAAGAGTTCCCTATTTCAATGTAAAAAATTATAAATGTTTAAAGAATGTATTATTATTTATTTGATAAAACTTGGTATAATATTTTACCTAAAATCTACCAAGACTTACACACATGAGATGCATGATACTATATTACAGTCATATTAATTATGGATAATGTAAAATAAATCTTTTATAACTCTACAATTTTAAGTTTGACACATTCATAATGATTGATAGATAAAGCGTAACAAAGATGGATGGAAGGTTAACAAATATTGTAGAGTGTTAGTTCTCTAGGAACACCAATTCCAAAATTATATTAAGATATAAAGTTCTTAGAGTTCTTCTATTCTAGTGAAGTGTAATTTTAGCTACCATCTTGAAATCCACTAATGTGAAAGACATAAATATTACAAAACTCATTGGAACACCCTGATGTATGAGGCATAAATATAAGATGAAGATGGTGAGGATGGAATGAATAAAATGGAAAATGTTTCTTTGAAATTTTATAATTAAAAAGATAAAAAATATATAATGTATAAAAAATAAGTAATCATATAATGAAGATACTTGGAATAGTTTTAATTTTGAAAGAGAGATTTCTAAATTTTAAAAAAAATTCAATAATTTTTACAATAAGAGAAAAGTATTCATGAAATCCTCATCAAGTTCAAAAATTGTAATTGAATCTCTAAATAAGTTAAGTGTTATAAGTGAAAGAATCTTGGATATATCAACCCATATTATCCAAAAATTCAAGACAAAAAGATATATAGAAATAAGTAGAATTAGAAACTAGAATTCAAGATGAGGAAAAAAAATCTCTATAAAGGAAACATGGAGTGATTCTGAGCATTCTAGTGATGATATGTCTTCTGAATTAGAAGTCAGAATCATAAATCAAAAAGATAACATGTTCATTATGGAATAATAAGATGAAGTTCCCTTATTATATTCTTTTGATCATGAATATAATTCTGAAATTGGATATTTCTATTTTAAATATTTAAATGAATATTTTACAATGATAGATTCTAAATATTAATAGTAATAAAAGAAAAATAAATTTCTTGAAAATTTATAATTTATTGTTATAAGTGAAAAAGAGAACTAAAAAAAATTATAGACCTGAAAGCTAAGATGGAAAATTATATTTATTATTAATGTAAACATAGAAACAAAATTGAAAGATATAAAAAATAATTTTAATCTATTAAATATATTTATATTTTTAAAAAAATTAGATTACTACCTAAATAAAATCCTCGATAATAATAAAGTACGTAGATATAAGTTTGGAAAAGAAATCAAAGGTAGAACCAAGAAATTTAAAGAACTGTTTGGATTTTAATTTGAAGAAAAAAATAAATCTGGTGTTATTTGTTACCATTTTTGAGAACATGACAATTATGAAAATGGTTTTAGTATTATAAACCCTTAGTTTTCTACTATTAAGAATGATTTTATTTCAATAAAAATTTAACATAATTTGGTGTTTGAATTTCTAAAAAACACAAGATGAAGGTTACGTCACATTTTATTACAATTTTAAGGGAAAAATAATTATAGTTTGATCAGTTGGAAATCCAATCTCAGCTCTGATAAAAAAAAATCTTTATATTGAAGGATTAAAACACAAACTAATTTGTATTTCTCAACTATGTGATTTATGTTATTTTGGATATTTTTCAAATAATAAGTGTTATAATTTTAAAGATAAATTTTTTAATATCAAGGAAAATAGAACCAAGAATGTATATACTTTAGATCTTAATTATATGTGAAGATTGAGAGTAAACTTTATTTAATGAAAAAAATAAATGAATCTTGGATTTGCTATAAAAGACCCGAGAATTGTATTGTCTATTATATTAGATAATTTTCTAAGAAAAATTTATTTTTAGATTTATCTTTACTTAAATTGAATAAATAGAAACTATATGATCACTGCTAGAAATTGAGGCTATATACACAGACAAATAGCCATGGGAAATAAGGACCATCACTATTTCTATCTTATACCCATAGGTATTTTACAGTATATGGAATTTTCCTACCCCACTCCATAATATCTTCCCTACCCTTGCGATCTTCCTTCCCCCCACAACCCTCCTCCCCTAACAATTCCACACAAACTCCCATGATCCTCCTCCTCTGATGTAGATACCCAACCTACCCATGATCCTACTCATAAAACACAACCACCCATCCTCCCCATGATTATACTCCTCTAACATGAGCACCCCACCTCCCTACTGATGCTTCTTCAATGAAGTCTCCCCACCTCTTTCTTCGACACACCTCTGATGTGTCCACCCCACTTCCCTATGATCATCCTTCTCCATAGTGAATCTAACATGGCTTATAAGTGGCTTTGACATAGATTAGATGTGGCCAACTTACCTCTTGAGATCCTCGTCATTCGACGCAGGTACCCCCAATACTTCTCCTCTAATGCAACTACCCACCTCTATAATTTATCACTCAAACAAATCCATACCCTCATAATCCTCCCCCTCATACGATTTATCACCAAACCCATTCAGATTAACCTAGTGAAGTCTTACATTCTACAATTTATCATGTTAAATATCTATCGCTTTATGTTCTATTGAACTTAATTTTCATATATGTTTAGAGTTCCCAAAATTTCCCATATAGAATGATTTTTATTCTTCTATAATATGTGTTTAGTTAGAGAGTGAACTATATTTTTTCCATAAACATAAAATTTCACGATTTTATCCCTACATTAATGGATTATTTGGATATCATTGTATTTTTGTTGAATAATGTGATTTTCCCACTATTTATACATTCTTAGACTCTATTAAATGTATGAATTTGTTATATTTTATATTCTTCCACGTCTATATTTATGTAAGTTTATAGCGGTGAATGAAATTTTTGTTCCACATTACCTTTTCCAATATAATCATATCCAAATTTAAATATTACTAATATTACAAGAATATTATATGTAAAATAATGTTTCCAAGAACTATTGCATGATTATTATCTCATCATAGTTTATTGGATATAAATTATATAAAATTGATTGTAGAACTTATCACTTATTGTAAGTGTTTTTAGGCATGTTTCGCATTGATGATATCATTTTCTACAACTTATTTATGAATATTTTCTGTAATAAAACAACAAATTGTTATTTTTTAAATTTATTTTTATACGTGATAAGTGAATAAATAGTTTTCAATTAGTGAAGTAAATAAGAGACTTAATCATTTTCTGTTAAGTGCTTAAATAAATTTCAAAACATATAATTAATTTTTTCATGTCATTATACTATAAATTTGGTGTGTAAATTAATAATTTTTATATGATATTATTAGTTAATTTTTTATAGTTTTTGAAGTCTTTTTAATAGATATTTTTTTTCACTAAGCCATATTATAGTATTTATTTTCCATGCTATGGAATTTTACTTTTTGAGATCTAATGATTTATTATTTTTTACATTTTTTTTAATTTACGAGGATACTTAGTAGTGTGACATGAAATTA
Organism: Viscum album; assembly: GCA_963277665.1. Lineage (NCBI taxonomy): Eukaryota > Viridiplantae > Streptophyta > Magnoliopsida > Santalales > Viscaceae > Viscum > Viscum album. The sequence continues at coordinate 69,718,775 of OY728143.1, forward strand.
AAAATATGTAAAATAATTTTTTATGTGAATGAGATATTATTTTATTCAGGAATAATTATTGTGGATTAATTTTTTAAGGGAAAATAATTTCTTCTTTTTTTTACCATTCTAGAATTTTCATTTTTTGGATTTGTCTTAAATTTAAAACTCTTTCAATATTGTTTTAGAAGTAGTTTTCATAAACAATAAATTGAGTGTTATTAGATGTTTTAAAATTGTGTTTTCTTAAAAACCAAACATAGGTGGCTCAACTTTCTTCGATATTGTTATTCACTAGATAATGTTATTATCATAGTGTACTAACTAATTTGAATATTTGAAAATATATGTAATTCTAACATAAATATTTCATGTTTTCCAAATATTGTTAAATCAATATTACCTAGTGTTTTTTGTGTACCTAATTGGATGAAACATTTATTGAAATAAAAAAATATAAGTCAAATGTTTATTTCAAGTCAGTTATAATATTTTTCATTTCCATTCGTGTGTTTATTTTATGAGGGAACATTCAAGTATAATATTTTAATATTACATGAATATCTTTTTTATTTTAAACCCTTTATTGGTCCAATGTAATTTTGTTAATTTTTCATTTATTATTTCAATATTTTGTTTAAGTTTTATAATTTTATCACTTAATATATATTTGAAAGGGTTTGCATTGCTTTAATGATAATTCATATAAATTAGGCCTGCTATTTTATTTTATATGAATATTTTTATTTATTTAAATATATAATATTTGATAAATATTATTGATTCACAAGTGTAATAATGGGGAATTTCTTGCAATATTTGAGACTAGTTACTACTTCCAACCACCTATGTCCAGAATATTTGTAGTCATTCAATCTTACATTTATGTTTATTTCCTTATAGGGTGATTCTTCTAATGAGATATCTTGATCAACTAACTCAATTTCTATATTAATCTCATCATTTTAAAAAATGGTATGTAATAATTTATTTCATATATCATTTAATTATATATTAAAAAATCATTCAATGACATTCCTTTCATTTTTTATTTATTTTTATTTTTAAATGCATTGGTTATTATACTCTGAATTTTTTCATAAAAATATGAGTTTATATATTAATTTTATTTAATTTTTTCAGCTTATATGGAAATATGTTTTTAAAATGTTACACTATAAATACCATATAGTTTATATTTTAATTTTATCAAACAAATCAACATCCAAATAAACATATGAAACTATTTAAATGTTTTTTTATTAACATAAATAGTCTAAGATTTAGAATTTGTTAATATATATATTAATATAATTTATATGATTATAATATTATCTTTTAATACTATTTATAGGTTCATACAGATTATATGTTAAAAATGTTTATAAGTTTATATGTCAATACAATTTTATTTTTTTTAAATTCATGTATGAGGAAACATGACCCAAATGTATCATAATCAGATGTTAGAGTCATATATCAAAATATTGATATTCTATAATCATACCCAAGATAAAGTTAAGCTCATGGACTCTAATGATCTTTCTCATAGTGATAACATTGATTCTTTAAACTCATGTTAATTTTTTGTGGTTCATCTTTATTATAATTATTTTAACGTTATCAACAGTGATAATAAAGTGACCGTAATAAAAAATGTTGAGTGATGACCTTGGTGCAATTAATTGTTTTATAATAGAAAAATTTTAAATGATACATCTTCCTATTTTCCTCATGGTAACAAGACAAATATTGTTTTCTTATAAAACAATAAAAAGTTTAGTAAAACTTATATTGAATTTTTCCTTCCTCTGTCATCTAATTCAATCATATGTGATGAAATGCTTTGAATTATTTATTATGTGTTCTATATTCACAATGCTTCTTTGTGTGTGTTATAAAACTTGGTTTTATATTTAAATTTCACTTAATTAGTTGATTGTTTTATTATAGTGACTCTTGGATTTATCGTTGTATTTGCTTATAGCTAAACACTTTGATAGTCTACAAGTAGGAAATTGAGTTATTTCACCATATTTTAGCGTTATCCCTCTAATTATTAAATAATATTAGTGTGGTATCTTATGGTTTGAGGATATAAAGTGAGTAAAATATATTGTGAAAAATACTTACTGCTAATATAGAAGCTATTTTCGTAGGAATTGAACTAAGAATTGAAATACTTCCAGCCACCTTTCAATCATATTTATTTAATTTACCATATTACCACTATTTTCTAACTATTCAAAATTTTCAAATCCAGACCGTCATTCAATATTTTATGATAAAATGTTTTTTTTAAAATTTTAATCAATTATAACCTCACCATAGAGATAACATATCCACAAAAAATTCAATATCAGCCCAAAATATACCTAAGAAAGTCATTATTATTTTTTAATTCTCTAATTTATTATCGTCCTTAATCAATATATTCACTCATAAAAAATATGCATACAATATAGTTATAGAATACATAAAATAGAATAAAAATTACACTTTGAAATATAATTCTGTAAAAAATATCTAAAAAAAGATATCTATTAAATTTACACAATGAAATAACTCATTAAGATATAATAAAAAAAAATTAAAAAATTAAATAATTTATGAGATTTATCTTTACTTTAAATATAGATATACAGATCAATATATCATTTATACATTAAAAAAAGTACACATTATATGAAATTTTTATTAATATCATAACATAATACTCTGTAAATTATTTCATACTTTGTACACCATTGCTTCTTTTTTGGTTCAAATACTTAGATTTCGAATTAACCAACACATATACACATGAAAAAACACTAATATAGAATGGGAATCATAAATATTATTAGGGTTTACTTGATTACCACTTGATTGTTTATGATACAAATAAAAAATAACCACTCTATAGGTTACTTAAATATGATAATACTGTTATCATTGATACCTATATTTTTGGTGATTGGGAATTTATTCCTTTCATTGCTAAATTTCTTTATCTCTTTAGGGAAAGTGAAAAAATTATAATTTTCCTCTTAGTATAAAAAATTTATCATAAAAAGGATTAAACATCATTTTGAAGTAAAATGTTTCATTCAAGGGTTTGAACATGATTTCTTCTGATGATTTGGTGAAATAATTACTTGACTATAAATTTATATTTGAGGTGGTGGATTAGTTAAATAATGGTCACAATAAAATTATATTTATCATTAAAAGAACTTAATTTCTTAGATTCAACATGTTTTAAATTAAATTGATTAACCCTTAATATTGAATTATTAATTTGTTTTAACATTTTAAACATATTTATACTAGAAAAAAATGGAAATTTAAAGGCCATTCAATGAAGTAGCTAAAATGATACATTTAATTTCATTCAGGAAATGAATATTTAATTTTTTTATTTGGGTTTAGTTAAACCAAATTCATATTCATAATACAGATGAATTATTTTTAATGACTATTAGTAAAATTATTTGTCATGTAATTTAAGTTGACACTAACTCTATCATTAGACATCAATACTCAATTTCCAACATATTTTATGAATTTGATGTCCGAGTTCCCATTTTAAATTTCATATAGATTAACAATGTTAAAAAGTTTTTTCATTTAATGAATTCTTTGATGACCCCTTATTACTGATTTTTATGCAATATAAAATTGGTGGAGTGTGACATAATGAGTTTTATGCATGACATATAGTATTCATACAAATACACATGCCTCCCAATCCATGTGTCACTCCCAGTTACCAGGTTTCTCTATTTGTTTCTACATCTCCTCTAACCAACTTTTCCTATCATTCTCTCCTATTCTCATCTATTTATTTATTTTCCAGAACCAACTAAATTAAAATATTCTAAATAAATTTAATTCATTAATTTACCTTGGTGAAATTTAACTTTCATATTTATTAATACAACATTTCCCTTGTATATGCGTAGATTTATACAATTCTTTCTATACATGTTTATAAAAACGTCCATATGTATTAATTATTCTTAGTACAATTTTATTTTAATATTTATTAATAAAAACTGCTCACGTATATATATTAGACCAAATTGCATACAAATAATTCGTATATTTCAATTCTATATCATGTAGAAGACTTATAATTTTTGATTCCATCATGAAAAATATATTTTGATGAAAAAAATTACCATCAATATGAATTTTAAATTACAATATATTTGACCACCTCCAAGCCTTTAATAAGTATACATATGTAATTTTTTACATTTATAAATTTAGAGTTATTATCATGGACTTTTTTGAAATATTTTGACTATTTTAGGTAGTATTATTATTTATAATCAAATTTTATTTTACATTTTTTTACATATCTAACCATACTAATTAGTTTTATAGTGCCTTTTAATTCTTACAAGGTACATTTCATTTTTGAAACATTATATTACAATAGTGTATTTTTACAATTCATGAGTTCAGATATCTAGATTTGATGGAACCAATGTGGTATGCACCTAGGATTTATAGTTCACTCATTTAATTCAAAAAAATGTTAATAACATCATTACATTAATATATACAACATATTTTTCAATAATGTAACATCTTTTGTATAGATTCATTTATGGACCAACTATACATTATTATATTTTTTGATTCCTTTATATATAATTTATGATACATTATACATATAGATTTTTTAAAACCTCAATAAAATTCATGCATAAATAAAAAAATGATTAACAAAAGTAATAAATTATGTTGAAATTAAGCATAAAAAATAAGGTGATAAATGTAATATAAGAAACCCTCACTACATAAACATTTTCAAATAATGAAATATAGAAGAACTATAATACATTAAAACTAGTAGATGTATATCCTTATACATATTCTTATGTTAATTTATATACTTATTTTGATACTAACATTAATAATTCCATACAATTTATTTATTCTTAAATTTTCTCTACTTATAATCCAACTTATTCTTAAAAAAATACTAAATGATATATATTAAAAAAAACATAATATATACATCCTAATAGATATTAAATGATACACAATTTTATATTTCTTCATCTTATGCTTTAATTGTAATATAAATACACTTTAATATTGTAATATATATTTTCAATTAAGTACGTATGGATCTTCTTATGCTCATGATTATACAAATATTGAATACAAAGATACATATGATTATTCCTATGCCTATTATCATGATAATCCTAATACAATTACTGAAATACACACATTTTAAAGGTGATAGTTTATATTTTTATAGTTATTATTAAACACTTGCTGCAATACAATCACATTATCAAATTTACTATGTTAATTCATATGATTATGTTTATATCCATGACTATTCAAATACTATAATACATAAAGAACTTAAAATGCACTAATATAAAATTATTTTTAATAAATATGATAATATATAATGAATAAAATCATCATTTTCTTTGGATTATTTATATATCGAAACTTTATTATTTACATAAATATACTTATGTTTATGTTCATTATGACACAGATACATATACCAACACTTAAATAATAAACGTTTTCATGTGGTTAGTTCATATAGTTTAATATGTTATTAGATATACTATAATATATAGATATATTGAAATTTGTAGTGATTATGTTTATTCTTATTCTTATAGAAATACTAAAATATATACACATTATTATATATTTTAATATAAATTTTTAACATTATTCTTATATATTTCATTGTATAATATTTTCTTATAATGAAATTAAATTTACAATATACCAACAATCTTAACATGAAAAATATAGATATATTTGAATGAAAAAATTTCCCTGATATTTATACATGAATAATTTGTTCAATTTAATCATGTTTTATCTATTAATTACATCATTTTTTTTCCTTAGAGAGATATTAGTTGCCACATTTTGATGAAGAAGATTCACTATAATTTATGCATTATATTGATTTATTTTTAATATTTCGACCATGTTATTCAGAATTATTAAGTATGTTAAATGGATTGAATTATATATTTATCACAAATATTAATCATTATTGACCTATAATTACAAAATAGGATTTTTTCAGCATGGAATCTTCTTAATAAATTTATTTTTTCAATTCACCAGGTACACCATTAATAAAATTTTTCATTAACATATTTACATTTACTCATAGGGTTTATTTAATTTTATGAATAAAATTTTTAATTCAATGCAACTCTTAATCATTATTGAAATTTTATCATTTATAATTTATGAGATTTTTTCTTCTATATCTAATTTAAAAAACTAATTTGTTTCTTCAAAAATAAAGAATAATTATTTTCATTTCTCATATACCATAATAAAAAAATCCCCCATCCTAAATATTTTTGATCTCATAATATAATATAGTATTTAGATATACCTCCATCATATGAAATATGTCCTCTTCCTCTAAAAAAGATGTAATGCCCAAAAAATTTCTTACACCATCCTTAAAAGATAAAAACCATTTAAAATATAGTTACCTGAATTCATCACACTAGAACAACTGTCCATAATTCATAGAAGCCTTCAGAAATAAAATCCATTCATATTATAGATTATCATCAACCATCAGTGAAGAGGAACCTTTTAACTTTTGTGATTAAAATAGTGCACATAGTGGTCATTTCATCTTTTTAGCTTCTTATTGCAAAAATACTACAAGAATATTTTAATACCACTATCTAGACACACAATGTTCTAAATATTTACATATTTTTTTACCATTTAACACTATCAATACATATTATTATTTCACTTTATAGATTGTTCCTCATCCATTAAATGAAATAAATAGAGTATTGTTTACATTAATTAAATATGTATTAAGATTCCTTATCTCAAAAAGAATTTCTATGAAAAATTCTCTAACACCGATTCCAGTTGAAATGCTTGGGGGAATACTAGTTTAATTAAAAAATTATATTTATCAAATATACGTAGTATATAAAAGTTCATGTAAATACAAATTTTTTATATTAAATATTTTTATAACCTTTATATGTATATCCATTGTATTATTTCATTAATTAATTTTTTTCTCATTTATTTGTGTTTAGTTAAGGAGTATTTTTGTACTCCTACCACTAATTTTGGTGCAAAATCCAATAAAGATGTTGATTCTCATGATGATGATGATGTTGTGGTATGAGAGGAGGTGATAATGATATTGGTGTTTCTCTAGAAGATGATAAGGGTTGTTATGGTTCTAGTGGTATTGATATTGAGGTACATTTTAGATTTAAGTTTTATTCTTGGTTTATACATTAAATTTTTTCATATAGTTTTGTTTTATTATGATGGTATTTAAATTTAAATTTAATATTTTTCATCTTGAAGATAGTTTTAATTATTTTGATATATGTTATATTTTTTTGAGTTCTGTTTATATTTTATTCTTTTATTTTTTTTATTTTATTATAAGCTGCAAGGTTTGAGTTCTATTTGAGAGTTGCTGATAGGGTATGGATATAAGTGCATCAGGTTAGTTTATAAAGTGTATTATTGGTATGGATTTAAATATTATATTTATTGTGATATGTAACATCCCGAACCCGGGTGCCACGCAACGGGTGCCCCGAGCCCGGTTCACCACGTGACCTCAAGCGCATTTCCCCAAATGCCAGAGGCTGCCGACTAGCCGCGAGGTACCAGGTCTGATAGTGGGGAAACTATGCCCTCATTTGTCAAAGTGTAGCGCAACAGAATACCAAAATAAACATACAAAAACAGCAGAAGAAGTAAACATACACAACTGAAATAACTACAGTAGTGGATATAACCAAAAATATATAAGTGATGATGCTACATGTTTCAAGTTCTAAGAAAACAGCTAGAACATGTTATACATCAATACAGTACAACAGAAAACAGAATACAGAAGAAAACACCAAATAGATAGCAATGGCATCACAAGCCTAGGCTCGGTTCCATGCCCTCCTACTCCTCAGCAACAGTCAAGTACCTGTATAGGGACTCTTTCCCCTATCTACACCTGCAGCAATGTAATCTGTTTTGGCCGAAAAGTGTGACCCAAACAAGGTGTGAGAAATATATCCCATTAGGCACCCACCAAAGGCCCATGCTCAACTGTGTGTAAAACATTCAACAAGTGTGCAGTAGTAATATGCAATAAATAAGCAGTACTCAAAATTAACTAACTTAACAATTTAATTGCCATTTTATTATTCATTTAATTCCTTTAATTTAGTAACATTTTTTTGCTCAACAACACCAAGCCCTCAGGCCAACCAGTACCGTGCCCTCAGGATTGCCCTCAGGCCAAACAGAATCTAACCCGCAGGTATTTCCCTCAGGCATAACAGAAATTGCCTTTAGGTATAGGAAGTTTCACCCTCAGGCACAGAAGTCAAGCCCTCGGGCATGAAAGGTTGCCCTCAGGCGAAATACGATAGCCCATGGGCTAAAACAGTTATGCCCTCAGACCAATCACAACAACGCCCTCAGGCTAAATACAAAAACGCCCTCAGGCTAAATAGGTAATCGGGCCATGCCCAACAGGTAAACAAGCAGTAACAAGAAATTCCTCTCAAGGAAATTATACAATTACTACTTTAAGGGAATACCCTCGGGTATCCTGGCCAAACGGCTAAACAGAGAAACACACCCTGGGGGTGGTTTCAGATCCAAGCAACGATCCCAAAAAGCATTTTATTATCACAATTAAATACCTAATTAATTCTAGGTATTAAATATAGCAATGACCTCAACCACACGACACCCCAACATGGGTTCGTGGAACAAAAATGCACAATACACTCAGCAGTTGGAAAACTAAACAAAAAGCCACCTACCTTATATGACAACGAACGCTATACCCGAATGCCGACACCAGAAACGCCCAAGAACGGCGTAGATCTGATGAAGAACAAAACTCATTCAAACGTAAATAACTTACGTTAGGAGAATAATTGGCAAGAACGGTACCGGGAGGGGAGAGGGCTCACCCGTGCGGTTCCAATGAGATAGTCCGAAGCTGAAACGGATTCCAGACGAACGCCCGATGGATCTTCAAAGATCTGGCCTCCTCCTTTGGCTCCAAATGGCTCAAGTGCCTCCTCTGCCAAATGAGGAGGCTACTACCTGCTTTAATATGAAAAAACAAAGTACACGACGTATAATCCCTTCATTTATCTGTTCAAATGGAGGCACCGCCACACTGTTCATACGTCAACATGAGTACATAGCATGTACTCTCGAGTACACAACATGTACTGTCACCCAGCTGGCGGCGATGCCACCGCCTTACTGTTTAAGCCTACCGACTGACTACACGACGTGTAAGGTACCACTACACGGCGTGTAGTTGGTTCCTAAACCCTTCGTCACCGACATGGCCACACGCCCCATGTACTCATCCCAACACGGCTAAAAGTACACGGTTTGTGGATAAAGTACACGGCGTGTAGTTCCAAAATTTAGGATTTTTCCCCATTTTCCATATTTTCTCAAAATCACTTAAGGAAAAGGAAAAGAAGAAGCCCGTACCTCTAAAATAAGAACCAGGTTATTACAAACTCCCCCCTTATAGAAATTCGTCCCCGAATTTCCCTTTCATGGGTGGTGAAGAGAAAGCTCAGAACAGCTCTGGACACTGAGCATGTACATCAGCCTCCCTCTCCTAGGTCTCGTCCTGCACTTGTCCATGCTGCCATAGCACCCGTACGAGAGGAACTGACCGACCTCAGAGAAACTTCGTGCTCCTATCAACGATACGGATCAAATGATCCTCAAAGGATGCATCATGCTGAAGCTCATCCTCCTCTGGATGAAAGGTGTGAGTTGGGTCTGAAAGGTAGAGATCCAACTGAGACATGTGGAAGACATCGTCCATGGATCAGTACCGCTGCGGTAGCTGCAACCGATAGGCAACCATCCCGACTCTCTCCAGAATCTCAAATGGTCCCACATACCTCGGTGAAAGCTTACCATGTCTCCTAATCAGTCTATGTCCCAGGCTCAGCGAAACATGAAAGAAAACCTGATCCCCAACCACGAACTCCAAAGGTCGTCTGCGGCGATCAGCAGAAGACTTCTGATGAGACTGCGCTGTAGCCATCTGCTTCAGAATCAACTGGACCTGCTCAGATGTGTCCTGCATGAGCTCTGGCCCCAGTAAAGCTGCCTCACCTGCCTCTAACCAGCACAATGGTGATCAGCATGGCCTACCATATAAATCCTCATATGGTGCCATCTCAATAGTTTCCTGAAAACTATTTTTATAGGAAAACTCGACTAAGGGTATATGCTTCTCCCATGAGCCCCCAAATTCTAGGACGCATGCGTGCAACATGTCCTCCTATACCTGTATCGTCCACTCTGAATGTCCATCTGTCTATGTGTGGTATGCTGTGCTCATAAGAACCTGTGTACCCAGCGCCCTCTGAAAACTCTGCCCGAAACAAGACGTAAAGTGGTCGTCCCTATCTGAAATGATATAACGAGGGACCCCATGAAGATGTACGATCTCTCGGATATACAGCCTTCCGAGCTTGTCAACACCAAAGGTCTCCTTGATCGGAAAGAAGTGATCTACCTTCGTAAATCTGTCCACAACAACCCATACGACGTCATTGCCTCGAGGTAACCTTGTAAATCCCGTCACTAAATCCATCGCGACATAATCCCATTTCCACTCCGGAATGGGCAACTGCTGTAACAACCCACCTGGTCTCTGATGCTCTACCTTCACCTACTGACAGGTGGAACACCTCGTAACAAAACCATCTATCTCTCTCTTCATACCCGGCCACCAGTACTGACGTCTCAAGTCTCGGTACATCTTGGTAACCCCGGGATGAACTGCCCAAGCTAAAGCATGAAACTCCCTCATCATCTCCTCGCGTATATCCCCTGGAACCCATACACGTCCATGGAAACGCAAAACCTCATTATCGACTATCGTCCAAACGGAAGGAGGGTCCTCACTTGCCACCGACTCTGGTAGAACTAGGCCTTCTGAATCCGATAGCTGCCTTATCCTCACTCTCTCCAGGAAGGTAGAAGTCACAGCTAACGAGGAAAGATAAGTCTGCCCCTGACTGTCATGCACCTCTAGATGCATCTCAGAGAACAAAGCCATAAGCTTCCACTCACCATTGGCCTCTTGCACTACCTATATCTGAGTCTTCCTGCTCAGTGAATTGGCTACTGCATTACCTTTACCAGGTGTATAGGCAAGCTCAAAATCGAAGGACTGTAGGTACTCAACCCACCTTCTCTACCTCAGATTCAGGTCATGTTGAGTAAAGATATACTTGAGGCTGTTGTGGTAGGTGAAAACCACAAAATTCTCTCCCAACAGATAATGTCTCCAACAGTGCAACACATGCACAACTGCAGCCAACTTGAGATCATGCGTCGGGTAATTCCTCTCATGTGGCCTCAACTACCGAGACACGTACGCCACAACTCGGTCGCCCTGCATCAAAACGGCTCCCAGTCCAATCCCTGATGCATCACAGTAAACTGTATAACTCTTCCCCTTCTCTGGGAGTATCAGGATCGGTGCTGATGTCAGGCTTCCCTTCAAGTCCTGAAAAGTTTCCTCACAAGATTCTGACCAAACGAACTTCACACCCTTCTTAGTCATACCTGTCAACGGTACTGCTAAGCGGGAGAAGTCCTGTATAAAGCATCTGTAGTAACCATCCAGCCCTAAGAAACTCTGTATCTCAAACACATTCTTATGCTGCTTCAGGAAACTACTACTCTCACCTTCTCTGGGTCCACTGCAACTCCTTCCTCTGAGATGATATGACCCAGGAATTGAATCTGGTCCATCCAAAAGTGGCACTTCGAGATCTTAGCATATAATCGATGCTCTCTCAGTGTACTCAATAAAATCTCAAGATGGGTACCATGGTCGTGTCAAGTGTGAGAGTACACCAAGATGTCATCCATGAATACTACCACAAATGAATCAAGATACGAATGGAACACACGATTCATCAGAGCAATGAAAATTTCTGGCGTGTTCGTGAGTCTGAACGGAATAACTGTATACTCATATAGACCATACCTACTCTTAAAATCCGTGAGAGGTATATCAGATGGTCTCACGCACAGCTGATGATATCCGGATCTCAAGTCAATCTTCGAGAACACTCGTTCTCCATGAAGATGATCAAACGGATCATCTATCCTCGGTAAGGGATATCGGTTCTTAACCATCAACTGGTTCAGCTTCTGATAATCCACACAAAGTCTGAGGGTACCATATGCCTTCTTCACAAAAAGGACCGGAGAACTCCAAGGAGATGTATTGGGTTAGATAAAACCCTTTGCCTGCAACTCCTCTAACTACCTCTTAAGCTCCTGCAACTTAGGCGTGGCCATCCTATAAGGAGGAATGGGCACCAGTGCTACTCCTGGCACAAGTTCGATTGAGAAATCTACCTCACACACCGGAGGTAGACATGAAAAGTCGTCCGGGAAGACATCCCTGAAACGATCGACAACTGGAGGGAAATCCGTCTGACAAGTCCCCTGGTCACCCAGATATAAGCTCGTAATCTATGTTGTGACTCCAACTTTCCCATGATGCTCTGGTCCAGCTCGACTCCCCTGAACATCCCACTCGCCCTTGTATAGAAACTCCCCGCCCTCTGGTGACGTGAAACGCACCCTACGACGATAGCAGTCAACAAAGGCTCGAAAGGGAACCAACCAGTCCATCCTAAGAATGACGTCATAGATCGTCATCTCCCGGACATAGAGGTCCCAAAGGAAGTGACATCCACCAACCTCAAGGGGGCACTCCTTGCACTGACGCACACCAACTATCCTAGTCCCCAACGGAGTGTCTAGCTTCAAGATATCAGAAGAAGTAGAAAAACCGAGCCCAAGGCTCTCCACAACGGGTACAGATATAAAACTTTGTGTAGCACCCATATCAAAAAGTACTGAAGACAAGACAGAAGCTACTAGAATAGTACCTCTTACTATCGAAGGTCCGGGATCCTTCTTCTACTGGGTCTGTTGCACTTCATATGCATGTCCAGTGCCGCGACCCTGTGACACAGCCTGGCTACCCTAAGCTGTCCCTCCCTGTTGCCTTTGAGATCCTGGTGTCTGGCTACGACGACCACGAACACCATCTCCGCCTGCACGCCCTGACGTATTCCAGTTCCCTGACTGGTAAGAAGCCACTGGTCCTGCTCCCGCACATGGAGTCTGCACAGAACACCTCTCACTAGCCACTAGTAGAAACGCCCTGCAAAAGCACTGCAGATGCCCCATCTTGCCGCAAGCTCGACACTCCATTGGGTCTCGTGGACACTGCGGCCTCTTGTGCCCCTCTCTGCCACACTGGTAGCACCTGATCGGGCCACTTGAAGAAGCCGCTTGGTTGGTACTTCCGCCCTGAGAGAAGTCCATCTGTCTATTCCTCTTGCCACCAGAAATAGTACCAGTAACTGGTGCTGAACCGCCCTGGCCCACACCACTCGATTCCCGCAGGTTCCTATCTGTAATCAATGCCTGGTTCACAATCACATGTACAGTAGGAAAACTGAAAACATTTACCAGCGCTCGGATGTCATAACGAAGAACATCCTCAAAACGTATGGCTCTCAACGTCTCATCACCCACCAGCATGGGTGAAAAACACTAAAGCTCTGTAAAACGAGCATAGTAGTCCATCACCGACATAGCGCCCTGCTACAGGTTCATGAACTCTCGAGCTCTATCTGCCATCAGCATCTCGGGAAATAAGAAGTCATAGAAGACTACCTGAAAATCCTCCCACACCATGTCCCTGTGATGCTCTGACTGGGTGGTAACATCCCACCACCACTTGGCGGAATCGTGCAGAATGTAATTCACAAACTTGACCATCTGCCCTGGAGGCATCTCAAGATGCTCAAAAATAGTATGCATCGATCCTAGCCAAGACACTACAGCCTGTGGTCCGCCATCCCCTAAAAACATAGGCAGATGCTGCTGCTGAAAGATACGTGTCAGCTCGGCCATAGATGTAGTAGCCTACGGTTCTCCCTGAAAGGTCTGCATGAATCGCAATAAACCTTCACGGAACTACGTCTCTGTGCCTGTGTCCGGTATAATAGCTGGTGCCGCATCTAGCTCTATTGGTTGATCAACTGGTAGCTCATGGACCACCATCTCCGGAGTATAATTGCCGCCGCTCTCCTGGAGAACAACTCACGGTCGTCTAGGCGGCATGACTCAATAAGCTCAAAATAACGCCTTAGATTCAAGATTATCAAGACTCAAATGAAGAAAACACAAAGGAACAAGAGGAAGAAGGTGTTTTAAAATTTGAAAAATAAGACTACACGACGTGTACACTGACTACACAGCGTGTAATTGACTTCCTTTACCCTGCCCAGGTCCTTCTACATGGATAAGCCACACAGCTTCGGTTCACAAAACTACACAGCATGTATAATATCTACGCAGAGTGTATGGTGTTATCTTCCAACTGCCTGTGTCGTCTGTGACATGGCCGACTACTCGGATTTACCACACACGGTGTGTTACACCCGTACACGGCGTGTAAACCACCACATTTCCCATCCACACGGCTAACTCCACACGATCTGTCCTCGGACAAGACTACATGGCATGTCCCATATGTACACGGCGTGTTTAGGGAAAGGTGACATCGGCCCGTGTTGTTAGTTACATGGCTGAGTCCCCAGGTCACACTACACGGCATGTCTATAATTGAAACGTCATGTTCTATCAAGGAGTTCACCGACCCGTGTTGTTAGTTACACGACCGGACTCCGGGTCAACACTACACGACGTGTACAAAACTACATGGCGTGTTTTACCCAACCCCTTCCCTACCCCGTGTCTCCTCCCACACGGTTTGTGACACGGGAAGAGACTACACGGCGTGTACTCAGGGTACACGGCGTGTACTCAAAAAGTTCATTTTTCTTCTCGAACAGAAGAACACACACGGCGTGTATGAGGTCCTACACGGCGTGTATTATGGGTTTTCTGGACAGTATGCCTCAGAAACTTCTCAAGAACCCAGAAAATACTGAAAACAACACCTAAGTGTCAAATTCCGACCCGTGGGGGCCCATACACCCCACAAATCAAAGTTTGACATCTTATTCGTGTTATATCCAATAACCAGTCAATGATCCACCAAATTTCGGTCAATGGGGGCCCATACTCCCCAAAAAACAAACTTTCGTGTCCATTCTATAAACAATCTCAAACAATAATACCATATCAAAAGGCAAGTATTTATCAAGAATCTATCACAACAACATGATTTACTAGCACAACAACTATCACAACAACTATCACAACAACATGCAAATTCTAATGCACCTACATGGCATGGAAACTATTCATGGCATGTGATATCTAGCATGTGCCTGTATGATGTATGAGACGGAATACCCTCATCTCATTGGGTTGAAACTAAATAGAACTCACAGATAAAATATAAACAACACAGTCCAACTGTGTCACCCAACGTTGAAAACATATCAACCATAAAATTGCATGATTAAAGAATGCAAAGTACGAGGTAGACTGGATTTTCCCTGTACACGAGTTAGCTACGCCCGAGCACAGCTTATTACCAACTACCGTTCGTCCTAACTCTGACTACGGCTCCAAATAGTAAGTCAAAGAAAAGAAACCCCTCTGATACCACTTTGTAACATCCCTGACCCGGGTGCCACGCAACAGGTGCCCCGAGCCCAGTTCACCACGTGACCTCAAGCACATTTCCACAAACGCCAGAGGCTGCCGACTAGCAGTGAGGGCCCAGGTCTGATAGTGGGGAAACTATTCCCTCATTTGTCAAAGTGTAGTGCAACGGAATACCAAGAAAAACATACAACAATAGCGGAAGCAGTAAACATACACAACAGAAATAACTACAATAGTGGATATAACCAACAGTATATAAGTGATGATGCTACATGTTTCAAGTTCTAAGAAAACAGCCAGAACATGTTATACATCAATATAGTATAGTAGAAAATAGAGTACAACAAAACAATAAAAACAGCTAGCAACGGCATCGCGAGCCTAGGCTCGGTCCCATGCCCTCCTACTCCTCTGCAACAGTCAAGTACCTGTATAGGGACTCTTTCCCCTATCTACACCTACAGAAACATAATCTGTTTGGGTTGAAAAGCGTGACCCAAACAGGGTGTGAGAAATATATCTCAGTAGGCACCCACCAAAGGCCCATGCTCAACTGTGTGTAAAACATGCAACAAGTGTGCAGTAGTAATATGCAATAACTAAGCAGTACTCAAAATTAACTAACTTAATAGTTAAATTGCCATTTTATTATTCATTTAATTCCTTTAATTCAGTAACATTTTTGTGATCAACCGCACCAAGCCCTCAGGCCAACCAGTACCGTACCCTCAGGCTAAAATAGTAACCATGTCCTCATGCTTGCCCTCAGGCCATATAGAATCCAACCCGCAGGTATTGACCTTAGGCATAACCGAAATTGCCCTCTGGTGTAGGAAGTGTCTCCCTCAGGCACATAAGTCAAGCCCTCAGGCACGAAATGTTGCCCTCAGGCGAAATACGACAACCCTCGGGCTAAAACAGTCATACCCTCAGGCCAATCACAACAACACCCTCAGGCTAAATACAAAAATGCCCTCAGGCTAAAAAGGTAATCGGGCCATGATTAACCGGTAATCAAGCAGTAACAAGCAATTACTCTCAAGGAAAATCTACAATTACTACTTTAAGGGCATACCCTCGGGTATCCTGGCCAAACGACTGAACAGAGAAACACACCCCGGAGGTGGTTCCAGATCCATGTAACGATCCCAAACAACATTTTATTATCACAATTAAATACCTAATTAATTCTTGGTATTAAATATAGCAACAGACTCAGCCACACGACACCCCAACATGGGTTCTTGGCACAAAAATGCATAATACACTCAGCAGTTGGAAAATTAAACACAAAGCCACCTA
Source organism: Viscum album (assembly GCA_963277665.1). Lineage (NCBI taxonomy): Eukaryota > Viridiplantae > Streptophyta > Magnoliopsida > Santalales > Viscaceae > Viscum > Viscum album. Next base: position 69,735,725 of record OY728143.1, read on the forward strand.
CATTATATGCCAACGAACGCTATACCCGAACGCCGACTCCAGAAACGCCCAAGAACATCGTAGATCTGACGAAGAACAAAACTCATTCAAACATAAATAACTTACGTTAGGAAAAGAATTGGCAAGAACGGTACCAGTAGGGGAGAGGGATCACCCGTACGGTTCCAACGAGATCATCTGAAGCCGAAATAGATTCCAGATGAACACCCGGTGGATCTTCAAAGATCCGGCCTCCTCCTTTGGATCCAAAATGGCTCAAATGCCCCCTCTACCAAATGAGGAGGCTACTACCTGTTTTAATCCGGAAAAACAAAGTACACGACATGTACTTCAATGTACACGACATGTACTCCCTTCATTTAACTGTTCAAATGGAGACACCGCCACACTGTTCATACGTCGACATGAGTACATGGCGTGTACTGTCGCCCAGCTGGCTGCGATGCCACCACCTTACTGTTTAAGCCTGCCGACGGACTACACAGAGTGTAAGGTACCACTACACGGCGTGTAGTCGGTTCCTACACCCTTCGTCGCCGGCATGTCCACACACCTCGTGTACTCATCCCAACACGGCCAAAAGTACATGGCGTGTGGATAAAGTACACTGCGTGTAGTTCCAAAATTTAGGATTTTTCCCCATTTTCCATATTTTCTCAAAATCACTTAAGGAAAAGGAAAAGAAGAATCTCGTACCTCTAAAACAAGAATCGGGTTCTTACATGATATATATTATATTGTCTTTTAGTTCTCTTTTTAATGTATTCTTGTTTTTTATTAAATTATATGAAATAAGGTTTGAGTTATGTTTGAGTGATGATAGTCATGTAGGGATTTAAAAAGGGTGGTAAAGATATTTTTATGGTATCTTGGGGATATATCCATAGTTATAAACTATAATTTTTTAATAGGAATGTTCATTACTATATCATTGGTTTTTAACCATGTATTTGGTAAGAAATATACATGATTTTAAACCATGGCTACAACCGTATTTCCATTGTGGAAAATGTGGATAATTACATATTTCCATGGTTTCAAACCATGTAAATAAAGTTATGTGGGATTAGTAATTACTATGATTCTAAACTGTTGATACATGTGTATAACCATTTTAGAAATTGTGGCAATATTCTTGGAACTATTTTCACACAAATGGAATCTATGAAAATTCATACTATGGCTATAAACTATTTTAATGCTTTAAGGGTCTATATCCATGGTTATAAACTTTGGATATATATTTATTTTCTTTTAGTGTATTCATGTAAAATGGATAAGAAACACAAATAATATTTTAAATCAATTTAAGATGTTTATATATCTAGGCCTCTGAAACTTATCCACATGGATTTTTTTGGACAATCAATAAAAACAAGGTTAAGAGTAAAATCTTTTATTTGTGTGTTAGTTAATGATTTCTCCAAATTTCTTATCATTTCATTCTAATTCTTAAAATTTATGTTTTCTCAATTTTTATATGTTTATTCAAATTGGTTGTAAAATAGAAATTTTCAAAAAATTATTTCTTTGGTAATTGACCATGGAAGTGAATTTGAAAACTATGAGTTAAATTCTTCTTGTTAAACAAATGGTATCAAATAAACTTTTTATTCCCCCAAGACACCTCGACATAGTAGTCTTATTGAAAGGAGTAATAAGACCGTGTTAAAAACTAGTAAGACTTTTTTATATAAATATAACCTACCTACTCACTTTTGGATCAAAGAAATAAATAGAACTATTATGTCATTAACAGTGTTCCAATTAGGACTACTTTTAAGAATTCAACTTATAATAAAATGAATGTTAGAAATCCAAAAGTTGGATTCTTCCAAAAATTTGGATGAATGTTTACATTATAAACACCAAGGGAAATATTTGTAAATTAATCCAATTTTTTATAAAGGAATATTTCTAGGATATTTTACTACTTATGAGGCTTATAGAGTATTCAAAAAAAAAACTAAAAGATTTTAAAATAACCAAATCTTGTTAAATTTTATGAAATCGATCCATTTGATCATAAAACGACTCTAGTCGGTGAGGTAAGTGATTATATTGAAAACATGAGGCCTAAAGCTCTCTTTTAAAATCAAATAGATGATGACCTATAACTTTATTTTGGTTAAACAAATCATCAAAGTATGGATATAAATGAATATAAAAGTGTGATTCCTAGAAATACCATAACACTGAAATATATTCCCTTATATACTGTTATATGATTCTTGGATAAAGGAATTGGGACTAGAATAAGTGTAGTAAACATTGTATAATTCTATACCTTTTTATCTCAACTTGAACCTAACAGTTTAGAAGAATATTTGGATAATAAATTATGGGCTTTATACTTTTAGGAATAGATAAGCCAATTTAAATGGAAAAAAATTTGATAACTAGTTAATAAAATATATGATTACCCAATTATAGGAACAAAGTTTGTCTTTAGAAATAAATGGGATGATCATGGTTTGACCAATAAGAATAAGTCTAGATTAGTATCTAAAGGGTACAACCAGGAAAAAAAGGACTATAAAGAAACCCTTGTAATCGTAAATATATTAGAATCCATTAGAAATATACTAGACTATGCATTAAATATAGATTTAAAATTATACAAAACAGATATTAAATCTTTATTTTTAAATGGTTTCCATATGGATGAATTTTATGTTGAAAAACCTCATAGTTTTGGAAATATTTATTTTTCAAATTCAATTTTCAAACATACCAAAGTTCTTTCTGGACTTAAACAAGAACCTAGAGTTTGTTATAAGTATTTCAGTTATTTTTTTATAAAATGGATTTTTAGTAGTAATGGAATATCCTCCTATTTTAATGAAAACAACATCTTCATATATATTTTCATTTTAAGTATATGTTTATGATAATATATATATTTCCAAACTCTTTCTAAAAACCACTAATTTTAATTTGACATCATATTATAATTCCTACTATAGTGGGTTTAGACTAGATATGAAGAGCACCTCGGGAACCTATCACATTCTTGGTAAATCCCTCCAATCCTGGGATAATAAGAAATAACTATTAATTTCATTATATACTTCTAAAGTAAAGTATATAGTCATGGGTTGTTATTTTCCATAGGTGATGTGGATGAAACACACCTTCATGGATTTTGGATTCAATTTTAATGATGTTCTAATCAATTGTGAAAGAAATAGTGCTATCAATATTTCCAAAAATCTTATAAACTATTCTAGAATAAAGCTTATATATTTAAGTCATCAGATCTTGAGAGATCATATTGAAAAAAGGTTATATCTCTTTATATTTTTTTGTAAATAGAATTGGTTAAAATACATTCTTACTATACCTCTACATATTTATATATTTGATTTCATCTTATCCAAATTAAGATAATTTACTTATAGTTAATTTTGTCTTAGTAACATTTTTATTTCTTGTTTTTTCATGTGGGGTCTATTTTTAGTTAATTTTTCTTTTCTTTATTTTGGGGAAAAATTTTATCATTAACCATGTCCTAATTTTAAAATTTTCCGATTACTATTATTATCATTACCATTTATATCACTCTTTGTGACCCTTTGTTTAACTCGAAAGAATGAATGCATATTAGTCCTATGCCTGAACCCCTTGTCACCCTCAGATGTCTCACCCGGATTCTCCAACCCTATTTTCCCAAAATCCTTCAAACCATCCATCATTCCTTTACATAATCCTGGGAAATAAGAATCATTCAGATAGTGTTGTAGCCAGTAGTTCCAAATATCAATGGTTTGTGTTCTAATGACTTTGTTTCTTATTTATGAAGATTGGGAATATTATAAGTAATATTTTCAGATCCAAGCACTAATTTTGAATGAGATTCAAGGTTATATGGAGGATCAATGTTGATATAATAAAATATTAAATATTTTATATCACTTACATGAATATTTTTAGGAAATAACAAAATAAATCTCAAATAGAGTCTCAGATGGGAGAACTGACAATGTTGTTGAATTCAGAAAGTGATTTTTATCGTAGCCATTCCATAACCTTTGTGAATGTTGTATTTTTAGTCAAAAAGAGGTTGTGGGAATATTATTATATTAGTTAATTAATTAATTAATTTCACCAGACCTTCTATCTGTTTATTTAATTTATGTTATGGGAAAATTCTAGTGTTTGGATCATAAACCTAGGTATTTAGAGAGGAGCTATTGGATGAGCATTCTTGGATGATCAATGACAGATCATGATTTGGAAATTAGTGTTTAAGGATCTCGTGGATCATTCCATTTATTATGGACTGAATACTTTCTTCATTATTGATCAATCCAAACCCAAGGTAGGACACTTTTTGTTTAGTTTAGTCCTTGTTTGTTTATCTTAAGATGAACACGAATAAATTTCCCTAACAGATTGATTTTCAAGTTGATCTTATTCTATGGGTGTGAATTTATCTTTCTATGATTAGGAACTGATGATATTTTTTTCATTCATTTGTCTCTTTTATTTTATCATTATAAGGTAAGTAGGTTGAGTACAACTTGAACCAAAGATAAGGTTCATTTCACTTGTTGTGTTTTATGTATTTCTCCCACCATTTATCCTACATTCATCATTGGTGTATTATTTGGAAGTTGGTTTAAAAAAACAATTGGTAAGAAATCATTGTGAAATCAACCTTTTGGAACAATAGATTTCTACCATGGGTTCTATTTTGTGATTGATGACATGATACTGGTAGGAAATAATAATAAAGGAGGTATAATCAGATTTGGAGATCCTTGGTTCATGGTTTTCATCATTCGAATGATGCGGTGTGATAAAGGAGATTATCAATCGGACTTGATGGCCAAAATAAGGTCATGAGTGTAACCAGGGTCAGTGGATCCAAGATCCTCATTCATTGGTGGTTCTAATGATGGAATTCATGGTGGCGATGGTGTAGGTGAGACTCATAAGATACATTAAATTTTCTATAAAAATCCTAACTACAGAACATGTAATATATATGAACACATGCCATGTGTACCCTATATTGGGTGGTTAGGGTTTATATGTGAATAAAAATATCAAAAAAAGTGTGGGTCCTACTATATTTCATGTCTCCCAGTACTTTTGAGTTGGTATGTACCTCTAGAGTATGCAAACACAAACAGGACCTAACACACAAGCAGGACCAGTGTACATAGGCACATCCATGTACTTAGACATGACTATATTACATGACCATGTACATGTACCTGAAAATGGCCATGGACTTGTACTTAGACATGACCACGGTATTTGGACATGGCTTGGTACATGGGTAAAACCAGTGTACATGGGCATGACTAGAGTACACTAGAAAACTATTGGAGATAAGAACAGACAAGAGAAGGTCTAAAAATAGTGGGAAATTTTATGTACTGCCATTACACACCATATAATTTCTCTAGGGATGTTTCATCCCCCATCTCTTCAGTGTAGATCAATATCATTTTGGTTTATTCCCTTGTTCCATGCCTATAAGGGTATATTGTGGCATTATGTCTTGAGAATAGAACTATTATCCTCTCTACTAGATTAGTATGAGATAAATATTCATCAATTCTTCTATATAGACCTATGTTATATCCTTTATCATTTTTTCTACATCCATAGGTGGGGTTTGAGGAATCATCATGACCTATATGAATGGCCATACAAGCCACTACTTAGCAGGTTATTCCATTTAGGGTCCAGTATAGCCAAGAGGCCCTCGGTGATATCCCGTATTTATGTATTGAGATATTCATAGATCTAGTGAGTAATTTTTAATTGTGAATACAAATGAGCATGAACTCTTGAATGATCACCATTAGTGATAGCGTGGTTGGTGGAGTGAGTTCTCCTACATAATTATTACCCTGAAGCCTCTTGTAGAATATTGTTGCTAGCGATATGTTTATAATATCTTTAAGACATGATATCTATCATGATTATATCTAGTTTATTATTATTATTATTATGCCAAATATTTTTATTGACATTCCCTTATGATGATGATATGGAGAGTCTCTTAATTCTTTATATGGAGTGATTTTGGTGTATCATACTGGGTTTTGTTATACTCCCACTTTCATGGGCTCTGTGCACACATGTCATGTATTATGTAGATTACATACCTTTTGATGGATTCTAAAGAAGTCCAGGAGAAGGTGGAGCATAGTTGGGATATACAAATAGTGGTTACTACTAGGTTTTGTATTTGACAGTAGTCCCCTCATACTTATTAGGTTGTAATATTTGAAGTTTTTGTGGGATTTTATTTGACCCTTTATGATTTCCATTACTTTTATCATAATATGATTGTTTGTTATAGATGTTTTCATACATTATTTTTATTGATTTTATTTTACCTTTTATCATTGTATAAGTATTTGGATATGTTTGTATGTGTGTGTACGAGTACCTTATGAAAAGTCATCCCATTTGTGTGATATGCCTGTTTAGTGTTGGTTATTATTACTTGACCAATTGGAGGTCAGATTAGGGTGTTACACTCTATTTTCTTCCATCTAAGTAGCCACTAGATGATTGGTTTGTGAAATAGGGGTATCAAAGGTATGTTGTTATTATGACTATGGTTTATATGTTCTCTAGATATGAGGATTGGTTTGGAAACTGGGAAAACATTTTTAAATTGTTTCATGTTCATTTATTGGGCCATGGAATCTAGTGTTGGTGCAACAACTGATATGTCCATTCACCCAGACTTTGATAACCTTTTTATTGATTTGGTAAATGTAGGCAGTGGTTGAATGAAAGACATCGGTACATGAATTATATTTTAATGGTTGGTTGTTTTAATGTACCTTTTCAATAATATGACATGATATTGTCTTCAAATATAGTACATCTTCATTATTTCAGGATACCCTTACAATGACTGCTAGCCAAGATTATTAGTAGGATTTTAGTTATGATCTTTTGATTGACGATTATTCGATGTTGAGTCCTTCTTATGAGGTGGTGGATCCAAGTGGTCTTCCAGTTTTTCCACTAGCTGTTGAGTGGTAGGTTGTTCATGAATTATTGGTTGATTATTTTCATAGGCTGAACACACTCCATGAGTTTCAGAGTTAGGAAACACTTAGGTTTTTGGGTGATATAGACCTCTAGAAAAATAAGTATTGGATTGAGTTAGTTGAATGATTTTTCCACCATGTAAGGAAACCTCTAGATCATATTATGGCCTTAGCGATGAGTCTAATTTAAGGATTAGTAGGGTGATGGTGGAGTTTAGTGACTCAAAAACATGATGATACAACTCTCTCTTTGTCATAGTTTGAGCATCTCTTCAAGGATGTGTTCTATCTAGACACATTTCATGTAGTGTGTATCCAAAGGATTCTATAGCCTAAGCAGGGCAACATGACCATGGTAGATTATTTTTCAAGGTTCACTAACTTCATTATATTCTCTAAAAATAAGGTTCTTGATCTTTTCTTATGATAAAATACCTTAAAGAGGTTCCTAAACTGAGATATCATGGTTGGAGTGATATCTCTACTCATTCATACCTAAGTGAGAGTTCTTGAGTGGGCTTTAGTAGTGAAGTGATTTTTTTCTGAGCAGATACTAAAAGTTGGTGAAGGTGGTAGGCACATAATAGATTAGACTTCGGAATTAGGCATCCAATGATAAGAACTAGGATTCAGGCCTACGATACTCTTTATTAGGCATTCTTAGGATATAGGGTTTTTATTTTAGGGAACTCAGGATGGTTTTAGTCAACTGAGAGAGATGTGGTGTTTCTATTACAAAGGTCAAGGACATCACATGTGATATTTTCCAAACCATTTTTCATATAACACAAAAATAATAGATGGACTCCCAATGAAGATATATTGGAAAGACCAGAGAGTTATTCATGTATTTGGATGTCGTAGAGGAGTAGGGAGAGTAGTACAAGGTGGAATAAAATTTTTCCTGTTGCCACCACCACCTTCAGGTGGTCCATGCTAGACTCAGGGAGCTAGTTGTAGGGAATGAGGATACTTGCAGGCAGTGAAGGAATATGACCTAGAGGCTCCATGGATGATTATAGTTTTAATATGTGTCTTCACTACATAACCAACAGTGATGATAGACTTAGGTTTTTCCACTTTTTTCTTTCCACTTCTCTGATTTAAGACTTAGAGATTTTGGTTGAGTGCTTAGCTCAACCCTTAATCTTAGAGACTCTTATTAGAGGGGATTCATCAATAACACACTATTATTGGTTGTGTGGCCCAAATCATGGAGTATATGTCTTCTTATAAATCTATTTATAGTAGCGATGATTCCACATGATGTCATCTTATGTACATAATGGTTATCCATAGTTCATGCGTAGATTTTCCATTTCAAGAGAAGAATGTGGTGTGTCCATGGTGATGGGTTGAGGTTTTCCTTCATCATTGATAAGAAAAATAAGGTAGATTATGATTCCCATATAAATAATAGGATTCATATTATACTCATCAATTATCTGTTATTACCCCTGGAGTGGTGGATGTAATGAGCTTCCTGTTTCCTTCAATTGTGGTTGAGTGTGAGGATGTCTTCACCAAGGATGTGTTGGGTTTAACTCTCCATTGAGATATTGAATTATATATAGAATTTAACCTAGGTACTATCCTAATATCCAATAAAGTATATCGAATGGATCCCTTAGATAATCATGAGATTAAGGTTTGGTTGGAGGATTTGCAGAAAAAGGGCTTTATTAGACACAATGTGTCATCCTGGGTAGCCCTAGTGTTGTTCTCCAAGAAGGTGGATTAGAGCTTTAGGTTGTAGCTATATTACCATTTAATAAACCAGGTGAACAAAAAGAATAAGTATCCACTATTTATTAATAATGATATCTTTTCGATTATCTGATAGGGTTGATGTGGTTCTCTGATCTTAACATCAGATTAGGTTATCCCCAACTCTGAGTTCAGTATGAGGATATATTGAAGATGATATTATGATGTTTCTACATTCATTATGAGTACATGGTAATGAATTTTGGCATGAATATAGAACCAAAAATCTTCATGGGCTCATGAACTATATCTTTTATCCCTTTATAGATTGATTCATGGTATTCTTCATCAATTTCATACTTATGTGCTTGGCGTCAAAGTTGGAGCATGTGAGACACTTGAGGATGGTCCTAGACATACGTCAAGAGTTCCAGATTTATGGGAAGCTCTTGAAGTGTTAATTCTGGACTCAAGAGGTGAACTTTACAGGATATTTCTTCTCAATAGAGGGTGTGGTGAGGACATAGTGAAGGTTGAGGTAGTGATATCTAGGGATCCACCTAGGAGCATGTATAATGTGTCGAGCTTCCTTGTATTGACATAATACTAAATGTGATTCATGCCCCAATGTTTATGAAATATCATCACCCTTGACTACCTTTACCCAAAAGGGGAGGAATTTCATGTGGATGGAGATGTTCCAAAATTATTTTTAAGGGTTTAAGTAGATTTTGACAAGCACCCTAATCTTAATAAAGTTGGAGGATGATACTGAGTACATTAGTGTTTTGAACTACCTTCAAGAATGCAATTAGATAAGTTCTGATGTAGAGCAAGGGAGTGTTTTCCTATGGGTCCCAAAATATGAGACATCATGATTAGATTACTCTACCCATGATCTAGATATATAATTGGTGGTATTAATCATGAATATTTGATTATAGTACCAAATGAGTGAGTGATTTATCATCTATTCTGACAACAAAATTATCAATCATATCTTCTCAAACAAGGGTCTTAATTTGAGATAGAGGTGATAGCTAGAGTTCTTATATGATTTAGAATTCTATATAGTCTATAATATTGGGAAGGGGAATATAGAGGAATATTCTCTCAATAGGATATCTTGTTCATAGTTGTTAGTTTCCCTTGGAAAAGGAGGATAGTGTAGCTTACCTCTAGTTAATGGTTGTTACCCAAAAACTTCTATGGGATGTTATGGAGGCTTGACATGAATATACCAACTATGGGACCTTTCATGTTTAGATATCTATTAGATGTGTTCCTAATGGATTCATTAAAGGTGGACATAATTTCATCCATTTCATAGGGAAGACGACGGTATTGGTGGTGTTATGAGAGGATGTTCTGAATTAGTTTTATAAATCTCCCATAGAGGCACATCTCGAAATGGATAATATGTACCCGGACATTTGACATCAATTTCGGTAGCCAAGGATTAAAAAGTTTGTAAAATAGTTTTCATCTTGATGCCTCAATTTTCTACAGGTGAAGGATGAGCATTGGGTTCTAGTGGGATTGGTTAAATCCCTTGAGGTTCTATAGTATAAGTTTGATGGTATATCTATGGAATTTATGATAGTACTATCATTATGATATGAAGTACATTATGCCATATAGGTGATTATATACCAAATCACTATGTCTCTCCACATCCTAGCTATCTCAGAGTTGATTTTAGTTGAGGGTTTGGGATACCTGTACATGCAGGAGATAGTCTCGCTTCACATAGATCCCAAAATAATCATTTTTTACTGTGATTCTCACTTGAAATCATCATTATGGATAGTATTATATGATTATTTTTGTAATTAGTTCCGTTTTAGCACTATATTCCACCCTCAAATAGATGACCAGACTGATTGGACCGTCCAAGTTCTGTAGGATATGATTTGGGCTTTCATTTTGGAATTTGGACATTGTAGGGATGATCGTATACCATTTGTGTAGTTTGTGAATAAATAAATTTACTACTCCACCATCAGTATGGAACCATTCAAGGATTTTTATTATATACCATAGAGTTCACCACTGTATTGGAATTCCCCAAGAGAGTTATCGCATATGGGCCCAGAGTTGGTGCGTGCGACAAATAAATGCTAAAAATCATCTATGAGCGGATGAAGACTACCTAGAGTCATGAGAAATATTTTGTGGGATTATGAGAGAGGCCTTTAAAGATATAAAAGGTAGACCATGTGTTACATAATGTCTCATTCGGGTAAATATTATAGATATTTGTCTTTGGTTGCAAGTTATCTTCATGGTTAATTGGCCCATTCCAGATTCTATGTATAGTTGGCAAGGTGGGGTATCTCTTAGATCTACCACTATAGTTAGATGAGGTAAATGATGTATTCCACATTTCACAATTGAGGAATTATGTCCATAAACCATCATATGTTATCAATTGGAGTGAGATATAAATCAAGGTTGGAGTTAAATTTTAAAAGTAACTAGCAGAGATCAATGATCAATAAGATAAGTTCCTCCCTAGGATAGTGATCCCTTTGTGTATGTTTGGTGTCAGCATGGGAACCTCCAAGAGTGATCCTAGGAGTGCGAGAACTAGATTCAAGATCTTCAACCTCTATGGTTTGGGTAGGTTGTTTTATTTTTAGTATGAAAATCCCTATGGTGGGGAGAATGTAATGACTATGTTTTCTTTATTAGTATTTGGAATATTATAAAGAAAATTTTTGGAGCCAATCACCATGTCAGTGTGGGATTCTAAGGCCCTAGGAGGCTCAGTGTTTATTTATTAAAAGTATTATATATATTATATCACACAGACAAATTTTTATGAATGAATGGAATAAATCACGAATAGAGTAACATATAAAAAAACTAAGAATGTCATTGAATCCATAATGTAGATTTTACCTTAGGTGAGATATAACTTTTTTTGGTGTTAGGTGTTTGGTTAAAAATTGGTCATGGGAGGATTGGAAAATCTATTAATTAGATAATTAATTCTGTTAGACCTTGAATCCTTCTATTTAAACCTAATTATGGAAAAATCATAGGGTTGGACATATAACCCTATAAATTGAGAGACGATCTTCTAGATGAGTGTTCTTGGATAATTAATGACAGATCATGATTTAGAAATAATTGTGCCAATGGAGATCATGGGTATCACCAGTGATAGTGATGTAGATCCCTTATTCAGTAGTGATTTATCAAAAATCGAGGTAAGGTATTTTTTTCTCATTATTTTAATCACTATTTTTTATCCCATGAAAAATGTGAATCAATACTAATATTCACATGTAAATCATGTTTTTTTGTGTGAATTTATCTTCCTATGATTAAGAATTAATGATAATTGATTATTTTACATTTTATTTTTTCTATTCATTAATTGTTCTAATGGAAACGGATTAAGTCCACCTCGAACAATGACTGTGTTTTATTCCAATCATTTTAATTTTTTCATTTCTATAACTATTCATCATACATTTTTTTAGTGTTTTATTTTTCTAAAAATTTGAAATTTTTTTATACGCTATCATTATGAAATATCTCTTAGGAAAAATGGATCTATATTTCGGGTTTGGAATTGATGGCATAATATCAGTTTGAGATAATTACATATGATTTTGAATTAGATTACGAGATTTCCAATTGAGGGTTTCTAGAGTTTGGGTGATACTGTGTGATAGTGGCAATTCTCGATTAGATTTGATTATTGGAATTTAATAACAAGTGAAAACTAGGACCATTCAATACTAGATCTATGTTTATCAATGGTTCCAGTTATAGAATCAATATTGGTGGTGGTGTAGGTGAGACATAAAGAGCTATTTTTCTGTGAAAATATGAGCTACACAACGTTTACGTTGTAAGAACACATGTCGTGTGGTCCTTGGATTAGGAGGCAAGTGTTTACGCATAAATAAAAATATCACATGGCATTCGAGGCCTACCTCACACTACATAAAAAAGTTTCTAGACTCATCACACACCCATATAGTATATGTGCACAATCATAGACAGACACATGGGTAAAACTAGTGTACACGGTCACTACCATGTACTCAGACATGGCCAGAGTACATGGGAATTACTATGTACTCAGACACGATCAAGGTACTCCTATACATCTAGGTATATAGGTATGGCCAATGTACATTAGATCCTCCATATTATAGAGTCAGGACTATTAAACATAGTAATGGACATGGGCTTGTCCAAACATAGCGGGACATGTTGTTTACTCGCAGTACACACCAAATACTTTCTATAGGGAAGGTTGACACCCTCATTCTCTTCGGTGAAAACCAGTATCAGTTGGGATCATTACCTTGGTCTATCTATATGAGGTTATAATAATTAATTACTTCTTTAGCATAGTATTTTGGTCCCAAATATATAATTAGTCTTAGATAGAGTTTTAGTAATCCCTCTTTGTGGCCCTGGGTGGGATCCTTTATCCTTTCTTCTACTTTCCTAGGTGGGGGTTAAAGAATTTTCATGACCAATATACTGGGGCCTATGATCCCCTACTTAGTGGGTTATTTTCAATTAGGGTCTGGTGTACCCTTGAGACCCTAGTTGTGACCCCATATCTATGTATTAAAATATTCAGATTTCCAATTGGCACTTCTTCATGTAAATTCCTAATGAGAATGACCACTCTAATGAGCTCCATCAGTGACATCATGTCTTATGGAGTGAGTTCTCCTGGATGTGAATTACCTCAAAGAATTGGGTAGAGTCCAATGGATAAAAGTATGGTCGAGACTTATTTGAGACTTAATGTCTATCATGAATATATTTGGGTTATTTTTATTTTTTTAATATATCGTATTTTTATTTTAAGTATCTTATGATAATGAGTTGAATACTCTCTGGATAATTTATATTAGGTGATTTATGGTTGTCCTACTGGGTATTATTATACTCACCTCAACATGGTATCTTCCCACACACATCATTTATTATGTAGAAGTAATACTTTTTAATGGAGTTTTACGAGGTCCAAGAGCTAGTGGATCAAAGTTGGGCATGCCATACCATCATTTTTACCAGGTGTTTCTTTTGAAAATAGTCCCCTCATACTTAGAAGGTTGGAAACATTTCAGTTTTTCTAGGATAGTATATGAAAATTTATGTTTTATAGCACTTTATCATAATCTAATTATGGTATATATATGTATCTATTTATTTTTCATATTAGTCACATTTTACTTTTTAGTATTGTATCTGTATTTGAAGATTTCTACATGTGTACATGTACCTTAGGCTATGGCCTCCCATGTGGGTGATATGCCTACTTGGTGCTAGTCTCAATACCCTAACCAATTTGAGGTGGGATTCTAGTATCAAAATTTATTTGTTTCTAGGTAGGTGAGCCCTGATATATTAGGTCAACAATTGTTTGAAAAGTGCTCAGTGGTAAGGAACCCAATTTTTGTTCGAAGGATAAAACATATATTTTTATGAAATGTAATTAGTCTTCACGGTTTGGAATATGTTTTCATGAGAATTATAAAGTGTTTTTCTTTGAAAAATATGTCTGTGAGTTCAATGAAAATATTTTTTTCACTTTAGATACGTTGAAGATCTTGTAATGTTGATTGTTAATTAGAATAATTTTTTTTTGTCATTGGTGTTGCCCGCTAGTTTTTTCGGATGCCCTCATAAAAGGAGATTCTATTTTAGATCATCTCTTAACACCATGGATGAATTAAATCCTATATTGATTGTAAAATTTTATTTTATAATGCATGATGTAGATAATATATATATGAATGACTATGATCCTGAAATAAATTTACTTGTGAAATTCTCAAGTTTGCGATTTTTCAATTAAATGGTTGGTTTAAAAAGATCATATTTTAATGTACTTATTTTTTATTGAAAAGTGTGTAAATATATGATTATATTTTAAGATTTATATTTTCCACATACTATACAATATTTTCAACTTTTATCCCTTTGGGTATATTTTTACATTTGTATTTGTAATACCCAGTGTACACCTCGATGAAACTACAACTAGACATTTTCATGGTTCAAAAAATCTTAGTGTTGGAGTGTAGAAGAGAAGTTTAATTTTATATATTTTATTATATATGAATATTTTATAATTTTGTGATGAAGAATAGAATATGTTAGACCCTACTCATGTTGAGTAGGATCAATCTCGAGTATTTTTTTGGAGCACTAGAAGAAGTTGTTGCAAGTGCAATGGTGGATGATCCATTAAATTTTATGTCTCTTTCCATGTGGATACATAGAGTTCAAGTAGTATTAATTGATGAGATTCATATCAATGATTCTATAATTATTTAATCTACATATAAAGTTTAATATTAAGTGCATTAGGTGGTTTTTGATACCTCTATATTTGATGTCACTCCACCACCAATTTTACAATTTTCATCCAATAGAGAAATATTGGAATTGGTTATTATGAGGTTAGTAAGTATTAGTTAATGAAGGAATATTTATTTGGACAGATAATATATTACTTTATTTTAGGTATCTCCTCTAGTTGAGTCTAGTTTGATAGTCAAGTGATAATTTTTTTCATTTTGTTAGTAGTGTTGTTTTGGGTTATAATGAGGTGGAATCATAGTAAGTTGATAGACGTAATTATTCAGTAGCCAATAGAAAACTGAGGAAAATATAATTTTAACTTTCTTAAGTTGTTTATATTCCAATATTTATTGACTTTTAGTGATTTTATTCAAGTAAAACAGTGGATGGGAATCAATAAGTAATAGTGTATCAAGAAGAAAGTTCACCTGCTCATATCAATTCTAATCATAATAGTTTTGAAGTACCTATTGGTAAAATTGAAGCATAAAGTGGAACAATTATCTCCAAAAACAATTATTTTATAACCATATTTAATCTATTAAATAATTAGACGATATAGTCTCATTTTTATGTTTAGATGCTATTAGAAAAATATTTTTAAAAGGAAGATGTTGATTCACTCGGGAATATGATTACCATCCAATTTGAGTACATTAAAAGGATAACCACTGCTAATCTATATCTTTTATCAAATAATGATAATGATGGACTAAAAATAATGATCTTTTCTATTTTGTATCATTGATTATGTTATTCTTATAGACAACACTCAAAGTAGGTCTTTTTGGATCAAATTACAATGAAAACTAAGTTGGATTGTGTTTCTCATGTGCTAGATACCATGAATGTTAAAATTTACTCTATATAGTGTGAATTTCATTCACCTAGTATCATAAAATTCATTCAATGAGATATATAATATGGGATTCAGATCGTCCTAATCATTCCTTATGGTACCATCACCATGATTCACCAATCCCAAGAGATGTCAAAAATATCTTTAAAGAGACTCTTTCATTGTTTATATACATATCATTATAATCCCAGAAAGATGAAAGTTTCATTCTTAAAATTTTTCGGAAAATATAAGGATCTTTATCTAAAATTACTATTTTGGAAGAAAATTTTAGTACCCTCTATTAGTTGGTTGTAAAATTAATAATACCATATTATTCTTCCTATGAAGAATATGAAGTTACAGAACAAAAAGAGCATTGTGTTACCTCTAAGGAAAAATAATTATTTTAAACCCGATTATTACATCCCTAAAAACTAGTTTAACTTTTTTATGTGATAATAATTTTTATTTCTTGAATAAATAAATTTCCATTTGTGAGAATAAGGGTGATTATTAAAAATTATTCAATTAATTTTCCTAGAAGTCATGGAATGGTTTCACAACCTTACTATACTATTATAAGAATGTAGTTGTAAAAAATTGATAATCATGTGGATGTGTCATTTAACTTGTGAGTAATACATTCTCTGGGTCTTTCCATTCATTATTTTTATTATGGTACATTAGAGAGGTTGAAATAAATCTTTGATCCTACATAGATTCATTTGAAGGAGAATTATAGGCTTAGTCCTGAAATTTCATCGAATGATACTACTTGATCAAAAAGGATTCATTTATCTATCACCAATAATTTTGATCTATATAGATTTTAGAAAGAATCTATCAGTATTTAATATAACTTTTCTCAAACAAAACCTTATTATAGAGCTGGACTTAAATATTACTTTGGCTTGGATTCTGAACTGGGACTTGTCTATAGAGAGAGTGTTGATGCCCCAATGAAGACATCATCTTTACCCACAGTCCATCCTTATCCCTTTAGGAAAAAACCATCAAGTATCTTCCTATATACCTGAGGATGGTCAATTTTCTTTCTTACATGCGTTACTATTAAATGGTGTTTCTTGGTTTCTCTATAAACAATTTATTTTTTGTTTAATTTTCTTAAATGTTCTTTCATGGATTATCACTTATTATTATATAATTTATTTTCATTTATTATGTGTTATGTTTTATTTTAAATTTGTTTCATAATTTTTGTTTTATATTATGTTTTCAATGGATATATTTTTTCTTTATTTACTAGTCTATGCCAAATATTTTTCATATTCAATTTCTATGATAATAACAGTTTCCACTTGTTGATGAGAAATAATGAATGGGTTCTTCCTCTCACCCTATTTATTTTTTATATCACTAAAATAAAGAGAATCAAATACTAACTTTTGTTAATGAGAGAATATTTTTGGGAGAAGATATCACAATATTCAGAAAAATTAATTTAAAATATTTTCTAATTATATATTCTTTTTAGATTATATTATTAGGGATTTTTTCATCATCAAAATGAGGGATATTATTGAACAAACTTATGACATTCTAATATATATCAATATTTTATATGTTTTTATGATTCAAAAAATCTCTATTTATTTAGTGATATGTTTATCTTAAGTGTTTCAAGACTTTATTATTAACTATTATTAAAAGTTATGAGCTAATTGTTGAATAAATTAAAAATAAATTTATCTTATGAGGATAATGTGTTAATGTCATATATCAAAAAAATATAAAGATTTCCTTTTTTATAGATTCTATAATTTTGTTTCTATTAATGGATTTTATCATACATGTAAATATTTTCATAGGAGTAAAAGAATTCTCTAAGGGAGTAAACTTGGTACTTGTGCTGAAATATCAAGTCTATGAAAAATAATTTTATCTTATGAAAGCTCAGAATAAAATATTTCCTTAATATGTAGGTAAATTATTTTACAGAGTAGATTAATTTTCATTCATATAAGTCAATAATAGAAAACTAAGTAATATGGAAAATCCGTAAAGTATTTTATCTTACAAAATAAAGGTTTTTAAATAAATTATCATATAGAATTTAAAGAGAATAATATAATTCTTTTATCTTATTTCAGCTGAAATTTATCTTATAAATTCTGATAATAAATAAATATCGTATGAAAATAGTAAATTTTTATTATATATCTTTTTCACTAAAGAATTCAATAAAGTAATAAGTGTTTTATCTTACATATCTAAATGATAGAATTATCTTATTGGAATAGGGATGAAGAACTCTTATCTTATGGAGATAGAATTATATTATGGATGATACTTTTTATTATAATCCATACCATTTGTGTGACTTTTTAATAAGTCAACTAATTCTTCTATGTAAATTAGAAAAGTATTTAACTAAATGAGGAAAAATTGTTATGGACAGAGTGATTTTTTCCTAAGAATATAAAAATAGGATAAAAATTATTTGTGTTATCTCTCCCATATTACTTTATTATATAATTTTAAAAAAGGACACCCATTAATTAAGAGCTCATATATTCATATTTATAGAAGGATTATCTACTTAACCATGGATATTATCAAGTGTTATTATGTTGAAATTCAAAATAAAAGATATAAATAAGAGTTCCTTATGCATGAAATATATGAGAGATATTATACTTTTCATATGATACATGATATACAATATTCGAATATCTTTAGTCTATTTATATGTACATAAGTCAATATTTTGAAATCTTCGAACCTCTATAGAAACTTATTTAAGATAACCATATCCTCTAGACATTTTTTCATCATCTTTTAGTAACATATTGACACTGTGTGCTTCATTGTTTTACATTCCCTTTATTCTTTCTTACTTATGGAAGTGATAACTCCTTGTATTGAGTGATGGAGGTTTTTGTTTTCTTAATCCTTGTATGATCATAGAAAAATATCTTTGTTTTATACTAATTAATTAATGCTTACAATATTTAAGGAAGTACTTAGAAAAAATACTAGTTCTAGTTAAATCACCAAACTCTAGGAATTAATATTTGGTGGAGTGTAATGGGGGATATTTATTCCCCAAACCACTAGGAATCGCTTATGTTTGATATTTTTTTACTATTTTTATTTATTATTATTATTTGAGATAAAAAAATAGCAAAATATATAATACCATAAAATTTGTTGGTTTTATGTAAGTAAAACTTAAAGGACTCAATCCACCCCTTTTATTCATTAATGCATTTATCTCTGACCAAAATAGTGGAGGTTCCTAAAGGAGGATTGGATGCAGGACCTGAGTCTATATAGAGGTTATTGTTTATGGATTCATGAGCTTCTACATGGGATATGGATGAGGTAATGTAAAAATATGATGCTTGTTACTATAGAAGTATTCTTCCAAAAATTGATCTCTTTCAATGAATTCTTGAAAACCACTCAGATATCTTAAGAAGATAACAGTATTTACTAGCTCCTCTCAAAAATTCTCCACGTGTATCTCAATAGTTTTTTCATGGAAACCTTAACAATAAGGGATTATTTTATCCTCTTATATAAGGAAATTAATTCTTAAACTCAATCATAATCCCTCTAATTACATTTAGAGAGGTTAGTGATGTTGGTTTTAGACTATTTAGAGCTAAACTAGTATAGAAATTGTCTACAGAGATATTCCCAGATGATAATAGATCCTGGTTAAATATAATTGTACAAAATAATAGTGGGTCCATATATGGTCTTGATAAAACACAAAATCTTTGATTCCTCTTTCTACTCTAGAGTTCCCAACATTAGGCCGCATCATGAGGAAAAGTGGGCAGATGCAGCAAGGGATTTCCCATCTCGTTGAATGTGGTGAATCTCAGATAAACAAATTATAAGGGTGGATAAACACAATCCACCCATGCCAGATAAATCTTTCCTTAATGAGAGATTGAATATTTTTCAATATATAAATCCTCTAGGTTGGTCATAAGAGCAGTTATCAAGTCGTTAAGGTGAGGGTTGACAATCACTGTCGCTTTGATTGGTCTGATGGATCGAGAGGCAAAGTGGTCATGGTCCAAAGGTAGGAACTAGTTCTACTCAAGGGGTGTAGTAAATTCATATCTAAATATTTTTCTAGATCCACCAACCTCTACCCTTATTGGGTTCATATGACTTCCTTCCTCGAACTTGGGCGCCCAAAAAAAGGACTGGATGTTCAGCTGAAGGGAGGAGACCCCTTGGGCATTTTCTTACTCCAGGCGCTACTCTATGATGTTTTTGATAGTGATCCTATTTTTCCCTTAAGTTATTATATCAAAGGTATGAAATAATGTTATTTTTAAATAACACCATGTTTGATGGCTTATACAATATAAAACACTAAGCACAAATAGACCATGAAATATTATTATTTCATGACTGTTATAACATAGCCATTGAATTGGATGCTATAAAGAGAGTTAAATGAATTATGAAATATATATTAAGGACATAATAAATAAATATCAATTAATAAATTCTTAAGAAAAAATAACCCAATTGTTTGTTGTCATTTCTTCTCCAAAAGTGGTTTTCTTCAAAAATCATTTTTATTGGAGAAATGTTATAATTGATTTTTGAAACTTTCAGAAATTTTATTTTATAAAAATAATATAATTTTTTAAATCATCATATTAAAATTTTATTGGGGGGAATTTTTTAGTATTTTATCTAAAAATATTGAATTTCTAGTGAATATTGAAAAATATGAATTTTTATTGAAAATTGTATTTTGGTTTCAAAAATTAAAAATATTTTGTAATATTTTTAAATTATTTAAAAGTAAAATTAGTTATATAAAATTACTAATAATCCAATTATATTCATTTGAACAAATTTTATGTTTAAATTTTGAATAAAAACATTTGTATATATAAACAATCATTTTTTCTGAAAAACATTTTTTCATTGCATTTTGTATTTTAGTCCAAAAATAGTTACTTCTAATAATAAAAATTTAATATTGAAATATGGATTCAATATTTAAAATAATTAGGTAAAAATTTAATAAATATTTTTCATTTTCTTTTTTAATATGAATAATAACCATAGTAAATTTTCATTAGAATTATAAATGTAAATGTTTTAATTAGAGATAAAACTAATGTGACAAGACATTTAATTCATTAATTTTTTTTTATTTATTTCATTGGATGATTTTATTTAATATATAATCATTAATTATTTGAAAATGTTTTTTTTCTATTTAACATTGATTTGGACCTATATATTATTTAAGTAAAACATAGAGTAAAAAATTCAACTTTATTGATTTTAATATCTATAATATTATTTTATAGGGATAAAAACAATTTATTTTTTATTATAATTGGATATTTAAAATATTAATGATTTTTTATAAATTAATTTATTTTTATTTTCAGTGATGATATAACTACTTTAAATTCTTACACAACACTGACACTTTGATTGTGCAAGCGGTAGAAAAATCAAGAAAATTATTTTAAAAACTCGAAAAATAATATTTTTTTTGGGTGAGTTAAAGAATAAAATGAAATTGTAATATATATATATATATATCACATATTAGATATATTTGAAATTTTTATATTAGTATTAGATTTCCATCATGCTATTTTCAAAGCCAAATTATCTGAATAGTTCTAAAAATGAAATTAATAGTAATTTATGTTAAATAATTATTTACAAAATTGTTTAAAAATCATAAAAATATTAATATAGGATAATAGGGATGATAAAAGATATTAAATTCCATTAATTGGATATTTATGATCCTTTTTTCATGGTATAAGTAAATTTATAACCCTTTAGCATTGAAAAAAACATTACCACGATTAAGGTTAATGTTTGTTAACTAAGGGGTTAAAGCAAAAGATAATATTTAACATGACATATAAACCTAATTTTTTTTTGTTTTTATGATTATATTAAGACAATATATTCCTTATATTTGAATATTTGTAATTTTGTAACCATTTTAGAATAGTTAGTCATGTATTATATTATAATATTTCATGTATTTCCAAAAATGTATTTAAGGATATTTTATACTAAATTATATTTAATTAAATGATTAAAATTCATAAAAATCATATATTCATTAGAGTTAATTTTATTTGGTTTAAAATATAAACTCTCGTCTATTTGTCTATATCTTTTCATTTTATGGTAACATTATTAACCCTTAAGAAGTAAAAAAACATTGATATCATAGTAATTTTCAAAAGGGATAACAATGGGGGTTAAAACTCAGAGATAATGGTGAAAACAAAAACAAAAATTTTCTAAATTTTGTTTGATTAGATTATTTAAACCCATACTCATCCTATATTCAAAATATATCAATTTTGGTCTATTTTTCTTTGAAAATTAATTTATATTAATCAATAACTTATGTAATTCCAAGAGTGTCCCTCCCCTCACTTATAAAATAGAACATCATATCCTTCATTATCCATATTGTTTTATCTCAATACTTCATCCAATACCTATCATAATAACAATATATATACCTTATAGGTATCCTATATCTTCCATTCTTTCCAAAATACCATTCTTATAATGCTTAAGGTGCAATCCAAAATATATTTCTCAATGAAGAGGTATAACTATTAACTGAGCATTTTTAATTTTATTTATTCTTATAACTCATATAAAAATATATTTCCCATTATAATATAATGAATTTTATTTAATATATATTCAAAATTTTTATTTTTAAAATGGAACATCAATTATCCACCTTTTTTCCATCTATAGGAAAAATAATAATATTGCTTGTGCGAATATGTAAACTACCACATTCACGAAGTAATGTGATTTAATTTCTAAATCTGGTTTAAATAGATGGGAATAAGTATAAATTTAATATATATATGAAATATTTTATATAATTATGATTCTATAATATTTAATTATGTTTTACCTTTATTTATATCTATTCGTCAAAAAGTGAAAGCAATGTTCATATATACATATAGTCATCCATCACTATGAATGGTGTAATTGATTTTTCTATTTATACCTTTTATGAATGATTAAAAATATTTATATGATAAATATATGTAGTATTTATATCATAAATAACATTATCATGATGATGTAATCTTGATCACGGTACAAGTATTGAAACTACTAAACACAAATTTCCAAGAAAATTGAAACAGTTAACAGATGATATTGTGCCAATGCATATTTTATAAACTTTAAATTTGGTGGTGTACCATGGAAGTTGGGTTTAAATGTGTTTTTTGTGGAACATTTTTAATTTATTGGTTTTATAATTGGGTATTAATAAATTATGTGTGTCCCACTCAACCGAAAAATCATTTATGCAAAATATAATAATAATAATTTGTAGATAAAAAGGAATTATTAATAAATTGTTTTTGAAATATTATAATTGGATCATATATGATACTATATGTTTGTACATTACTCTTTAATAAAATTATAATAAATTTAAATTTATTATATATGTGGTTATAGATCCTTCTAGGAAAGTCGAACTTGTGGTAAGGCATTTATGTTTCAATCTCATTTTAAACGGGAATTTTTTATCCTTGAATTTCTATTATAAAATACATTCTTGAAAAATCCAATTAATTTTTCATCCTATGGGAATTTATTTACAATACATTGTTTTCTTTCATTTTCCCAAATTAAATTACTCAACAGACCTAAATAATTATTTTAATATGAAAATTCCTTTATATATCTCTTCGATTGAAAATACTACATTTCCCATATCTATGTTTTATAAAAATGTTTTCAAAAATATTTTTATATTTCATATATGGTTGTTTAAATTCATTTTCACCGATAATTAACTTTTTATAATCTAATTTAAAAGGAATATTCTTTTCATTTTCCAATTTATGTACTTTTAAATTTTTACCAAAAATGTAAAAGGATTCATTGTTTTAATGTATGTAACATGAATATTATTTTCCACCATACTGACCAATTATTTTTTTATAGAATAATTTAAAAATTTCCATTGATATTTTCAAATAAAAATTTTCTTAAATATTTAGTAAATTTTTAGACACTTATAAGTGATTTAAAAATCAAAATGGTATTTTCCTCAAGAAATATTACATTGATCTTTTAAATTATTTTATCATTTATGATAACATCCTTTGATGTTATTTATGATTCACTTAGGATATGATCCAATGATACCATATTTATTTTTTCTTGGGATGGTTTTTGGTTATAATGATGAAATATCAATGAAACCCATTTTCTTTTCAATAGGTTAAGTTTTGATGAATGTTTTTATGATCTTATGGAATATATATGAATGGATTTATGATTTTGTGATGTTTAGGAATGTGATTATATATCCATATAATTAATTGGGTAAATATTATTATTCTATGATCTCAAAGGGTATAGGGGACAATATCCCAATCCTAAAATGGGATACAACGAAGGTTATACCAATCCTAGAAGATGGTACACGAGAGGTTATCCCAAGCCAGAAGAAGATACATGAGTTATTATCCCATGAACTTCATGTTATGAATGTATTGGTGGGTAGACATAACATAATATTTTTTTTGAATATGTTTATTCCACACTTATAAAACTCTTTTATGACATGATATTACGCAAGTGTTATGTTATCATGAATTCAATTTTTGATCCTTTTACGATTCATTTCTTATGAACAGTCACACATTATGGAATAACTAATTTTTATGATATAATAATTTCTATATATTATTTTAAAATTTTAATCTATTTTTCTCAGACACCTTATGTATATATTATGTTTAAATGATCATTGATATCTCACTATTTACCCTTACTAGTAATATGAGCTAACCATTTATTAACTTTTATTTTTTCTTAGATATAAAGAATTTTTTTTGTATGATGCGTTTAAGAAGGGTTCTAGTTATAAATAACTAAGCGAGAGATTATATAGATATTTTACTAAATAGTTTTTTTGTGTAAAAGTTTCTAAAGAAACTAAACCTTTAAGGTTATGTCATGTATTTTAATGTTATTTAATGAATATTTATTAAATAAAATATAATTTTTATCTATGAAAAGTATGGGTATCAATAGTTTATATCAAAGAAAGAGTTGGTTGAGTATATCTTAGGCATCATTCTGGTGTTCAATGAGTGTTTCCTTACTACGCATCTATTTTGAATATAATTGGGGATATAATTGGGTTAATTCAAATTTTCCTTATAAACCTTTATAAATGATTTGAATAGATGATAACTAAGGATGAAGTTGGTTATACTTAAGGTGTCATTGATTGAAAATAAATTGTCATGATTTTGGAATTTTATAAATCATTTTTATGTATTATATGATTCCTCAATATTTATATTGTTTATAACATTAAATTTTTTAATTTAGTCAATGGTTGGAACTATGGTTAGCTCAGATATCAATTATTTGGGAAGAAGCACTCAGATAAATGTCTTAGATGAATGAGACAATGTTTTATGTGTGGAATATAAGGGAATAAAGAAATTAATTTCTAAATAAAAATTAAGAGTTCAATGTAGAGAAAAAAAGTTCATCCTAAGGTACTATTTATAGTTCAATGACATATGTGTGGGTAATATGGGAATTAGCTATGATAATTCCCTAATCCGACAGTCAACTCCTAGTCTAATAAAGGACTTACACAATGCTAATCAATGAAGTGAATGGATTGAAGTATTTATATATTGGGATTTCAGAATTATATTGTATAAGTATTATATTTATGATATTATAGATATAAGAATCATGAAACATCTAAGGATTGTATAAAAATATTTATACATTAAGGATTTGGAAATATATGTTGAATGGAATTGATAACCAATAAAAGTGATTTATCGGTAAGGCGATAATGTATATAAGATTTTATTGGAGACCATTTAATTGGATAGTTATTTGTTTAAAAATTAATTTTTTTCATCTTCAATTAATTTTATTTAATTATTTTGGATTTATGGAATATATTCAATAGTCTTTGATTTTATTGAAGGAATAAGGATTCTGTTAATTTTTGGAAGCATATATGTTTTCATATGAGGCTGACTGAAGATCTATGGATACTATCATTTGTTTTTGAGTTTAAGTTTGATCATAAGTTCAAAGGCATATATATATCACTTGAATTTTTTATTGATGGGATTTTGAGGTGATTTGGAAATTTTAAAGGGTTTTAGGAAGAACAATACATTGAGGCTTAAATAACCCTTTGTTTCAGTATATTATTTGATTTTAAGTTAATTATGGTCTATTGTATTATGGTATATAGATAATATTGATTATTGAAGAGCGATTCATTGATAAGGTGATATTTTTGGAGATATTATGGTCAAGATAAGGAACACATTTCAAGTAAGTATATAACTTTGATTCATGATTTTTTTTCAAGTTCACTATATTAAAATATTATATAGTGTTTTGGCATAGTGATTAATGATATTTTTGGGAGTTGTTTCATAGGGTTGAGGTATATGTTACCATCATGTTTAAAATGAGATTTAATATGAAAGATTATTTGGTAAGAATGAAATTAGTGTTTTGAATATGAGAGCTAAAGGGCTTGATATATACTTTAAGGTTAAAAAATTCATTAATTTTGAGGTTATTTGGGATGTAGGTTTATTTATTTATAGAATGATTTAAGTCTAACTCTAGATTTAGAGATTAATAAGGTTTTTTACTAATTTTGGGAATTATCTTACCTTATGATATCCAGTCTTAGACTTTGTTAATGTCTAAAAACTATATTAATATACTGATATCATTTTGTGGAATCTTATGATCCATTATAAGTTTATTTTAGTTTTGTAGGCATGAATAATTCATCTTGAATAATCATCATTTTGAGAAACATATGAGATTGTGGTGAAAATTTATTAAAGTATGAAATGATACTTGTAAAGTAATAATATTTCCTTATATTATTAGTTCATATGGTAAATGAATTCCTCAACTCCCTAATAATGATCTTGAAACAAAATTTTTGTCCAAATACCTTCTTTTATGATGAATTTATGGTCTTTTTCATGCCTCATTGGTCTAGGGTTTTGTAGTTGTTTATTTTATCATGAACAATCAATTTATTGTTATAAATTATCTTTATCACTCTTCATAATTTTTTTATAATAATTTTTTCCCATGTAAATATTTTCACATCAAACTAATGCAAAATTTTTTATAAAACTAGTTATGTGTCTTTCCATATGACATTCATATTTCTCTTTCCCCCTTTTCAAGAGAATGTTTTATTAACCCATTTTACGATGTGGGTTTTCAAAAAATTATTTTTCAAATACCTAACCCATAATTAAAAATAACAAGTTAAAATTTTGAGTAATAATTTATTAAATGGGGTATAATGAAACACCTTGATATTTTAAAATAACATTATGTTTCATATCATATACAAGGTACAACACTAAGCTTAATCAAACTACACAATATTATTATTTTAATATGATTATAACATAGTTATTAAATTGGTGATAATTAATATAATAATATTAATTATTAAATATGTTTATAAAGTCCATAATCAAGAAACAATTATTAACAAATTCTTACTAAATAATCCCTCAATCTTGGGTAGTAATTTTATTCTTTAAAATATGTTTACCTTAAAATGGGTTTTGTTGAGAAAATGTTATAATTAAGTTTTGGAAATTTTAGAAATTATATTTGATGAAATTAATATAAATTTTCAAATCAATATATCAACATTATCTTAATGTTAATTTTTTGGTATTTTTATAAGAATATTAACTTTCTAGTGAATAGTGAAAAATATGGATATTAATTGACAACTGTATTTTTGTTTGATGAATATAAAAAGTTAAATTTTATTTTAAAAAGTTTTAAGAGTAAAAAAAGATCTATAATATAATTAATAATATAATTAATTTCATTATAATCATTTTTTGGATGAATTTTTTATAAACCACAATTTTTTATGTAAAGGAAATTTTTAAAAACTATTTTTCTTTATGTTTTCGATTTTTATATTAAATTAATTCCTACCACGTATATAAATTGAATGTTTAAAAGTGAATTAAATATTTAGAATAATGAGTTATAAACTTCATAAATAAGACCTTTTTATTATTTTCAATATGAATAGTAACTATAGTAAATTTTTGTTAGCACATTAAAGGTAAAATGGGTTAATTAGGGTTAAGACTAATGTGATAAGGTTTAAAATTCATTGAAAAACTTTTAGTTATTATATTGGATGATTTTAATTCATAAATAATCATAAAAACATCTAAAATATGAGATTTATATTCCATTTAACTTTTATTTATAACATTAAATTATTCAAGTAATAATAATGTCAAAAATATTACTTCCATGATTTAAATATCTATAATATTTTTTGATGGGGATACAAACATATGATCATTTATATTTTTTAATTTAAATTTGAATAATTTTTTTTATCATATTAATTTATTTTTATTTTTTAGTGATGAAATAATTACCCTGAACTCTAATTAAACGTTGATGCATTGCGGGTGAAAGTAGAAGAAAAATCAAGTAAATTATCTTAAAAATTCTAAAAATAATACTTTTTTGGGTGAGATAGAGTATCCCACAAAATTTTAAGATAAATATAAAATATTATATAAGTTCAAAGGTTTATATTAAAATTTCATTACTATCATGTTGTTTTCAATGTCAAACTATCTAAATAGCTCTTAAAATGACATTAATATTATTTTATGTTAAATGTTTTTAAAAAAATTATTTAAAAATTATAAAAAGTTTTAAAGAGGGAAATATGTGTTATAAATTGTCAAATATTTCACATCTTTTCCATTTATGAGCTAAATTTTACATTTTATGTAAAATTATAACCCTTTAGTATTGAAAAAGTCATTATCACGGTTAATGTTAAGATTACTTAACTAAGGGGTTAAACCAAAAGATAATATTTAAAATGATATATTAACCTATAAACATTTTATAGGATGGTTATATTTTGACCACATATTTCTTATTTTTTAATACATTTTATTTTGGTACAAGTTGATATGATTTAGACACCTATTATATTATAATATTTCATGTATTTTTTAAAATGACTTTAATGGATTTTATAATAAATAATAATTTAGTAAATGATTTAAAATTAATAAAAATACTATATTATACTATTTTTGGGTTTTAGGTTTAAAATATTAACCTTTTTCCATTTATGATTCACTTTTTCTTTTATGATAAATTTCATAACCCCTAAAGAAATAAACATAGATACCATAATAATTTTCAAAATGGTTAACAGGGGAGTTAAAACTAAGAGATATGGGTAAAAATATAACCATAACTTGAAAAAAATTATTGTATGAGATTATTTATACATGTACTCAAATTAAATTCGATATATATCAATTATGATACATTTTTTCATGAAATTAATTTATCTAAATTTAATATTTTATATAATTCCAAGAGTAACCCTCCCCTCACTTATAAAAGGGGACCTTCTCCCCTTCATTATTCAGAATTTTTGAGACGTATATAAGTAAAATACTAACCATAATAACTTTTTATATTCTTTCCACACATCTTATATATTTTGGACTTTCAAAAATTACATCCTTTCGAGGATTAAGGAGAAATCCAAAAGAGATTTCTCAACAACGAGGTATAACGCTTAACTAATAATTTGAATTTTTTTATTACTCCTATAAATATATTTTATCCATTATAAAATAATGACGTCATTA
The DNA here is from genome assembly GCA_963277665.1 of Viscum album. Taxonomy (NCBI): domain Eukaryota; kingdom Viridiplantae; phylum Streptophyta; class Magnoliopsida; order Santalales; family Viscaceae; genus Viscum; species Viscum album. The sequence goes on from OY728143.1 coordinate 69,765,382, forward strand.
TCTAAAATATTATTAATTTTTATTATGATATTATAAAAACCAGTATCCACCTTCTTCCCATTTGTTTGAGAAATAATAATATCACTTGTGTGTATGTGTTGGCTACCACAACCATATAGCAATATCATTCATTTGTCACTTCTTCTTTACATGGATGATAATATTTATAAATTTAATAAATATATATTATATAAATGATATATTAAAGATTCTATAAGTTGAATTATTGTTTACCTTTATTTCACTTTATTAGTCAAAAATTGAAAACAATGTTCATGTGTACATATGGTCAACCATCTCTATGAACAGTGCAATTCATTTTTCTATACATATATTTTATGGATGATTCTGTATATATAATAGATATATATAGTATTTATATTATAAATAATATTATAAATATGATGGAACCATTATCAAAATACAATGACTAAAACTACGAGACATAAATTCGCATCAAAAACTAAACAATTGACACCCAGAAATGATGATTTTAATAAAAAATTATTAATAAATAGGTTTTAAAATGTTATAAGTATACAAAATATGATATTATAATTATTTACATGAATATATTATATAATTATAACAAATATATGTTTATTATATAGAAGGTTATAGAACCTTAAAACAAATCGAACTTGAGGGAATGGATTTATGTTTTAATCTCATTTTAGTTGGGATTATATTTGATTGAATTTAAATTGAAGGAAATTATATAATAATTTCTTAATAAATCTATTTAATTTTATTATCCTCTAGTTATTTCTTGAGAATACATGTTTTCTGTTCATTTTCCTCATTTAAAGTGACCAGGATACCAAAATAATATTTTTAAGGATAAAATTACACGATTTCTCTATTCGGTTTAAAATCCCTTTATTTCTATATCCATGTTTTATAAAAATGTTTCAATTTTTATATATATTATCTTTGGTTTTTTATATTCATTTTAACCCATTATTTAGTTTTTGAATTTTTTTTAAAAGTATTATTCTTTTCAATTTCTAAATGAGTAACTTTTGACTTTTTATCAAAAAATGAAAAAAGAATAATTGTTTCAAAAAACATGACATAAACAAAATTTCTGGCCATCATTTTAACTTAATGTTCGGAATATTACATTATAATTTTCCAAGGTTCTTATCAAATAAAAAATCCTTCATATTTGGGAAATTTTTATATTTTAGTATATAATTTGAAAATGAAAAGGGTATTCTCCCTATAAAATTCTGAAGTTATATTTTAAAATAATTTTTAATTTATGATAATATCCTTAAATATTACTTATGATTTACTAGGATTATGATCTAATGATACCATATTTATTCTTTCTCTATATGGTTTATATTTATAATGATGAAATATCAATGAAACCCATTTTATTTTCCATGGGATATGTTGTAATGATTATTATTATGATCTTGTGGAATACATATGAATGTATTTATGATTATGTGATATATGAGGCTGGAATTATATTTTCCTCTGTTTTTTTGGGAAAATATTAATTTTATATGATATCAAAGGTTAATAATAGGTTATCCTAAACCAAAAAGAGGTTAGATGAGAGGTTACACCAATCCTAAAATAGGGTATATTAGAGGTTATCCCATGCCCGAAGAAATTACATGGGTAGTTATCACAAGCCTAACATGTTATGAATATCTTAGTAGGAATTCATGACATATGATTTTTAATATTATAATTATTCCACACTTATACAACTCTTTTATGGCATGATATTTAGAGAATTTTATGTTATCATCGATCTTGTTCTTCATTCCTTTTATAATTCATGTATTCTTAACTACTATGATTTATACCATGACACATGTTTATAATCTAATAATTACAATGTATTATTGTAAAATGTTAATCTCATGTTCTTTTACCCATTTTTTCATGTTATGTTTAAATGATCATAGATATGTCCCTTGGTTACCCTTAATAAGCATCTGAGGTTACACTTTATTTTGTTTTATTTTTCTTAGGATAAAAAGAAAATATTTAATCATGAAATTTCTAATAAGTTTTAAAGTTATGATGAACTAAATGGGAGATGATTTATATCATGTATGGATACTTTTTTTATCTGTTTAAGTTTCCAAAGGCACTAAAACTTTAAGAATAACAATGTTATGTAATAAATATTAAAAACATAAGATGTATTATTATTTCTAAAAAGTATGTGTCATTATAAAAGTGAAAATTTTGGTTTTTTTAGTCCCTCAGGCGGCCTCAAATGGCTTAATAGGCTCAGTGATTACCTTGACCATGTTGATAAGTCGATGAGTAGGTGGAAGCCCCTCAGTTGGACTCTTGTGGACCAAAATATACTGCGTTAGACAAGTGAATGAACCTATAGTAAGATCCTCCAATTGTTTTGACTCCTCTCAGGGTGAATTTACATACCTATATATTACATCAACAGCCTAATTTCTATGTTAATCAATAGGATTAATCATGACCGAATTGATAGTGGCAGTGATTTGAGTGGATCTTTCACCATAAGTGGGTCTATTAGCATATAATGAGACTAAATTAAGAGGCATCATACTAACCTTGGCCCCTAATATTTCCATGGAGATACTCCTATTTCATGATCCATTAAATCATAGTTAGTCTCCCGATGAAGGTTTGCTGGAAACTAGGGTGGTACCCATAAGAGTTAGGTTTTTGGGACGCCAAAAGTGTAGTGATATCAACATTATATCATTGTATATGGATGTAATCGATACATTTAGGGCTTCCAAGATAGTCCAAATAGTGATATTAGAGGTGGTTGAAGGATGCTTAGATATTTCGGAGGCACGCCACATGGTCCTCGATGAGGAATTCCTTGATTGGAAAGTGCAGGGTGGAGGTTGTCAAAACATAACCAATAGCTGGCCAAAAGTTAGGATGTTCCTAAATATTTTATAGTCATGATAATTATGAAGAGGGTAATCCTGATCTTGTTCACCTCAATATATAATTGAAAATGTTCATGAATCTAGGGGTGGCGGTGAGGTAGGATTACTCTGTTATTGATTTTCTGATAAACGAGGCATTATACAAGCCATTCATCTCTAAAATAATAAAGTGTATTATATAAGAGGGTCCAACTTCATAACCATATCCATAATAGATAGGGTGTATAAATCATTATATGGTTTAATAAGTTCATCATTATTCTTTGTATTTTTAGAGTTCTCACTTTTATCTGAGGGTGTCAATCCTGATACTGAGGTCTCCCATACTTCTATGGTAGGGGTGGAGAGGAGAGTGGAAGATGGTAATAGGGATGATTTTATAGAGATTCCCTAAAATAAACCTAAGATATCCTATATATGAAAGTAAATTCATAGGGATATAGGTACCTTATAGATAATGGTTTTAGGGATGGCCAGTCTTAATAGAAACGATCCTACCCCTAGCTCTGGTGGTGGAGGCAGATGTACCTTCATCAATTCTTCCATCAATATAGACTTTTGGAGGTTGATGTCTTTGGAAAGTTTCACCCAGTCTTATGCTTGATGATGTGTTAATTCCCCAATCATGATACTCTGAGGGTCACATGGATTTCTTCCACATGAACTATGGATGGGGTTGTGGGTAGGTCCCCTACAACAGTTGTCATTCCTCCTACCTCAAGATGAATCATCAAGGAAAGTTAAGTCTTCAACATGGGTAAGAACTCTATTTCAGCTAATGAAGTTTCAAGGAGGACCTATATAGTGAAATTATTCATCATTGAGTGTCCCAGAATAGTTATATTTGGTTCCCATTATTGGGGAGTCAACACATCATATACGATAGATGGTTTGGGTCTCAATCCCAATCAGAAGAGATCATTCACCCAATTAGTGGTTGAGGTAGGAGGAGGTTAGTCGATAGTTGTAAGGACCACTAGAGATATCAAAGAGGCATCTTTTTTTCATAGTTGGTGGCCTAAACCAAGTGTTAGAATTCGACATTTTGGACAAAGGATGAGAAAGTAGGGATGTGATCAACCTGTTTGTTGGGCTACGGGGCCACCCGATGTTATAAGAAATTCATAGTAGTGTGGACCTTTTATGCGACCCTTGGGTGGTTGTCCCAATAGGTGAGACCCATACATCCCTTGCCTCTTTTTTATTGGTGAGGGAACTATCAAAGAGTTATGAATGGTTTATTATAGTAATTAGGTCGGGGTATACCCCCTATGTGATCCCTACGAATTGAGACATTGGCATGGCACCACATATTCTAAGACTTGGTGGGCCAATTTCCTAGTTGGGATAACCCCATCCTATTTTTAGCAATGAACAAGATAGTGGAATCCCTATATTGGATAATCTTGGAGTGGGGGATAATGTGAGGGAACCCAAAATTAATGGGAGTGGTGACTGTCATGGAAGAATCCAGGTTGTGTGGTATCTCCAAATGATTATTTATTATTCCCTCGTGCCTATTAGTGATGGTCCGTAAATTCTTACCCAAATCTTGTGTACTATTAGATATATGAGGTCAACCTTCTATAAATTTATGATGAAGGTGATGCCTAACATGCCAAAAACTACTCACCCTCTCCCAAGGGAAGGATAAGGGATATACATCAATGATTCTAAGAAGTAGTGATACCCAAAACTCATTATATTTCTCTATTTATAAAAAATGGTTTAAAACTAGGTTCAACATTTTATTTAGTGAATCTTGATGATGTGGATGAATGGATATGAGGATGTACAAAATTGGCGATGTCCAATGTTAGTCATTTTATCGTGGTTTTTGGAGAGTATATTCATGTAAAGTTTTCCATTTTTTCCGATTCTACTAAGGGTGTGTGCATGTAACACCTTGATATTTTTAGAAAAATAAAAAAACTTTCGATAGTGTATACACCACACAACACCAAACCTAAGTGAACCATGATATATTAAAATTTAAATATGAACATCCTAACCTAATTGATAAATTGGTGGGTATGAATATGAATAACTAAATTATGAAAAGTATACAATTTACACATGTAAAAAATAAATTCCTTCGCAATGAATTTATTAGAAATGAAAATAAAAATCAATTGAAAGTAAAAGAAATGTTTTTTAATCTACTTTTATACTCGCAATGTATCTTTATCTTAATAAAATAAATAAATTAATAATATTATATTATTTTAGTTAATTTTTTAATATTTTTTATTCAATAAAATTTTCTATCACTCATTTAATATGTTCTTTAGGAATGGGATAAAAATAAATACAATTTTATGCTCAAACCCTATTTTTTCTAAAAAGTAGTTTCACTGTATTTTTTCCACCTATTTTGAAGTTATTTTTTGAAAATAATATGATTTTTTTTTGAGAAAAAAAAACTTATCTACTAAAATAAAAAATTAAAATTTATATTATAGTGATTTTTTGATAATTTTCTAAACATATTAATTTTCTATGAAGAGTGAAAAAATGATTTTTTAAAAAAAATTGTTTTGTAAGGAATTTAAAAAGTTCCACTTTATTTAAAAATGGATTAGAAACTAAAATTAGTCCAAATATATTATTATTAATCCAATTTAGTTAATGTCTATAAATTTTATGATGAATATTTATAGAAAAAATTTATACTTAAGGAAACTTTTTCTATGGAAAACCATTTTTTATTGCATTTGTGGGTTTCATTTTGAATTAAATTATACCACTTTTTTGAATTGAATTTTATAAAATTGATTCTATATTTGGAATTATAATCATTTTTATTAGGTAATTATTGAAACATAATTTTTATTTATTGTAAATAGTTTCTAAAGAAAATATTTATCACTATGGTAAGGGTAAATCAGGTATTCAATGATAAAAATAATATGATAAGGTCTAAAAATTAACCCAAAAACTTGGATTTATCCCTTTATATGAGTGTATTTTATCCATTTCCTTTAAAATATTGAATATATGGCCACTTCATGATATATTTCATTAAATTTTACCTTTAAAATATTTAAATAAAAGATAAAGACAAAAATGTCACATTCTTACGTTGAATAACTATAATATTTTTTAGGGATAAAAAAATTACGTTTGGTTATAAATTGTCATTTTAAATATAAAATATTTTTCAATAATTTTTATTTATTTATAATTTTTATAAATAAAATAATTACCTTAAATTCTTGTACAACACTGACATGGTATTTATTTGATTAAAAAAAATAAAATAAATGACTGTAAAAATATTAAAGTAAAATAAATTTTTAAGAATTATAATCTTCCATTAATTTTTTATATAAATAATTATTTTTTTACTTATGTGTTAAAGGGTTGTATTCTAATTCCACTGTTGGAATATTGTTTTCAAAGTCAAATTAAATAAATAGATCCAAAAATGAAATTAATGATATTTTATAATAAATTATATTTTATTAAATGATATAAATTTCATTAAAACAAAATATTGATCCAATTTTATCATATATTATTGAAAATATCAGCCATTTTTCATTTATAGGACAATTTCCCTTTTTTTAGTAACTATCATGACCCCTAAATAGTACAAACTCATTTATCATGGCAATAGTTAAAAAATTGTTTAATATGTGTTAAAACAAGGAGATATGGGTAAAAATATAATGTAAAATTATAAAAATATTATTTTATTATGTTATTTAGACCCATAATGATCATATAATTTTATTATATCATTTTGGATCCTTTTTTGCAAGAAAAATAATTTATATTAATTTAATATTTAATGAAATTCTACAAGTGTCCCTCTCACTTATAAAAGGGAACCTATACTCCTATTTTTTCAAAAATAAAATTCCTTTTTAGTTAATATAATACTTGAAAAAGTACCATAATTAATTTCATTACCAAATTTTAGATACACTATTTTGATTATAAACCCCTCCTAGGAAGGCTTTTTGAGTAAGCCTAAAGAGGTTGTACGGTGAAGAGATGTTATTATGAAGCAAGCATTTTGTTTTATTTTTTTCCACCTTCTTAAAATCCTATTCAACAATGATTATATAATAAAATAGTAATTTACCATATAATGATATTTTATTATGTCAATTTTATAACCTAAATCTATCTCTTATTCCATCAAATTAGAAATAAAACCATTATTCATGTGTATGGAAAACTACCGACAACTCAAGAATTTTAATTCATTTTCCATAATTTCTTCTCATGAAAATTTATAGTGATGAGTTTATTGAATATTTATGATATTAATGAAATATTTTACATTATTTAAAGGTTATATATCATATATTTTTTTTACCTTTCCATTCATTTAAAAATGATAACATCGTTCGTGTGTACGTTTGGATTACCACATCCACAAAGTGATGTGATCATTTTTTCATTACCACATCACATGGATGTTATATATAAGTTTTTTTAAATAAATAGTATGATATTTATGAAATAATTATAATATTTAAAATATTAAATTGAACTTACCTTATTTCAATTGATATCATTTAAAATTGGAAATGTTACTCATGCTTACACACAACCTACCATCTCCAAGATTGTAATGTAGTGCGTTTTTAATAACCATGTTTCATAGTTGGTTTTAAAAGTATAATTTTTGTAAAAAATGATAATTATGTCATTATTATTATTCTATATATGATAAAATAATGACCTCATTTACCATAGTCAAACTACTGAATTCATTTTGGACTTATGAGATGAATATCATCAAAATTTCTGACGTAATCTTAAATGATAATTGAATATAAAATGATAATAAATATAATAAAAAACATTATAAAATTTAAAAAAATTATTATAAAATTAAATAATTAAAATAATTTTTATCACTCAAGAGGATAAATAATGTACATGTTGAGTTGGACTCAATGTAAAATACTTTATTTTTTAAAAAATATTTCTCTTTCAAAGTTTCCCTTCTAACTATTTTATTTATTGTTATTATAAAAATTCTAAGAAAATTACAATTTGTTAATAAAATAAGGTTAAAGGTAATTTTGACAATATTATTCCTTATTTACAATTTTTTTTAAAATAAATCTTTTAAATGTTTTAAGTCAAGGAAATTTTACTTTTGAAACCTTATTTTAAATATTTTAACGATTTATTTTCTAAATATTTATCTTCAATGTCCATATTCCTAACATTATTTCTGTATGTATTTATATAAAAATTAGTAAATTATAAAGGAAAATTTATATTAATTTTTCCCTTCTTTGAAAGGTTTTATAAAAGAATATTTTTTATGTATTTTATATGCAACAATTAGAATTTATTTATAAAATAAATATATAATGTTTTTATTTTAATGTATATGATGTCCATGGATTTTCACACCACCAAAACCATTACTTTATATTTGTATTTATTTATAATATTAATATATTTATTCAAATAAAAACCTTATTTCCCATTTTTTCTAAGTATTTTTAAAAAGTGGTTTAAATGGAATTGATATTTCGATATCTAGAAATTTTTTGCTTATGGGTGTAAGATACCTCCCTGAACCGCCCTTTTTTATTTGGGTTTTGACCATTATCTCTATAAATAACTTTATATTTATATTTATTATTATGTAATGATTATAAAATATGTATAAATTTCTCTCACACATAAATCTAGCTTATTCTCCCTTCTTTTGACGGGGTAAAACATGCCTTTATTTCATTTCTCAATACATTATTTATAAAATCACCTTCAATTATAATATGAGGAAAGGTTATATAACCCATTCATTTCCATGGTTAATTATTATGATCATTCCTTATTATTTAATTTATTTTATGGAACACATAATCATGCACATGTTATGATGAGTGCACCCAAATAGTGCTCTAGTACTTTTGGTAAATATTTTGTCTCATGAGACATTATGTAAGGGATTAGGGAGTAAAAGTAATCCACTATGGGACTTTGTCCACCAGGTTATGTTTTCTTGGAATTTATCATTGAATTATTCTTATTTAATGTTTTTTCTTTCTTCTAAATTTCTTATGTTTCTATGATATTCTAATTCCATGTTGTTTATGTTATACATCCATGTAATTTCTCATGAGATTATGTTTAAATAAAGGTATATGAAACTTTATAAGGGTGAAACATATAACTTTTTTTGAAAAAGTTTTCATAAGTTATCCATAATTTAAAATGAACCATTATGAGTTTTATTATTCCATTAAAATTTCGTTTGAAATGTTTTATGAAATTTTTTGGGAATAAAATTTGATTTCTTAGGTAATTGAAATATTTATTCTGAACCCAAATTTTTATTTGGAATAAAAAATATCGTATAAGTATTCTTGAACTAACAGGTTTCTTTAATTCATTTTATTTTCCACTTAATGAGTTTTATGTAATCATACCATGTTTCAAAATGTTTTTCACAGGGTTTAAAGGATGAGTATTAATAGAGATGAGGTCAAGATGAAAATTATTATGATATTTCATGAAAAGAAAACATGTTATATCATAAACTTTTATTTGTGTTAAAATGGATACCAAGTGTAAATGAACACATTTTGATGTAATGTTTATTTATGTAAGAAAAATGTATTAATTATCTAACATATAAACCATAAAGATCCTAAAATGTATGGAAATGAATTCTTGACTTAAAAGTAAAGATTAAGTAAGGTTTATTGTTGGGTACGTATATTTGGTATCATAAGAATGGTTTAGATAAATTTTAAGATTATAATGTTTCCATGTGTGGTTAACTTAATAATTATGGATACTATCATGGGTTTATGATTTTATGGTTTATCATAATTTTAAATTCATAGACACACTTTTTTAGGTTTGAAGTTATGATGTTACATTTACTAAATAAAGTTTGAATTATATTTTTAAAGAATATATGATTTTGTTGTGTATTTAGGGTTATTCATGTTATTTACGGAAATGATTTTCAAATATTGGAGATTATATTATTAGCTACTATAAAATTTTGGTATGATACATTATGTACGAATGATGTTATTTTTAGATAAATTTTAAATTAATTATAGAAGAATATGTGATCAAATCATTCAAATATTTAGGTTTAAATATTAGATAAAAAAATATTGAATAATTTTAAGGTCAGTTATTTATAGAATGATATAATTTGAACATTGGATTTTATTTTTTCATCTTTGGTGATTAATATTGTATTTTATCATATTATGGTTTATTCATTTTGAGAAATTATCTTATCTTAAAATTTTTTGTTTTGGTTAATGAATGAATATAATAGGAAGATCTTTTTAACATTTTATGTGTTATTTGGTCCATTATAATTTTGTTTTAGTGCTTCACTCATGAAAAAATCATCATGAATACTCATTATATAGATAAAAACATGATATTTTAATGGAAATTGATTAAAGGATGAAATTATAGTTATCAAGTAATTGTATTTCCTTATGTTATTTTTATAGTTTGTAAAGTAATTACTCAACTCAAGGAAAATGATTTTGAAACATAAAGAAATCATCTTATTTCATTTATTTTAGATGAATAAATGTTCTCTTCCACACCACATCGGTTTGTGGTTTTGTTCACCTTAACTTTCTCTTGATACTTAATTTTATTATGATCTATGATCTATATCACTCATCATAATTATTTGTACATTAAAATTTTTATCCATTCCACATTTTCACTTTCCTCTAATGTTATTATATCTATAAGCCTAGCTATGTGATAACCTTTATATTTCTTTTTCCTCTTTTCCAGTGTAATTTTTATTAACCCTTTTTATGATGTGATATTTCAACAAATGTATTTTCATATTTCAAAACCATTTTTACTAGGACCAAGTTCAAATTTTGAGGAGTCAATTTATTAAATTAGAGAATAATCTGACACCCTAAGATTTTAAATAAATAAAAATATATTTGGTAGTGTATGTGACATACAAAACTGAGCCTAAATAAACCCTAAAATAATTATATTTAAATATGATGGTGGTTAAAAATCCCTCAAGGTTACATTGTAGTATTTTTGGGTTGATTATATTTGTAGAAAAACTAGGATTCCATGCTTAGTTGGATATTCCAGAGATATTGTTGACATGATATGTTAACAAAGATACGGGAAAAAAGGAATGAAGTTGCTAGAAGTTTTTCAAAAAATTGAATACACAGGGTGAAATTATTTCCAAGTTTTTGGCACCAAAAAAATGAGTCCAAAGAATTCACTAAATGTCTAACAACTTGATCCAAAGGTGTATTTCATCCCAAATGTTTCAATTTGACTTATCATAGATATCGAGTTTGGTTACGGGTTAGAATTTATATCTCTTTGATGTGAGTTTGCTGAAAATGGCCATCAAAAGTAATTTTAAGGAAAAGTATATAAGTGTGTGCAAGATTCTAAAAAAGTGAATGTAATAATCTTAGACAACAAATGTTATGTAAATATATCCGCTTCTACAGAATCCTCCCAAATAGCTAAGGAATGTGCGCAATAAATCCCAATATGCATGTAAGACCCTTCCTCACTATATGAATTATCAAACAGTCTCTTACGTGCGCGCTGAGGATGCAGTTTAATGGAAGACCTTTTTCATTCACAAAATATTACTTGTCATTGGAATATATTTTTCCTATATATTGAAGTCCACCTCCCCCTTCTTCAGGGAGAGACTCTAGAGGCCAGCCACTGCTCTATTATGCATAAGACTAATTTTCCACACTATAGAGGAAGAATAGAACCATCCATACATAGATCTTGAAAAATAGATCCCCTATGGGTCTGCCTTCACATGGGCCCACAGTGGTTTGACCCTCGTCCAGCTCTTTCAACCCTAAGTCAGATATATTAAAAATACTCCTATTTTCAAATGGAGAGTCACATATTTAAATTTTCCAGACGGTTTGAGGATATTTTCTATTGTTCCCTCACAAAACCCCAAATTTCACCCTTAATATACCATGACTCGATATAATCCTCTAAAATGCCTAAACTACCTTGAGTTGACCTGTTCATATTGGTCCCTTTCCCATGTTGTGAGTTGATATCCTCATCTTGGATTCCCTGAGTACCTTGAGTCGATCCATTCCTTAATAAATTCTTTAAACCCCATCACCTAAATCCCATACTGGTTCGTCCTAGAAAGGTCCGCTCTTGTGTAAGTCCCACACCAGCCATTATTAGACATATTATGCCTAGTAGTCCTCTATACATGACTGTAAACCGTATTATACCATATATGACAAACATAGGATGCCTCTTTCTTAAATAAAAGAGATGCCTTATCTTCTAAGAATAAGATTCCTCATGCCATGACCATGAGATGCCCACCAAAAAACAACCCTGGGCCTCCATCTCGGGTGTAACACCCAATCATATACCACAAACCACCAATGAGTCAGGATGCCCATAAGACCTGACATGGGGAAGCCTGAGTGGGAAGCTCAATGCTTAATCCCCACACACCATTTCCATTTATATGATGTTAAAATGAATTCATACCTCTTTCAATGCACATGGTGTTCCATCATGGCTCTACATGAAGAAGATGTTATGGGTCACTTCTATGCATAATCCCCATTCACACCATTCTCACTCCATAGTGGAACTCGGTCAACTTCCACGTGCAATCCCCATCCATATACTCACCGCTCCTTGCAGCCCCTGGGCAGCTTCAACATATAATCCCCACACCATCTCTCATTGACATACCTTTCACAATGCGACCGTCTGGTCCAATAATGCCTCTTGTTTCTCATATCAATCGTGAATTTCATGGGATTAGAGGTTAGTGTTGTCCATGACATTCCAACAAAACTATGTGGGTTTTTATCCCTGCCTTCTAAATAGAGTATGTAGGATGCATTTTTTAAGATCAATCGAAACCCATGGTAAACCATGGTTCCCCCTCATAGGGTTTTAGTTCCCTGATATGCCCCCATTTGTTTCCAAACCAGTCTTCACATGGGCCTCCTTTTTAGGTATAAGGCCTAGACCCCATTCTAAACTATCTGGACTTTGATTCCCAAATAACTAGGATATGTAGGAAGTCTCTTTGTGGTCCAAGTTTATCATCCACTATCCATCCTAATCTTCTATGCGACACATCCCAAGAAGGCCATGCCCAAACACATAGGTAACATCTCTATCCTGAATTCTTCCGGGCAGCTTTTATGCATAATACCCAACCCCCATTCTAAACTATGTGAACATTTATTCCCAATCAACTAGAGTATATAAAAAACCTCCTTGAGTTTCAAGCCCAACATACCCAACAAACCCATCCATTGATCTTAGTAGCATCTAGGGTTATCTTAGTGCTTAAGCCCCACAGAATCCAACCAAGATAAATTCTTTGGTGATGGGAAGTCTTAGTGTGTAAGCCCCACTCCACCCAACAAAAAATGTGGGTTTTGATCCCTACATTTTAAACATGGTATGTAGGAATATTCTATGGGGTTCAATCCCAACCAATGATAAACCTTGGTTCCCCCCTCATTGGGTTTAACCTCTATGATCCACCTCTATCGGTGTTCCAATCAACCTTTATGGTGTGGCATCTTCCTTTATGGGACACACCTCCTCTGGTCTACTGTCAGTGGCGTCCAGACCCATCCATCTAGTAAACCTTGGTTCCTCTCTCCGAGGGATGTACCTCATCCCATTGTGAAACCTTCTATTTATGGGACACACCACCCACGGATTGCCTCCATAGGCACTCTGATACATCCATCTAGTAAACCCTATTGAGTGATCCCTCTTAGAGTCATATCTTAGTGATCTATCTCCTCTAGATGTTAAACTCACAGACTTCCTAAAAAAACATCAGATGACTGATGAAATCCTCATAAGATCTCCCTATGGAATATAATACAACATGATCTATGTGGGATGCTACAGTATTTATCATTCTTGGGAAGCCCTACAAGGAGAAAGAAAAAAGTATTACTAAATATCTAGCATCCATACATGATACTAATTCTTAATATACATAATATCCTAACCAAAGGTCTATATAATGACATACCCCTTGGAATGTCCAAATATATGCCATGTAATTAGCTAATGTCCACAAAGAAATGGAACTGAGATCGAGTTTCACAAACAATGTCTTAATCTTTAATAGAGACCCGGACTTGGTGAAGAATTATAAGGAAGAATTCCTAGAAGGAGGGACTAACATCCCGTTATCCCATTTCGATCAAGGAGTATACATCTATGAATAACTGATTAATTCTACCAACCTTTGGAAATCTGTAATAAATGGTACAATAGACCATCAGTGAATAATCACATGCATAGGCAGCGTGCCCTGGTGGAAAGTGTCGAAAACACCGGTGTTTTCAAAAATTTTGGGGAAAACATTTATAAGATGGATAGATTCGAGAAATATATATTTCCTTGAAGTAATTGTAAAAAATAGAAAATTCATGAGTTTCATGAAGAATGGGTTTCGTGAAGGTATGGGTCATCATGAACGAGCATTGTAAATAGGAAAAATATTGATGGTGATCTCCAAAACTATGAGAAGCTTCATGAATGGAAAATTCCCATGGTGATTCGTTAAGAAAGGGATCACCATGAATGAAATCGGAGAACATTGAAAAATGGTGATGACGTGGATATAAGCTTCTATAATTGGAATAAATACCTATAAATAGGCCGCTACGCCCTTTAGAAAATTAAATATACTTAAAGAATATTAAGAGGCTTTTGATTCGAGAATGTAGTTCTTGATAAAAAGTTCACGAAAAAGGATGTTTTAAAGGCTATAAAAATACAACCTTAAGTGTTAGGATTCACAAAGGATAAGTGAGCCTTGTGAATGTGTTTGAGCTTCATGAAAGGTGGTTTCTTCATGAAGGTTGTTTGAACTTCACAAAATAGGTGAGCTTCAAATATGTTGTGCGGTTCGTGAAGGTAGTATATACTTGAGAAGATTTAAGTAGTTTCACGATGGTGGTGTGAGATTCATGGTGGAATTTCATCGTGAATGTTTAGAAAAATGGATTACATGGTAAACTTGTGGAAAAGTGATATTAATTAACTAGATGAAAGTGGGAATTCAATAGATAATATATCTTCAACTAATCTACACATCCATAAACTATGTGTTAATCACTTCCAAGATCAGTGAGAAAAGGTAGAGGAAGAATGTGATCCTTCTTGAAGTTAGTGAGTAAGAGAAAGAGACCTAGGGAGTGAACCTTGGAAAAGTACTCTGTTAAATCTAAACCTTGTAAATGCAGTGAGTTTGGAAATATAAGTGATATATTTGGAATAATATTTTTTGAGTGAGACTTATTGGATTTTTTACTTCAAAACATTATTGTTTTATGATCCTTATATGTAGCCTAGTGGGGGTGAACCATGAAAAATATGCATGTCATTGTGATTTATTTCATGTTTTAATTTTAGTAAATCATCATGAGATAAATAAGGAAAGAATAAAATAAGATTAAACACTTAATATCAAATAAATTCATCCTCATAATAAATAGGTTATGATCTAATGGGGTAGGAATTATTTTTAAAAGAATATACATACCCTGGTTGAGCCCCCCAGGGTATCTCGATCCCTTTTTGGTCTTAACATATGAATATTATAACCTTACCATTAAATTGGTAAGTTTGAATATGAGTAAATAAATAAATAAAATTTTATGGTTTACCCATTTATAAAATAAATTCATTTTTTATAAATTTATTGGAAATGAATATAAAAATCAATTAAAAGTAAAAGAAATGTTTTTCTATAAAACTATTTTTATGCACACAATGTGACTTTAGTTTAATATATTGAATTAATAAATATTGTTTATTAATTTTAATTAAATTTATATATTAAAAATTCAACCAAATTTTTTATCATTCATTAAATATGTTTTCTTTGCATGGGATATGAATAAATCATTTTGACAACTTAAAAACTATATTTTTCTAACAAGTGGTTTCATTGTTCTTTACACACTTATTTTAAAATTATATTCTGACAATTTTATAAAAATTATTTTAAAAGATGAAATTTATTTATTAAATTAACATAAACAAATTACCTTAGAGTTAATTTTTGAGAATTTTATAAAAATATTAATTTTTTGATAAATAGTGAAAAATATAGATTTTTATTAAACATTTTCTCTACGGTTAAAGATTTTAAAAAATCCAGATTATTATTAAATTGTTTTAAAAGTAATATAATTTAAATTGTATTATTAGTAATCCAATTTATGTCATTTGAATTAATTTTATATTAAATATTTATATACAAACTTTTTATAACTTTTTCTTTGGAAAACTCTTATCACCGCATTTGAGGGGTTAATTTTAAATTAATTTATTACACTTTATGAATTGAATTTCATAAAATGTGTTTCGTCTTTATAATAATAATTGTTAATACTAGGTAAAAATTTAAAATTGAATTTTAGTTATTATGAATAGTAATTATAGTAAATATTTATTATAATGGTAAGGGTAAATTGAGAAATTAAGGTTAAAAATAATATGATAAGGACTAAAAATGACTCAAAAACTTGATTTATCATATATAATGAGTGTATGTTGGCCATTTACATTAAATTATCCAATATATGGTAACTTTTTCTAGGATTATTTGATTTTTACGTTTATAATATTTAAGTAAAAGATAATGATAAAATGGTCACTTTATTTTTTTAATAACTATAATATTTTTTAGAGATAAAAAAATCTTATGTCTGGTTATAAATATTAATTTGAATGATAAATTATTTTTATCTTGTTCATTTATTTAAAATTTTTATTAATAAAATAATTACCATAAATTCCTATGAAACACAAACAGATTATTTATTTGTCTAAAAGAAAAATAATATAACTAATTATAAAAATAATTAAAAGAAATATAAATTAAATGAATTATTTTGTTTAATGAATTGAGTAGAAAAATATAAAATATTTTTTATTCTTGAAAGGTTTATATTACAATTTCATTGTTTTAAAGTTGTTTTCAAAGTCATATTAAATGAATTGTTCAAAAAATGACATTAATAATATTTCATAAGAAATAAAATTTTATTAAATGATTCATATTTACTAAAAAAAATTATTCACCCAAGTTATTGTGATATGGTAGAAAATTTCAAACATGTTCTGTTTATTTTTTAATTTTATTTTTATAGTAACTATATGGATCCCTAAAGTGTAAAAACATTTTCATCATGGTAATTTAAAAAAATGTCAACAAGGGTTAAAACAAAGAAAAGGGTAAACACCTTACATTAACTTGTCAGAATTTTATTTTATGATATTATTTCAACCCATCATCATCATTATATGTTATAATGATGTTAGTTTTTAGGCTTTTATATTTGAAAAATAATTTATATTAATTTAATATTTAAATAAATTTCTGAAGTGCCCCTCCCCACACTTAAACAAGTTCATCTTATCTCCTCTATTTTTCACATAAACATCTTTTTTTCGGTTAATATCTAACCAAATACATTTATTAAATATATTAACATGTTCTACATGCCTTTTTTAATTATAAAACCCTCCTAGTAAGTATTTTTGTGTGAACCTAAAGAGGATTTATGAAGAAGATATATTGTTCCTAAATGAGTATTTTTTTCTATTTATTTTTCCTCCTACACAAAATATTACTCTACAATGATGATATAAAAAATAATTATCTCTAATATAACTAATTTTTATTATATGAATTTAATAATCTACATCCCTCTATCATTATTTCAAATGATAAATAAAATTTTTTTCCATTTGTACAGCAGACTACCGCCTCACAAACCGATGTAATTCATTCTCCATCATAGCCTCTAATAGTTGTTTATTATTATGGATTTAATATATATATATATATATATATGATATTAAGGACATATTTATAATTTATTAAATTTTATATTTCATATATATTTTTACCTTTCCATTCATTTAATAATGATAACATCATTTGTGTGTACCTGTGGATAACCACCTCCACAAAGTGGTGTGATTAATCTTTCATTACTCATACATGCATTGGACCTACCATCTCCATGATTATAACATAGTTCAATTTTCATAATAATTCTTCATGGTTTTCTTAAATATTATAATTGATATATAAAAATGATATTTATATTATGATAATTATTTTTTTGATGATGAAATAATGACCTCATTAACCACAATCAACCTACCAAAGTCATTTTGGACTTATGATCCTAATATCATCAAAATGATTGATGTAAACCTAAAGGATTAATTAATTGAATATAACATTATAACAAATAAAATAAAAGGGATAATAAAACAAGAAGAGTTTCTTAATCATTTAAATATTTTATGTCAGTTTATTAATTATTTAGAAAAAGAATTCACATGATAAGTCAGACTCAATGTAAGGGACTTTGTAATTTTTTAAAATCTCTTTTAAAGTTTCCCTTCCTACTCTTTTATTAAATGTTATTCAAAATGTTTCAAAAATATTATTATTTATCCTAAAATAAATGTTAAATTTTATTTTTACTATATTTTACTTTCCTAACGATATTTTTTTAAAAAATAAATATTATAAAGGTTTTACATAAAAGACACTTTATTTTTAAAACCTTGTTTTAAATGTCTTACAGATTTTTTTATAAATATTTATCTTCCATGTCCATTTTTCTTAAAATTATTATTTTAATGTATTTATATAGAAATAAATTAAATATGAGGTAAATTTTATATATTTTTTGTATTTATTTCCAATGTTTTCAAAAGGAATATTTTTACATATTTTATATAGAATTTTTTGACTTTCTTCCAAAAAGGAAAGATAAATGTTATATTTTAAAGTGTACGGAATAAATGAATTTTCCTACCACAATAATCATTATTTTAAATTTGGATTTATTTATATGATTCCTTTTTTTCTTCAATGAAAAAACCTATTTATATTTTATGTAAATATTTATAACAATTTATTTAAATGGAAGTGATATTTTCATATCTAGAAATGTTTTACTTATGGGCGCAAGGGTTGTCTCCAAAATAGAATTTTTTTCTTTGGGTTATGACCATTATATATCTAACTATATTTATATCTATATTTAATGTTATGGAATGATTCAAAATTATTTTTATATATCTCTCACATATAAACCTCTCTTTTTCTACCTTTATTTTATGGATTAATACATAACTTTAGTTCAATTATCATTTACTTCTTTATGAAACCTCCTTTGATTATGATATGAGGAAATAATATGTAACACATTTGCTTCAAAGTGAAATTATTTTGATTATGACTTATGATTGATTTCCTTTTGTGGAACACATAATCATGAACATTTTATAATGGTTGTGCTCATATAGAGCTCTAATTAATTGCATAAATATTTTCCAATGTTATATTATGTATGAGATTATAGAGTAAACCTAATCCACTATGGGACTTTTTCTACTAAGTGATGTTGTGTTGGAAATTATCCTCAACATATTCTTATATCATGTTTTGTGTTTCTACTAGATTATTATGTTTTTTTGATCTTATGAAACCATAATATTTTGGTTATGAATTCATGTGATTTTTCATGAACTTATGTTTAAGGGAATGTATAAGCTACTCCGTAATGGTCAAATGTAGAACTATTTTTTGAATTTTTTTTCCTAATTTTTCCGTAATTTCTATGGAACGCTAATGAGTTTTATTTTTTCCTTCAGAATTTCTAATAAAATGATTTAATAAAATATTTGGGAAGAAAATTTGATTTCTTGGGTAACTAACATGTTTATTTTGAGCCAAAAGTTTATTTTTTTAAAAAGGAAAACTCTTGTACATGTATTCATGAAATATGGAGTTTACTTATTTATTTTTATATGTACACTACTAATATTTTTATGCTCATCCCACATTTTAGTATTTCTTTAAAAGGGTTTCAATTTTGAATAGGTATAATGATGAGGTCAATATGAATATTATGCAGATATCCCTTGAAAATAAAACTTTTTATATCATAAAAAATATTCTATGAAAGATGTATACTAAGTGGAAGTGTCGAATTTGTGATGAAATATTTAGTTATATAAGTTTTAAGGACTAATTATACAAAAATCTGAACTTTTATGATCCTAAAATCTATAAATATAAATTCTTAAATTAAAACTCAAGATTATATAATGTTAAAGGATAGTTACTTATGTAACACCCCAAGAATTCATAATGTGTTATTTCTTCAAAATAATTCAATAACTTGCACTACACGCAACACCGAGTTTACTTGCACAATGACTTACCAAAAATCCATTCAAAAGAGGTTATGAATAGTATGAAATAAATTTTAAACTTTATATAATCCTTATAATTTTTCCTTATTATGAGTATCTTAGACATAATGCAAGAACAAATTCATTTTCAGTATTGCACTTTTATCAACTTTTAATAGTGAACCCTTTTTAAATACAATATTTTAAACTTTTTGACTAAATGGGGACATCAAAAATTTAAAATGAAACATCCCAAGCTTCCACGGTACGTTTTCTTTGAATAATACAGTAGTGTGTGTTGTACGCAACCTTGAGTTTTAAAACACACCACAACCAATCAAACTAGCCGTTATGAATAGTAATACCTAATTTTTGAAATTATATATATTTTATATTTCAAAATGGACTTCATTTTTGGATTTGGAATATCTAATTTAGCCTAAGGTGAAATTTTGGTACATTTCGGATAACTTTCATATTTTGATGAATAGTGAAAATTACTAAATTTTAATTAAAAACAACTTTTTTAATCAAAATAATTAATAGTGATAAATTATGAATTTGAGTGGTTTTAAAGTATATTTAGAATATATTTTTACCATTTAATATAATTTTGGTCATTGGACATAATTTTACAATTAAACCGAACATAAACAAGTGTCAATCTTTTGATAGTTATTATCTCTTAAAAACACGCTTTTTGTTTTGACAGCGGGAATTAATTTTAAATTAATTTCTGCCACTTATGTGTTTTGAATTTAGAAAAATGGATTCCATATTTGGAATCAGGATTTTCAAATTGTGTAAATAGGTAACTTTTATATTTAGACATTTTGAATAATTACTGCGGTAAATATTTTATTTACCATGGTTAAGGGTAAATCCGGTAAATAAGGGTTAAAAAATAATATTATAATAATACTAAATTACCCTAAAACGTGTCTTAACCCTATTGGTTGATACATGGTCGACCATGGGCATCTTTGGGTCGATTTTGGGACCCCATGGATCCACTTGTAAGTGATAATGACACTTTATTTTAATTAAGTTAAAATGAATACAAAAATGACACAAGCATATATCTTTTAGCAAAACAATTGTTACATAGGGTTATATATGTTGGATTTTAGATTATAAATATTCATTAGAAAGATAAATATATTTCCTACATAATGATAGTTTATTTATAATTTTTAGACATTAAATAATTTATTTTATTTATGACACAATGATGATACAATAATTACTATAATAGTGACAAATTAAAATAATTGATATTATAAATACCCAAATAAATATTATATGAAACTTTTAATGAATTAAAATAATTTTCTAGGATAATAAGATATATTAGGAGTGAGTTAAGTGACTTTGTTCGAAGTAATCAATCTGTTATGAGTTTCACAAAAAATCAACTATTGAATAGTGTCAAAATTGACATAAAAGAGTTCTTAAAACAAATATTATATCATTAATTGATATTAAATTCCTAAAAATCTACGGTTCGGCCAAGCGACTTATATCATGATAGGTTCATCATTAATGGACCACTTTGGGGTAGCTTGGATGTATATAGTAAGTTTATTAACCATATTATATAAAAATACAAAGAGACATTGTAAAAGTGAAACTAATTAACTTAGAGTTAATACTTAAAGATAAGGTTAATATAAGTACCCAAACCTTTCTAAATTCTATTGGTTGAGTGGTTTTAGACCTATCCCCACCTTAAACTTTGAATAATCAACTTTGGAGCCATTAGAAACCGAATATAAATTTATTATAAATTAATATTTCTAGCTTTTCCAAAGGTGCCCCTCACCCCTCTTATAAAAGGGCACTCCTCCTTCTCATTTATTCACACCTTCAAAGCCTTTTGGTTCGGCCAAACTCTGCCCAAATACTCTCCCAACATCCCTCACTACAACCTAGAGGCCTTAGTTTGATCAGAAAGCCAACCTATGGAGCCCTTTTGATCAAATCAAAAGGAAGAACCCGAAGAAGAGGTAATGTTTTCACCACCCCTTTTCAAGTTCCTTTCTTCTTCCACTTCTTCTTTCTTTGTTCTTACCATTATAAAATAATAACTCTAGTATCTTAAATATAATGTGATGTTATTATAAATATGGTACAACCATATTCAGTATTCTATCCACCCATTGAATAACATTTCACTATATGTACATACGTACGACTTACCGTCTCCACGTCGTGGTGTAATTGTTATTCAATATATTATTATTTTGATGGGTATAATAATGATGCGTAACTCATGTAAATAATAAATATAACATGTTAATGATTCTGTATATATGATATACCATCCATTTATATATTATTTTAATATCAAAAGAATGATATTGTCGCTCGTGCGTACATACGGACTACCGTCTCCACGAACGCGATGAGATTCATTCTCCATCGTATCCATTCAAGTATAATTATGATTTGATGATTTAAAAATGATGTTTAAGTACTTGATATCATTATAGATATGAATAATATACAACCTATCCATTACAAACATGTATTATATAACAAAACATATAAAAGAAAACGAGTATGTTAACACCCGAAACGACGATAATTCTAAGATATTATTAACAAATCAACGTTAAAAGATTATATATGATTCTTGTATAAATTAATAACAATTATTTCGCCATTATACATGAGGTTAACCTAACCCATCCAAGGAAAAGTACAAGGTAAGGTATTTTCTTATCTCACTTTCAATTCCGTGAGATTTCCATTGTTCGCCACTAAATTATTGAAAGTGGTGTATTGTTTACTGCCATTTGATATATATTATCATGATTCTCTTTATATTCATGTTATTCTGTAAATCATTTGGTGGTTATTAACTTTTGGCCATACGACTCAGTTTATTAATGTGGTAAGGGATTTTCATCTCACTCCTTATTCCTGTGAGATTCATGCCATATTGCCACCATTACCTTTTGTGTGGTGTATGTACTGCCCATAATTATATTCATTGTGTAATACACTTTAATTTATGTGTATTTACATATTCATTGTATGATACCTCTTTCATGGGTTGTATGTTTCATAAGTTACCAAATTGGTAAGGGTTATTTCACAATCTCTTCATTATCCGAGGTTGTTTATACGTAATAATCTACTGGGATCTCTTTATCATCCACATCCATGTTTCTTCAAAATGTATTTCAAAACATTTTTACTATTTACAAGAATATGGGTTAAAGTCATTTATACCCTTGTTTGACTTTTTATAAGTGGTTTATAAAGGAATCTTGTCGTTGTTTTCCAAATAAGGTGCTTTTTAACCTTTTCGACAGAATTAAGGTAAGAATGTTTTTTTAACTTATACGGAGGGTGCAGTTATTTTCCTCCGTTATAAAATCGTCGAAGCTTCCCTTACAAGATTATAAGAATATTTTCAAATTTAATGTATTATTTTATAATTATGTTATTTTTAAAATGATTTAAAAAAAGTGTTATTTCTCCAAAATAGTTTTGATTTCATCTATGTCAACATCTTTTGATGGATTTTAAGCTTATTTGAAGTTGATTTATTATGATACAAAACATCCATATATTATTGAAGGTTTTGTGATATTTTTCACAGTGGATACGTTATTCTTATGTCACTCATGGTTTTTGTTTAATGTATTGAAATTTCATAAGTTATTTTTAATCCAAATGTTTATGTTATATTTCAACCTTTCATTCAGATGAATGTGTTAGACAAGTATGTTCTGGGTTGGGGACCGGTAAAAGTAAGCCCTCCGGTTTGGTCTCCGGTTATTAGAGGAACTCCGGTTTGGTCTCCGGTTATTAGAGGAACTCCGGGTTGGTGTCCGATTATTAAAGGCACTCCGGGTTGGTGTCCGGTTATTAGAGGCACTCCGGGTTGGGTTCCGGTTACCGTTATCCCCAAGGTCTTGGGACAAGGCCTTGACAAAGAAATTAAAGTTCAACATTATGCATTCCGACATTATGAAAGTGGTTATTGATTTTTGCATGTGATTATTCGATTAGTAGAATATCCATGTGAATAAGTAAATGGAATTATTTCATTTTATTTATGAAATACCATGTTGAAATTTCATGTTTGAAAGGCTTTTGTTTTAGTTATACATTGCCTTAAATGTTTATTCATATTTATGAAAGCTTCCGCTATATTGTTATCCTTGCTGATCATTTGAGCTCACCCCTTTTCTATGTTTTATTTTTCCCAGGAAGTGAATAAGTAAGTTATGAATGACCTTCAGGGATTTTATGTGGGGATAAGAGTGTGGATTATGGATACATTATGTTGTTGTAGTAGTTTTTCATTTTATGATGTAATGTAAAACTTATGAATATATCTAGTGTTTCCAAGGCTACTAAACCAATCGGTCTTTCGAGATTTGATCTTTCTTGTGATCATGCCAATGTTATGAAATAATGCACCGACTCTGGGCAACTAGGGTCGGGGTGTTACAGTTGGTATCAGAGGAAGTTTAGTACAAACCTTGGAAACTAGATTTAGATAAACTCTGATTAGAGCACGTAGACCTAAGATGAACTTTGAGGATTAGTGTAGAAGAACATCCTAGAATTTTGGTATTGTAGAGATTTTGTGAGTTTTCCGAGCAATACATCCCTGTCTGGATACGAGCAGGTAGAGGCGGCTCTGGCACAGATGTACCTAGGGGTAAAACCCGAAAACACCGCTTTGAGCTAGACTCGAACGGGAACTGGTGCATGACAACGGGCCTCGCTGCACTCTTGGTTACGACACTCCTGGGGGATATGCTTAGGATAATTCTCATTTTCTTTACAAACCATTATGAAGGGTTTATGAGTATATACATCCTCAAAGGAGACATTTTTATGATTATGGATTATATCCATAAATAGTTCAATTTATGTTAAGTGTTTTATAAGTATGGGATTATGTATTTTGATTCATAAACTGATCTAGTGTATGCCATTGTTTAGAAATGGCGCCCAGTAGAAGGAATGAGAACTCCAGAAATGCACATGATCCAAAGAGAAGGAAGGATCATATCTTTCATGGTCTTAAGCTAGAATTTATAAGAGAAATAGTCTCCCATGTATTATCATCATATGAAGAAATAATATCATGTGTTGATAAGATAAGTAAAGAGTTTACTGAGTCCTATGGCTTTGAAGGGACGCAAGAGAAGAAAAGGATGGAAGAGAGAAAGATGGATAAAGGGAAGAGGGAAAAGAAGAATTTTCCCATATGTGGTAACTATGGAAAGAAACACCCTGGAACTTGCCTGAAAGGAATGGGAGTTTGTTATAAGTGTGGAGGAAAAGGGCACAAAGCACGTGACTGCAAGGGTAAGAAAATGGTTTCAAATGTACAATGCTTCATTTGCAAGGAGTTTGGACACTACGCGAACCTATGTCCCAGTCATCAGACTATGCTAAAAATGATGTTATTGGATAATAATCAAGTTATGATACTACCACAGATGAAGAGGAATGATTAGAGTTCTTATGTTGATTATGTCAATTGAGTGTTGTATCAACAATGTACTTGTTATAATAATTATGGAGTATATAAGGATTGTACTGCAGTACTATTTCATTAAGGACTTGAGATTGTGTGGAACAAAGAAAAGTGACTCAATAGCAGGATAAATTTTTGGAAAATATATGGTTGAGAGAATGATAAATCATAATATAGTTCTGATACTGAGGTAGTGATTTTGGAATAATATGTGATTGTTTTGGATAAATTATATTGGATATTCTTGACTACCTTGGAACTGATTAATGATTTGTATATTCCATCATTGTTGGGGTTTAAAACATTTTTGGATTAATGAAGTATATCCATCATTCTATATGGAATAAGGGAGCATGAATGTAATCAATAAGGAATATGGTAATACATGATGAAGGTATTCATATGCTATTATGGGGTAAAAAGGATCTATATTATGTTTACCTTCCTTATAAATGTTAGACTATGAGTTTGGATAGAAGTATTTTGGATAGTTATAGTTTGGATTATTTTGGATTTCCATAAAAGGACAACCCGGAGGTTGGGCGGCAACCCGTCGCGTCCAGCAAGGCTGCGAGACTTGAACCCGCAACTGAAGGGCGACAAGGGTGTATCACCTACCACTGGCCCATGAGATGTCCTGGATTAAATAATGTAGTTTTTATTGAAATATCATGTAGATGAATTATAAATTCGTTTATTTGGGAACCCTATACGAATAGTGTAAATAGAATTTTTTTACATTCTATTATCTTTTAGAGTGAAAGATGAGTTTGTGGTAGAAATTTATTAATGGATAAAACTCTAATTATAAAGTAAGTATATCTCCTTATGATCTTAGCCAATCTCATAAATAAATTCCTCAACATTAAGAAAAGCAACTTAGAACAAAAATGTTTTCCTAGATGGTACCTTAAATCATCACTAATTTTGGGTTTGGGATTGTTGGCCTTTTCATAGCCATGTTCTCTACCACTCTCCATCAGATAATTGATGGTTAGATTTTTCTTCCATATCCATATTTTCCTATATGGAACCCTAGTATGTGTTATTTTCAGTAATCTTCATACTTTAGACTCTTTATTTTAAATAGAGGCATCATTAATTCATTTTTCGATGTGGGATGTCAACTAAGATATTTTGAAACGTCAAAAATGTGTTATCCTAATACCCTATGTTTTGTTGAACCGATGGTATTTCAAATCATCATAGATTGATGAATTTAAGGACCTCAATTTTACACTTGTTTGTGATTGATGACCTCAATCACTACCTATAAATATTTAGGTTTTTCCTCCAATTATATGTCTCTAATTGCCACCAATGTTCTCCTAATCGAGATCATAATTTGGTGGTGACCCTTTGATTTCTCTTTTCCTCATATTAAGACTAAATTTTAGTAACCCAATTTCCAATGTGGGTTTTCCCACAAATATATTTTCTACTTTAAACATTTTATTTTCGAAGAACAATTTCAAATTGCGAGGACGCAATTTATTGAAGGAGGGGAGAATGTAACACCCCAAGAATTCATAATGTGTTATTTCTTCAAAATAATTCAACAACTTGCACTACACGCAACACCGAGTTTACTTGAACAATGACTTACCAAAAAGCCATTAAAAAGAGGTTATGAATAGTATTAAATAAATTTTAAACTTTATATAATCCTTATAATTTTTCCATATTATGAGTATCTTAGACATAATGCAAGAACAAATTCATTTTCAGTATTGCACTTTTATCAACTTTTAATAGTGAACCCTTTTTAAATACAATATTTTAAACTTTTTGACTAAATGGGGACATCAAAAATTTAAAATTAAACATCCCAAGCTTCCACGGTACGTTTTCTTTGAATAATACAGTAGCGTGTGTTGTACGCAACCTTGAGTTTTAACACACACCACAACCAATCAAACTAGCCGTTATGAATAGTAATACCTAATTTTTGAAATTATATATATTTTATATTTCAAAATGGACTTCATTTTTGGATTTGGAATATCGAATTTAGCCTAAGGTGAAATTTTGGTACATTTCGGATAACTTTCATATTTTGATGAATAGTGAAAATTACTAAATTTTAATTAAAAACAATTTTTTTAATCAAAATAATTAATAGTGATAAATTATGAATTTGAGTGGTTTTAAAGTATATTTAGAATATATTTTTACCATTTAATATAATTTTGGTCATTGGACATAATTTTACAATTAAACCGAACATAAACAAGTGTCAATCTTTTGATAGTTATTATCTCTTAAAAACACGCTTTTTGTTTTGACAGCGGGAATTAATTTTAAATTAATTTCTGCCACTTATGTGTTTTGAATTTAAGAAAAATGGATTCCATATTTGGAATCAGGATGTTCAAATTGTGTAAATATGTAACTTTTATTTTTAGACATTTTGAATAATTACTGCGGTAAATATTTTATTTACCATGGTTAAGGGTAAATCCGGTAAATAAGGGTTAAAAAATAATATTATAATAATACTAAATTACCCTTAAACGTGTCTTAAACCTATTGGTTGATACATGGTCGACCATGGGCATCTTTGGGTCTATTTTGGGACCCCATGGATCCACTTGTAAGTGATAATGACACTTTATTTTAATTAAGTTAAAATGAATACAAAAATGACACAAGCATATATCTTTTAGCAAAACAATTGTTACATAGGGTTATATATGTTGGATTTTAGATTATAAATATTCATTAGAAATATAAAATGATTTAATACATAATGATATTTTATTTATAATTTTTAGACATTAAATAATTTATTTTATTTATGACACAATGATGATGCAGTAATTACTATAATAGTGACAAATTAAAATAATTGATATTATAAATACCCAAAAAAATATAATATGAAACTTTTAATGAATTAAACTAATTTTCTAGGATAATATGATATATTAGGAGTGATTTAATTGACTTTGTTCGAAGTAATCAATCTGTTATGAGTTCACAAAAATCAACTATTGAATAGTGTCAAAATTGACATAAAAGAGTTCTTAAAACAAATATTATATTATTAATTGATATTAAATTCCTAAAAATCTAAGGTTCGGCCAAGAGACTTATATCATGATAGTTTCATCATTAATGGACCACTTGGGGGTCTCTTGGATGTATATAGTAAGTTTATTAACCATATTATATAAAAATACAAAGAGACATTGTAAAAGTGAAACTAATTAACTTAGAGTTAATACTTAAAGATAAGGTTAATATAAGTACCCAAACCTGTCTAAATTCTATTGGTTGAGTGGTTTGCGACCTATCCCCACCTTAACCTTTGAATAATCAACTTTTGAGCCATTAGAAACCGAATATGAATTTATTATAAATTAATATTTCTATCTTTTCCAAAGGTTCCCCTCACCCCTCTTATAAAAGGGCACTCCTACTTCTCATTTCTTCACACCTTCAAAGCCTTTTGTTTCGGCCAAACTCTGCTCAAATACTCTCCCAACATCCCTCAATACAACCTAGAGGCCATAGTTTGATCAGAAATCCAACCTAAGGAGCCCTTTTGATCAAATCAAAAGGAAGAACCCGAAAAAGAGTTAATGTTTTCACCACCCCTTTTCAAGTTCCTTTCTTCTTCCACTTATTCTTTCTTTGTTCTTACCATTATAAAATAATAACTCCAGTATCTTACATATACTGTGATGTTATTATAAATATGGTACAACCATATTCAGTATTCTATCCACCCTTTGAATAACATGTCACCATACGTGCGTACGTACGGCTTACCGTCTCCACGTCGTGGTGTAATTGTTATTCAATATATTATTATTTGGATGGGTATAATAATGATGTGTAACTCATGTAAATAATAAATATAACATGTTAATGATTCTGTATATATGATATACCATCCATTTATATATTATTTTAATATCAAAAGAATGATATTGTCACTCGTGCGTACGTACGGACTACCGTCTCCACGAACGCGATGAGATTCATTCTCCATCGTATCCATTCAAGTATAATTTTCATTTGATGATTTAAAAATGATGTTTAAGGACTTGATATCATTCTGGATATGAATAATATACAACCTATCCATTACAAACATGTCTTATATAACAAATCATATAAAAGAAAACGAGTACGTTAACACCCGAAACGACGATAATTCTAAGATATTATTAACAAATCAATGTTAAAAGATTATATATGATTCTTGTATAAATTAATAACAATTATTTCACCATTATACAGGAGGTTAACCTAACCCATACAAGGAAAAGTACAAGGTAAGGGATTTTCTTATCTCACTTTCAATTCTGTGAGATTTCCATTGTTCGCCACTAAATTATTGAAAGTGGTGTATTGTGTACTGCCATTTGATATATATTATCATTATTCTCTTTATATTCATGTTATTCTGTAAATCATTTGGTGGTTATTAACTTTTGTCCATATGACTCAGTTGATTAATTTGGTAAGGGATTTTCATCTCACTCCTTATTCCTGTGAGATTCATGCCATATTTCCACCATTACCTTTTGTGTGGTGTATGTACTGCCCATAAATATATTCTTTGTGTAATACACATTAATTTATGTGTATTTACATATTCATTGTATGATACCTCTTTCATGGGTTGTATGTTTCATAAGTTACCAAATTGGTAAGGGTTATTTCACAATCTCTTCATTATCCAAGGTTGTTTATACGTAATAATCTACTGGGATCTCTTTATCATCCACATCCATGTTTCTTCAAAATGTATTTCAAAACATTTTTACTATTTACAAGAATATGGGTTAAAGTCATTTATACCCTTGTTTGACTTTTTATAAGTGGTTTATAAAGGAATCTTGCCGTTGTTTTCCAAACAAGGTTCTTTTTAACCTTTTCGACAGAATTAAGGTAAGAATGTTTTTTTTAACTTATACGGCGGGTGCGGTTATTTTACGCCGTTATAAAATCGTCGAAGCTTACCTTACAAGCTTATAAGAATATTTTCAAATTGAATGTATTATTTTATAATTATGTTACTTTTAAAATGATTTTTTAAAAAAAGTGATATTTCTCCAAAATAGTTTTGATTTCATCTATGTCAACATCTTTTGATGGATTTTAATCTTATTTGAAGTTGATTTATTATGATACAAAACATCCATATTTTATTGAAGGTTTTGTGATATTTTTCACAGTGGATACGTTATTCTTATGTCACTCATGGTTTTTGTTTAAAGTATTGACATTTCATAAGTTATTTTTAATCCAAATTTTTATGTTATATTTCAACCTTTCATTCAGATGAATGTGTTAGACAAGTATGTTCCGGGTTGGGGACCGGTAAAAGTAAGCCCTCCGGTTTGGTCTCCGGTTATTAGAGGAACTCCGGTTTGGTCTCCGGTTATTAGAGGAACTCCAGGTTGGTGTCCGGTTATTAGAGGCACTCCGGGTTGGTGTCCGGTTATTAGAGGCACTCCGGGTTGGTTTCCGGTTACAGTTAGACCCAAGGTCTTGGGGACGAGGCCTTTACAAAGAAATTAAAGTTCAGCATTATGCATTCCAACATTATGAAAGTGGTTATTGATTTTTTCATGTGATTATTCGATTAGTAGAATATCCATGTGAATAAGTAAATGGTATTATTTCATTTTATTTATGCCATACCATGTTGAAAGTTCATGTTTGAAAGGCTTTTGTTTTAGTTATACATTGCCTTAAATGTTTATTCTTATTTATGAACGCTTCCGCTATATTGTTTTCCTTACTGGGCATTTGAGATCACCCCTTTTCTATGTTTTATTTTTCCCAGGAAGTGAAGAAGTAAGTTATGAATGACCTGCAGGGATTTTATGTGGGGATAAGAGTGTGGATTATGGAGACATTATGTTGTTGTAGTAGTTTTTCATTTTATGATGTAATGTAAAACTTATGAATATATCTAGTGTTTCCAAGGCTACTAAACCAATCGGTCTTTCGAGATTTGATCTTTATTGTGATCATGCCAAGGTTATGTAATAATGCACTGACTCTGGGCAACTAGGGTCGGGGCGTTACAACTTACAAGACATCGGGATACACTTTTCCTATAGAGTGGTCTACTTTCTTGGACTGGTCATGACCCCCTAAAATGTTGTGTTCCATTCATTCTCACTTTACAAAGGTAGGTAACCTATACCACCAAGGTTGATAATGTCAAATATTATATCATTACGATATTATTGAATATTGGATCCTCCTTCCATGGATTCTTCCTTGGATTTCATTATCTAGTTTGGGTCTCCATCACAGATATAAGACATGTTAAAAAATATCATTCTCAATGCCATCTTATAGTGGAATCTGCTTAATTATTTTTCCTATTGTCACAATAGGGATGATACCTTCAGTTTAGAACTGATGAGTATGTTGGGTATCTAGGGAATTATGGGAATCTATAAAATACTTCATCATTCAAAGTTATGGGAATCTCATGTATTAGGAATCTTTGGTGTATAACCCAAGGCTTTCCATGTGTGTTATGGGGTAACTTACTTTGGAGAGATAAGAAATCTAAGCCTTTTTACCTCATGAATCATATACTTTTTATATAGGGTGAATCATATTTTTTATATGATACATGAGGAATATGATTATTATCATGTCAGAAAACTTATGATTACCACATAAGGCTTTATAAAATAATCATATAAGGCATCTCATGTTTATCACATTAGGTAGAGATTTTGATTCATCATGAGGGCCATAGTTTTAAAATAGAGTGTGGTTGTTTCATATATATAGATTATAATGTATACTATCTCATATAAAATTTTTAACTATGGGTTTATCATAGGTTTAAAGTCTTATAGGGACCTTTTAATTGGATGTTGAGAGGCTTAACTGTTCTCTTAAAAAGTCTATATTTTTCTTCACTTGAGAAAATATGGGTTTTTGGTAATGTTGGGATATTGGTATTGGACCTAAGGGTTTCATACAATATACCCTACTAGGTGGAAGGGATCAAAACCTATATAGTTCGAGTGAATAGTTTAAGGTCACATGGTAAGACTGGTCCATGCAGTTCAACATTGTGTAGTAAGGTTTCTTTTTTTACAAAAGGTGTGAGAACAATACATGGTGTGGGTTATGTTCGATGGATAACATGATAATGTATGTGTCATATAATCCTTATTACATGAGTAATAATATTCTTTTCACATATGGTAAGGATATAGTTCAACATCAGTTGTTGAGGATGTTGTTATGTAGTTTAACGTTGTAAAAATTAGACGTCAGTTCTATATAATTAAATTATTATAGATCATGTGTAGTTGTGTATTATGCATAGAGACACACATTCTTAGTTAGGGAAAGATGATATAAGGTTTCATCTAGATGATAGAGGGACACATGGTTCCCATATGTTATCTTTGAAGTTAAAATCTATCCATTTCCATTGATGATTCCACTATTGGAAATTATGTGTACACTGTGTTGGTTCTTTTGGAAGAAAAAAGGTTCATACAATTCCCATTTTAGGTGGAATATATAATTCTTAGATTTAGGGAACCTATATTTAGGAGAAAAGGGAAATGAAACTACTCAAACAATTATTGGAGAAAAATGTTTGGGTATGAAGGTTGATAATATAGGTTGTGTGGATGATTAAGGCATGAGTAAACCTGACTTGGATATGTACAGGGCCCCTAAGCACTTAACATTCATGAAGATATGTCTGTAGAAAGGAGGATTCATGTAGGGTCCTATAAGGTAGGTTTCACAAAGGTCAGGGGGTTCAAAAAGGTAATATCATTTTGAAACATGGATTCCCTACCGAAGGATAGTCTCTTGGTCTCTATTTTATGGGTTTCATGAAATATTGAGGTATTATAGAACACTATTGGGGGAGAAGTATATTACTCTAGGATGAAGGGTATGATCTTTCATGAAGGTAATCTTGACCATGATCTAAATTTACAAAGTACTCATTGGAGGTAAATCACCAAATATGGAAACATATAGGAATATATGTAGTCTTTTATCCACTAAGGTTGGAGTTTTGTGAATTTAGAGGTTCATGTCAAATTACAAAGGTCATATCCAATTTAAATAAGAGTTTAAAGGGGTATTTATATGTTATGTGGAGTTTTAGACCAATTTTTCTTGAATTATTAACAACTTCATATAAGATAAATTATTTTTGATGCTCTGATTCCCTTCATCATACTCTGATCAATCATGAAGGATGAGACAGTCATGAATCCATCCCCATATGTGGGTTTTGATCCAGTTTCAGCCCATATTTTCCACAAATGGTATATGGGCCCTATCGACATTTCCTGTAAAGTGTGTTTTTTAATTTCAAAAAGTATTCATATAATAAAACAAATCTATACCTTGATTGATATCATATTATTTGGTGTATTTATAAGAAGTTCCACCTGATAAAAAAATTTTCCCCATCATCAAATTTTTGAGTATCTCATTTTAACATTGTATTTTCTCTTTTAATAATTATAAGTATATTTATATTATTTTATTTCTTGTTATATATTATGATTTTATATTTTATATTTTTATTATAATTTATATTAAATGTGTTTACATTTATAATATTTAATTTGATAAAATTTCATTCTATTTAATTTTAATTGAATAACCTATTTTATTATTTTATAAAGTGTTGAATAAGAATTGTTTTAGGTGTTTTGTTGTGGAAGAAACCACTAAGTTAAATAATTTTTGTGTAAAAAATGTTATTATGATATATAATAATATTTTTCATAAATAATATACATGCATAAGAATATTATGTGCATTGGTATCTATGATAAATAAGAATAATTTTTCCCACAACCCTTATTGAAATATGTATTATGACTCATTTGAATCGAAGGTAGTGAATACATACCATAATATTATACCACTTAAATATATTTAATTTAAGATCATGAAAATACAATATCTATAGATTTTAGGTCATTTCAAGTGTCTAGGTTATGTTATTATCAAAAAAATGATTTGTGTTATATTATCATATGCCATCACACCTTAATGAAATATCTCAAAGCAATAAACACTATGATAATACTAATGACATGTTTCTCAGTCAACATATATTCCATAACTCCTTAAATGAAACTTTAATTATGCCAACATAACTTAATGAAATAAATATAATATCATTATCATTATCATGCTTTGTTTCTCTATAAATTTTATTCTCCAACATACTGTGTTTTATTCTAAATTATTTATGTTATTTTATCTATATGATATTTTTGTTTAGTTTCCAAAAAATATATTTGTGCATTAGTTAAAAGAAAAAATATATTTTTTTGACATTATTATATATAAGACATATATTTTGAATGGATTAATATTATGATATGTGAATAATATACTCCAGATAATTTTCTTGACACTGTGATTGTGAAAACATTATTTAAGTGTAATGTATTTGATATGTTCTAAGTATTATTTTATGTTTAGAAGAGAATTGTGAGTATAAATCAAGTAGTAAAAAAGTATTATTAACCAACATAGGTTATATGAACTAGAGATTACAAAAAAGTAAATAGGTTTCCTACTTTTTTTATTAATTATTAGCGTGACTATTTAAATCACATGATCAAAATCTTACGTAACGTGAAGTTGAAGTTAAATAATGATATCATAAAGTAAATTTTATGATCTATGAAAGTGAATTTAACATGTTAAGTTATCTTTAGAGAATATAACATAAAGTAAGTTAACATTCCAAAGAGATAGAGGCATATTCTACTTATAAATGTCATAAATGTGGTTGAGGTAGAAACTATCTAGATACCCTTTATTATATTCTTGATCATTTAACTCTCTTTTTTTCCAATTCAGTAACACTTTTTTGGTTCACCCAATGATCCATAATTCAACTGACCAATAAAGGTGGGAAGATACACATTCATTACCAGTGCCTCATCTACTATTTACACTTGTTTCATATATTTATACATTCATTGTAGTAAATCTATAAAGATTTGTAAATTTGTTTATCGGGGTGTAATAAAATTAACTAGAAGGTTATAATATCCATAAAATGAAATTTTTTGCTTATGATAATTGATAAAAAAGAACATTTACATAGGTTGTGTCTCTTTCTATAAAAAGGCTATATGTTTAATATTAATCCTAGAAGGTTTTGGGTAAGATCTAGTTATAGGTAAAATATTTGTTTCTATCAATTCCATTATGTAAAAATAACTATTGTGTTGGGTTTTGACTCTAGGGAATGTGGGACCTATTATGGATTAACATACTCTTGAGTTTTAGGGTGTGAAGAGAAGATATACAATAGTTTTTATATCCAAAATACTATAAAATTATTATTCCTTCTTTTCATTAGTTTATATCATACTCTTTGAACACTTACTTTATATTAACTATTGTAAACGAATTCACTAATATTTCATACTATTTAGTTTTATATTATCTATTTAATAAATTTAATTATTTTAGATTCAAAATACACCCATCATACATTTCTCTTTCCATTTATATTATGGAGATAATAATTGGTATCATAGCTAACCCTTTAGATATTTATTTTTATAATTTATTTATTTCGAATTTTGTTTATACCATAATACGAATCTAAGTTTTATATAAAAATTAAAATGTATTGGGATAAATTCATTATTTTTTATGGAAATATAGAGAAGAATCATTAAAGAAAGTATTCTAAGAAAGAAATCATAGTAAAATAATTATACCATGCTAAATAAATAGAACTTGTATCCTTTAAATTTAAACATATTAGACACATGGGGTTAATAGATCTATAAAGAATAAAAATATGATATTTTATCAGAAGAAAATTCCTTTATATTTTTTTGATTCTACTAATTATTTTTTAAGGGGGATATTCACTCTAGAAATATGTGCCTTACAACTAACAGTAATATATAAAATTATTTTTTACATTGGTTAATAAGGGATTTGTTTTTAAGTTCAATTATAATAGTATTTTTTGTGTTTTATATTTTTATAGGTGTAAAAAACCTTTTTATATGATAGTTATTACATAAAACATTATAGAAACCCCTCCCAGAATAATAAATCAGGGGACCTTTCCATATCGATAATTTTATAACCAAAATGGAAGATGTTTTTTATGTTGGTTATGTTTTATTCACAATTTAAAAAAATCATAGGAAATTCCATGTCAATTATTTTAAAACTGATGTTGATGTTTTTTTATATCAGTTATAAAAATAAATAATGTGATAAATCAATTTTTGAAAAAAATGTATTTAAAATTATAACAAACCATTCTTGTAATATGAGAAAAAAAGAACATGGTATAAAAAAATAGAAAAAATAGAAAAATCATGTCCATTCCTATAATAACCATTTATATGATATTTTAAAATTAAAACCACAAAATTTAAAAATATATATTAGAAATATAAAATAATAACTGAAAATATAATAAACCATGTAAAATAATCAGTTCATAATCTTTACAAATTATTTATTTCATTTCCATTATAAGGGTGAGTATCATTGAAAAGATAAAAACTAAAAAGAAACTTTTAATCATTTATTTTAAATATGTTGATAAAATAAGTAAAATAAAAATTTAAAATAAAATATAACAATGCTGATTTTTGCAAATGTCTAAGTTGTAATTGTAACACCCCGAGATTTTATGAAAAATATTATATTTAATTTCATTGATGTCTTATGTTATGGGATACACCAAAATGAGATTACACTATAGGAATCCCTAACTTGTCTTGCATTACACGCAATCACGACCTTCCACGATAGCGTGTGTTGTACGCAATACCGAGTTTCACTAAACAATGATATGTCATATAAACTAGCCTTTATTAATAGTAATACTCACTTTTTAAATTTTTATAAATTTTAACATTTGAAATGGACTTCATTTTTGGATTCGGAATATTGAAATTAGCCTAGTGTGAATTTTTGTTATTTTTTTGAAAACGTTCAATTTTTGGTGAATAGTGAAAACCCTAGGTTACTATTTAAAAACCGAATTTTTATTTAAATAATTATTTATTTTACATAAATTTATTTTAGGTCAAAATTGATACATAATACGTATATATTTTCAATGTAATTCATTGGAGTCATTTTATAATAATTTTAGATATATAAAAACAGTATTGACATTTTCACCGTCTTTTACCCACCACCTAGGAGAATTTGAAAATTTACATAAAACTTATTTTTAACGCTTCTGTGAGTGGAATTTCAAAAATATGAGAGAAACTATTAATATTAAGGTGTAAAATGTGGTTCAATAAGTTAAAAATAATTTTTGGTGAATAGTAACTTTTTACTTTTATTTACCACGATTAAAAGTAAATAGGGTAATTAAGGGTAAAAAATGATATTATTATTACCCTAACACATGTATTAATTCTATTAGATAAGTGTAATTAAAAAAATCCTTAGAAGTAAAATATTACCATTTAGGTCTACTTGGATTAGATTTGGACATTTATTATTATTTTATTTAAAGAAGAGTTAAAAGAGTTAAAATTAAAGTTTAATAACTAAAACATTTTTAATATAGAGTTATACATAAGATAAATTTAATTATAAATATTAATTATAAAGATAAAAATATTCCCTACATAATTGTATTTTATTTCTAATGTTTAGACAATAAATAAGTTAATTTATTTATGACACAATGATGATGCAGTAATTACCTTATTAATGAAATATTAACATAATTGATATTATAAACACCCAAATAAATGTAATTTGAGACTTTTTTTGAATTAAACTAAATTTATAGGCTAATATGACATGTTATTATTGA
Source organism: Viscum album (assembly GCA_963277665.1). Taxonomy (NCBI): domain Eukaryota; kingdom Viridiplantae; phylum Streptophyta; class Magnoliopsida; order Santalales; family Viscaceae; genus Viscum; species Viscum album. Next base: position 69,803,852 of record OY728143.1, read on the forward strand.
GATAATTAACTTTTTTTGAACTAATCATGCTGTTATGATTTTCACAAAAATCAATTACCAAATAGTGTCAAAATTGACATAAAATAGTTTTTTAAAACAATATTATATTATTAATTGTTATTTTATTCCTAAAAATCTAAGGTTAGTCCAAATAACTCAGATAAGGTTATATATATTAATAATTAACCACTTGGGGTTCTTTTGTCTTGTTATAGTAAGTTTATTAACCATATAGAGTAAGAAAACAAATGGACACAGTAAAAGTTAAATTATTTAACTTAGAGTTAAATCTAAATTATAAGTATATAATAGTAACATAAACTTGTCTAAATCCTATTGGTTGAGATTATTTCGACCCATCCCTGCTTTATCTTATAAATAAATCAATTTGGAGCTATTATAAACCAAATATGACTTTATTATAAAATAATTTTGTAAGTTTTTCCAAAGGTGCCCTTCTCCTCCCTTATAAAAAGGGCACCCCTTCCCTCTTCTCTTCACAATCGTTTGAGCCTTGAAGCTCGGACAACCCCTAAAAATTCCTCATATAAACCTCTCTAGTTATTTTATAGAGGTTATGTCTTTTCAAAAGACCAACTCTAGTGCCCTAAGAAGAAGCTTCAAGGAGGTGCGTCGAGGAAGAGGTAATCTCTTCTACCGACTATTACAAGTTTCTTTCTTCTTCTTCTTTTTCTTGTTTAGTTTTTTCATTACAAATTAATAAAATAAGTATCTATAATATACTGATATGTTATTATAAATATGAAACAACCCCATTTAACCTTCTATCGATCCTATGGAAAATGAAATCTCCCCGTGTGCGTACGTACGGAATACCGTCTCAACGCCGTGGTGTAATTAGTTTTTCCACCACCACCTTACTTGGATGGGTATAATGGTGTAAATAATAACTATATATGGTTATTATAACATCATACTAATTCTGGGATATTATATCATCCACTCCAATTCAATTCAATAATTATGGGAACGATATCATCGCTCGTGCGTACGTATGGATTACCATCTCCACGACGCGATGAGATTCATTCTCCATGTTAACCACTCAAGAATGATTATAAATTATATATAATGAATAATAATGAAATATATGACATGATAAAGCCAATGGATATATATATATATATATATATTTCATCTACTTACTTCCCTTCAAGTCAATAAGGAAAAGAAAACAACGTTCATGCATACGTATGGCCTACCGTCTCCCTGAACGGTGTATTTCATTTCATTTATATATCTATTTTATATATATATATATATATAATGAATATATATGATATATAAATCATGATTTATATTCTGGAAGTAATTAAATCATGATATAATTAATGATAATATCAAGAACAACAAGTCCAAACACGTACGATAAATAAAACGATTTTACCCAAAACGCTGCTTTAACATGGAATTTACAAAAGAATAGGTAATATAAAGTTATAAGTGAACCATATATGACATCATAACAACGAATATTATTTTTTAATTAGTCAATGACATTATTTAAATCATTATACATGAGGTTTAGATATGTACAAAGCATATCGGACCTAAGGTAAGGGATAATTTTTCAATCTCATTTTTATTCGAGATTGCTTATACGTATGTATTTACTGGGGTTATATTTTTCATCCATGCCCATAAAATGTTTTTCATAAATTATTTAATATTATTCCATGTATGTTGAATTTCATTTTTACCCTGCTTTGACTTTTACTTTGTTGTTATGGAAGGAATCTTTCTTTTGTTTACCATATGAGGAACGTTTTGACATTTCCGACAAAAGTACGAGGATACTGTTTTTTTAACTTATACGGTATGAACTGATTTTTACGGTTTCATATCACCTTATTTTCATGAATCTAACTCTATAAGATTTCATGACTATTTTCAACAAAATCCTTTTCTTATAAAATTACATGGCATTTTGTGAAAATAAAATGATTTTGAAGAAGAAAGGATATTTTCCTCAAGAATTCATTTCAAGTGTTTTATCAAAACCATTTTCCATCTAAGATGAAATTATTTTAATATTTGTATGTTTAAAGTATAATGTCTTTATGATTTACATTGTTTCACTTTTCTTATGATGAAATTCTATCTATTTGTTTTATATTGATTATGTTATAATGGGATGATGTTTATGAAACCCATTTTATTCTTTGGGTTATGATTAATGATTTATGTTTATGTTATTGCACACGTAAGAATGATTTCATTATGAGATGGGTGGGACCTATATCTCCCTAAAATGCATTGGGTAATGATTTATATTTCATGATATAGACATGGCTAGAACAGAAAGTTAATCCGGTTCAATGATACAGGACTGGAACGGGGAGTGAACTCGATTCAGAAAGGGACTTTGTCCACTAAGATGGTCTTGGAAGCAATGCCTTGGCTAATATAGAAATCATAACATGTGTTTAATGGTTTCCACAATTACATGCTTTATTCCCATGCTATTGTATCATGATTAATGTTTCTTTATGATATATTCCTTACGTACTTCCAAGTTTTGTTTCATTGATCTAGATTTTGATGTTTAAATATTATGTTCATGATTTGAAGTTCAAATTGATAAGGTTTGTTTTATTTTCTCCATTCTTTCCCTTACCGAGCATTTGAGATAACCCTTTATATGTTTTATTATCCCCAGGATATAAAGAATGGTTTTAGGTAATAAAAAAGAAGAAGATATTTATGGGAGATGTTGAAGATCTTTCACCAAGTTTAGAAGATTATATTCCGAGTTTCCAAAGACACTAAACTATTACGGTCCGCTGGTGTCTGTTTTTGTTATGTATTAGATATTCTGTAAAAGTAATGTAATGTCTATGTACATAAAGCTTTGGGTCTCTACAGTTGGTATCATAGGTTCGGTTTAGTCAACCTTTGGAAACTAGTATACGAGAACTTTAGTGAGATCCCTAGAGATATTTATAAGGTATGTCTAGGGATGTCCCTAAGGTTAAGTATAAGTATAGGTTACAGTCCTATAATTATGATAACAATCGTGAATAACATATGATTAAAACTAATATATTAGAAATTGAAATTACTCCCCTTGATTATGTTGTTTTCCTAGTATGAGTTTTTCCTCTCAAACTATTCTTTTTGGGTTTTAGAAAATTGCTGGAAACATGAAGATTCACGATAATGGAGGATATGATGGACAATGGAATGAAATTCTTCATGATAAACCAAATGAAATGGGATTTGGATGTCCAAACATCGTTATTATTCCTAATCAGCAATCTCATAATATGATCAATAATCTTAACTTTGGTAAGTTTCCTGACTCATCTAATAAGAAAAATATAGAGTTTTATGATGATCATAGAGGAAGGAAAGATCAATTTCCATCGTGTAAATCATGTGGTAAGAGGCATCAGGAAGACTGTTTCAAAGGAATTAGAAAATGCTTTTGGTGTGGAAAAGAAGGATTCCAAGCCAGTAATTATTAAGTAAAAGGTTCAGTTAACACCATGGACAAGGATAATGGTATTGATAAGACATCAACAATGGTTAAATGTTTTAAATGTAGAATTTACGGGCATTATGCAAACCAATGCTCTAAGGGAAAATTTCATAAAGAGAATCAGTATGGTCTTATGGGTTGTATTTATGTTGATGATGATGAAGAGACTACAAATGATATATGAGATGAAAGAAATGATGAGGCTCAGTCAGTGGTTTAAGAAGGTAGTGGAATGATTTTATGTTTATCAAGAATAATGTATGGTACTATCTGTTACACTATTGTCTTTCCTTGAGTTTTTGAAAGTATAAGATGAATGGTACTAGTAACCATAAAAGGTTATTCAAATATTATTGGAAGGTAGATGATATGAAAATAAAGAAGGGATAAAGAAAAAATGAAATGAGCTCATGGCTGATATAAGGACAAAGTTATATCAATGTTTGAGTATATAGAAATTTTTATATTTCGGTATGTGGGAAGTGTTAAATTTTGACAACCTTCTTGTTTTCACTAAGGTTTAATGGGTATTCATTTTTGAAGAGAATACATGATTAAGGTATTCACATGTTTGTAATTTGACCAACAAGATATGTTGGGCATAAGTTAGTATTGTTTACGGCTAGATATTTTTTTGATATTATTTAGAGAATGTTATAATAATGTAGTTTTAGAAAAAGGACAACCTACAGGACGGGCGACTACCCGTCGCGTCAAACAAGGCTATGGGAATCGAACCCACAACTGAAGTGTGATAGGCCTTTATCGCCTACCAATGGCCTACAAGAAGTCCCTATTTAATAGAGATTTGTTTTATTATATTAAGAGGTATGATATATGATGTATAAGTCCATTATTGTAGCCATATACATTTAATATCGCCATATATGAACTAATGTATATTTGATAACTTTTGCTAACCTTTTGTTTGAGACATATGGAATAACCCATCATTCTATCACATGATCTGCTAACACCTCACGAATGAAAAATTCAACTTCATTTATTTAACAGATGAAGTGGAAATTTTTCAAGGAACGAACAACGATGTGATTATACCAAAACAAAGTAAGTATTTATTCTAATTAAAATTCTTCAACTTTAGGGAAATTATCTTGAAAACAAAAAACGTTGTCATAGTGCCCTTATATCTGAAGAATCAGATGGTACCTTAGATCATCCCAAATTTATGGCTTTGTGATTGTTGGTTTTTTCATAACCATGTTCTCTACCACTCTCCATCAGAACATGATGGTTAGATTTCTCATCCATATACATATTTTCACCTATGTTCTCCTATATGTAAACCCAATGATTAGTTAATTTGGGTAACCATTACGTTTCATACTTTAGTTTTTAAAGATAATTTTTGGTATTCCTTTTTAAGATGTGGGTTTCAATTAAAGAAACTTTCAAGTAGTAAACCATTTATAACCCCGATGAATTTCGAGGGAGAAATTCATTTTAAGGGGGGTAGAATGTAACACACCAAGATTTTATGAAAAATATTATTTTTAGTTTCATAGATGTCTTGTGTTGTACGCTACACCAAAAGTATCTTGAACTACTCACATCCCTGACTTGGCTTGCATTACACACAATCGCGACCTTCAACGATAGCGTGTGTTGTACGCAATACTGAGTTTCACTAAACAACGATATGTTATATAAACTAGCTGTTATGAATAGTAATACCCACATTTTGAAATTTTATAAATTTTAACTTTCGAAATGGAATTCATTTTTAGATTCGGAATATCGAAATTATCCTAAGGTGAATTTTTGGTATTTTTCTGAAAACATTCAATTTTTGATGAATAGTGAAAACACTGGGTTACTATATAAAAACCGACTTTTTATTTAAATAATTATTTATTTTTTTAAAATTTATTTTCAGTAAAAATTGATACATAATACCTATATAAGTTCAATGTAATTCATTGGATTCATTTTATAATAATTTTAGATATATAAAAATTTTATTGAACTTTTCACCGTCTTTTACCCACCCCTAGGAGAATTTGAAAATTTACATAAAACTTAATTTTACTGCTACTATTAGTGTAATTTCGAAAATCCAAGAGACACGGATAATATCAAGGAGTAAAATGTGGTTCAATAAGATAAAAATAATTTTTGGTGAATAGTTACTTTTTACTTTTATTTATCACGGTTAAAAGTAAATAGTGTAATTAAGGGTAAAAATGATATTATTATTACCCTAACACATTTCCTAATTCTATTGGATAAGTATAATTTGACAAAAACAACCTTATAAATAAAATTTTACCCTTTAGATCCAGTTGGATTTGATTAGGACATTTATTATTATTTTATTTAAAGAAGAGTTGAAAGAGTTAAAATCAAAGTTTAATAACTAAAACATTTTTAATATAGGGTCATACATAGGATAATTTCGACCATAAATGTTCATTAGAAAGATAAAACGATTCCCTACATAATGGTATTTTATTTATAATTTTTATACATTAAATAAGTTAATTTATTTATGACACAATGATGATGCAGTAATTACCCTATTAATGAAATATTAACATAATGGACATTATAAATACACAAATAAATGTAATTTGAGACTTTTTTTTAATTAAACTAATTTTATAGGTTAATATGAAATTTTAGTATTTATTTAATAAAATTTTTTCGAACTAATCATGCTTTTATGATTTTCACAAAAATCAATTACCAAATAGTCACAAAATTGACATAAAATAGTTTTTAAAAAAAATATTATATTATTAATTGTTATTTTATTCATAAAAACCTATGGTTTGGAAAAATGACTTATATAAGGTTATATATATTAATAATTAACCACTTAGGGTTTTTTATTTCTTTTTATAGTAAGTTTATTAACCATATAGTTAACGAATACAAAAAGAGACGGTAAAAGTTAAATTATTTAACTTATAGTTAAATCTAAAGGATAAGGTTAAAATAGTAAATTAACTTATCTAAAACCTATTGGATGAGATTATTTTTACCCATCCCCAATTTAGCTTCGAAATAAATCAATTTGAGGCTATTATAAACTGAATATGACGTTATTATAAAATAATATTTTATGTTTTTCCAATGGTGCCCCTCTCCTCCCTTATAAAAAGGGCACCCCTTCCCTCTTCTCTTCACACCCTTTTGAGCCTTGAAGATTGACCAAACACTGCCAATTCCTCTTCTAAACCTCTCTAGTTATATCATATAGGTTATGTTCTTCTCAAAATACCAACTCTAGTACCCTAAGAAGAAGCTTAAAGGAGGTGCGTTGAGGAAGAGGTAATCTCTTCTAACGACTCTTTCAACTTTCTTTCTTCTTCTTCTTCTACTTTTTATTCTTTAGTTGTTTCATTATAAAGTAATAACATAATTATCATTAATATAATGATATGTTATTATAAAAATGAAACAACCCCATTTCATCTTCTATCCATCCTATAGAAAACGAAATTACCGTGCGTGCGTACGTACGGAATACCATCTCCACGTCGTGGTGTAATTAGTTTTTCCACCACCACCTTACTTGGATGGGTATAATGGTGTAAATAATAACTATACATGGTTATTATAACATCATAATGATTCTGAGATTTTATATCATCCACTCCAATTCAATTCAATAATTATGGAAACCATATCATCGCTCGTGCATATGTACGGATTACCGTCTCCATGACACAATGAGATTCATTCTCTATGTTAACCACTCAAGAATGATTATAAAGTATATATAATGAATAATAATGAAATATATCACATGATAAATCTACTGGATATATATATATGTGTGTGTGTGTCTTTGTGTGTGTGTGTGTCATCTACTTACTTCCATTCAAGTCAATAGGGAAATGAAAACAACGTTCATGCGTACGTACGGTCTACCGTCTCCATGAACCGTGTATTTAATTTCATTTATATATCTATTATATATATATACTGAATATATATGATATATAAATCATTATTTACATTCTGGAAGTAATTAAATCATGATATAAGTAATAATAATATCAATAATAATAAGTCCAAACACGTACGATAAATAAAACGATTTTACCCAAAACGCTGCTTTAACATGTAATTTTCAAAAGAACGGGTAATATAAAGTCATAACTGAACCATATATGATATCATAACAATGAATATGATTCTGTAATAAGTCAATGACATTATTTAAATCATTATAAAGTAGTTTAGGATAGGTACGAAGCATATCGGACCTATGGTAAGGGATAATTTTTCAATCTCATTTTTATTCGAGATTGCTTATATGTAAGTATTTACTGGGGTTATATTTTTAATCCATGCCCATAAAATGTTTTTCCTAAAGTGTTTAATATTTTTCCATGTATTTTTAATGTCCTGTTTACCCCGATTTGACTTTTACTTTGTGTTATGGAAGGAATCTTTCTTTTGTTTACCATACGAGGAACTTTTGGACTTTTCTGACAAAAGTACGAGGAGAATGTTTTTTTAACTTATACAGCATGAATGGATTTTTACAGTTTCATATCTCCTTATTTTCATGAATATTACTCTACAATATTTCATTACTATATTCAACAAAATCCTTTTCTTTTAAAATTACATGGCATTTTGTGAAAATAAAATGATTTTTAAGAAGAAATGATATTTTCTTAAAGAATTCATTTCAAGTGTTTTATCAAAACCATTTTCCATCTAAGATGACATTATTTTAATATGTGTATGTTTCAAGTATAATGTCTCTATTATTTTCATGGTTTCACTTTTCTTATGATGAAATGATATCCATTTGTTTTATATGGATTATGTTATGATGGGATGATGTTTATGAAACCCATTTTATTCTTTGGGTTATGATGAATGATTTATGTTTATGTTGTGGCACACAAAAGAATGATTTCATTATGAAATGGGTGGAACCTATATATCCCTCCAATTCATTGGGTAAAAATTTATATCTCATGATATAGACATGGATGGAACAGAAATTTAATCCGGTTCAGTGATACAGGACTGGAATGAGGAGTGAACTCGATTCAGAAATGGACTTTGTCCACTAAGGTGGTTTTGGCAGCAATGTCTTGGCAACTATGGAAATCTTAACATGTGCTTAATGGTTTCCACAATTACATGTTTTATTACCATGATATTTTCTCATGATTAATGTTTCTTTATGATCTATGACTTACGTACTGCCATGTTTTATGTCATTGCTCAAGATTTTGATGTTTAAATATTATGTTCATGATTTGAAGTTCAAATGTATATGGTTTGTTTTAGTTTCTCCATGCTTACTCTTACTGAGAATTTGAGCTCACCCTTTATATGTTTTGTTTTCCCTAGGATATAAAGAAAGGTTTTAGGTAAGAAAAAAAAGGAAGATCTTTATGGGAGATGTTGAAGATCTTTCACCAAGATTAGAAGATTATATTTCGAGTTTCCAAAGACACTAAACTATTTCAGTCCTTTAGTGTATGTTTTTGTTATGTATTAGATATTCGGAAAAATTAATGTAATGTCTATGTACGTCATGCTTTGGGTCTCTACAATTGGTATCAGAGGTTCGGTTTAGTCAACCTTTGGAAACTAGGATGTGATAACCATAGTGTAATCCCTAGAGATATTTCTAAGGTATGTCTAGGGATGTCCTTAAGGTTAAGTATAAGTATAGGTTACAATCCTAGAATTTTGATAATGATCGTGAATAACCTATGATTAAACCTAAGATATTAGAGATTGAAAGTACTCCCCTTGATTATGTTGTTTTCCTAGTATTATTTTTTCCTCTCACACTATTATTTTTGGGTTTTAGAAAATGGCTGGAAAGAGGAAGATTCACGATAAAGGAGGATATGATGGACAATGGAATGAAATTATTCATGAGAAAACGAATGAAACAGGATTTGGAAGTCCAAACATTGTTATTATGACTAATCAGAAATCTCTAAATATGATCAATAATATCAAATTTGGTAAGTTTCCTAACTCAGCTAATAAGATAAAGATGGATTTTCATGATGATCATAGAGGAAAGAAAGTTCAATTTCCATCATGTAAATCATGTGGTAAGAGGCATCAGGGAGAATGTTTCAAAGGAAATAGAAGATGCTTTGGGTGTGGAAAAGAAGGACACAAAGCCAGTAATTATAAAGGAAAAGGTTCAGTTAACACCATGGACAAGTATAATGGTATTTCTAAGACATCAACAACGGTTAAATGTATTAAATGTGGAATGTAAGTGCATTATGCAAACCAATGCTCTAAGGGGAAATTTCATGAAGAGAATTAGCATGGTCGTATGGGTAGTATTTATGTTGATGATGATGAAGAGACTACAAATGATATATGAGATGAAAGAAATGATGTGGCTCAGTCATTATTTTAAGAAGGTAGTGTAATGATTGTATGTTTATCAAGAATAATGTATGGTACTATCTGTTACACTATTGTCTTTTCTTGAGTTTTTGAAAGTATATGATGAATGGTACTGGTAACCATGAAAGGTTATGCAGATATTTTTTGGAAGGTAGATGATATGTGCATAATAAAGGGATAAAGAAAAAATGAAATGAGCTCATGACTGATATAAGGACAAAGTTATATCAAGGTTTGAGTATATAGAAAAATTGAGATTTTGGTATGTGGAAAGTGTTAAATTTTGACAGCATTCATGTTTTCACTAAGGGTCAATGGGTATTAATTTTTCAAGAGAATACATGATTAATGTATTCACATGTTTTTAATTTGACCAACAAGAGATATTGTATGATATATAGGGGATAAATGATTTTATTCATATGCTCGGCAGATGACATTTCTAGTAATTGTTTTCATTATACTATGAGCTTGGACAGAAGTATTTTGGATAAGACTAAAGATTGGAATTTATTATGTTAAACATAAGTAAGTATTGTTTAAGGATAGATATTTTTTTTATATTATTTATGGAATGTTATAATAATTTAGTTTTAGAAAAAGGACAACCTGCAGGATGGGCGACAACCCATCGCATCGGACAAGGCTGTGGGAATCGAACCCACAACTAAAGTGAGACATGCCTTTATCGCATACCAATGGCCTACAGAAAGTCCCTGGTTAGTAGAAACTAGTTTTATTATATTATGAGGTATGATATATGAAGTATAAGTTCATTATTTGAGCCATATACGTTTAATATCACCATATATGGACTTATGTATATTTGATAAATTTTGCTGACCTTTGGTTTGAGACACATGGAATGACCCATAATTCTATCACATGATCTTCTAACACTTCACAAATGAAAAATTCAACTTCATTTATTTAGGATATGAAGTGGAAATTGTTCAAGTCATGAACAATGGTGTGATTATACCAAAATAAAGTAAGTATTTCTTATAATTAAAATTCTTCAACTTGAGGGAAATGATCTTGAAAACCAAAAATGTTTTTCTCGTGCACTTATATCCGATGAATCAGATGGTACGTTAGATCATCACAAATTTATGGCTTTGTGATTGTTGGATTTTTCATAGCCATGTTCTCTCCCATTATCCATCAGAACATGATGATTAGATTTCTCTTCTATATCCATATTTTCACCTATGTTCTCCATATGGAAACCCAATGATTAGTTAATTTGGGTAACTGTTACGTTTCATACTTTAGTTTTTAATGATAATTTTTGGTATTCCTTTCTATGATGTAAATTTTTATTAAATAAACTTTTGAGTTGTAAACTACTTAAAACCATGAAGAATTTTGAGGGCGAAATTCATTTTAAGGGGGGTAAAATGTAACACCCTGAGATTTTATGAAAAATATTATTTTTAATTTCATTGATGTCTTGTGTTGTATTCTACGCCAAAAGGAGCTTGTACTACATGAATCCCTGACTTGGCTTGAATTACACACAATCACGACCTTCCACGATAGCGTGTGTTGTACGCAATACCGAGTTTCACTAAACAATGATATGTTATATAAACTAGCCGTTATAAATAGTAATACCCACTTTTTGAAATTTCATAAATTTTATATTTTGAAATGAAATTCATTTTTGGATTTGGAATATCAAAATTATCCTAGGGTGATTTTTTGGTATTTTTCTGAAAACCTTCAATTTTTGATGAATAGTGAAAACACAGGGTTACTATTTAAAAACCGACTTTTTATTTAAATAATTATTTATTTTATTTAAATTTATTTTAAGTCAAAATTGATACATAATACATATATAAGTTCAATTTAATTCATTGGAGTCATTTTATAATAATTTTAGATATATAAAAATTTTATTGAACTTTTCACCGTCTTTTGCCCACCTCCTAGAAGAATTTGAAAATTTATATAAAACTAAATTTTACCGCTTCTGTGAGTGGAATTTCAAAAATCTAAGAGACATGGTTAATATCAAGGAGTAAAATGTGGTTCAATAAGATAAAAATAATTTTTGGTGAATAGTAACTTTTTACTTTTATTTACCAAGGTTAAAAGTAAATAGGGTAATTAAGGGTGAAATGAAATTATTATTACCCTAACACATGCCCAAATTCAATTGGATAAGTGTAATTTGACAAAAAAAACCTTATAAATAAAATATTACCCTTTATGTCCACTTGGATTAGATTAGGACATTTATTATTATTTATTTTAAGAAGAGTTGAAAGAGTTAAAATCAGAGTTTAATAACTAAAAAAATTTTATTATAGGGTTATACATAGGACAAATTCGACTATAAATATTCATTAGAAAGATAAAAATATTTCCTAAATAATGGTATTTTATTTATAATTTTTATACATTAAATAATTTAATTTATTTGTCATACAATGATGATGCAGTAATTACCTTATTTATAAAATATTAACATAATTGATATTATAAATACCCAAATAAATGTAATTTGAGAATTTTTTTTGAATTAAAATAATTTTATAGGTTAATATGACATGTTAGAATTGATTTAATTAAATTTTTTATAACTAATGATGCTGTTATTATTTTCACAAAAATCAATTACTAAATAGTTTCAAAATTTACATAAAATAGTTTTTAAAACAAATATTATATTATTAATTGTTATTTTATTCCTAAAAATATAAGGTTTGGCCACATGACTTATATAAGGTTATATATATTAATAATGAACCACTTGGGTTTTTTTTGGCTTGTTATAGTAATTTTATTAACCATATAGTGTGAGAAAACAAAAAGACACGGTAAAAGTTAAATTATTTAACTAAAAGTTAAATCTAAATGATACGGTTAAAATAGTAACCTAAACTTTTCTAAAACCTATTGTTTGAGAGTATTCCGACCCATCCCCACATTATCTTCTAAATAAATCAATTTTGAGCTATTATAAACCCAATATGACTTTATTATAAAATAATAATTTATGTTTTTTTCAAAGGTGCCCCTCTCCTCCCTTATAAAAAGGGAACCCCTTCCCTATTATCTTCACACCATTTTGAGCCTTAAATCTCAGACAAAACCTGAAAATAACTCTTATAAAACTCTCTAGTTATATCATATAGGCTCTCGTCTTCTCAAAAGACCAACTCTAGTGCCCTAAGAAAAATCTTAAAGGAGGTGTGTCGAGGAAGAGGTAATCTCTTCTACCGACTCTTCCAAGTTTCTTTCTTCTTATACTTTTTCTTCTTTAATTGTTTCATTATAAAGTAATAACATCATTGTCACAAATATACTGATATTAATTATAAATATGAAACAACCCCATTTCACCTTCTATCCATCCTACGTAAAATGAAATCACCGCGCGTGCGTACGTATGGAATATCGTCTCCACACCATGGTGTAATTAGTTTTTCCACCACCACCTTACTTGGATGGGTATAATTGTGTAAAGAATAACTATATATAGTTATTATAACATCATACTGATTCTGAGATATTATATCATCCACTCTAATTCAATTCAATAATTATGGGAACGATATCGTCGCTCGTGTGTACGTACGGATTACCCTCTCCATGACGCGATGAGATTCATTCTCCATGTTAACCACTCAAGAATGATTATAAAGTATATATAATGAATAATAATGAAATATATGACATGGTAAAGCTACTGGATTTATATATAAATATATATATATATCATCTACTTACTTCTATTCAAGTCAATAATGAAAATAAAACAACGTTCATGTGTACGTACGGTCTACCGTCTCCATGAATGGTGTATTTAATTTCATTTATATATCTATTATATATATATATACTGAATATATTTTATATATAAGTCATGATTTATATTCTAGAATTAATTAAATCATGATATAAGTAATAATAATATCAACAACAACAAGTCCAAACATGTACGATAAATAAAACGATTTTACCCAAAATGCTACTTTAACATGGAATTTACAAAAGAACGGGTAATATAAAGTCATAAGTGAACAATATATAATATAATAACAATGAATATGATTATTTAATAAGTCAATGACATTATTTAAATCATTATATAGGAGGTTCAGATACGTAAGAAGCAGATCGGACCTAAGGTAGGGGAAAATTTTTCAATCTCATTTTTATTCGAGATTTCTTATACGTAAGTATTTACTGGGGTTATATTTTTCATACATGCCCATAAAATGTTTTTACTAAAGTGTTTAATATTCTTCCATGTATTTTTAATGTCATGTTTACCCTACTTTGATTTTTACTTTGTGTTATGGAAGGAATCTTTCTTTTGTTTACTATATGAGGAACTTTTTGACTTTTCTGACAAAAGTACGAGGATAATGTTTTTTTAACTTATACGGATTGAACAGATTTTTACGGTTTCATACCACCTTATTTTCATGAAGCTTACTCTACAAGATTTCATGACTATTTTCAACAAAATCCTCTTCATTTAAAATTTCATGGTATTTTTTGAAAAGAAATTGATTTAGAAGAAGAAAGGATATTTTTTCAAGAATTCATTTCAAGTGTTTTATCAAAACCATTTTCCATCTAAGATTACATTATTTTAATATGTGTATATTTCAAGTATAATGTCTCTACGATTTACATGGTTTCACTTTTCTTATGATGAAATGATATCCATCAGTTTTATATGGATTATGTTATGATGGGATGATGTTTATGAAACCCATTTTATTGTTTGGGTTATGATAAATGATTTATTTTTATGTTGTGGAACATGTAATAATGATTTATTTATGAGATGGGTAGGACCTATATCCCCCTCCAATTCATTGGGTAAAGATTTATATCTCATGAGATAGACATGGATGAAATAGAAAGTTTATCATGTTTAGTGATACCAGACTGGAATGAGGAGTGAACTCGATTCAGAAAGGGACTTTGTCCACTAAGATGTTCTTGGAAGAAATGTCTTGGCTACTATGGAAATCATAACATGTGCTTAATGTTTGACACAATTAAATTTTTTATTCCCATGCTATTTTATCATTATTAATGTTTTTTTATGATCTATTCCTTACATACTGCCATGTTTTATGTCATTGCTCAAGATTTTTATGTTTAAATATTATGTCCATGATTTGAAGTTCAAATGTATATGGTTTGTTTTATTTTCTCCATGCTTACCCTTACTGAGCATTTATGTTCACCCTTTATATGTTTTCTTTTCCCCAGGATATAAAGAAAGATTTTAGGTAAGAAAAAAATTATGGTCTTTATGGGAGATGTTGAAGATATTACACCAAGATTAGAAGATTATATTCTGAGCTTCCAAAGACACTAAAATATTACGATCCTTTGGTGTCTATTTTTGTTATGTATTAGATATTCCGCAAAAGTAATGTAATGTCCATATATGTCAAGATTTGGGTCTCTAAAGTAATTATTTAATACATAAATATTTAAACATAATAACTACATTATGTGACTTCTTCTTGATAATGATTTGTATGTTTTAAAGAAGTTATAAAATGAAAACAACATTTCAAGTATCTACATAATTATACTACATATAAAAGAATTCACCTTTGCGCACAAATTTTTTATCATTATTTTACTATTTTTAATCACATGGTTATAATTATTTCATTCTTGTTTTAAAAATTATAAGGATGATCTAAAATAATATTTTTTATAATATATAATTATTTCAATAATCAAACTTGTGGTTCTAGTAGTTCTTTAATTTTTTCCTGAATGTATCAATGGATATATCTTAATCAGTAAGTAGCCTTCACATGTGCATAAAAAACATGAAACATCCAATGTCCCATTTATATAAAAAAATATAATGTGAGAAGAAATTTAATTAAAATTAATAAATAATTATGAAATAAATGTTTCATACCCATCAAGATAAGGATGCATCAAACACTTAATTATTTCATTATGAAATATTTGACAACAATATTTTGTATTTTATTCATCTATAATTACCTCCACTATTATAGAAATAAATTATTAATCCAGGAATCTATACCCTGATGTCATATCATACTGAATAAAAAATTTCCTGAAGATACCTAATAAAAAAATCAAAGGTGGTAAGTTAAACCAAATTTATATAATGGAAAAAATATAATAATTGAATTACATGGAAATAATTACATCACTAAAAGGCCCAACATATATAATGTGACAAGATTCAAGATATTAATATCATAAATCATCATTATATAATCATTCCCACAAATAAAAACCCTTTATAATATCATAAATATCTAACAAAAAAATTGCATATGAGGAAAATTTATAAAGTCATTTAGAAATATTAGTATGTAATGTCAAAGGTCCCTCCACATGTTAGTGATTTCTATACATCTTTTATTTACCTTTAATTTACCACCTAACACACAAACACACACACTCACACACACACATATATATATTAAAAATAATTTAATGTAAATATTAAATAATGGATATAATCTATGCATACCTTAGTGGTAAGTTTTCAGAAAATTCTATGTGGAAAAAGTAACAAAAAAGTATGGTACATTATCTAAATATAGAAACATCATCAGTAGAGAATGACACTATAGTTGTTTCATTTATAATATCTTATCCCATTACCTTAATTTCATACATCTCCATCTATTAATGATGTAAGGTATCCTTAATATATTGTATATTTCTATATACTACAATATGACACTAGGGATCCTCAATATATAAGTCACAATAAAAGGTAAATAATAGATGGATGGGGTGGAGGAGTGTGATATATAGTTATAGGTGGAGGAGTGGGATTTACAACCTTATATTGTCTATATATGTCTATAAATATAAACAATACCAAGGATACAATCATATTCTCCATTATCTCTATCATCTCAGAAAATTTAGATTCTAAAGATTCTATTTTTTCTTTATATACATCCTCCATAAAAGATGTTCCAAAATGACTAAACACTTTCCTAACATATACCCCTCCTCAAATCCTAATAAGCGACTTGGTTGTTCAGTATATCCTAATGTTGTATCCAAAATTACCCTCCTATTATTAGGTTTGAAGGTATCATGTGTTCTCTGATCCTCAAGGGATTCCTATAGATAATATTTCAAAAATAATTTATGAATTAGAAAGTATAAATATTATAAAAACAACTAAAATAAATTCTTAAAATCATTTTTTCTACAGACAACAACTCTTATGTACGATATTTTCTATTTTTCAGAATATGGTCCCTTTTCCATTTCTGATGTCTAGCTGGGGGGAAATAGGAGGAATCCCCATGGAGCTTGAAGAATTATCTATAGACTTTTCAAACTTTCTATTGAGTCAAAATTGCTTTCCTTCTGACTTTTCTATTCCTTTTTGTTTTGAAAATCACAAAAACCTTATACTTAATCAAATATAAATTTTACCTCCATAATGAAAATTTACTTCTTTAAGGAAAGTTACCCTAACCCAGATTTTCTTATACATAGCAATATTTTTCTTTAGTACAAAAACTGGATTCATACCCAAAATCCCAGAATTCAATTAATGTAATGATTTGGAGCATTCTGTTTTTAGGATCCGAATTATGGTTGTGAACTGTAATGAAGTTCCAATCTGAATTCTGGACTCTGAACTTTCAAGAGTTCTACTCCAAACTCTTATGTGGTTCGACTCCGAACTCGTATGAAGTTCGACTCTGAACTCTTGAGAAGTTCGACTCCGAACTCTTAAGTAGATCTACTCCGAACTCTTATGAAGTTCGACTCTGAACTCTTAAGAAGTTCCACTCCGAACTCTTAAGCAGTTCGACTCCGAACTCTTGTGATGTTCGACTCCGAACTCTTAAGTAGTTCGACTCTGAACTCTTAAGTGGTTCGACTCTGAACTCGTATGAAGTTCGACTCCAAACTCTTATGAAGTTCAACTATGAACTTTTACTAGTACGACTTCGAACTCTGCAAGTTCAGATTCCGATCTCTGGTGAAACCAGACTCCGAAACCCATTAAAATAGAATCCAAACATTTCTTAACATAGAATCCGAATTTCTTTTTGGTTAGACTCCAAACTTTTGACTTGCTTACACTCCAAAATTCTTATTAGCTTTTACTTAGATATGATTCATTTCAAAATGATGTCGTGCATTCATTTATACATGATTTATTACTAAACGATGTCGTTAATTCTGTTTCTAATTAACCGTTGGTTGAGTTACACGTGTACAGGTCCCTCCGAATTTCATGGAAAATATGACCATTGGAGGAGGGAGCCGACCATTGTAAATTTTCCTATAAATAAGAGCTCATTTGAAAGATCTCAACAAAAAGTTGATCGATCTAGAGACCACACACTGTTAAGGTGATTTCTAGAGAGAGAAGCTTTTCATGCCTCGTGCGTACTGAACCGCTCGTTCAGATTGCTTTGTGAAACTCCGAATGTTTGTGATTACATTCGATGACTTCTGGGGATAGGAAGACAGAGGTGTCGACTGCCTTGAAGTTCGAGGGCTTCCTTGATGAGGAAGACAGAGGTTCCAACTACCTTGAAGTTGAGGGCTTTAGGGGATACCAAGATAGAGATTCCGATCTTCGTATCGAGGGATTAACCTGGTGTGGGTAAGACAGACTTGATTGAAAATATAAATTGAGGGACCTTTATCCAAGGTTGTTGGATATCCTTCTCTTTGAGTTAAAATATTAATATCTTGTTACTTGCAGTTTTACTACTTTTTTTTCTGCTGCATATTGTATTGTAAGGAAAGTATAACCTTCTTATATTTCCTTACACTTGTACTCTAATTATTTTAGATTCTATATACTTTAAGGAAGAATCTTATATTGTAAATCTTGGTTCCAATTCTCCTGTTTGGGATTAGAGGTGTTGTGAATTTTCTTAGTTTAACTTTGTTAAACTTAGAATTTTCCTTGTCTAAGGAAAACATGGTTATCTGTAACCAACTTTAAAGGTTCCAAAGGAATTTTTAAAGTGTACAATTCACCCCCTCCCCTCTTGTATATTGAGCATCTACATCATTATTTCGATCCTACAATTGGTATCAGAGCAGTTCTCTGAAATACTTGTACTCACATATAAGTTTTTCTTTCTCATCTTGTTCTTTATTCTTCCTCTTTACTTAGAAAGTTTTTTTCATTTCTAACTTTTTCATTCCGAAAATTGTCACTCCAAACTTCGTCATTCCGAACTTTTTCATTCCGAACTTTGTGGTTACAAACTTCTTTCTACTGACTAGTTTTGTTTCCAATGTTTGTTTTAAGAATGGAAGGAGTCAATGCGGGTTCCATTGACAATATAAATCCTACAAGACCACCAATATTTGATGGTAATGACTATGAGTACTGGAGAGATCGAATGAAGACTTTTGTTATCAATACTCGAGTGGATAACTTTGTTATGCTTATTGGTGATTATAAAATTATTGATAAGGAAGTTAGAACTTTTACTAACCAGGAAAAGCAAGAGTATCAACTCAATTATAAGGTATGCAATACTTTACTATGTTCAATGACTAGAAATATATATAGCCAAATTTCTTCTTGTGAAGCAGGTAATTGTATCTGGAAGAAGTTAGAGGTTACACACTTTGGTACTTCTAAAGTGATTGAAACTAGGAGATCTATTCATAGAACTGAATAGCATGGCTTCAATTTTCCTTATGGTGAACCATTTTGAAAAGTTCAACAGAGATTTATGACTATAGTCAATAGATTAAATTCTATGGGAGAAAAAGGGTTAGATGATGAATTCCTTGTTGATAAGATAATTGATATTATGCCCCATGTGTGGGAATCAAAGAGAACATCTATAGATGATAACAGGAAGGTCACTCAAATTTCTCTTGATGAGCTATTCAGAACTCTTTTCCAACATGAAACAAGAATGAAGAGTGATGCTGAAAACATCAAGAAGAATAATGTTAATGGTACTGTTTCTTTTAAAACAACATCAAATAATATGAAAACTAAGACTCCTGAGAGAGTAACTAGATCTATGTCTAAGAAAGTTATTATCCAATCCGATTCTAGTGAGAGTGAAGTGTCTAAGAATGAGTTAGCAAATCTTGCTCGAAGGATGAACAAGATAGCTGGCCAGAGAAATTTCCAGTCCAAGTATAAGAAAAAGGAAAGGAAAGATAGGAAAGATGGAGAAGTCACTTGTTATGAATGCAAGAGTGCTGGACATATTAGACCAGATTTCCCTTTGCTCAAAAAGAAAGAATGGAAAGAAATACATTCTGAGAGGAATAGAAAGAAGTATTACAAAACCAAAGCTAAGAATGTTCTGAAAGAAAATGACACCTGGAGTGCTAGTGGTGGTGACTCTTGAGATGAATCTTCTGATTATGAATCTTCGGGACAGAAGAATCTTGGTCTTATAGCCAGATTACCCATTAACAATCATTGCCTTATGGCTATAGTACGAAATGATGAATCGTTGACCAATGTATCTTTAAATTCTAATGATAGTAAGTATTATAACTCTTCTGATGAAGAATCCTCTTCTGATGAAGAAAATACTTTACCTACCTATGAACAAGTTTCTAGGTTTGCTGAACTTCTTGAATTTGAGAATTATAAACTCAATAAAAAACATAATAAGGAAAACTCTAGGAATTCTATTCTTACAAAAAAATATCAGATCTTACTAAAGATCTTGATAGGAAAAAACGCTGATTTTAGAAATATTTCAAAAAATATTGAGGAAGTAAGTTCTGAGAAGAACCAACTTTCTAAAGAGTTAGAAAAAGTAATTTCTAAGAAAAGTGTTTTCGAGCCTAGCTCTAGTTATAAATCTACTGATTTTGAAGATAAAAACTTGGTTATAAAACTCATGTCCGAAATTTTTTCCTTAAAGAAGTGTTGATCAAACTTTACCCATAGTAAGGAAAATTTTGATAAAATGTATTCTCAAATACGTCC
Source organism: Viscum album (assembly GCA_963277665.1). NCBI lineage: Eukaryota > Viridiplantae > Streptophyta > Magnoliopsida > Santalales > Viscaceae > Viscum > Viscum album. Next base: position 69,824,677 of record OY728143.1, read on the forward strand.
TTTGAGAAACAAATCCGGATTTGGTTATACCCATGCTAAACCAATTTTTAGTAACATTTACTTTTTTCCACAAGGTGACCCATTTTGTACCAAGTGTAAATGTGGTGGTCACTGGGCAATGAACTGTTCTTTAAATAAATCCCAATCGTTTGGTTTTCATAGAGCCTATTTCTCTAAGAAATTGTGGGTTCCCAAAATTTTGTTATCTGGAAATCTCGGATCCAAGCAAGTTTGGATTCCGAAAGTATAATTCTTTTCTTGTTTTCATGAAGATAAAGGAAGTACCAACAACAATACATGGTACATGGATAGTGGATGTTCCTGGCACATGACTGGTAACAAAAGCTCTTTTAAAAAGATTATCAAAAAAAAGGTGGAAAGGTAACCTTCATAGATAATGCTCAGGGAGAAATTGTTGGTATAGGTAATATTGTTCTTCTAGGTAAAAATTTGATTTCAAATGTTTTATTTGTTAAGGGTCTTAAGAAAAACCTCATTAGCATAAGTCAGTTATGTGATGAAGGGTACCTTGTGAAATTTAGGAATGATAAGTGCTTAGTTCACAATTCCAAGGAAGAATTTATTCTCTCACCCAATATGCAAGAGAATGTTTACACTTTGAACTTAGAAGACCATAGAAGTCAAGACCTACCTTGCCTAAGTGCAATGGAAGATCATTCCTGGTTATGGAAAAGAATATTAGGTCACTGTAACCTTAGAAACATATGTAAAATCTCTAAGAAGAAACTAGTTAAGGATCTACCAGAGCTTAGATTTGATTCTTCTAAAGTTTGTGATCCTTTTAATTATGTCAAGAAACATAAATCTAGTTTTAAATTAATTGGTGAAGTCTCAACTACTGATGCATTACTGTTAGTGCACATGGATCTTTTTGGTCCAACACAAACTAGAAGTATTTGAGGCAAATACTATGTGTTTGTTTTAGTTGATGATTACACTAGATTTACTTGGGTCTATTTTCTAGCAAAGAAGTATGAAGCCTTTTCTTATTTCAAATGTTTTAGAGCACAAGTTAAAAATGAGAAAAACCTTCCACTGAAAACTATTCATAGTGATCATGGAGGAGAATTTCAAAATTCTGATTTTGAAACTTTTTGTAGTAGAAAAAGTATTACTCACAATTTTTCAGCACCTAGAACTCCTCAACAAAATGGTGTAGTTTAAAGAAGAAATATAATTCTTAAAGAGATAACTAGAACCATGTTGAGTGAATATTCTATAGCTAGACATTTCTGGGCTGAAGCTATATGTACTGCTTGTTATTCTATAAATCGAGTTTTGATTAGACCTTTTCTTAATAAAACTTCTTATGAGTTATGGAACGGTAGAAAACCAAGACATTCCTACTTCAAGGTTTTTTGTTGAAAAGTATTCATTCTGAATACTAAATATAATTTACATAAATTCGCACCAAAATCAGATGAAGTAATTTTCTTAGGCTACTCCACAATTCTAAGGCATATAGGGTTTTCAATAAAAATACTTTTACTATTGAAGAAACAGTGCATGTTAAATTTGATGAGTCTGATACTTTTGTTTTCAAACCATTCCAACCTACATCCTCAGATGTATTTTCAAAAACTGATTGTCAACCATTGATAGAAGATCCTACTGATAAGGAAAATGTTCAAGAAGATACTTCTGGAACATTTACCCCAGATGACTTTATACCATATGTTGATTAATAGGTTTTACAAAACCCAAATCAGGTGTTTCTTAAGAATCATCCCAGTGATAGCATCATTGGTGATGTAAATCAACCTGTAAGGACTAGAAGTTCCTTAAGAAATGATGTAGAACATCTAGAATTTCTTTCCCAATTAGAACCAAAAAGCACTGATGAGGCCTTAGGTGATAATGATTGGATCAAATCCATGCAAGATGAACTAAATGAATTTGAGAGGAATAAAGTCTGGACCTTGGTTGAAAGACCTAAGAAAACTTCTGTCATTAGGGTAAAATGGGTCTTCAGAAACAAGTGTGATGAAAATGGATTCATAGTAAGGAATAAAGCTATACTCGTTGCTGAAGTCTATAATCAGCAAGATGGAATAGACTATGAAGAAACCTACGCTCCAGTAGCTAGACCTGAATCTATTCGAATTCTACTTGACTTTGCAGAATTATTCAATTTTAAACTTTTTCAAATGGATGTGAAATGTGCATTTCTTAACGGTTATGTTCAAGAGGAAGTTTTTGTTGAACAACCGCCTAGATTTGAATATACAAAACATTCTGATCATGTTTTTAGACTTACCAAAGCTTTGTATGGTCTTAAGAAAGCCCCACGAGCCTGGTATGATAGACTCACAGGAATTTTGCTTCAAAATAACTATATTAAGGGAAATGAAGATCCAACCCTTTTTATAAAGAAAGATAAGAAAAATGTTTTGATTGTTCAAATTTATGTTGATAAAATCATATTTGGTTCAACTCAGCAATCTTTAACTAACTCTTCTGCAAGTCTAATGAATTATGAATTTGAAATGAGTATGATGGGTGAGTTAACTTTTTTCCTTGGTTTTCAAATTTCTCAAAAACCAAAAGGAACCTATATTCTCAACATAAGTATATTAAAAATCTTCTCAAAAAGTATGGTTATGACAACACAAAGAGTATAAGTACGCTCATTGGTACCTCAAACTCTTTAGATCTTGATAAAGCTGGGAAACCAGTAGATCAAACATCTTTTATAGGTATGATAGGAAGTTTACTTTACTTAACAGCTAGTCGACCAGACTTAATGTTCTCAGTATGCTTATGTGCAAGATATCAATCCAATACTAAGAAATCTCACTTAAAGGAAGTAAAAAGAATTTTTCACTACCTTAAGAAAACCATGGATCTAGGATTATTTTATACTTCTGGAAATGATTTTATTCTAAAATGATTTTCAGATGCTGGCTTTGGTGGATTTAGGATGGATAGAAAGAGTACATCCAGAACTTGTCATTTCTTAGGAGATTCGTTAGTTTATTGGTCCTGCAAGAAGCAACATTTTGTAGCACTTTCCACTGCTGAAGCTGAATATGTAGCCGCTGGAAGTTGTTGTGCTCAAGTGTTGTGGATGCAACACACACTCACAGACTATGGACTATGTTTTAATAAGACTCAAATCTTGTGTGATAACACACGTTTCATTTCCCTAAGTAAGAACCCTGCACATCACTCTCGTGAAAAACACATAGACATTAGGCATCACTTTCTTAGGGATCACACACATAAATGAGATATCATTCTTCAGTTTATCGGAACGCAAGATCAACATGTTGATATTTTCACAAAATCATTACCCTCCGATAGATTTGGATACATTAAACAAAAGTTAGGAATGATAACCGTAAGGTAATCATTCTTCATTAACTTCTTATTGAACAATTCTTCTAACAGTAATAAAATCCTTTTCATAGGCAGATTACATTTGACTATTAGTGTAACTAAAATTTTTCATAGTTAGTTTTTCAAACTTTTCGGAACTAAAATTTCTAGAATAGGAATTTCCGGAACATAAATTTTCAAGATTGAAATTTTCATACAGAGAACTTCCGGAATGGAGATTTTCGTACTGATGTTTTTGTATCAAGATTTTCGTACTGGAACTTTCATATTGAGTTTTTTTAAATTCATTTCTTTAAGAAGAATATTACCAATTACGAACAATCTTTCTAGCCAATCCGAAAGCTATGTTTTTCTTACTTATATTTTCGTAATCATATTTTTCTTGCTGGTATTTTCCTTGTTTTTTAAAAAGTTTGGATTCTAGTTTTTCCTCAAATCCGGATGTTTTCCCTAAAACCTCAAAAGATCGGAGTCAAGTTTTTCTTGCGGGATTGTTTTCAACCGTCAGATCAGGTCATAGCTCTTTCAACCATTAGATGGTTTTTGCAAGACCAAAGGTCACATCCATAGCCTATATAAAGGGGACCCCGAGACTCTTCCCACATAGGTTTTTCAAGCTTCTGCATCTCAAAGCCCTGCTGCACTTCTTAGGGCCAGTTCCGAACTTTCTAAAGTCGTTCCGAATCTTTCAGATTTCTTCACTCCTAATGTCTGTAGAAGCTACATCTCAAGATATGTCAACTGCGAAACCAATTTCAAAATGGTTAGTCTTCAGGGAAAGGTTATTTCATCAAGATTTCTATAAGATCGATTCCCTCATTTCAAAGAATATTAGACTGAATGGATGGGAAGATGTCTGCGTAGAAAAGTCATAGAAACATGATCCGGTTTATACTGATTTGTTGATCGAGTTCTACAAGTCTATTTCCTTCCATATGGAAGATGGAAGAGAATGGTTTTCTTTAAATTCTTATGGGAAGACTTATAAGCTATCTTACACCAAGGCCGCGAGCTTGGTTGGTTTATCCAATGAAGGATAAGATGAATTTTACTCTCACAAACTTCCTGATGTACAAGGAAGTTTCAACAAGGAGAAGGCACTAAAGTGTCTTGGTCTTAAGGATGATTTAACTATTAAGATTGTGCATCTCTCTCCAAACAATAGAATCCTTCAGCTTTGGGTGAAAGGATTTCTGGTTCCAAGAAGAGGTGATAAAGAAAATTTGAAGAAGAGTGATATCTATGACTTAGATTTCTTGGTAAATCTAAGAAAGATAAATCTGATGAGGCATGTCTTGGTTACAATCAAGAACATCAAAGAAGGCAATTTGAGAGCTCAGATTATCATGTTTACTACCCTACTATCTAAGCTGATAGTAAGGTGCTTAGAATCTTTCAAGGTCACTTGCAAATCAAAAGTTCAGAATTGCAAGCTTATGATGGTCAGTGATGATACCCTCAAGAGGGTGAAGATGGGTTTTTCCAGTGAATCTGGAGAATTTTACCCTATGCCTGTGGAAGAGGTTGAAGCAGCCCAGAAAGAATCATAGAATCAAGAAACATCCAAAAAGTAAAGGAGGAAGAGAAAGGCTAAGGAAGTGGTTGCTGATAAAGAAAATCCTCAGGTTAAGGAAACTCAGTCTGCTCCCCCCAAGACGAAGAAGAAGAAAACATATACAGATGAAGTGGCAACCAAGTGGAGGGAAGATAACGAAAAAAGGTAGGAAGGGGATCCAAAATTCGGATTGGAGCCTGCAAAGGCTAAATCCTTAAAAGAAAAAGCTGCTGACGAGCTAGAGAAATAAGAGAAGGAAAAGAAAATGAAAAAGAAAATGTCTGAAGACGAAGTGGTGCAATCTTTGCTGAAAGATTCAGAGTTATCTTCTGAAATTCTTCTCATTCCGGAAATGTTCGATTTTGAACCTTCTTTACCAGAAACTCCAGCCAAGAATTATGGCACTCCGGAAAAGGAAAAGGCTAAAGAAGTAGTTGAAGAGGCCGAAAAAGAAGTTGCTGAAGAAGAAGAAGTAGAGGAAGAAGTTGAAGAAGAAGAAGAATAGAAGGAGGAAAGTGAATATTTGGATACCCAGATCTAGAAAGTACAGGGCTACAAAGATAAGACTGAATCCGCAATGTTAGTAACTCCAGGAAAGGCAGATGAGGAAGCTAGTAAGAATGTTGATGAGAAATAGTAAGAAGAACATGAAGAAAATGTCTTGTATTATTAGTAAGAATCTTATGAGAGGAATTTCCTTGAGGAAGGATAAGAAAAACAGAAACCAGATGAAGACCAGATTATCCAACTGTCTGAATCCGAGGAAGTATCCCTTAATAAATAACCTAATCCGAGATCTGATAAGGGGACGCAAACTCTCCTGGAGACAACTATAAAAGATGTCATCAGAAAGAAAGAGGTTGGTGGTACCTCTATAAGAAAGCTGGTGCAAGTTGAAGAAGGGAAGTCTCAAAGAGAAGTTTCTGATTCGGAATCATCATCTCATGGGCATGATTTTGTGGTTCAATCACAGAGGAAGTTGGTAGACACCATTCTGATTTTTCCAACAATAGATTCCAGATGCCAGATGCTACAACAAAGTATGAATCGGAAATTGGATTCTTTATCGATGGTCATGTATAAGTTTGTGAAGATGGAAGCTGAACAGAAAAGTTTTCTTATCGATTATGATGTGCATAGAAGGTCCTAAAGTAAGGTAACCAAGTGGTCTAAGAGAGTTGATGAATATTTAGTTTAGTTTGAGAGTTTTCAGGCTGAAGTTCAAAATGCTTTTGAAATGGAGGATAAAAAGGTTAATGAGATTTATGAAAAGTTGACCCAAGAGAAAAATTCTTGGAATCAATAGGTCAGGGACCTGAATGGGAAGCTTAACTCAGTATCTCAGAATTGGAAAAATGAAAGAGATTTCTATATTTAGTTTCAGCAGAAGATGGAAAAGAAAGATGAGATAATAAAGTTACAGAAAGAAGCCTTGGAGGCTCAGGTAGAAGCTTCAAAAGTCTAAGAAGAAAAGGTAAAATCCTTGGAGAGGAAAGGTGAGGAAGACTAAAGAGACTTGAAGAAACTCAAAACCTTGTTAAAGAAGCTCATTCCGAAGTAAAATGAAGACAAATGAACTCACTCTGATCTGTTTTTGTATTTGTCTTTCTTTGTAAATTTTTCAAACTCTAATGAAATGATTATTTAGTTGGTTGTATCTTGTCATATACTAATGTTTTAGGTACTATATTTTGTTTTCCATTCCCTTCAATTCTGTTTGAAAATCACAATGGGGGAGAAGGAAAAAGAACTACTCTTAAGGAGGAGAAATGAAAAATTTCTAAGAGAAATATTCTTAAAGAATGGGGGAGTTTCCCACTACGAAGTTTTTCATTCTTACAATAATGAAAACTCCACTCCAGAAACTCAGAATACAATCCTTAGAGTTTCAATGCCTAAGAGGAAGTTAGTTGTATTCATTTTTATCCATGAAAAAGGGTAGATAAGTTTTAATTTCAAAGTCTAATGAAATTTTTTCAAAATCCTTATATTCTTTTTCGAAAGGATGTTTTTGTTTTCCAAAAAGGGGGAGATTTTTGAGTCAATAAGGTTTTCCTTATGACTTTTCCATTCCTTTTTTTTAAAATCACAAACACCTTATACTTAAGCAAATATAAATTTTACCTCCATAAGGAAAATTTACTTCTTTAAGGAAATTTACCCTAACCTAGATTTTCTTATACATAGCAATATTTTTCTTTAGTAAAAAAACCGGATTCATACCCAAAATCCCAGAAGTCAATTAATGTAAAGATTTGGAGCATTCTATTTTTAGGATCCGAATTCTGGGTGTGAACTGTAATAAAGTTCCAATCCGAATTCTGGACTCTGAACTCTTAAGCATTTCGACTCCGAAATCTTAAGTGGTTCAACTCTGAACTCATATGAAGTTCAACTCCGAACTCTTAAGCAGTTAGAGTCCGAACTCTTATGTAGCTTGACTCCGAACTCTTATGAAGTTCGACTCCTAACTCTTAAGCAGTTCGACTACGAACTCTTAAGCAGTTCGACTCTGAACTCTTAAGTGGTTCGACTCCGAACTTGTATGAATTTCGACTCTGAACTCTTATGAAGTTCGACTCTGAACTTTTACTAGTTCGACTTCAAACTCTGCAAGTTCAGATTCCGGTCTCTGGTGAAACCAGACTCTGAATTACTATAAAACAGAATCCGAACATTTCTTAACAGAGACTCCGAATTTCATTTTGGTTAAACTCCAAACTTTTGACTTCCTTACACTCTGAAATGTTGATTAGATTTTACTTACATATTCTTCATTTCAAAACGATGTCGTGCATTCAGTTATACATGATTTACTACTAAAAAATTTCATTCATTCTGTTTCTAATTAACCGTTGGTTGAGTTACACGTGTACAGGTCCCTCTGAATTTCATGGAAAATATGACCGTTGGAGGAGGGAGCCGACCGTTGGAAATTTTCCTATAAATAGGAGGTCATTTGAAAGATCTTAACAACAAGTTGATCGATCTAGAGACCACACGCTGTTGAGGTGATTTCTAGAGAGAAAAGCTTTTCATGCCTTGTGCATACTGAACCGCTCGTTCAGATTTCTTTGTGAGACTCCGAATGTTGGTGATTACATTCGAGGACTTCCGGGGATAGGAAGACAGAGGTGCCGACTACCTTGAAGTTCGAGGGCTTCCTTGCTGAGGAAGACAGATGTTCTAACTACCTAGATGTTGAGGGCTTTCGGGGATAGCAATACAGAGATTTTGATCTTTGTATCGAGGGCTTACCTTAGTGTGGGTAAGGCAGACTTGCTTGAAAATATAAATCAAGGGGCCTTTATCCAAGGTTGTTGGATACCCTTCTCTTTTGGTTAAAAGATTCATATCTTGTTACTTGTAGTTTTACTACATGTTTTTCCACTGCATATTGTATTGTAAGGAAAGTATAACCTTCTTATATTTCCTTACACTTGTACTCTAATTAGTTTAGATTCTATACGCATTATGGTAGAATCTTATATTGTAAATCTTGGTTCCAATTCTCCAGTTTGTGATTAGAGGTGTTGTGAATTTTCTTAGTTTAACTTTGTTAAACTTAGAATTTTCCTTGTCTAAGGAAAACATAGTTATCCGTAACCAACCTTAAAGGTTCCAAATGAATTTTTAAAGTGTACAATTTACCCCCCTATTGTATATTGAGCATCTACATCGTTATTTAGATCCAGCACTTTCTAGTTTTAAACTATTCTTTAATTAAAAAGTACAATTAAGAGGATAAAGTTTCTGGGTATAAGTTATTCACTTGAATTTTATAATGAGATATCCTTAGTTCTCATTAAGGAAAAATTCATTAATATGATCATTTTTAGTTATTGTACCAAAATTGATCTCAAATATTTGAAATTTCATTTACAAAAATTGATATTTAAATCATACTATAAATAAATATAATACGTGTTCCTTCATCTAAAAACCCAAATATTTATCATAAATTTATTTTTTATTTCACTAAAAATAAATTATAAAGATGGTGTTGATTTAAAATCTCTTTATTTCATAACAAAAAAAAGTTAAACACCTCATCCTAAATTTTTTAGTGTTAGTTAAATAATATTTAATTTGAATGTGATAATAAAAAATAACTTATGTTACTAAAAACGTTACATGTTAAAAATTGAGCTTAATAAAATGGTCTCCCATATTTGACCTAGTGTCATCCATTCAACACATCTCTAATAAAAAATTAAAATACTTATTTTCATTCTAGATTTCATATATAGGAAACGTATAAATTGTTTAGATTTAAATCCTTTGGTATTATCGTTATCATCAAAATCAATAGACATTCCTTAGTTTTCATTATGACCAAGTGATAGTTTAGGTAAATGTGTGTGACCATGTTTACCAAACTTGTAAGATTTATCATTCTGTAAATAAGTAGAAATATTTTCTCTATAATAATGAGAATTTTCCTCAGAAAAAGTATATTAGGGGTCCTCCCTTGAATATCTAGATCATAGAACTATTTTATATGGCATATTCCAAAAAATAAAATTGAAAAAATTATTAAAATATAACTTAAATAGAAATATTGAATTAAATATGAATATTAATTTAAAAATTATATAAACTAAACTAAAATTGTTTTTAATCATATTTGTTATTAGTTAATTAAAATGAAAAAAAATTGGCATCATTTATCTGATATGAAATGATATAGATAGAATAAACCATAACATAATTAACTTTGAAAATGATAAAAATATAATAAAAATATAATATAAAAAATGTAATGTATTTTTGAGTACTAAATAGACAATTTAACTTGTTAGTTTTAATATTTGACTTAAATGAAAAGTAAATTTAGATATAACATATCTCACATTTTGAAAAAAATTAAAAGATATAGAGAAAAAATATATATTACCTCTAATATTAGTAGATTTCCACATGATTCTTTTCCCATGTTCCTTCTTCATTATTGTTTCATATGGAATGAACCATACTTAATATCTGGTAATCATTATCCTCTATTAAATGTTTAATGTAACTAGTTATATCACATAATTCATATTTATATTTATCTTTTTAATCACAAAAAATTATATTTTTCTATTTAAAATTAGATCCCTGCACTTTTAATGGATTGAGAAAAAATAATTTTTTTTTCACATGTGTTTCCTTGATAAAAGGGTCAAATGTGTATCACGATATATCAAGATCTATTATTTTCATTTCAAAAAAATCGGTTTTAACACTAATATTACTAGAAAATCATTTACAATTGAGCACAATAACTCAGAATTTAATATAATCAATCTTCCAAATATCTTTAATAGAACATTAATATTAACTTAAAACAAAGATTTTATTTTTTCCTTTTTCAATAAAATAACAATTTCTTAAAAAAACACCATTATTATGGACTACAATTATCTTTTCAAACTCATTAGTATAAATTTTATATACATTAATGTCATTCTCAGACTATGTAATCACCTTTAAACTATCCCACCTAAAAACCATCTAAATATTTATGATGCATCAAATCTATAGTTAAGGTGTTCTTTAAACTATGGGACAAAATGTTTCTCATGATTATCCAGTAACCACATATCTTTCTTCTTTAGATAGTGTTGTTTTAACTCATTAATATGTGATTGTATATATAGATAGGAATCATATTTTTTCTAGATTTATAAGTGTACTTATTTTTTGTTCACCTATAAATGAATTCATTTTCAAGCCATATATCCCCTTTTCTTAAAAATTATATTTTTTAAAGTGAGGTGTAGGAAAATTGATATACTCTACTACAGACAAGTATATCATAAAAAACTCTATCACCTCTTAAAAAATATACTTCTAAACAATGGAGGCTTCTGATCAATATGTTTTATTTACAAAACCTTTCTATGTGTTTACATGTTTTTTGAAAGGATTCATCTAATGGAATTATACATGACCACAAAGGTTTATTTCTTACACGAAATGAACCATTAAATGTACCATGATATTAAAAAAATACGGTGTACATTAAATTTCAAGTTTAAAAAGTATAAAAATTGTATCTCTCTCTAAAGAGATCAATGAAATAACATCCATAATTTTTTTACAAATTGAATTTAAAAAATTTCTAAATGATAATCATTATAATAAAAAATGGTTAGTATTCCATGTAATTCAATTGGTATGAGTTATTATATCATAATATGATTTTCATGATATTTCATGCCTATTAGTTTCAAATCTTACATTGATACATATTCTTTGACATTTGAAGAATAACCATAAGATACTTTGATACCATGGAGGCACTGAAAGAATTGTTTTTCTACCTCTAGTATAATTTATGAAAAGTAAGAGTCAAGTATGTTCATTTTTTCATTGATAGTAAATCCAATCTTACATTCATACCATCCTTTATCTTGCCATTAATATCTAATTGTGTCCCAACCAAAATATCATAGATATTATCCCCAACATGAATTACATCAATGTTATAGTTAATCTCATGATACCTCTACTACATAAGATTAAAAAATGTTGATCATTTCTTCCACATAATTTTGTTATTTTCTTTTTCTTTATGTATTTTTAAATATTAAATCAATGTCTTGCACCCCCACAAAATATTAATCTGTTTAAAAATATTTTGAGAAATATAATATTCATCTAATCCATTTAATTCCTTTTCTAATCTTTGAAAATATTTATTCATAGACCAAAACTTTCTGTGTCCCATTTACATGGTTTTCCTCTCATTTTGTAGTTTAAAAAATGATGTATTTTCATTAAAATTTATACAAGATTTATGCCCCTTAACATTATATCTTGATAAATTTTAATATGATGGGAAGTTTTTATAGTCAAAATAATAATTTAATGGAATTGAAAATATTACTTTTATATAATTCATAAACATTGATACTTTTCTCCCATAATCATTTAAAATCAGCAATTAACTTCGACAAGTAAATATCAGCATCATTTATAGGCTATTTTAGTCTAGAAATCATTACACTCAAGATGATATATTTTCACTTCATGCAAAATTTAGGATATATGATATAAATTTCAAAACAAACTACCCAAAAACAATTTTTGTTACTAAGGATCTTACATTAATTCATTCAATTTGTGTATAATTATATTTTGAGATTTCGAACTTCTTTTCCAAATTTAGTAAAAAAATTATCCATTTTAACCAATTGTGGAAAATCAGATGAATAATTTTATTTTACATCAGATGTTCATTTATCAATATTTAATATTAACTTTTTTGTATCATTTTAATTTTCAAATAAATGTTTTAGGTGAGGAATTATAGAAATTTTCTAAATTATCAAAGAAAGAGTCTTGGTACTTGGCATAATTGATAAAACAACTTCTGATTTTTATTTCAATATATACCATGATGTACTACATTTTGGACACTCTGAAATACCTTTGTATTCCTTCCAATATAACACACAACTATTGGTTCAAAAAAGTATATTTTTTCCTCAATCCCATTAGGAATAATATTTTTTAAAATTATTATTAGATTTTTGAATTATGTTGTCTTTGAGAAGAATATATTTCAATAGCTCTAGAAATTGAATAAAATTATTCTCACTACACCCATTCTAATCTTTTAATTTTACCAATTTTAAAACTTTTGATAAACCTATAAATTTCATACAACCTGGATGCAATGGATTTTCCATATAACTATATAAGTTATCAATCATCAGTGTTTTATCAATTTCATCTACTTTAATATCACAAACCATTTATTAAATTTGATCAAAACTATCATTTTTAATATTTCCTACATCACTATATATGGAATTCTATTCAACTTCACCATTCTAAATCCAATGAATTTAAATCAGATTAAAACCTTTCAAAATTAAATAAACTTTTATTTCTTTTCTTTTCAGATTTCCTCATATTCCTACATTCCTTTGTCACCATGGAAGGAAAGTTGATATTTCTTTATAAAGTATGAGTTTTTATCTACAACTCATCATGGGTTCTCAAAAGCTACTTACCCAAGAGTCTGAATAGTGTAGATTATATATTCTACAAAATAAAGGTACATCAAAGGATTTTTCTATAGATACTGTATTATAGCTTACTCACTCAAAATTGGAAGACCTCTTATAAGGTGAAATGTCTAAAAATCTAAAAAAAACCAATAAATCATGAGTAGATTATGAAATTATAGGACCAAAACCAGGTATTGATATCAATACATTAAAATTATAAAAATTTAACGAATTTTTGAACTATTTGAATAAATATGAAAAATTAAAAATAGAATAGTTCTAATTAAATAAATTTTCCTTCATTTCATTTAAATTAACTCAAACTCTATGTCTCAAACCTAGAAAAAACATTATGATCACCCATAGAAACTCAAGTTCAGACACAAAAGTGAGTTTTCCAAGAACCCACACACACTTATTACCTAAATGTTGATGGTCCTAACTCCTATCAAGACAAGAAATAGAACCAAATTCATGTAGTTTTAATACACTTTAGGTTGAACATTCCCTGTGATGACAATTTGTAACGAAACTACCAAGTCTAACTAAACCATTCACTCAATCCAGTTGTCACATTGTGAGGTATAAAAAAGATAATGGAAACAATTATTGAATATTACAAAAAAAATACAAAAAACGAGAATAATATTTATAGTAAAGTGAAAAAATAAGGTCTATACACCCCAATAAAAATAGGATAAACAAGAAAAGATAAAGCAGACCAAGATAAACAATTATTCATGTGACCATCCATCACCACCAAACCATCCCACTACAAAGGTGACACAAAACTAGAGAAACTAGCATGTTATATTATTAACTTATATTTCCTTGATTACAATAAGATAGGTTATTCTACTACCCAAAAAAATTATGGAGTTAGTACATGGTCTAATACGATATCGCCAAAATAATCCATAAAAATCTCATATAAAGAATACAGAAGTTCTAGATTTTAAAAAATACATTTTATAAATAATTTTCATAAATAAAAAATTTTTTAAATAATTTTATTTTTTTCCATAAATTCATATCATATTCAACAAATCTAGGAATATATATGGTATAAAATATAAATAGGTAAATTAAACATGTGAGAAAATATCCATGAAATAAACCATCATGTGATAAACCAAGTATAAAAGAAAAAGCATTCCATTTAGGATCTAGTCTATGGGAATAAATATTACATATAAAATAATTATAAATCATTAATAATTTTTTTCCAACTGATATCAATTCCTACCACAATCTATTAATATCATAAATTAAACATAATTAGTGCCACACACACTAGGTTCACCTATTTCAATTTCCCGATGCACCCAAGATTCCCAAAGTACTGTGTTTATTCAAAACCATTTCTCAAATCCATGATCCCATTTAATGAAAAACTTTTGGGAAAATGAAAATTCATTTCAATGAAAAAAAACAAAGAAATCGACAATAAAATATATCAATTTATGAATTAGCAACACTTTCATAAATACACTTACATCAAGAACAATAGAAACCTATCTACCTTCAACAATGGAGATCATAAAACCACATATCCTCCTTTGAAGGATAATCCAAGATAAGAAACTAAATTTTTTTCAATAAAAACACCAATAAATAATGAATCTAAAACAAAAACACAACCAATGTCGCCACTATGACCAATGGTAAAGAAGAAGAAGAAAGACCGCTTACCATGGATTTTTTGTGCAACCCACACAGGAATCAAACATCAAAAAGAGAAATTATGAAGGAGTAAGATCACCAAAAGTCATTATAGGGTTTTATAGGAAACCCTACACATTTAATGACAAAAGATTCAGGTTTGTTATAATTTTAAAACTACTAGAACTAGGGAATACACATCATGAATCCCTTTCATGGCATGAAATATAATGTATTAAAAATAAATAGAAAAAGTAATCGTAATAGATTAAATTATATCTAGATAAATGTTTCTGTGATGTTTAAGGATTTCATAGCCTATAAAATTTTCACACCCTATACGAGATTTACAGAATCTTCCCTGTAACATATTCACATTGTGTCACCCATTTATGATGTGAATGTGTCTAGCTGAGAGAAATATACAGAGTTTTTTTAGAAAAAATATTAACCAAAACATATGGATCTCCAGTACCATGGAGAATATTATGAACTCATTTACACATTTATATCTATATTCTATTAATTCAGACAAACATACATCCCCAAACATTAGATAATTTTCCCTTGAAAAGTATCTCTATTCCTAAGAAAAACACAATGAACCCAAATAATAAGGGAATAAAAAACATACCCGATAGAATGTAATTGGGTGTTACATGAAAATCCTTTTACAATCATATATTCATTTTTCTTTCGAGATACTATCAATGTTTCATCATGGATTTATTGAATTTGGCTTCACTGATGACCTATCTTACCAAGAAAGGGGTGAAGTTCACATTGGATTCAAAATTTTGTCCTTATTTCAATGAACTGAAATGGATTCTCAAATTAAATCATATTAAAATGCTATAGGAGACTGGAAATGAGTATGTGGTATACTGTGATGCTTCAGGTGTTGTTTTGGGTTACATGCTTATGTAGTATGATCATGTTCTAGCTTATAGATATCATCAGATTCAGATACATGATAGGAATTATCCCACTCTTTATTTTTATCATGCCATGATTATGCATGAATATAAATGTTGGTGGAATTATCATTTTGGGGATATATTCATAGTATTTTATAAACATAAGAGTCTGAGCTATATCGTTTACCAGAATGACTTGAATCTTAGACATATTGGGTGGATGGAATACCATCAAATGTTTGACCTCAATATCTCATACACCCCAATGAAGTGGAATGTCATTGCGGATGATCTTAGTAGTAAAGTTCCCTCATAGGATATTTTGGAATCAAAGGAAGAGTGGAACCATATGGGACTCTTCACTCAGTTACATATAGACACTCAGGAGGTTGTTTCTGGTATGGTTTTGACCATTTTTTTATTATCATCATCTCTACTTGAGTCTATTTTATAGGTTCAATTGTAGGATGATTAGTTAATAGGAATTAAATAAATACATTATCATAGGGAGATCATTTATATTTGGTTTTCCCCTTTAGATGGTATTCTATGGGGATTGATTTTTCTTCCCATCATTTGTGAGCAGCTAATTTTTGTTTGACCATCATAGTTCTTCGTGGTTCATTAATTGAGGCACTATAATGATGTATTTGGACATGGGAAGAAAATTTTAGTGTCTGGGCTCGAAGTATGACATTTTATATTAGGTTTCCAACTATTACACCTACTAACAGATAAAGGTTGAGATCTAATACCTTTTTTTATCTATACTCTTCCCCTTTTGATTTTAAAATAGTATGAGGTGTCCAATGAATTTTTTTAAATTACCATGGACTCGTTGATGGAAGAATTATATCTATGTAGTGATTGATTAGTTGATGGAATCGACTCATTTCATTCTAATTAGAGACATCACTAAAGTTGAATATCTAGGTAAGTTTTATGTGAAGGAGGTTATGAGATTACATGGGGTTCCCTTTTCCATTATTTCATGTAGGGATCCTATGTTTACCTCATGGTTTTGGAAGAGTCTCTAAGAAGTGGTGAGTACTCAGGTTAAGTTTATTACATTTTACCATACATAAAAAAATTGGCATATGGTTCATAATATTAATAATCTAGAAGATATACTCCAAGATATAATCTTGAATTTATGCATATTATAAGATATCCATCTAGGACTGGTTCACTTTTGCTATAACAATAGTTATTACTCATCAATCAGAATGGTTTCCTTTGAGGATTTTTATAGTCACCCATGAAAATACCATCTTTATTGGGAAGAGGTAGGAGAGGTCTCTGTTATGGGATCAAGTCTCATTTAGGTTATGTCAGTGAGGATTTAGGTTATACATTAGTATCTGGTTACATATTAGGGTTAGCATTAATAAAACATAGTTTGTCGACATCATCCTTTGGAGTTTTTTGTTGGTTATTAGGTTTTATTTATGGTTTCTCCTTGGTAATGTCACCATCATTTTAAAAAATAGGTAAAGTAGGATATGGGATATGTTGGACCATTTTAGGTCACTAATTAGCATGGTAAGATTTCTTATTAGTGGGAATTGATGACTCAGTTGAGAGGTATTCATGATGTTTTCCACATATCCCATCACAAGAAGTACCATCTTGATCCCTATCATGTTCAAAGATGGAAAGATATTGATTTATAGCTATATGTTTTCATTTTAGAGTAGTTGTTAGTGATTATTTATTAACAGGTGAAATTCATTCATGGGAAGTCAATTCTGTTTGTCAATGTGTCATGACAACAAAGATAAGATAATCCTGAGACTTAGGAGCATGGAATTTGTATGAGGGAGTTGTAGCCTCACCTTTTTCTGAAGGATAATTATTCCACATGACTTTCCAAGGATGGAAATACTTATAGTGGAGAGATTCAAACTTAAAGGATTTTAAGGTATGCTCTTTTTATGTTCAAGAGAGTGTTTTCAGGTTTAGAAGTCATAAAAAGTTATTTTGAGAGTTTTTGAAAAACCTGAGTCTAGTACTACCTATAGAAGTAATTTATTCCATAAGATTTTTTTATGATTTAAATGTTTCACTAGGATCAAGCTATGAAAATGGTTTACAACAAAAGAATCTTACATGCTATAAAATTCAGTTTTATTCCATAAATTGCTTTAAATCGCAACACCCAACATTACATCGTAAAATCATCATCCATATTTTTTTACCTGAGGAAAACATTTTAGTAAAGATGATTCATGGTGGTTTTACACCATAAAACCATGGTTTATAACATAAATATTTCATCCCAGTAGGTTTTAATCACACTATATTCTAGTTATGTCTCTCATTTCTTATGTATTGGACTCTCTCCAACCCTATGTGATTCAAGGTGTAATTTAGGTGATATACACTCCTTCCAAGGTTCTTTTATCAGCATCTTATCTATTAGGTATTCATTTTCTTCTCCTTAATAATCCTTATTTATGCTTATTCATTAACATTAGTCATATCAGCACTGTGGCGCTATATTTTTGGATCTGTTGACCCTATGGTGAGGCTCTGTTTGATTCATTCTTGATCTATTTTGTTATATTCTACCATAGTTTAACGCTTATGTTGGTTGCAGTGTGGCATATGTGTTCTTTGAGATATGTTTCATTTTATCTTCTTTACGATCCATTTTTTCTTGTTGGATTTATTCTATAATATGAGAATCAATTCCAAGACCTCTAGGCTTGTCTTTTCACTCTTTCCATGTCGTTGGATCGTATTACAAGCATTTGTGAACTGATTTTGTCATATGTAGTTTGATCTCTATCCTATGTTTCATGAAATTTATTTCTCTAGTTTTGTAGAAGAAATTATGATTTAATTTGAATGATTGATTTGTGTCTATAGAAATTGGTTTTTGAGAAAATGTGGATTTCTCCTTATTTTTGTAAAAAAAGTATTTTCAAATAATTATAATGTAATTAATATTATTTTCTAAATTTTATTTTTAGAAATTATTTGGAAAAATTATGAGACCAGGTGCTGAGATGGAGTGCCATTCTGAGGCCCGGTGTGCCCAAAACAATTCATTGAAAAATGATAATATTTTAAAAGCACGTACGCAGGAGTTTTCTTTAAAATTGAAATAAATTTTTAGTGGTTTCTTGGATCATAAATATAAGAAAACCATTGATCTCAAAATAGAGACTTTACCCTAGGCATGATCTAACTTCAGTCAGCACAGATCATCTGTAAGAAAAGTTACTAGGGGCGTAAACCTAAATAAAATAATTAAATAAAAGTGTTTTATTTTAAAATCCTAGTAACTCATAAATGGTAACATGGATTGGGAATCATAGACCACCATTGAGTTTTTAAGGGGTTTGTTCTTTTAAGAAAGGCCAAACATCAGTCGGTGCGGGTCAACTGGGAAATATAGTTTTTGGAAGAAAATATCATTAAAAGAATTTAATAAAATTTATTTTTGAATAATTATTGGTCTTCTTTTAATATTACATATTGTCAGGAATCATGGGTTATAACATAACCCTATAAATACTCTGAGGTACAGGGTCGGGGCTCTCTCCGATGAATACTGAAGTATTATAGAATCAAGAAAACTGAACCTCATATTCTAAGGATCTTGACCACTATAACAAAATGGAAGTCGTTCTTTATCAGCAATTGAATCGAATTGATGTGGGGCATTTTGGTTTTGATTATTATTTTCCCTATTCTTAAAAATCAATGATGAATGTGGATTAACAAAGGAATAGTTTGAACTGCAGATCGCTCATTCTTGCGGGATGGGTGTAATTGTGGGGTTTTATTCTTAAGGTTCTTTTGATTAAGGAGCTGATATGATTTCGTGATCACTCATACAGAATGGACCGATGCTAGAATGAAAATTTGATGAGGTTTGATCCTTGGGTTGTTCTATGTGCTTTTCTTCCCCGATGTAATTCATGTTATTTTTTTTCTTTATGGTTTGTGAATCGATGATCATTGTGCCTCTTCTTCTTGGCACAATGATCTGAAATCAAAGATTCAATGTCGGGATGACCTACTGGAGGTTAGACGACGGAGACAACATAGGTATCAAAGAAAGTCGGTTGATATTGTTGTTCAATCGGTATTACTTTGAGATGGATCATGTTGTTGATTTTATCCAAGGGAAGTGAAGAATACAACCCAAGGATCATATATAATCCACTATTTTAAAAAACAAAGCATCGTATGTGAACCGGTGGCCCCCAAAAGGGGATGAAATCACACCAACACATAACAACGATTTTAAGCGGGAGGTAGCATGCGCTGGTGGAAGGTTGTGGTCATGGATTCCATGTGAACCACGGCTTGGACACATTTTGTGGCCCACGACAGCAATTGAATGCAGGGGGGGTGGTGAAAGTGGCGATGCCGTACTGACCCACATGGCACAAGGTCAGGGCAGACCACATGCGATGTAGCGAGCCGACCCGCTTTCCTTGGGGGCCAAAAAATTGATTCGGCCCACTCCAGTAGCCCAGTGGGCTAAGCTAGATTAGGCTTAGTGGACCAAGCTAGGTCCGGTAATTTAAACCGGGTCGGATCGGTCGATAAGTCTGACCAGGTCTAGCGGGCCTGATCGGACCCAGACCGAACCCAGATCAGACCCTTTCAGTAAAACAACTGTAACTTTCAAATAGAGCATCCATTTAATGAGATCTCAATTGAGTTGGGACCCTTGGTATGATGTGGAATTTTTGTGATGTCTTGGTGGGTTATTAGTTGGACCAAAATAGGATGTGATCGTTCTCTTTGTGTATTCTTATGAAGTTTCGATGATAGATCTTATTCACATTATAGAGGATAAAAGTAGAGGTTGAGAGAATACCCTTGGTCTTTTACTATGGGGGTTTGATGCAAGATCATATTCTTATCATAGAGTATGTCTCGTGTTCCTATGTGAGTTCTCTTATCCCATCTTTGATAGTTTACTCAGCGGGTTGGAGCATGTATCCCACGAAGAGTCCCGGTGATCCTCACTTCTCTTTGTGTTACCTTAGATAGGGTTTCTGGAGCTAGTGTGACCAAAATTTATGTGGGAACTACTCCTATCTCTATGATGATGTTTCTATTAGGGAAGGATTCCCCTAGTGAGCCCTAGGAATGGTTGACCCCCTATCTGTTAATTGAGACTCTGTGTATTACCGAAACTCCATGTCTTATTGAAACTTCATGTATTATAGAGGCTGGATGTACCAAGGATGTTGTCTAACTCATCGGGATTTTTTTATCTTAGGTACTTTTGGTAGAACTGTTCTGATATAGTAATATCATATAGCTCAAGGAGTTTGATCTATCAGATTGAGCATGCGACGAGTGAAACCATGTGTATGGAAGTGGATGAGACCTTTGAGGCTTGGAATATTTTATGAGTATATTTGAATTTCATTTCTATATGTGTTGTAGACATATAACTATGTTAAGATAACTGTATCTTCATAGTGATGTTTCTCCTATGGTATTGTACTTCATGTTTTTGGAGTGTCCTACTGAAAATTGTTATACTAAACCATGCATGGGCTTGTCTCACACGTGTCGTGTCTTGTGAAAACGATCAACCTTATTACAGAGCTTCAGGAATATCAGGAACAGACAGTTCTTGGTGAGTTCAGATAGACTAGTGTGTGATTCTACGACTTCAGGTAGCGGACTAGTACCTTTACCTTTAGGTATGGTTTTATACGGATGAGTTTTATGAACTTGTGCCTTCACTTTTACAAACTCTTTCTTTTATTGGGCTTATATTCTAGCCCTGTTTACTTTTCAGTTTTCTACTATCATACTCTGTGGTTGGAATTTTAGTGTATTCATTCTTTTCTTACATAGTGTTTTTTCCTTTCATCATTTTGGGATTGGAGATGTGTGTGTGTGTGTGAAGTACATAAGAAACTTCCTTTTAAAGACCCATAAAAATTAAGGAATTATTTTTCTTAATTTTCTTTGGAATTTTAAAAGAGCACAGTTTCTGACGGAACCTGATTCTGAGGCCCGGTGTGCCCGAAATCATTTTCCGAAGTTTGGCTCGGGTACGTTCAGTGAACGAACGAGTGAGTTTTTCTAACTTTTGAACCTGTGCTCGGAATTGAATTACGAGGGCTCCGATGGAATCGCAGCACCGTTATTTGCTTAGAAACACTATTTCTGGAGTTGCTTTTTCTCGGGTGTGGTTTCTAATTTTGGGGTCTAAGTTAAGAAATAAAATAATGTGGTGCGACAACTTTATTTTATTTCACTTAAAGCCACTTAAAGCCACTTAAGCTATGTTTAAGCGGATAGGGTGGAACTCAAAATATCCAACCCTCTTGATAGGATATTTGTGAGGTGGGACCCGCACAAGCCCCACCGTTTCTTTTCCTCTAAGTAACACACCCGCAAAAACCCCTTTTAATGAAATTCAACCGGTGCGTTTTCTTAAATTCTTAACGACCCTATTAATTGGGAAGTTAAGTCATTACCATTAATTCATCAAATTAATGGTTCGTTTCTTAACTTGTTATTCAAATTGATGGCATACGAATAAAATAAGACCAACGCATGTCTTTCTTGGGTGTGGCTTGTTGAGAGGATTTGGAGAAACTCTATCTTCATCCTCTTTCACGAAGAACACGAAGAACATGAAGAACGCGAAGAACACATCATCGCTGACGAGGAAAGCTGGGCTTCGACGAAAGGCGATGAAGAACGTCGAACCCTCATAGATTGACGACGCGACGTCGTGTACCGCGACACCAATGATTCTCCTCCTGTAACGTTCTTCCGTGACGTTCCTTCCCCGCGACAATCTTCGATCAACAATCGATTGAGGTAGGGGATTGTGGTCCTTTTATTTTCCTTTGTGGATTATATCCTCAACATGGATTTAATTGGTGAAATTAAATCGGTGTGTTTTTAACCCTCGGAGATCATCGACGTGATGCCGTGTACCGCAACAACAGCGACGCCCCTTCCGCGACGCGACGATCCTCATCTTCCGTGACGGTCAATTCTGCGACAAACTCACGTTCGACGACAACGTTGAGGTAGGGGTTTTGATTCTTTTAAATCTTTGTCATTTATACCCGCGGCGTTGATTAAATAATTGTTGAGATAATTCTTTAAAACCGCTAACGCGGTGGGTGCAGACCAACGAACAAGTCCGAACCCACCGCCCTTTCGTTCTTGGTGTGCTAAATGGCGGACGATGAAAAAGCAGGCCGCACGGGTGATGTGAGGTCCTCACAGTGAAGAACGGACCCCCGGAGGAGCTTTGACGAAGACGACGTGAATTTCCAACCATCGGAACTCATCCGGTGGTACGCGGAGCAACCTGCCGGCGCCTGGCGCGCCGCCGTGGTGAATCGCCGCGGCTGAAGCAGCGGCGGTGGGCCGGCCGTCCTGCGACCACGCGGCACCGGCGAAGGACAGGACGCGGCCGACTGTCGCGTCCGCTGGCAAGGGCGGCCCCACGCGGGGCCACGGATTCTTCACGCAGGGGAAGCGTGCCCCCCACCTGCGGCTCGGCGGAAACAGCCGAGCCGACCCGCTGGCCAGCCGGGTCGCGCCCAGGCCGGGCCGGGGCCGAGTCGTGCCCAGCCGGGTCGGTCCGGGCCCAGACCCCCCGTTTTCGGACCTTTTCATTCTTTTGCTCATAACTTGAGCTACGGGCCTCCGATCGACGCACCATCTGTGGCGATATGATACTTGGATAGAGGCGGTCATTTCAGTATATCGCACTCAAGGTTTTGGAATAAATTGGGTTTGGCCAGGTTGGTTCGTACACGAAACCAACCGGGCCCTCGGAGCGGAAACACTTATATCTTGAGCTCTGGACGTCCGATTGACTTGCCGTCGACTTTGATGGATTCCTCTAAGTGAGATGGATATTTTGGATTACTCCACCCTAGGTTTGGATGCAGGTGGAGTACGGTCAGGTTGGTTTTTCTTTAAAAACCAACCGGGCCCCTAGAACGAAAAAGCCAATAACTCTCAGACCGGGCGTCCGATTGACGCGTCGTCTACGACGTTGAAGCAATAATGTTAAGCATATTGGGTGTGGTTATCAGTTCAGGGAGTCCAGTGTTGGTGCGGGCCGACGTATCCATACACTAGGACCCTGACTTCTGATTTCCGACTTAATGTACGAAAACATTGATTGCATGTGTTTTTCAAGTTTTCTTTGTGATTACTTTGTGTCAGCTCACCAGGTATATTGTTCTGACCGTGGCGCACCTATTTCCTTTTCAGGATGGCCCCACGACGGCAGCCAGCTAGGGTTATGAGAGTTGAGCGTGACGACAGCCCACCGAACGACGAGGCTTCGGTAGAGGGACCTTTGACAGCTGAGGCACCGGCGGTACCTCTACCCGCTGATCCATTGATGCTTCGAGCCCCAGCCGCTGACGATGCACGTCGCCTTAGTGCATTGCATGAGTTCCAGCACCAACAACCACCCAACTTCCGAGGGGAGACAGACCCCCAGGCAGCCAAGGACTGGCTGGAGGCAGTGTTATGATTTTCAGGTTAGTGAGGACACCAGCAGACCTCATGGGGATCCTCGCAGTGAGCCTATTGCACGCAGCAGCAGGCAGATGGTGGAGTTTGATGCTCCAGGTGCACGATAAGGCATCGCTTCTCTGGACAGACTTTGAGAGCCTCTTCCGCTCAGATTTCGTCCCGGCCACCGTCCGTGCGGTGCACATCCAGGAGCTTCTTCAGCTACGGCAGGCCAACTTGACAGTCGCCCAGTACTCGGCGAGATTTACCGATCTCTCGCGCTACTCGACAGACATGGTACGGGACCCATTCATTCAGGCCTAGACCATTGAGCAGGGATTGAGACACGAGATCAGGGCATCACTGATCTCCCCCAGAATTCCGACTCAGACATGAGTACTAGAGCGAGCCCTTTTTATCGAGAGCTTTCTTGCTGAGCCTTCTTCAGCAGTGAGACCTACCGCGGGGCGGAACATAGCAGAGTCTTCTGTAGCAAGAAGCCGACGGATGACTCATGGGTCCAGGCAGACCAGACCCTCACGTAGACGACCTCAGGACTCTGGCTCAGCAGTGCGGGGCACACAGCGCAGAGCCAGTCTTTCGAGAGGCAGGCAGTGCTACACATGCGGCGGGCAGGGCCACATGGCTCGTGACTGCCCGACCCACCGTGCCGAGGAGCAACAGACGGTTGAGGGGCCACCCAGGTAGAGGCAGAGGGTCGACTGTGGAGGTCCACAGGGATTAGGCAGATGAGGCGGAGGATCTGGCCGAGCAGCAGGTGGTGGGCGATGCTTTGAGGCTCTACCACCACCACAACCAGGAGGTCCACCTCGGCCACCAGGAGCTGGCAGGCAGAGACAGGCACAACTCCAGGCAACGGAGGCCTACGACCACGGCGCGCCCGAGATTATTTGAGGTAGTATCTATGTTTATTCCACCCTTGCTACAGCTCTTATAAACACAGGATCGAGTCACTCTTTCATAGCCACTGCTCTTGTTCGGAGCTCGGAGATTCCGACAGAGTCATTGGCTCGATCCTTACGGCAAGAGACTCCTACGGGAGCCGACTCAATGATTACGCACTGGTTCCGGTAGTGTGAGCTTACTCTAGGAGGTGATAGCTTCGGCTGGGATCTTCTTGTAGTAGCGTCGAGGCCTTATGACAACATCTTGGGCATGGATTGGTTATCTATAGTCCATGCACAGATTAACTGTATTAGGCGCAAGGTTCGATGTGTACGCACCGACGGGAGCAGGTTCACCTTCACCGGAGAGAAGGGAGCCTTCGCAGCACAAGATGGACTTCCGCAGAGGAGAGGACAACCCATTACTCATCAGTTGGTTAGCCTCATCCTAGGAGCAGTTGATGTGTAGAGTCCTAGTTTTCCTACAGTGGTGTATCAGTATGCAGACGTTTTCCCCGATGACGTTCCAAGACTACCTCATCGCAGAGATGTTGGATTTTATATTGACCTATACCCCGGGACAGCCCCGATATCGACTCCAGCATATCAGATGGCCCCCGCTGAGTTTTGAGAGCTATGGGTATAGTTGGAGGACTTCCAGGTAAAGGGATTCATCCGACCCAGTGTTTCACCCTGGGCTTCCCCGATACTGTTCTCCAAGAAGGCGGATGGGAGATTGCGACTTTGTGTCGACTATCATCGCCTGAACCAGGTGACAGTGAGGAACAAGTATCCGCTACCGAGGATTGATGACCTCTTCGATCAGATCAAGGGAGCACGGTGGTTCTCGAATATAGACCTCAGGTTAGGCTATCATCTGCGCAGAGTTCGGGACGAGGACATGCAGAAGATGACCTTCAGATGTCGGTATGGCCACTATGAGTTCTTGGTTATGCCATTTGGTTTAACCAATGCTCTGGCAGTGTTCATGGGCCTCATGAAGTTTCAGTTCTGGATATGTGAGGTCCACTTCTTGGGACACGTCATCTCTGAGGCGGGAGTTGCGGTGGATCCTGCGAAGATCGAGGTAGTGCTAGCTTGGGAGCCACCCAGGAGTGTGACTGAGGTGCGGAGTTTCTTGGGACTAGCTGGATACTATCGGAGATTTGTGCCAGACTTCTCCAGAGTTGAGTCACCACTCCCGGCTTTTAAGAAGAAGGGGAAACCCTTTGTGTGGTCAGACAGATGTCAGCAGAGCTTCCAAGAGCTGAGACAGAGATTAACCAGTGCACCTATCTTGAGGTTGCCGGAGGAGGGAGTAGGGTACGAAGTCTACTACAATGCATCTGGGACTGGACTCGGATGTGTCCCGATGCAGGAGCGGGAAATGATCGCCTATGTATCATGTAAGTTGAGGTCGCATGAGCAGAACTATGCTACCCATGACCTGTAGTTAGCAGCAGTGGTCTTCGCTCTGAAGACATGGCGACACTATTTGATGGGAGAGTGCTTTACAGTCTTTTATGACCATCAGAGTCTCAGGTACATCTTTTCTCAGAAGGAACTGAACCTGAGACAGTGGCGATGGATCGAGTTCCTCCAGGACTATGACTTTGAGATAGTCTATACTCCTTGGAAGGGGAACGTGGTAGCCGATGCTCTCAGCAAGAGGACGGGAATTCAGCTACTTGAGGAGGCGACAGAGCAGCTAGCCGCCTTGCAGATATCCTTCGTGGATAGAGATGGAGCATCATTCCTTCAGTCTCTCACATTCACCCCTCCACTACTGCACCGGGTCAGAGAGGCACAGCGTGGGGATGCTGACTGTGAGACGCGGCGTGCATAGATATCCTCAGGTCAGGCACCTGATGGTTTCTCCTTTGGGGCAGAGCATGGCGTCCTTTTCAGAGGACGTACCTTGGTACCAGTTGCATTACGGGAGGAGGTGCTGAGAGAGTTTCACACTTCTCCTTTGGCGGTACATCCTGGAGTGGCGTAGATGAACCAGGACCTCAGATGACAGCACTGGTGTCCAGGCATGAAGAAGGCTATGGCAGAGTTTTTTTCTCGATGCCTCACCTGCCAGCAGGTGAAGGCAGAGCACCAGGTACCAGCAGGCTTGGTATAGCCCTTGGAGGTCCCGGAGTGGAAGTGGTATGGGATATATATGGACTTCGTGACTGTACTTCCACACACTTCCAGAGGTCATGACTCCATTTGGGTGATTGTCGACCGACTCACCAAGTCGGCTCACTTCTTACCCATCAGAGAGCAGGGCTCAGTGGAGATCTTGGGACGTCTCTATGTTCAGGAGATTGTATGGATTCACGGTGTGCCATCATCTATCATCTCCGATCGAGATGCTCACTTTACTTCCTGGCTTTGGAAGGGGTTGCAGGAGGCGTTCGAGACGCAGCTACATCTGAGCACCTCCTTTCACCCTCAGACAGATGGTCAGATGGAGAGGACCATTAAGACTCTCGAGGACATGCTCCGGGCATGTGTCCTCATCTTTGGTCATAGCTGGGAGGACCACCTACCCTTGGTGTAGTTTGGATACAACAATAGCTACAACTCCACCATCGGGATGGCACCATACGAGGCGTTGTACGGCTGACCGTACGGATCTCCTTTGTGCTGGACAGACCCTGGGGAGTCAGCACTTTTGGGACCATAGATGGTCCAGGCCATGACAGAGAAGGTCCAGGTCATCCAGGATCGGATGAGGACAGCTCAGAGCCGGAATAAGTCTTATGTTGATAGGAGCCGAAGGCCACTAGAGTTCGAGGATGGCGACCACTTCTTCTTGCGTGTCTCACCTCGACGTGGATTACGGAGATTTGGCCAAGGTGGAAAGTTGTCTCCATGCTTCATCAGACCATTCCAGGTCCTCAGCAGGATTGGAGAGGTGGCTTATCGCTTGGCTCTACCACCTCAGTTGCACCGGGTGCATGACATCTTACATGTATCTCAGCTGAGGAGATACGTGCACGACCCGATGCATATCATTGACCATGGGGACATGGACTTTGATGATGGGGCGAATTTTGCGGAGGTCCTGGTGGAGATTGAGGATCGACAGGAGCGGGTCCTACGTGGACGGTCGATTCCTCTAGTGCGCATCAGATTGTAGCACGGGAACCTCCAGGATAGCACGTGGGAGAGGGAGGCTCAGATGCGTGCTCAGTACCCACTTTTGTTTCCCTAGTTTTTTATGTATCTTTACGAGGACGTAAATACCTATGGGGGGAGTGATGTAAAGACCTGTAAAAATCAAGGAATTTTTTTTCTTAATTTTCTTTGGAATTTTACAAGAACACAGTTTCTGACAGAACCTGATTCTGAGGCCTGGTGTGCCTGGAATCATTTTCCAAAGTCTGGCTCGGGTAAGTTCAGTGAATGAACGAGCGGGTTTTTCTAACTTTTGAACCGGTGCTTGCAATCAAATTCTGAGGGCACTGATGGAATTGCAGCGTGGGTATTTTCTTAGGAACGCCATATCTGGAGTTGCGTTTGCTCGGGTGTGGTTTCTAATTTTTGGGGTTAAGTTAAGAAATAAAATAAAGTGGTGCGGCAACTTTATTTTATTTCACTTAAAGCCACTTAAAGCCAATTAAGCTAAGTTGAAGTGGATAGGGTGGAACTCAAAATATCCTACCCTCTTGGTAGGATATTTGTGAGGTGGGGCCCGCACGAGCCCCACTGTTTCTTTTCCTCTAAGTAAGGCACCAGCAAAAACCCCTTTTTAATGAAAGTCAATCGGTGCATTTTCTTAAATTCTTAACATCCCTATTAATTGAGTAGTTAAGTCGTTACCATTAATTCATAGAATTAATGGTTCGTTTCTTAACTTTTTTTTTCAAATTGTTGGCATACGAATAAAATAAGACCAGCGCATGTCTTTCTTGGGTGTGGCTTGTTGAGAGGATTTGGAGAAACTCTATCTTCATCCTCGTTCGCGAAGAACGCGAAGAACACAAAGAACACATCGTCGCCGACGAAGAACGCCGACCTTCTACGAAAGGCGAAAAAGAACGCTGAACCCTCAGAGATTGACGATGCGACACCGTGTACCGCGACGCCGACGATTCTCCTCCCGCGATGTTCCTTCCCCTCGACAATCTTCGATCAACAATCGATTGAGGTAGGGGATTGCGGTCCTTTTATTTTCCTTTGTGAATTATATCCTCAACATGGATTTAATTGGAGAAATTAAATCAGTGTGTTTTTAACCCTCGGAGATCATTGACGCGACGCCGTGTACCGCAACGACAGCGACACCCCTTCCGCGACGCGACGATCCTCTTCTTCCGCGACGGTCAATTCCGCGACGAACTCACATTCGACGACAATGTTGAGGTAGGGGTTTTGATTCTTTTAAATCTTTGTGATTTATACCCACAGCGTTGATTAAATAATTGTTGGGAGACTTTTTAAAAACCGCTAACGCGGTGGGTGCGGACCAACAAACAAGTCCGAACCCCCTGCACTTTCGTTCTTGGTGTGCGAAATGGCGGACGATGACAAAGCAGGCCGTACGGGCGATGTGAGGTCCTCGCAGTGAAGAAATGACTTTAGGAGGACCTTTGGCGAAGACGGCATGAATTTCTGACCTCTGGAACTCATCCGGTGGTCCGTGGAGCAACCCGCCGGCGCGCCACGCCGGCACGGTGGCGGAAGGCGGCGGCGCCCGGCGCGCCGCCGTGTTGAACCGCCGCGGCTAAAGCCGCGGAGGCAGGCCGGTCGTCCCGCGACCGCGCTGGACCGGCGAAGGATGGGACGCGGCCGGCTGCCACATCCGCTAGCAAGGGCGGCCCCACGCGGGGTCGCGGCTTCTTCAAGCGGGGGCAGAGCACCCCCCGCCCGCGACTCGGTAGTAATAGTCGAGCCGACCCGCTGGCCAGCCGGGTCGCACCCAGGCCGGGCTGGGCCGGGTCGCACCCAGGTCGGGCTGGGCCGGGTCGCACCCAGGCCGGGCTGGGCCGGGTCGCACCCAGTCGGGTCGGACTCGGGTCGGGTCGGCACGGTTCGGGCCGACCCAGGGGGGTTGGGCTGGGTCGGTCCGGGCCCTGACCCCCCGTTTTTGGACCTTTTAGGTCTTTTTCTCATAACTTGAGTTACGGGCCTCCGATCAACGAACCTTCAGTGACGATGTGATCCTTGGATCGAGATGGTCGTTTCAGTATATTGCAATCAAAGTTTCGGAATACTTTGTGATTGGCCGGGTTGGTTCGTACACGAAACCAACCGGGCCCTCAGAGCGGATATGCTTATATCTTGAGCTCAAGACGTCCAATTGACGTGCCGCCGACTTTGATGGATTCCTCTAACTGAGACAGATCTTTTGGCTTACTACACACAAGGTTTGGATGCAGGTGGAGTATGGTCAGGTTGGTTTTGCTTTAAAAACAAACTGGGCCCCTGTAACGAAAAAGCCAATAAATCTCAGACCGGGCGTCCGATTGACGCACCGTCTGCGACGTTGAGTTCCTGTTGTCGATACGGAACTTTTGGATACATCAACTCTAGACTATGTGTTAGTTGATGTATCAGCCTCTCGTCTCGTGGAGCAGACCCTCCCGAACGAGCTTACTGTGTGGGGGAACCCTAGTGCTGGCTGCGACTGTGATGACGACGACGACTGTGCAGAGATCCTCAGTGGATTCGACGGCGATGACTACAGCACTCAGCGATCCTACGTGGGTCAGTGCTACAGATCCTATGTGGGTCCAATCCTATGTGGGTCAGCGCTCAGTGGTCCTGTGTGGGCCAGCGCCTACAGATCCTGTGTGGGTCTGATCCTCTGTGGGTCTTTGCGGGGGTTAATTACCTATCGATCCTGTGTGGGTCAGATCATTTGTGGGTCATTGCGGGGGTTAGTTACCTATCGATCCTTTGTTGGTCATATCCTTTGTGAGTCATTGTGGGGGTTAGTACCTATTGATCCTTTGTGGGTCCGACGGCTTAGATGAATCAGTTACAATATCTGATCATCTCTATTGTCATAAAAAGAAGTATTCCTATGTGAGCTGAATCCTGTTTTTCTTTCCTTTGTGGATTGTGTTGTGCTATCTTTTGTGGATTTACGTTTTTCTTTCCTGTGTGGACTGGGTTGTACTTGGGCTCGAATGTTGGAGCCGAACAAGAATTGATGACTTAGGTATATGTATGGATATATACCTAAGCAGTGTTGGATGTTACTTCGTGATTGTATCTTTCCTTTGTGGATTATCCTTTGTGGATTCTAGGAGACCTTCGGGGGTCTCGGGGTCCCTACTGAGTAGCTTAATCTCACCCCTGCACGGGTTATGCCTGCACTACGTTGTGTTGGTTGCAGACGACGGACAACGCTGATCGTGGTTGAGGCTTGCGGAGAAGGACGGTACCTGGAGGTGGACCACTGGCCGGTACGTACTCGGAGCGGTCGACTGGATCCGAGGAACAGTGGAGGTTATCTGTACCCACCCTTCAGGTGGGATTTCTAGTGGACAGCTCGACGTTGCGTCTTTACTTTTCAGTTGTTGTTTTTTCCTTTCCAGTTGTACCTTAATTTCAGTTTGGGTTTGTATACTGTCCCACTTACTTTTCCGCACTTACTGTTGTACTCAGTTTTTACTTAGTGATTACTTCTACTGCTTGCTTGCTCTGTGGTGTTTGTTTACTTTACAAAGGGAATGCCTTCCCCTTTACCAGGATTTATGCCTTGGTGCTAGTCGCCAGCCCCTGGCCTATGGATGGCGGGCATGGGGTAGTCACAGCACGGGCCCCGAGGACGGGTCGTGACATGCCTCCCATTTGTGGGATATTCTTACTCAATGTTGGTTTCTAAACCTTGGAATTTGGAGGTATTCTTGGGGTAGTCATGATATGAGCCCCATGGGGATGGTTCATTACAGAGAGGTATCAGAGGGGGTCAGTTCTACTTTAGGACTGAGAGTCTATGATATTGGTTTGGGGCAACAGTGTTAAGTGTTTCAAGTTTGGATTTCAGGCCACAAACTCCATTGTTGGTGTGGCGGTCAATGTATCCATACACCAGGACTCTGGACACTTGCGTTTTGACTTGGTACATGAAAACACTATTTTTATGGAAAAAATAAAGGTACATGAATCATATAGAAATGGGTTGTGTTTTCCATGTCCTTGAGTTAGCTCACCAGGTATACTCTTTTGACCGTGATACATATTGTCCTTTTATAGGATGTAGTCATGATTACAGCCAGTGAGGTTTTCATAATAGGATCGAAAGTTGAACCCGATTTTTTAAGAGACCTCCGAGAGGGGAAAAAATTATGGATTGTTTTTTCTTTAGGATGTTCACCAGGTGGCACTTTCTTTTTTTGATCAGTTCGTAGACCGACCTCAAATGGTTCTGGTGGATGCATCTTTCCAGACTGAGTCATGCATGACTCTTTTGCCACTGGATGATGATACGAATGGTTTGAGAGAATATCATAGAAATTCAAGCCAATGATCACCTAGGATGAAGGTTCAGCTGGACCTAACTATAGCAGGTGCACGACATAAGCAGTATAACAGTAGGTTTCGTCAGAAGTTCCAGGGGCGTTCTAGTTCCCTGAGGAATAGGAATTACCTTGATTATTATCGGAGGGTAAATTCCATGTGATATTGTACCACCATTCCAGATATATTTATAGAGGCGGTTGATAAACCACCAAGGAAGAGGTAGCCATAGGAGTAGAAAGATCCGTCTGGCTGCAGATGTGTAAGTGGAGTTGGGGGAGCAGTAGGAGGTGGCCAACGTTTTGATGTGTAACCCCCACCACCCCCAGGTGGTCCATACTAGACTCAGGGAGATGGGGGACATGGTAGGAGATAGTTTTAGGATTTCAGGGATTATAACCCTATGAATCCATGAATGGTTCAAGGTATGATCTATCTCTTTATACTTTAGTTATAGTAGATAGAATCTTATGCTAATAATTTTTTTCACATTTTTTTCTTAACACTTAGAGATTCTAGTTAAACTGTTTACTTGACCCTTAGGCTTGGAGAAACCTACTAGTGGAGTCTCTATGGTCACACACTATTACATACAGTGTGACCTGACTCTTAAAGGAGAGAGTTTCGGTTGGGATCTCTTGGTAGTTGAATCGGTGCCTTACAATGTCATTCTTGGTAAAGATTATTAGTCAAAATTCATGATCAAATTTATTTTTTTAGTAAAAGGCTGTGGTTATTATATGGTAATATAACATTATTTACATTTTTATCAAAAAAGAAAAATACTTTCACCTCCATATAGACTCTCTCATAGGAGGGTACAAATGATTACTCTTCAGTTGGCTAGCCTGACCCACGATGCAGTAGATATTATAAGTCCTCAGTTTTCTGTAGTAGTGGATGAGTATAAGAACATCTTCCCTAAATATGTAATAGTTGTACCTCCCCACTGAGAGATAGACTTATATGTTGATCTACACCCTGAGAAGACACATATATCTACACAAGTATATCAGATGGCTCCTGTAGAGCTTCGTGAGCTAAGGGTGCAGTTGAAGATCTTACAGATGAAGGGATACATGATACATAGTGTTTCACCCTGACCAGCCCCATTTGGTCTAAATTGATGATGTCATTGTGTACTTGGCATTCGAGAAGGAGCATGTGAGACACTTGATGATGGTCATGGAGACACTTCGAGAAACCAGCGTCAAGGAATCTCTTAAATTGTCAGTCATGTATTCGACAATGTTTGAGGTAGAGTTTGATTATATCTCCCATCTTGAGGTTTCTAGAGGAGGTTGTTGTGTACGTAGTGTTATTTTATGCATAAAAAATCATGCTTTGTTGGTTTGTGATTCATAGGCATGTAGTGATTTCCTATGGTTCACAACAGTTAAATTCACACGAGAAGAAGTATGCTAGCCATGATCTTGAGTTAGTAACAGTAGTCGTTGCATTGAAGATGTGGTGAAACTACCTCATGGTTGATCGGTTTGTTATGTACTTCAACCACAAGATTCTCAAGTATATCATCTACAAGAAGGATAGGAACTTTACATATAGGTGATGGATAAAGGTCCTCCAAGACTATGACTTGTAGATTTTTTATACTTATGGGAAGGAGAATGTGGTGGAAAATGCTCTCAATAGGAGATCTAGATTTTAGTTGTGAATAATGCATCATAGAAGTTAGCCTCATTGTAGATATCATTTTTGGATGTAATTGGAGAAGATTTTCTCTAGTCCATGGTTGTCACCCCACCACTCTTACGGTGATTCAAGGAGGGAAAACTTAGGGAAACCGACAATGGGGCTCTACAGAATCAAATGCCCACCGGGTATGCCCCTGATGGATATTTTAAAGGTGGGGAGAAAATTTTTCTTTTCAAAGGACACATGATGATACTTATGGAATTGAGAGAGGATGTTCTAAGGGAGTTTCATTCATCATCTTAAGTGGTACATCTATGTGTGTAAATGATGTCTTAGGACCTCCGATGTTAGTTTAGAGGCCAGGGATGAAGAAAGAAGTTACAGAGTTTGTATCTTGATACCTTAATTGTCAATAATTGAATGCTGAAAATCAGGTTTCAATGGGATAGAATCAACCCCTTGAGGTTCCATAATGGAAATGGGATGGTATAATAATGGTACTCTTGTAAGATTTACCTCGTACTTCCATGGGGCATGATACCATTTGGTAGATCATTGACCAACGTACCAATTCGGTCCCCACTTACTAACTGTCAGGGAGTGGAGTACAGTAGAGATCTTGGGATGCCTCTATGTGTAATATATAGTTCAAATCCATCAAGTTACATTGAAGATTTTTGAGAATGACGATCCTCGCTTTGTATCATAGTTTTGGAAGGGATTACAGGCAGCTTTTAGGACTTAGTTACATGTGAGAACATTGTTTCTCCCCTAGAAGGATGTCCAGACTAAGCGGACCATTCATGTTATGGAGGACATGATTGGGGATTTCATGTTAAGTCTTGGCCACCAATGGGAGGATCACATACCTCTAGTGTAGTTTTAATACAACAAAATCTACCCATCCTCCATCGGCATGGTACCATTCAAGTCTTGGAATGGGAGACCTTGCAGGTCACAACTTTGTTGGACTAACCAAAGAGAGTTAGCACTCGTGGGCCCAGATATGGTGCATGAAACTATACAGAAGGTGCAGGTAATTTAGGAGTGGATAAAGACTACATAGAGCCCTCATAAATCTTATGACGATTGAAAATAGATGCCTTTAGAGTTTGATTAGGGAGACCATATGTTTCTTCAGGTCTCTCCTTGACATGGGATTTAAATATTTGGCCCAAAATTTTATGTTATCTCCATAGTTCATCACCCTTTTTCTCAATGATGTGGATAGTTGGTGAGGTATCATACTTCTTGGATCTACCCGCACAGTTGTATCGAGTACACAACGTCTTCCACATGTCACTAGAGAGGAGATACCTGCATGAACCATCACACATCATTGACTTGTGCGAGCTAGACCTTGACGATGGAGTGAGTTTTTTTACTACCAAATAGATATCATGGATCGATAAGAGGGGATCCTTTTTCGGCATTTTATTCCTCTAGTGAGTGTTTGGTGGCAACATGAAAATCTCTAGGAGAGCACATGGGAGTGGGAGGATTAGATTCGTGCTAAGTACCCTCAATTGTTTGAGTGCCAATTTTTTTGGATTTTAGGGAAGTAAACCCTATGTTGGGGAGAATGTGATGACTCAGATTTTCCCAATTTTTTTTTTAGAAATTATTTGGGAAAATTTAGAGACCAAGCATTGAGACATAATGTGATTTCAAGGACCAGTGTTCCTCGGAAAATTTGTTGAAAAATGTTAATTTTTTAATAGTATGTGCCTGTGAATTTTCATAAAAAGGTAAATAAATTTTGAGATGTCACTTGAATTAGAAATATGAAGGCACTATTGAGCTCAGAACAATGGTTTTTTCCTAGGTGCGGCCTAAATTTAGTCGGTGTGGGTCATCTGTAGGAAAATTCAATAATGTCCTAACCCTATAGAAAATAACTAAATAAAATTATTTGGTTTTAAAATAATAATAACTCATAAAGGGTAACATGGATGGAAATATGAGAACACCATTGAGTTATTAAGGGGGTGTTTTCCTTATTTGATGTTTAACATCGACCTGTATGGGATGACTATAAAAGATTGTTTTTGGACATAAAGGTCATTAAAATAATTTAATAAAAATTATTGTTGACATAGTGTTGGTATTATTTTAATATTTCTTATTTTAATGAATCATGGGTTACAACATAACCCCATAAATCCTCTGAGGCAAGGGGATGGAGATCTATCCAATGAAAGTCGACAGAATGGTGAATCAAGAAAGAAGAACCTCTGATTTGAAGGTTCAGGACCAATACAATGACATGGTGATCATTATTCATCATTAATCGAATTGAATAGTGGTAGAGAATTTTGTTTTTTATTATTATTTTCCCCATTCTTGAAAATAAATGATGAACGCGGATCAAATAATGCATAGGTTGACCCACAGATCACTAGTTCTTATGGGACAGACGTAATTAAAGGGTTTTATTCTTGGGGTTCTTTCGACAAAAGATTTTATATGATTTCATGATCATTCTTACAGAATAGACTGAGATTGGAATGAAAAATGAATGTTGTTCGATCCATGGGTTGTTCCATGTTATTTTCTTCCCTAATGTACTTTACGTTCTTTACATTATTAATGGTTTATGAAAAGATGATCATTTCAACACCTTTTCTAGGATCAAATATCCAAAATAAAAGATCCAATGTCGGGATGACCTACTGGAGGTGTGACAACGACGTAGTCAGACAGATTGAAGCAAGTTGGAAGATATCACTATTTGAGTGGTTTTTTGTCTGGATGGATCATGATGTTGATCTGAGCCTAGGGATGTGAAGAACGTGACTCGGGGATCATAGAAATTCCTTCTTTTCGAAAGACAGATCATCGAAGGAGAACTGGTGGACCACGGAAGGGGCCACTGGTGTGCCAGCGGCGTGCTGCGGTAGAGGCAACTATGTGAACCGTGGCTCGACTAAGTTTAATGGCCCATGATAGTGGTAGGTACTGGTGGATGTGGTGAATACGACATTACCATGTTGACTAGTAGGGGAGGCAGTTGGGGTAGGCCACATGCAATGTAGCGAGTCGGCTCACTTGACATGTGGGCTAGAAAAATTAGTCGGGTTGCTCGAACAACCCATCAGGCTGGGCCGGGTCGGACTTGGACCGGACCCAGATAAGAAATTTTTATTAAAACAACCATAACTTTAAAATGAAGCATCTATTTGGAACGATGTCTATGAAGTTGGGATCCTTTCGATGAGGCAGTCCTTTTGAGATAGCATGGTGGGTTTTTAGTTGGACCAGAAGAGGTTGGTATCATTCTATTTTTCAATTATTATGAGGTTTGGATGAAGGATATTGTTCTCATTATAGAGGATGATAACAGAGGTTAATAACATACCCTTGGAATTTTCCTATAAGGGTTCAACGTAGGATATTTTTCTTATCAGAGAGGATAAATCGTGTTCATATGTGAGTTATCTCAAGCGGATTTTGAAAGTTGAATCAGCGGGTTAGAGCATGTATCCCACTGAGAGTCTTAGTTGTCCTCAATTCTCTTAGTGTTACATTAGATAGGGTTTTTGTAAATTTTATGACCAATATTTACATGGTAATTACTTCTATGACAACCCTTCTTTTTATTACACAATTAAAAAAAATTCATTACATAAACTATGCTTGATACAACATAGAAGATTGAGAGGTATAGTGTATTTGGGGCTTAGGATCATTACATAACAACTTAAAAAATGAAATACAACATCTTTATTGAAAACGTCCTTAACATGACAACTACATTCCCTCGAACTTAGCATTGCATGGGATAACCTGAGGACATGCATAAGAAAAGGGTGATCTATAAAGCCCAGTAATGGAATAATAATGAAATAACATGAGGAATACAATACATTATAGACAATAGGTATATAAATAGAGCACAAGAGAAGCATAAACATAAATTCATGATAAATCATGATAATTATAACATGGAAATATGGCAACAACACTTAACATGGAATTAGCATGAGCCAAGGCTCGTTGCACATGGAGCATGAGTAAACCCTCATTGCACATGAAGAACGATTAAACCCTCATTGCACTTGAATTATCATGAGTAAACAACCATTTCACATGAAATATCATGATAATATACTTTACCCAATTCATTGGAGTGCTATCAGGGCACACCCTTCTTAAACATTTCATTTCATGCATAAGTGTGCCACATGGATCATAAAACAACAAATCATTCAACAAAATATTTTATTCCACGATAAATGAATTTGAAATACATACATGAAACTATTTAAACAATAAGTAAATGTGCATAAATGTGAATACCCTTGATAGAAAAATGTTCATGGTATTCACTACACAATGACTTTGTCTTGGAAAAGCGCGGTACAATTTCGACAACATAACGATGTGACATAAAAACTCATAAAAATGTTTTATGAGAGAGAAAGGGGAGTATCATCATATTTACATGACATGGAATGTAAGGGGGTCATATAGATACATTTCCCAAAAAAATTTAATGGAATTTAGATTCATGACACAAAAGAATTGCTTGAATGTAAATGAGAAGAGAGAAATTCCTTTCGGAATTTCAGCATAGTAACGGGTTTAAATGGGAGGAATTTTGTGAGATATAAAGGGGAATACCATCATTCAAACCTAAATATATTGGTATGGTAGAGTTGAGAAATAATACCCCAAAATTTATAATTGAAATTAAAAGGTCATAACAATTTAAAGAATATTGGACAAAAATGAGAAAGGAAGAAAAACCCTTACTTGGAAGTGTTCTTCAAAAGGATTGAGAGAGGCTTCTTGGGAGCTTGGAGAAACATGGGAGGATTATAGAGAAAGGAGGGAAGAGTTTAGATGAACTCAAAAGGCTTTGAGTGAGGTGGAAGTGGGATATTGGGTGGTTTTATATAGGAAAGGTTAAGAAATTTTTATTATTTAGGTTTGGGAGACCTCAAATTAAACTAATCCAAACCAAAAACCAGCCCATGGTTTTTCCCATGGTTTTTGGAAAAGGGAAGTAGAAAAAAAATATTTTATAAGTAAAAAGTCTTAAATTCTTAAAATAATGGGGTTTATTATATGGAGGTGAGCCACACCCCTAAGGAAAACAATTTAAAAAGACAAAATGTTTAATAAGTCTTGAAGGGTCAACTAAAGCTTTGTAAAATTAATCAAACAAACCAAAAATCACATTATTTTAATGGTAAAACATATATTGGCCGAAAATAAGGTTTATAGTATTTTATTACATCACTATTCGGTCATAATGATAACCTAAAACACATTATTTATTTAAACTGTATTTAATTTTTACCCAAAAATTTGACTATCTCGGAAAATTATGAAAAATTCACTTTTGGATAATTTCAACATCCTGATTCCAGAAATAATATTTATTTTATCTAAATGATTTTCTAAATATGTTAATTTTCACTTTAAAAAAAACCATCATTTATTGAAAATTCATGGGTTTTGACAAAAATGGCATTCAAACCTTAATAAAAATTACAATTACATTCATAAAAATATATGATCATTTATATTTAATAAAAATTAATTTAATAATAATATTTTATTAATATATCATTTAATTCAAAAATCCATTAATTCGTCAAAATATATTTTTTAGTTGAATATTAACTAAAAGTAGTATTTTTTCTTTAAAAAAACTATTTACAAAGTAACAATAATAAAATGAAAGTATATTCATTATTATATACAAAAATAATGTACATAACCATAGTACTAGGGACATGTTACATAACCCCTTATAAAACCCTCATAATACTGAAGAGTAAGGTGTGCAATTGTGATAGACTCTTGGGGTGGATCAGATAGCATTTCTTGGGTTGTAATCTCTATCAACTTCCACTTCTATAGTAGGCAATCCCTATTGAGATTAACATATTCAAGCTCAGCTTGGGCTTGGTCAAGAGAGAAACCCAAAGACACTACCTCCTTTACGAGCTCTGACAAATGGGCTTTGTATGGGGAACATCTACTGGATGAGTCCATTTCTTCCTTTGTCTTAGAAAATTGGATTTGATAACGCCCTATATTTATACTAATCATGTGATCACTGTTCAATGTCTATATTAGCAACAGTCACAATTATTAACAGTATTTTAAAATCCAAAAGCAAAAAACCAAAGAAGTTGACATTTTATATAAACATTTTACATAAATATACATTTAATTAGATCAATAGGGATTTACATTAATGAAAGTTAGGGTCATTGCAACCTCCCTATCTATGATGATGTTTCTAGTAGTGCAAGAGTCCCCCGAGTGATCCCCAAGCATGGTATACCCCCTATCTGTGTATCAAGACTCGGTGTCTGATCGAAACTCTTCATCTTATCAAAACTCTGTGTCTTAGAAATAATGGATGTCTCAGGAAAACTTCATAACTTTTATAGACTTTTTTGTTATCTTGGTTACTTTTAGTAAACCTATTCCAAAAGATTATTGTCAGATAGATCTATGGGTGAGATCTCTCATATCGAGCATGCTAAGAGAGAAACTATATGGCTTGCAATGGATGGGACCTTTGAGTCTTGGATTCATTTATAAGTATTTCTTAATATTCTTGGTATATTTGTTATAAACATATACCTATGTTGAGATAAATATATATTCTTTGTGATGTTTCCTCTTTGGTATTTTACTTCATGTTTTTGGGGTGTCCTACTGATTATGGTTTTACTCACTCCTGCATGGGATTTTTCTACATATGTAATGTCTTGCGTAGAAGATGAACCTTGTTATAAGCTCCATGAAAATCAAGACTAGAAGGTTCTTGGTGAGTTCAGACAGATTAAGGTGTGATCTTATGGATTTAGAAAACTAACTAGTACCTTTCCCTTTAGGTTTGGTTTTTTGTGATTGAGTTTCAGGAACGTAGGCATTCACTTTTACAGACTCTTTCTTTTAGTGTTATTGTATTTTGTCCCTTTTTACTTTTCAGTTTTCTAATATCACACTATGTGGTTGGTATATTATTGTATTAATTCTTTGGTTACTTAGTGTTTTTACATTTCATAATTTTGGTCTTAGAGATGTGTGTGTGTGTGTGTACAAGTACTTAGGAAAATGTCTCCCAGTTGTGGGATATTCCTACTCAGTGCTTGTATCTAGTCCCTAGCCTTTGGAGGTGGGGTTGGGGTAGTCATGGTTCGGTCCCCATGGGTACGAGTCATGAAATGTGAAATGGATTTATGAAATATTTTTTAAATCAATGTTTTTATGAAATTTTTTGGAAAATGTATCACTTGGGAAGCCTTGGGTATTTAGGTGTAATGTGTAGTAATAGGCCTCATCTGTTGATAATATCAGTGGATCCAATCATGGGGTGTTCCTATACTCCCTAGGCCTATTTATCTACGTAATTGTTATAAAAATTTGGGAGGTTTAATTTATGGGGTGCTTCTCTATTCTCTAGACTCAATGTATATGTCACTAGACTTAATTCATGTGATTGTTTATGTTTGGGTATGAGTTTTCTATCTATCATTCTATATAGTTATCCTTGACATGATTTTATATGTTCTTTTGTTTTTACTATTTATCTTTTATTTCTATCTTTGATATATGTGTTATGATTTGAAACTTTTCCCTAGATTATTTGGCACAATGAAAAAGCGGAATACTTTACTATGCATTTCCCGTAAATTCTTTTAAATGATTTTCATATCATTTTTTCATTAAAATTGAGATTGTTCAAATTTTTATATTTATACTTGTAATGGAACACCTAAGTGGGATCCTACTAAGACAGTTTATATCACACCTTGCACACCCCATTGATAGTTCATTGACATTATTATGTATTTTCATGTAGGAAAAGAAAGGTGCCATAACAAGGTGGTGAGGTTTCTATCAGAAGATTTTGGGTAGATTGTGGTGATATAGTGGTAGTTTTCCCATGATATCACATTCTATAGTAAATTTATATTTTAGTTGTACATTTTTATTGGATTTCTACTTTGTGTTGTTCTAACTAATTGAGTTATATCATTTTTTTCCTCGTTTTCTAGTGTTATGGGATATATTATTCTATATTTCTCTATCGTTATTTCTCTCTACTTTTTATGTATTTATTTTTATGATGTCTACTTTTGGTTGGGAGAAATTCTTACCTCTAGTTTTTTTATTCCTGGGTGCTATTCATCATCTGAGAAGGATCGATAATTCCCTTTGGGTATACCTCCAATGAGTTCGGGTCCTATCTGATAAGGTGAACTTGGGTCATTTTTTGACAATTACTATGATACATAAAAATATTTTTAATGAATAATATCGTCACATAAGAATATATTTTATAAGTATTGGATCCATGAAAGATTTTGATCAATAATAAATTGTACTAAAGTCCACATTATGACTCAGATAAATCAAAGGCCATAACTGAAGCTCATACTATGATAAAACCGAAATGTATTTGATAAAAGAATATGACATTAAGATATCTATAGATTTTAGGTTGCATAAATTTTCAACATTATGTTATTATCAAAATAAGTTCCATATTAAAATCTCATATTTCTTCACAACTCAAGGTAATGTCACTATGACATAAATATTACAATACTTCCAGCAACATAATCCTTAGTTTATTCATTATAAATTGCTTCTTCAATGACACATTGAGTATGACAAAGTAACTAATGTACTCGATCAAATAGAATGAGCACTATGATTCTTTGTTTCTCCATAGTCTAGATTTACCAACCTATTGTATTTAATTATAAATTATTCACACTTTTTTATCTATCAAATATTATTGTTTATCTTCTAATGATAATGTGTGTGTAGTATATTAAAGAAAATTGATCAGGTTTAAGAGTATTATATTGAAGAGACATATGTTTTTTGACACATGTTACAATATTTTAATAACATAATATCAAAAAGTTTGTCAAAACTATGATAGTTATAATATATTTTTAGCAAAAACGGAAGAAACAATTAAATGATAGTGTATTATCAATAAGAAGACCATGATACTATGAAAAGTGCTAAAACATTGTTAGGAAACAATGATTGCTACATCAACAAGTGATTTCAAAATGTGAATAGGTTTCTTATTTCTTTTATTAAATATTAATATTTAATGTATTATTTAAATGTAAAAATTATATATTTGTGTGAATATTTAAATCCCATGATCATGATTCTAAAACACATTACGTGAACATTAAATAATGATATTGTTGATTTAATTTCATAATATCTCGAAGTGTGTTACTTATGTGGATTGATCATTTTGGGATGGATTATTGAGGGAGTTTACATTCGAAAGGTAATGAGACATATTCGGTTTATAAATACAATCAAATGGTCTAAGGTAGAATGTGACTAGATATATTTTATTACATTCTTGATTATTTAACTCTCTTACTACCAATTCTATAAAACTTTTTTAGTTCACCCATTGCCTCACCATTCAAGTGAATAAACAAGGGATGATGCTAAAAGTTCATCACTAT
Source organism: Viscum album (assembly GCA_963277665.1). Lineage (NCBI taxonomy): Eukaryota > Viridiplantae > Streptophyta > Magnoliopsida > Santalales > Viscaceae > Viscum > Viscum album. The sequence continues at coordinate 69,868,162 of OY728143.1, forward strand.
CACTTTATTTATTACCTTCATAGGTTTTAATGTTTTATTCATTCGTTATGTTATATCTATAATGAAATTTATTATTTTTTATTGATTTATAAAAAAACTCACACATTGATTATACCATCTATAAAAGGAATGTGTTTTTATGAAAACCTAATCAAAAAGATTATTCACATAGGTCATACCTTTTCTTGGTAAAGGGTGGTCAATTTAAAACTAATCCTAGAAAAAGTTTTAGTTATATATGGTCCTATGTAAATATTGGGTTCTGTTTGCACCCATGTAAAAGTTTCTATTTTACTGGTATGTCATTCCAAATAAAAGTGAGTTATATAGAGGATATTCATAATATTAGGTTTGAGGTTGTTAATAATGAATGTAGTATGTTTTTTAAACATACTAATTAAAAAAATTGCCTTTTTTCATTACTTTACAACATATTCTTCATATTCCTACTAGATATTAACTTAACTATACTAATTTTTTAATATGTTATACAATTAAATTCTTTATTTACTATTTAATAACTCATATTTTTTAATATTTAAAATTTACCACCTATTGTATCTCTCTATATGCATTGTGGGACTTAATATTTCTCATATCCTTGAAATGAATCAAGAAAGCTAAATTAACCTTTAACTGGTGTAGTCAATGCCAAGGTAATTAGAATTATCAATACAATATACCATATAAGATAGACCAAGGTAGACACAATCAAGTAGAGTGATGTTGTTGAATTAAAAAAACATAATTGCTGGTAGAATATAGACATATGGTACCTCACAAGATCTCTATCACACTTGGTTCATAAACTATATGGCATAAAACTAATCATTCTATGCTCCTACACCTCATTTTTCTAGATTATGATATCACAAATCCCTTTGTCCCAAGAGATTATAAACATCACATAGATTCCATCAAAAAAAATATCTCCTCTCTAATCCTAAAATGTATTTTGAATTTCCCTAAACTACTAATAATTCCTTGAAAGAAGATATTGAAAATACTACACAAGAAACACATATCATATCCCATATTATCCATTAAGAAGGATGGAACACTAAAACCCTTGATGGCCATTACCTCTTTAATAAAAAATAAAGGGTGAAAAAAATCTAATAGAGGCATAAGAATTTTAATCTTTAAATAAGTAATAATAATTAGATGATATATACTCCCCACTAGTCAGAACATTTAATACCAAGAAAAATGAGAACTTCCAACTATAACCTTACTTATTGGTATGTTTTGATGACTAAAAGCTTAATATAAACTTGATTTCACAATAATATTCTATAACAAAATTACCATTTCCAAAACCTCAAGATATACTGACAATGTAAATGAGGTGATATGATAATAGATTTTTTTATGCATTTACTCTTTCAAAGTACACACCCTAGACTCTTCATCTAGAATTAGATCTAGGAAAAATTGATAATATTCTTAACTTGGGATCCCAAAAACTCAATATTCCCTTATAATAAGATATAAACATTTATACCATAGATTATTTAATCATTTAACGATAAAAACATCCATGTAACAACTTTAAAAATCATTCCATGATACCTTAGACTTCTCATGGTCGCTAGGAAAAATAATACAGTACTGACGAGAAACGTCTCTCTATTAAATAAGAGAAAACAATGTATAATGATTTATTTTGTGAATAGATAAATCTAAAACAAAAATTGAGTTCCTATGACCAACTCTTTGTATCCTGGTCAAAGGGGTACCTCTTATACTTCACCATGATTTAATGTTGAAACTCATGTTTTGTCTTTATCTAGGAATCTTTCTCTTTAAATTGGTTAAGACTCCTATAATCAATTATATCATCCTATTATACATCTCTAATATGAACCATATGAGGATGAAACCCTAGAAATCACTAAAAACATAGAATAAAGAAACTATTAAGGATTGTAACATGGATCTCAAAAAATATTCCTTTTTTAGACTTATTTTAGTTTCCCTATAATCACCTCAATTCAATGAAAAAAATAAAATATACATGATACATGAAAAACACCTTGGTATACTCCACAATAATAATGATCTTAGTTAGGATATGTTATAAGATTAAGATCCTTACATAAAATAATAATAGACATTGAATTATGTTACCTAAACCCACACATCCAAGACATATTCCAGAAAAAACATACTTTACATACTTTTTATTATACCACATGAGGTTACCCTGACTAAACATGCATTTTTTCTGCATAATTTCTATAAATAAAATATTAAATTACATAATAAACTCAACATATTGGGAATAATTAGTTTTATTGTGTTTAGATACTGGGTACATTGGTAAATTATTTTATGATTCTTGAGAACATTTCATAATAATTTCATCATTCTAGATATTCTTCAAAACATCTCCAAAGTTGAACTCATCCTCTTGAAATGGTAAATAAAAACATTTAAAAGGTGTAAAATCAAATGACCAGTAAGGGAAAAATAAAAATATCAACATGTAACCTAAGAAGAGATCAGAAGTATATAATAAAAACATAAGACAGAGATAAATCTCATATTAAAAGAACATGGAATCATAAAAATGGTTCATATTATAAGATATGAGAGAAAATATTATCATATACTTAATCAAATAACATGGGGTAAAGAATGAGAAAATAATAAACATAAATCATGATCCAAGGAGAATAGAATAGTCACATATTAAGGAGGTCATATCTAACTTATTCATAAAAACAAAACATTATGCATCAAGAATCACCACTTGTTTCTCATAGTATATTAAGTATCACATCTTTTTTCCCATCGAATATTAGGAATCACAACCAGTTTCCCATAGTAGATGAAACATAAAAATATGTTTTCCTATTTGTATTAATCATAACTAATCATTTCATCATTATCTCATGATATTTAATGATTTAATAAATGAATTATAGTGTAATATAGGTCCCACCCATAACATAAATATTAATTATAAACATGTGGGCTATAATAAAGCATATAATTATCACATCATTAAAACCCAAGAATAAGAAATAGTTTCACCTTACATAACCACATGAACCAGATTAATTGATTCCAAATCTATTCCCCTAATATAATAACTTCATAAAATCATTTAGAGGATGATTAATAAAACATATCATCATGGAAAATAGATCACTTTTTGAGATAATGAGAAAAACAAAATTTGAATTATAAAAGAGATTAAAAAATCATCATTAAAAATAAATTAAAAAATCACTTTAATTGATACACATTTAGATTTAAAAATAAGAAAATATAAAATTTATGATAACATAAAATATGTTCTTGAAAGAAATATCATTTTAAAAGAGACCAACATTAAATAGGATAGGGTTTATTCAAAAAAATATTATAATTTTATGGAAAATAAAATCATTAATAGAAGTATATTTGAATTTAGAAACCATTTTACCTTGAGTGATAAAAGTTTAAATCATATAGAAAATGAGATCATTGAATACAAGGAACATTTAAGGTCAAAGTTCAACATAACTCAAAGAAAGAGTTTTGAGCTACCAAAGTCCCTTATGAATCAAGGAATGTTTGAATCAAAAGAATATGACATTAAGTTCCAGATATGATAATTAAAATCTCATGAAATGTAAGATAATTATCTCACATGAATGTGATGGGATAGTAAATACACGATAAAAAATAAATGATGGTGAAAAATATCTACCATGTCCAATGGAGTTGAAAATGATGCAAAGACACCCTTATGACATTAATAATTATCAAGTAGGATACGATTTAAAATGAAAGATTACATATCATAAAAAACTATTGTATCATTATAAAAATTTTATTGGGTTAGTAGATACAACATTACAAATAAAGCATGGTGAATAATAAGTAATATGTCTCAAGGAGTGAATCTCTGAGACAAGAAACCCTTAAAAATTCTATAGTATTTGATTCACAGCCCCATTAAAGAATGAACTTGGAATAGAAATTTTTAAATCATGAAATATAATGGAGTAATAATAAAAAATGATAATGTGGTAGTATTTTCTCTCGTAAAAAGAAAACTTTGTGTAAACATGAATATGTCTCAAGGAATTTAAATTTGAGAGGAAGAACTCTTACCTTCAATATTTTCTTCCATAAATACACTATAACCACATGTATAATAAACCTAACTATATTAATTACTAATTATATATCCATATTCATACCCAAAAAATATATAATTTTTATTTATAGACATTATATACATTTATATTGGATAGTTTTTACCTATTTCCTACATTGGGTGTTTATAGTTTTGACTATTTGTACTTGTTTCATAGATGAGGTGTTAGTATTGATTATTCTTAAAAATATTTTCATTCCAATATCATTAATTTTACAATTATGTATTACATATAATTATTTTTTAATTTTTTATTTCATTTGATAAGTGTTTTATTCATTATCCTTGAAGATGAAGTCGATAATAAGCACACTTCGGTGATTTTCATAACCAATGAAATGGGTTTTATAATTTATTAATATAAATATTAATATATAATTTTTAGAAACAAAACCATATCATCATTTAAATATTTATTTCATATTATACCATTTATTATTTTTTTCATATTCATCCCTGATATAATTTTGTAGCATTGTTCAAGTAGGTGATTAGGCAAACCCAAACATGAACATATCATAATTAGTTAATTGTTATTACGTGATTTAGGTGAAATATAATTATAAAAGTATAATAGTGAAATAAATTTGTTTTTATTATTTTTATTTCTAATAATTATAAATAATTATGTAAATAAGTAATAGATACGAAATAATTACATGGTATTAATAAATTGATTTTCCTTATTAGTTCACTGATTAAATATGGTTAATTTTATAATGATTTTTTTAATTAATATCATAAACATGTTATTCATTTTTTATTAAAAACCTTTATTCATATCATAAAAATAATATTTATCATTTAAAATCATTCTTATAACTATCCATGAATGACAGTAATGAAAATTGAGAATGTGTCGTTCCATAGAGGTGGTAGTCTGTAGACATTCATAGATAATGATTTCATTTTTTGTGGAATATGATAAAGGTACAATATGGGTATTTATTTAAGAACATTAAAAATATAATATATATCATGCATATTTATTAAATTATCCTTTTAGAAAATCCATGTTATCTGGTGATGCATGAATGGACTAAAGGACTTTATTTTTTATTCATTTTTTACAATCCCCATTTTAAGGGATGAAGGGGAACCCTAACATGGATTATACTCTCCATAAAATTATAAAACTCAAAGGTCTTAAAATAATTCATTATAAACTATGACTACTTGAAACTTCCCCTCCCTAGCATCTGGATCATGATCATCTTTTCACCTTTGCATGGTTGTTCGACTAGTTGTCCTATGTAGAGGTCTACAAGACTGATAATGATGGAAAATGTCATACCATCTCATTCTTTTAAATTCATTATCTCTACTCTGGTGAATGTTCCTTGCTTTGAATCCTCTTATGGAGAATATTCCTTATAGAATCTGTCTGGTTTCCATTTTCACATCAGGTGGCTCGAAGGCCTTGATGTGGCCTGAAGGCCTCAAATTGGCATGAAGTCCTTACTGACCCAAAGGTATGGGTGTCCCGAAGGCCTTAAATACTCTAGGCCTAAACCGGTGGCCTGAAAGTGAATAGTTCTAGCAGCTATAGTACTGAATAGTACCTGCTACTGTACCAGTTATAGTATATAGTTTTTACCTAAGAAAATTATCCTTTATGCATAAAAAATAAGAAGGTAATTATTATATAATTTATAAATAATTATTATAAATTAAAAAAATTAATTTGATTCTATTTCTTAAAGAAATTAAAATTAATTTTAAAATAATAACTATATAATTTATTAGAAACAATTTCTTAAGCCAATGAGCATGTACCCAAGTGGTAAAGGCGCCTACTTGGCACCCAAAAGACTCAGGATCAATTACAGGTAGGGATGAAATTATTAGGGTACTGTAGTACTATAGTAGTGGTGACATTATAGTGGCCTAGGTATTGTAGCAGGAACTATAGTAGAGGTGGTATTATAGCAATTATTGTAGCGCCCCGGGTATTGTAGTAGCACTATTCACCAGAGGGCCCTTTAGGAAAAAAATTGGGTTCTCATGTCCCTGGGCCTTTGGACCATGTAATGGTTCTCCCTCTACCTACTCATAAAAGATCCTTTCTTTTCCTTAATAAAAAAGGAGGCTTCAGCCCCATCCTTTAACAAAATCTTAAGAAAAGTATTACTCAAGTTATAAAATAATAAATATAATTTTTTTTAAATATAATATGTATTTTTAAATTTATAATATAGAATAAAAAAATTCATATTTTGACCATAAAATGGTTTCATAATTTTAAAAATCAGTCCTATAGACTTATGATGTCATAAAAGGCATGGTATTTTTAAAGATAGTATATTGCACTATTCACCTAAAATCATGTTTTTTAAAAAACTATCAAAATTTATATTATTATAATATTTAAATGATAAATCGACAAATTAGGTTAAAATTATCAATTAAATATAGTAAAATTTATGAATTTTATTTCTTTAATTGAAAAAATAAAATATACTGAAAAACTATTTTTATATGAAAATAACTTTTGATATTTTAACTATTCTTTTTCAAATAAATTAATTATTAATATGGTGTTAACTTATTATTCATAAGACAAGTATGTATTATTATTATTCAATCTTAATAAGCTCAATTCCATGAAATAAAACACCAATTTCTAGAAAATACATTTTTTAAGCATTAGGTGAATTGAGAAAAAAATGATATTTTGAAAAGTTTAAAAATTAATGGAATATCTATACACATAATTATTTTATTAAATATTTATAGAATAATAATTCTTACTTAAATATCCCCTTCTGATATTTATATAATACCTAATCATCAGATAATCTCTTGTTTCAGTTTCGGGTGGTGGTTCAAATAGCATGGATATTTTGGAAATCTGTGTAAGCTTGAATTTTCCCCTATATGGTTTCTTGAAATCATAATTTCTCAATTTTGGATTGTTATTAGCCTAGGGAAAACCCAAGTACATCTACCTATGTATTTATCTCAGATAAATGGGCTACATATGGACAAAAAATTCTTTTGGATTTCATTTCTTCCTACTTTACTTATTGATTTTATAATATGGTTACATCAATTTATAAAATTTAATTTAACATATATATTTTAATTTTCATATTTAATATTAATAATATTTCAAGGTTTTTCATTTTAGTTTAGTATAGTGTATTAAAAATTTTATTTAATATATTATTTATTAAGGTAGAATATAATGTGAAATCTTGGGTCATTGTATTCTCCACCCTTATATAATTTTATTCCTCATAGTTTTAAAACTTATAATGTTGTAATAATGTCCATTGAGAGTTCCTAATTATCCAAACATACGTATTTGATCTTGTATTGACTTAGGATATGAATTGATATTTCCCAACACTCAATTTTATTTGATCCCTTTATAAAAAAGATACTTTATTCCAAATACAATTTTAATAATAATCAACTTTCATAATTCTTGAATAAAATTATTTTACTATGGATGTAATAATAATACCACCAAATGTTTTTATTTATAGGTTAAAACTTACATTAAATAAGATATACTCAAATATAAAAAGAAAAATAAGTTTATACTTCAATAGATGTTTTAACATTGGATTTTCCTTATTCCCATGGTCTAAGTGGTTATTGGTGATTATTTTCCTCATTATCCCTTGGATTGAGACATTGATTTACATAATTTAAAATTTCCTTGAAATTGACTAAATAAATTTTTATATATTTACTCTTTACCTCACACTTTTTAGTTTGATAACCTTTATTTACACAATTGTAGAATCTACAAATCCCTTTAAGAAAATTTCCCCCGTGTTTCTTTCTACATTTATGACATATAGAGAATTTAATATTCTTTTTTTATTATCCATGTCACATGAACATCCAAGAGATTATATCATTATCTTCTTAAATGTGTTTAATACATCAACTAAATTCAAATTGTTAGTTACATTTTTTGTTAGTTGGTTTGGAATAGTCACATGTTTTCTCACTCCAGTTCCCATTTTTATGGGTCAATCGTTGAGAAAATCACTACCACGTCCCCCACACCCATTTTTAATATGGTTATTTATTGTTGAATATATCACTAAAAACAAAACGTGTTAACATAAGTGTTAAAAAATTATAATATAGGAGAATTATAATATTCATAAAGATAATTTAACATTATAATTTCTTGTTCTTTTATATTATAATTCTTGCCTGTAATTATTTTATTTCACCCTATATCATTTTTAATTTAACCTATGTTATCTTAAGTGGGGTTATCTCATTTTTCTTAACCTGATCCATAAAAATGACTAGAAATAAATTCTTTATAGTGGTTCATAAAGATCTTTTGATCAACCATAGAATATCCTTGGGAGTGTTTATTATGGAATTCAGTCTTAGGCTCACTCATCATGCATTATAGTGATAATCAATTCAATGCTCAATAAACCCTTTCTATAGTGAATAACCCTAGGTGAATCTATTTCATAGCCACATCCACTTGTTGGTATTTATAAAAGGATTAATTTTTAATAAAACCACTTACTTAATACTTTTAAAATATTTTAGGATATCATCCTACATTTACAACCATCTATAGGGTTTTCAATAAAGTTCTCTAAGACCAAAAATAAATTTAACTAGACTAATCACCAAAAAAATATTGAAACTTTACTATGATACCATCTGTGATTAACTTGGCAAGCACTCCCAAGAATGGTTATATAAAAAATTACTTTACATACATTATATAATAAAAACTGAGTCAACCAAAACTAAATATCATTTTATTCTATATCATTTCCATAATTAAAACATTGCATTACATAATAGAATTGATATAATGAGAAACTAAAAATTTAGTTTCCTTGGTTAATGGATATATTAGAAACTTATTTTATGATTCTTGAGAATATTTCACCATAATTTTATCATATTAGATCTTATTCGAAACGTCTCATATTTTTAACTCATCATCATTCCTTATAAATGGAAACATTAAAAGGGTTGGTATCAAACACCTGGTAAGGGAAAAATAATCTTATCAAAATGTTACCCAAGATATGATCATGACAATATGATAAAATCCTATTTAGGGGAGAAATATTATATTAAAATAATATTTAATCATAAAAATGGTTCATACATAAATATAGAATAATAAATAATCCCATATGATCAAACATATAACATAGTGTAACATCTGGGAAAACATGATAGTTAAATCACGATATCGGGAATATATAAGTGTCACATATCAAAGGACTGTGGCACCAATATAAGAATATAAAAATAAAAATGTTGATCATACATTGCCACTTATTTTTTATAGTGAATCAGAAATCACGACCTATTTATCATAGTAGATCAAGCCTCAGAACCACTTTCCCATAATGTATTAGGCATCCTAAAAAATTTCCCATTTTTGGATTGAGTGTCACTACTCATTTTACCATTATCACATAAGTTTTAAATATTTACCAAAAACATTTGAAATATATATAGACCCACATCACTTAAATATTAATCATAATCATGTGTGACATAAGAAAAAAAATCTAATCATCACATCATTAAAACCCATGAATAATAATTGGTTTCAAATTACATAAAAACATAAACGTGATAAATTAATAAAAAATTATTCACCAAAAATAATAAATTCATAAAATAATTTATATTGTGATTTGTTAAACATAATATCATTAAAAATATAAAATTTTCTGATAAATATGATAACAAAATACAAATCTCAAAAGATATTAACCCAGATTATCTTTAAAAGGAAATTATAAAGATATAATAGATTGATACACATTTGGATTTCAATATAATGAAGGATATCATTGGTGGAAAATGAAAACATCGTCTTGAAAGAAATATCCATTTAAGAGAAATCAACACTTAAGAGGATAAGAATTATTTATGCATATGATAATTTAATAGGAGAATAAAATCATTCATGGATGATTATTAGAAATAAGAACCCATTTTTTCTAGAGAAATAAAATTGTACATCATATGTAAAAATATTTCATTGAATATAATGAACATTTGAGGTTAAAGTTTAAAATAAATATCATAAATGAAAGAAATTGATTTGACTTACCAAAGTCCATTATAACTTAATGAATGTTTGAATCAAAATAATATTAGAGGGATTTACAAATATAATCCATAAAATATCATGAAATATAGGATTATTATCCAATATAAAATCAATATGGTGGTGGATACACTATATAAAATAAATTATGGTGTGTAATATCAAACATTTCCCATATATTTAAAAATGAGGATTAAAAACCCTTACAATATTATAAATATTTGAATAAAACCCATTAAAGGATATGATTTAAAATGAATCATCATATATCCTAAAAATTATTCCATCATGATAAAAAAAATATTAAAGAGGTATTAGATATTACATTACAAAGAAAACTTGATTTATAATAGTTAATATTTCTCAAGGAGTGAAACTTTGAGACAATAAACCCTTACATATTTTGTAAAATTTTATTCAAATCCACCTGAGAGAATGAACTTGAAATATTAAATTTAACATATTTAAATTTAAGGTAATAATGAAAAAATGATAATGGAACATTATATTCACCAGGAAAAAGAAAACGTGGTTTATGTCCTAAACATTTCTCAAGGAATTCTAATTTGACACAAAGAACCCTTACCTTTGGCTTTATCTGCCATATATGCACTCTAACCTCCTATATAAAAAATATAACTATTATAATAACTAATTTAAAATCTATATTAAAACCTATGTATTATTATTAATTTTATTTTTATTCATTATCTACATGTATATTACTTATTTTTTACCTTTTCCCCATATTTGGTGTTTATAGGTTTGATCATTTTTACTAGTTTCATAGGAGCGATGTTAGTATTAAATATTATTTAAATCTTCATAATTTAAAGATTATAAAATTTCCTATTATTTATGAATTATAATTATTTATGAAGTTCTAAATTACATTGATTAATGTCTCATTCTTTATCCTTCAATATGAAATCAACAATAAGTGAACTTTAATGATTTTATTAATAAAAAATGTGTTTTCTTAATAATTGAGTTAAATATTGATGTATCCTTTCATGAAAAAAAATTATTTAAATATTTATATAATATTAAATCATTAATTATATTTTCATAGTTTTCCATGATATAATTTCATAGCACTATTCAAGTAGGTGGTCAAACCAACCCAAACATGAACATACCATGATTATTGGATGATTAAGAGTTGATTTAGTTTTATTACCACCATAAAAGTAGAATAATGATGTAATTTAATGTTTAGTGTAGTGATATATAATAATTTTATAGATTTAGTATAATAATTTATGGATATGAAGAAATTTCACAATATGAATATTTTATTTCCCTTTTTAGTTCTCATGTTTAAGACAGTTAATTTTATAATGATTGTTTACAATTCATATCATTAATAGGTTATTCAATCTATAATACCATAAAATTGTTAATAAAATAAAAATAATATTTATACTTTAAAACTATTCTAATAATCATCCATTAAATCTATTAATGAAAATCAAAATGCATCATTCTTCAAAGGTGGTAGTTCACACGTACGCATGAATGATGATTTTATTTTTCGATGAACAGGAGAACATGAGAAAGGATAAACACAATACATCATTTAAGACTCTAAAAAATTTAATATATATAATAATTATTTAATAAATTTAAATTTTATTCAATCCATGGTAATAAGTAAAGAATACTGAAATAGGTTTATTAGAAGAGGCAGTGGTATGCACATACACAAGTTTCATGTTTTCATTTTTTTTAAAAGAAAAGGGGAGGTGGTTAATCATTTTAACATAATTAAAATAACATATTAGTATACTATTTATACTTATGGAACCATTTTAATATTTTGTTATTTATATTTAGAAGTATTATGTTCATAAAAATAAATATAAAAGAGAAAGGAGTAGTTATAAATTTATACCTCACTACTTGGATTATCTTCTTTCTATTGGGGGTTATACCATTGAGGGATGGTATTTTGAGAAGAATAGAACCAGTTTAATTTTTCTAAGAGTTTTTAATATATTATTTTAGATTTTGGGTTGAATTTATGGGATTTTGGTATGAGGGGAAGTGAGGAGATGAGATACCCTTTTATAAGTGAAAAGGGATGGCATTTTTGTAAATACACCTTATGTTTTAATAACAGGAAGTCACTCTCAATGAAAGTTGTTAAAAAATTAAAAAATAATAGATATTATAAGTGATAAGGATTATAAGTTTCTCAAACATACATTTCCACACATGTTTTAAACATGTTTGAGGTTATTAACTCCTAAGATTGTTACTTGTATAATTTTCACTTTTACCTTTATAACAAGTTTATACATAAGTAACTTATACATTATGATAAAAAATAAAATATCCCTTATTATATAATATGTACCTAATTATTAAAAATATTAAATCCATTTAATTTTATTCAAATTATAAAATTGATAAAAAAATATTTTAAAATACTTAATATGTAATGTATTAAAAATAATTTCTTAAGAAAAATATTACTTAAGTTCTACAAAATTAATTATAGGTTTATAAACTAGAATAAATATTATATAATTTATAATATAAATCATAAATTACATATTTTATCCATAAAAAGGTTCCAGAAATTTCAAAAACATTCTTATATACTAATAATTCCATAAAAGGTATGATATTTGTAAAAAATAGTATATTGCACTATTCACCAAGAAGTTAGTTTTTTAGAAAAATATCAAACAATTATATTAAGATAATACTTCCATGATAAATCCAAAAATGTAGTTAATTATTTAAATTTTACATCATAAATTTTATATATTAAATTTTTTATTAAAAAATAAAATATATTGAACTTGTTTTATTAGAAAATAACTTTTAGTATATAAGATATTATTTGTCCAAAACATTAATAATTAATATAGTAATAAATTATTATTCATAAAATAAATATATATTATTATTATAAAATAATAATAAACCTATTTCCATGAAATAGAACACCAATTTTTGGAAAATACATTTTTAAAGCATAAAGTAAATTGAGAAAAAATAACATTTTGAAAAGTATAAAAATTATAAATATATTTATACATGTAAATATTTTATTAAATGGAGATATAATAATAACTGATAATTAAATAACCAGTTTTAATCTCCTATAATACTTAAGAATCACATAATCTCTTATCGTAGTTTTGTGTGGTAATTTAGCTAGCCTAGATCTTATGGAAATCTCTATAAGCTTGAACTTTTATAGTATACAGTTTTCCTCACACTGTAATTTCTCTATTTAGACTTGGGAATGGTCTATGGAAAACCCTAGAGAATCAAAATCTCATCTAATATTATAAAAATATTATTTATAAGGAATTATTTCACTTCCATCATTTATTACTACATTATTTATTTATTTTTCAATATGGTTACTTCAATTTATACCAACTAATTTAATGACTATATTTTTTTGATCATATTTAGTATTAAAAATAGATGAAGGTTTTTATATTAGTTTGGTATAGTGTATAATACAAACTATTTAATATATTATTTATTTAATGAAAATATAAAGTTAAATCTTCGGTCATTACATTAAAAACATATGTTCCAACTGGTCTCCCCTAAAATATCACATGCTAAGTTTGATTGATATCATTATCATATTAACCCAATGTACTCCTCACAAATTTGTAACTCCAAAATCAATCATAACTATCATACAAAGCTCTGATACCAATCTTTCATAACCTACCCCCACTGTAACCCTTCTTAATCTAGCAGTGAAGATAATTTTGGTCCTCAAAGCCTACCTCAAATAGGCCATGGGTTAGAAACAAGGACCAAAGGTAAAAAAAGAACATATGGGAGGAATTAACTAAAAATTATTTTGAGAATATGGTAAAACCAAAAATAAAATCCATATCATAAATATAAATTATCTTATAATACTACAATACTTCTGAATATCATATACTAATAAAGGTATCTAAAATAAAATAAATACCAAAATAAACTCATACAATAGAAATTCCAACACCAATCACGAACCCCATGATCTAGTAAGGTCCAACATAATCACCAAATCCCACTTTTAAACCTTTAAAAAAATAATATTAAGATAACATATCCAAAAGGTATCTATTAACCACTTCTACATTGAACTATTCACCACTATACCCCAATTATATACATCCTAGGTCCCATATCCCTTCCATGTCATGGTATACACAAACAACATAACCCCATCCTAGTCATGGACACATATGAACAACTATATACTTCATACCACTTGAAAATAAAAAATACACATAATACAACACCATATATCAGAACCAATCTACAAGAGGGAACTTAGTCATGAAGGATGTCAACCTCATACCCTCCAACTTCAATGTATGCCCCAACCATGTACCCACATAACTTCTATAACATCATTATCATTTACTATACTCAGGAAATCATAGACTAAATGTCCTAAAACTAATCTATTAAATCCAATAATACGTCTACAATAGATGGAAGGTATAAGGGAGTGGTTAAATATCCTTTTCACTGCCATTATAGGTGTTAGATAATACTCATAAACCACCATTAGGATAAACTAACTTAGGTTTTGGTGAATAATAATGAATATAAAATACAATGGATATATAATAAAACTCAGAATTCCAAGGTTATATTCACAAATTAAATGCATTTATTACTACACCTACAGTGGTCACATCATCCCACCCTTCTTTCACCAACAACCGCTGAAAATTTTTACTAGAATATATTATTAACCACACAACCATAAAATAAAAAATACCCATGAACTAGAAATTCACATTTTATTAAATCATTACCAGTTTCAATATTTTTCATTTACAAAGACATTATTTTTATTATACCACAAAATATTTTTAAACTATTAAAATTTTATTCAACCACTTCAACATCGATATATACAATCTTATTTAACTCATGAAAATTACTCAATAATTTATTTATCAATTTCAATTTTTTATTTATTTCCTAATAGACTATCCCATTTAATAATTTTCATCAACACATTACCAACCAAATTTATGATAGTATAAAACAAAAACCAACACAATCTATCTCAAAATAGCCTCAACCGCAATAACACATAATTACAACAATTAGAGTATTAATTCCACTCTATTCAAAATTTCACCAATTTCATTCCCAAATCAACAATGGAAAAATACCAGCTTAAGAGAAACATGGCATCACCCAAAAACTCAACAACATAAACACTGCAACAAAACACCATAATTACTATATAAAGAATCAATATAAAAATTATTTATCCTTCCCTCTACATTAGTTCAACACTTCATGTATAAGAATCATAAATATAAAATTCTACAATATTATATCATTGGTTTCATTACATTTTTAAATTTATTGTTTAATTATGAAGGTAAAAAGAATACGAACAACATAATATAAAGGGATCATAGTGGTTTACATAAATCAACAAAGCATCAGTCCATAGGAAATAATATACAAATTCTTCAATCACCTGTTAATCACATCTCCCCTTTCAATATTATTTAACTATTTCCTTAACTTCATTAGGTTAATTATAACCATATATTCAATAAAAACATAGGAATGATAATTCCCCATTCACAAGTAAATAAAATAAAATATATCATTAATCATTTAACTAAATTTAAAATTTAACAATCCACACACAATAATGATGAATAAATAAAAATCAAGTACCACAAAACTCACAAGGATCCACCAAAAAAATCTATACATGACCATTTCCCCCATAATTTTATCATTAAACATCACTAAAACTAAAAAAATACCATTTTAAAAATATATCATCCCTCAACCTACAAACCCATATCTAAAAATAAAAACATAAAATTTACATTTACGTCCTTGATACTAATGAATTTGAACCAATTTTTATTATCCAATAATTACAACATCAAAATGAAAATATTAGATCACTTTAATTCTCAATGACTTTTTAGGTTTGATGTTTAAGAGAATTAGGAAAAAAATTTATCATCATGAATTCATAAAAAAATGGATCATAGATATGAACATAATCTCCCATTGTACTAAACATTTAATATTCCGTAGTAGTTCATCATCATCCTTGATATTAAACCCTTCTAGACATAATTCGTTCAACCTCATTATTTATAAACTAGGTAAAATGAAACATCAGTGGGGTGAGCTCAAATTCTCATTAAGGTTAAACATAATTATTAATAATTTAATTTAATTTGGAAGAACTATAAGAGCATTAGGGTGTGATGAACTAATAAAATTTCATGAGTATAACATAAGAATATTCATACCCATCAATACATGGATCACCAAATTGGAATGCTTGGTATTGGGGTTTAAAAATAAAAGAGTCATAAAAATCAATAATCATAATCCATGTGATATAAATATTGATCATAATAATCATTATAAACCCATATAAAACATATATAAAACTTATTGGTATCTTGAAGCATTATATTCACATCACTTTTACAAATGGAATAACCAATATGGTGAACTTTTTTCTCTGGAGTGCCGAATGCATAAGAGGAATATAAAGGACCCACCTATCCTTGGTTTAACATGGAACCACTTATCCTTTTTTAATAAGGTATACATATATCCTTGATTTATAATGGAACCATTCATCCTTGGTT
Source organism: Viscum album (assembly GCA_963277665.1). Classification (NCBI taxonomy): domain Eukaryota; kingdom Viridiplantae; phylum Streptophyta; class Magnoliopsida; order Santalales; family Viscaceae; genus Viscum; species Viscum album. The sequence goes on from OY728143.1 coordinate 69,885,017, forward strand.
TATTATTAAACCAACCATAATTATACATAATTTCCAAGAGTCGTATTGTGAATAAAGTACACAGAGCATTCATTTCATAATAAGATCACTGAAATAACCTTTATTAATTTTAGAACTTGATTAACTCATGGAAAATAAATGGGTTCTATAATAATCTATTTAAAACATTATTATCTCCTTGAAAATAAAATAGTTCTATAATAATATCTTTGAAACATGTTTAACCCACAGAAAAGAAATATAATCCATAAAAATCTCTTTGAAACAATCATAATACATATAGAAAAATAATTATAATGGTATCATTACAAAACATTACCATTGAATCATAATTAAAAATAAGGATTTTTATTTTGATAAATGGAAACCCTATTAAAAGTGTATTAAAACTTTTTTTATAAAATAATCTTTTCATTTTGAAAATAAAATTTTAAAAATAAAAAATTCACAAAATATTGTTAAAAATAATTTCCTTGAAAAACCCCTTGAAAAAATAAAAATAATGGTTCAAATAAAATAATGTTCATGATGGTGGGAAAATCTATTCATATTGTATAGGTAAATAGTATATATTCTTTTCAAAGAATTTTGTAAAAGGGAGGAAAAATTGCACATTTGGAAAATGTTAATAAATTTCTGTTGAAACTATTTTTAAAATAATGTTCAGGAACATGAAAATATATATTTATGAAATCATTTATTTTTTGAAATAAAATTTTTTAACAGATTTTATAAAACATTGATATGAAAGAGAAAGATACTGAATCTAAAAGAAAAAACAAGATCAGTATCTCTATCAAATTAATTTATTAATGTTTACTAAATAAATAAAGTAGGAAATAAAATTAAACATGTGAAATAAATTCATAAAAATACGATAATAAAATATATTTGGTTCAAGAAAATAATATCATATTATTTCCTCCAATAAAACATAGATATAAAAGATCTTATAAGAAAGAATATTGTAACATAAAGTCATTTCCATTATAGTAACTCTTCAATTATATAAATAATAATAATAAATTAAAATGAAACATTAAATATCATGAATATAAATATATAAAATATATAAAATTACAAAATTTTATTATACCAACCTTATAAAGGAGATAGGAGCATATCATAAACATATGTCTCAAATGAATGAATTTTGGATGATTAAACCTTATAAAGATTTTATCATTGAATTGAGAGTAAATAAATGGAGAGATTATGTGTAAAAAATGAAAATATATATCAAAATACTTTAAATATAGAATAAAATAATTGTTATATCAATTCACTCATAATAATTATATAACAGAGTCAATGAATAAGATTTATAACTCAATGAATGATAATTGAGTAAAGAAACTCTTTACCACTTGGAAAATTTCAAGTCAATAAACTTGGATAAATAAATTGAAATTGAAACTTAAAATACCATGATATATTAATTATTAATAATATTATACGTAAAATGGAATGTATATATATGACACAATAAAAAAAGTGGTTGATGTGGCATATGTCTCACAAAAGTAAAAGCGAGATGAGAAATCATTACCTTGAGTCGAGAATTTTCTTGTGTATCCTATAACTACATTATAATAAGTTTACATAAATTATTGGATTTATTAAAGACAATTTATTATTTTAAAACCTTATACTTTAAAATATTTTATTTATTTTAAATAACATATTTAAATATCTAATAAATTAAGTCCACATCGGATGTTTTGAGGACGTTCAGTTCTTTATTTCAAAATATCTTCAGTGTGTTAACCATGGTCAAAGAGGTCATTATTTTAATATCTAAAAAATAATAATAATTTAATAATTATAATATTTATTCATCAATTATACTTTTAAAACAAATCCTAGAAAATGGATATGAAAAATGAAGTATGTTACGATCATGGATAGGGTAGGTCGTACATACGAATGAGTAATGTTTCCATTTTCAATGATCATCATGGAAAGAAGATGTGTATTATTTTATCATTAAATAATTATAATAATATCATAAATAAAATATTATTTCATAAAATATACTTATATATATCATTCTTGTGATCTGGTGTTGAAAATGAATCAGATTGCTTCGTGGAGGCAGTAGTCCACACATGCACGAATGACATTATCATTTTTTAGTGAAAGAAAGAAAATGATATATTATAGTTTCAGAATAATAAATATTTAATGAGTAATATTATTATTTAATTTATATAAAAAATATTCATTAACATTATCCTTATTACCTTCTAAGAAAAGTGTTAGTGAAAAAAATTACATCGCTTCGCGAAGTGGTAGTCTCTCGTACACACAAGTGACATTATCATATCCCCTACAGAATGGAACTAAAATATTTATATTTGATATAATAACAAAATATGTATAAATATATTTCATATATCATATATTTAATTTAAATCCATAATTAAAATAATTTGTGATATGTGATGATGGAAAAGGAATGATATTGGTTTGCGAGTCAGTTGTCCATCATACAGAAGAATGATGATTTCATATTCAATTTGATTGAAGAGGATATGGATTTAGGGTATTAAATTAATATAATAACATATAATTATATATTAGATAATTTTGTTACCAAATTATCATATTTTGACAATATTTAATGGAGGTGGTAGAAGAAATAATAAAAAATATATAGTTATTAATTTTACCACTTCTTAGATCACCCTTTAGGATTATACCTAAAGTATTTCGAGAATGGATTCTTAACCAAAAAATGCTTCTAGGATGATCTTATAGAATTTATAACCTTATTTTATTCATTTTTGGTGAAACAAAAATGTTTTTAAGGTGTGAATAAGAGAGAAGACGAGTGTCCATTTATAAGTGAGGTGACTATCACAATTTGGATTTTTGAAAAGAAAAACGTGTGTCCATGTTTTTCACATTAAAAAAGGATAAACATGAAAACTTATCAATACTTAGACAGAATAATAAGGTCCATATAATATTATTTATATATGTATTTATTTTATTTTGACCCTTGCCTTTTTATTTTAACCCTCTGGTAAACCTGTTTTTACCATAATTGTGAGAATTTATTTTAACTATTTTCACTATTAATTATTCTAAAAATTTATTTCAAATTTATTAGATAATATAAATTATTAAAATTAAAATTATATAATCCATTTTTTTAAATTTAATTTAGATATTTGGAATTTTTAAATTGAAAACTAAACCTATAGACATGATGAAAAGTGGGTTTTCAAGATGTTTACTTTTCAAGGAAAATGTGATTTTATATTAAATATATGAATAATATTAATTAATTTTTTTAATATAAATTAATACTTATTGATATTTAATATATAATTGTAATTTAAATAATTATTAATTATGTGTTTTTTTAATTAATTTGAAGGTATAAATTTTATTCACTTTAGAATAGTTTTTTAAGAAATTCAGTTTTTAAACACAAAGAAAAATATATACTAAAATACAATATAAAGTGGGTTAAATATATATTAAATAGTAATTATGTTACATTAAATAATATTTAAAACATAATTTTACTTTTAAATTTATTAATTTATTGAAAATAAATGACATTTTTATAAAAATCTATATTTTCACTATTCACTGAAGTATCAATATTTTCCAAAAAATATAAAACATTTACCCATAGTAAATTTTGATATTATTATTTCAAATATTAATTTCATTTTATCAAATAAATTTTCTACAACTTTTAAAAAATAATCATGATATTTCTCCATGAAAATCAATAAAAATCATTTTTGAAGAAAACATATTTTTGAAGAATAAAATTACATTAAAAAACATTGATTGAATATTTACTTAACATTTATCAATAGTTTATATCGAGTAGGATATATATATATATATATATCATAAATTAGTCATTACTCTTTATACCTGGAAATTTAATTGCTAGGTTATAAGGGTTATATATGTCATGGGTCGTTTAAGCTTGGTGTTGTGTGTCAAATATGCTATCAAACATTGCTTTCTTTTCTAAAATATTGGGGTGTTAAATACCCCCCCCCCCACTAATATGTTTTTTCCTCATAATTTGAACTTTATATAGGTAATGAAAGGTTGTAAATTTAAAAATACATTTTTTTGGAAACCCACATTGTAAAAAGAACTAATAAAACTTCCTCTTGATAAGAGAGAAAATCACATATGAAGGCTATTTATAATGACACATGATATGTTTACAAATTGGTTAAAATATGTGGTAAGTGAATACTTGGACATGTAATAATGTCTAAATAATTGTGTACAGTGATATAGATTATTGAACATCTGAAAGTGAATGGTGAATCAAAAGTTAAGGACATCAAAACTATAAACATGTGATAAGTGAAAAGACCATCAATTTATAAAAAATGAAGGTACTAAGATGATTTTTTTTTGTTTCAATGTTCTTTTCTATATTTTAAGAATTATTTAGCAATATATACTATAAATATTGTTAAATATACTTAATTTACAATTATTATTTCATACTTTGGCCAATTTCTACCACAACACTATCTTTTTCTCCAAATGATGAGTATTCAAGATAAATTTTGCATCCCTGAAGCACTGAAATCAACTTTTAAAGAAAATATAATCATAAAAGGAATAATAAATCTATTCCACCTATCTATATACATTAACCTAAACCAAAATGGTTAACATATGGTAAGATAATTCCAGGAATGAATAAACCTTCATATGATGAAATAATACATTTATCGGGAAATTTTAATATTAATACTGAAAGATAAAACTAATAATTCTATAAATAAACACAACATTGAATAGTGTTTTAACCTAAATATTTATCTCATACATTTAATCTTACAAGAACAAAAAAAATTGAGATATCCTTTTTATTTAAAATAAATCACCTAGTCGCTAAAACAATTTTCAATATCATGGTTATCTATAAGATAAAACTTATATTCCCATAATTACCTCAATATCCAATATCATAAAAACCCTAAAGGTTATAATAACCAGAAAACTTATGTATGAAAAATTTAAATTCACACTTAATGTTAAAAGAAAACTTTATATATACTTAAACATAATAAAATATCTCCTAAAATGTCATTAATCATTATTAAGATCTTCATACTTAAAACCTCACAGGGTTGTCTAATCCTTTGAACATATGACCATCCTTAATTTTATAGACCTAATATAGTACACATAAATATTATGATAACCTCACCTGAAAAAAACATAATATCAAAATTTATCTAAACCCTTCCATTGATACCAACTATAGTATCCCTAAATCCTCACTCTAGGATCTGACATTGAAAATATAAAATTTACATTTACATATTTGATACTCATAAAGGGCACCCAATTTTATCTATCCAAAACTTAAAACATCAAATGGAAAATATTAGGTCACTTAAATTCTAAAATACCTTTTAGGTTTTGAGTTTTTGAGAATTAGGATAGACTCTTAACACCATTTATTCATAAACAATTGATTAATAAAGATGAACATCATCTCCCACTATATCCAGATTTTCATATTCCATATTAGGTCATCCTCATAATCTATATGAAACCCTAATTGAAATAATTTTTTCAATATAAATCCTTATAAACTATGGAAAATTAAACATAATAAGGGTGATCTTAAATTCTTAGTAAGGGTAAATATAAGAATTTATAATTGAATGTCATCAAATAGAATAAGAAGAGCACGGGGGTATGATGTTATATCAAAGTTCATGAATATAACATAATAATATTCAAACCCATAAATACTTGGGTCATGAGACATGAAAACATGTAATAAGGATTTAACAAAGTCAAGTCGTCAGAATTATTAAACATGAGCCATGTGATATCAATCATGATCATAAGAAACCTTAAAACCCTATATAAATCATAGATAATAATTATTATCATCTTGTAACATTATATTCATATAACATTTTACCAATAGAATAATCAATATGGTCAACTTCCATCTCTAATGTACCCAATGAATTGGAGGGATATAATAGACCCACCAATCCTTGTTTTATCTTGGAACCACTAATCATTGGTTAATAATGTAACCTCATGTACTTTTCTTATAATGGAACCAATCATCCTTGTTTTATAACATTACCACCCATAATTATAAACTATGTCTAAGAACTGTATCATGAATAAATTATATCGAGTAATCGTTTCATTATAAACATATTGGAACAAACTTTAATATTTTAAAAACTAGATTAAACCATGGAAAACAATGGTTCCATAAAAATATCTTTGAAACATGATTTACCTGCGGAAAATAAATAGATTCCATAAAAATCTATTTGAAACATAATAAACACATAGAAAATAAATAGGTTATATAACATTCTCTTTGAAACAATCATAATACATCTAGAGAAATAATTAGGATGGTATCATTATAAAATATATACATTGGAGCATAAGGAACAATATTGGTTTCTGATGTTGATGAATGCAAATACTTATAAAATATCATTAATTTTTTTTAATAAAATAAACTTTTTAATTTTGAAAAATCAGTTTTTAAAACTAAAAAATAAAAATAAAAATAAAACTTTTTTTCATTGAAAACAACCTTGGAAACATATAATGGAATTTTCAAAGAAAATAATGGACATGGTAGTGGAAAAATCAGTTCATGTTGTAAATGTCAAAAATAATTATTATTTTTAAAACATTTTTCAAATGGGAGGAAAAAGTGATTAATTTTTAAAATGTTAAGAAATTAACTTTTCAAAAAATAAAATAAGTTCAAAGACCATGTAAAATATCTGTAATAAATTATTTGTTTTTGGAAATAACATTTTTGAATTTTTTTTAAAAAACATGGATATGCAAGAGAAAATACCTGATCTAAAATAAAATACATGATCGGTATATCTAATAAATAAATTTTTTTATGTTTATTAAATAAATAAATAAGGAAATGGAAATTAAATATATGAACCAAATTTATAACCAGAGGAAAAAAATATATATGTGGTTCTAGAAAATAATATCGTATTATTTCCTTCAAAGTAAACATGAACATAAACAATCCTAAAAGAAAGGATATTGTAACAAAAATTATATTCCACTTTAGTAATACTTTAATTGTAATCTGAATGAGAGAATATATTGAAATGAAGCTATAAATATCATGAAAATAATGAGATATAAGATATAAAATTCCAAAATGTCAATATATACACCTCATAAATAATATTAGTTCATATAATAAACTTATATCTCAAAGAAATGAATTTGGGATGATTAACCCTTACAAAGATCATATCATTAAATTGAGAATTAATAAACAGAGATATTATGTATAATAAATGTAAATCCATACCAAAAAATTAAAAAAAATTTAATAAAAAAATGTATATATCAATTCGCATATAATCATATCATAACGGAGTTAATAAATATGTTTTATAACCTAATAAAATGGAAATTGAGTTAAGATAATTTTCACCAAATGTTAACTTTAAATTTTGATGATAAATATATAGTATATACACCACACAATAAAAACAACTTCTGAATATGTTATATATTTCACAGAAGTTAAAACATGACGAGAAACCCCTACCTCAAGTCCATAATTTCCTTGTATGCCCTTTAACTCCTATATAAAAAGATTACATAAATTATTTTATTTATTAAGAAAAATTTAAATTTCTAATGACTTATAATTAAATAATTTATTTTATTTATTCTTAATTACATATTTATATATTTGATCAACTAATCCCACATCACGTGTTATGAGGGCCTTTGGCTCATTGTTTAAAAACAGCTTCAGTATGTTTAGCATGGTCAAATAGGTAATTATTTCAACATACCCCGTATAATTTTTATGACATAATTATCATAATTATTCATCAATTATATTTTTAACACCAATCATTAAAAAAATTTATGAAAAAATAACTATGTTACAATCATGGAGATAGTACGTCATACGTACGCATCAATAACGTTTCCATTTTCAATGATCCTTATAAAAAGATTGTATATATTGTTTTAAAATTAAATAATTATAATAATATCATAAATAATATATTATTTTTTAATTATATTTATATATATCATTATTGTAATTTGGTGGTGAAAAAATATTCACATCGCCTCATGGAGGCGGTAGTCCACACGTACATGGACGACATTATCATTTTTTAGTGCAAGAAAAAAATAAATTATAATTTCATAATGATAAAAATTTGATGATTATCATTATGATTTAATTTATATCACATATATTCATCAAATTTATCCATATTACCTTCCATAGAAATCATAAGTAAAAAAAAGAATGACATCAGTTCGTGAGAAGGTAGTCTGCTATAAACATGAATGATGAATTTGTATCCCATTTGATGATATAGGATACATATTTAAGTTATTAAATAAATATAATTATATAATAGAATGAATTATATGTATTTTTATCATATTATCATAGATTAATATGATTTTAATGAGGTGTAAGAATAATTTATTTTTAAAATAAATAGTTAGGAATTTGACATCTTCTCAGAAAACCTCTTTAAGATTATACCAAAATTATTCGTATAATGGATTTATAACCATAAAATGGAATCTAAGATTATGGTATGGAAATTTAAAAATTATTTTTTAATGTATTTTCTGAACCAAAATGGTTTTAGGATGATAATAAGAGAGGATATTTTGTGTCCTTTTTTCAGGGAGGTGAGTGGCAGACTTGTAATTTTTAAAAAGAAAAAAGTGTACCCAAATTTTCCGAATCCAAATGGCTTAAAATTGATAGTTATAGTTAATTAAAAATTATAAAGTCTAAATATGTTCATAATATAGTTTTTATACAAGTTTTTAAGTAATTTGTATCCTTATATTTTTAATGTAACCAGCCGTTAAACCTGTTTTAAGATTAACTGTAGTAATTTATTTTTATTGTTTTAATTATTCATTAAAATAAAAATTTAAATTGAGCATATTATATAACATAAATAATTATTTTTTTGGATATATAATACATATTAATAAATTAGATTTATATAATTTTAAAATTTTAATTTAAAATTAACCCCACAGACATGATGAAAATATAGATTTTTAATAAGTATAATTTTCAAGGAAATGGTGATTTTATATTAACTCTATGACTAATAATTATTATTTTATGAATATAAATAAATATTAATTGATATATAATCTATAAATTTAATTTAAATAATTCCACATTGGGGTTTTTAAATTAACTAAAAAGAAGAAACATTATGCACTTTAAAATGGTTTTTATAAAAATCATGTTTTGAAACCAAAAGACAAACTTATACTAAAATACAATATGAAGTTGATTAAAAATAACTTAAGTGACTTAATTATAAATAAATAATTCTTATTTTAATTTATATCATATTGAAAACATAATTTTATTTTTAAATTTATAATTTTTTTTAAAATAAATGCCCTTTTTACAAAAAAAATCAGTATTTTTCACTATTCAACAAAAAAAAATATTTTCCAAAAAAACCTAAAATTTCCCACTATGAAAATTTTGATATGAAAATTTAAAAAATTAATTTCATTTAATGAAATAAGTTTTTTAAAACTTATTAAAATTAATTCAAATATTTCTTCATGAAAAGAAATAAAAATCATTTTTGAAGAAAACATATTTTTGAAGAATAATATTACTTCTCTAAAAAATAACTAATTATTTACTAAAAAATTATTAATGATTTATATTAAGTAAGAAATTTATATATATATATATATATATATAATTAGTTAATATTATTCATACCATCCAATTTAATAACTAGGTTATAATAGTTATACATATCGTTGGTCATTTAAGCATGATGTTGTGCATCGAATACACTATCAAACATAGATTTATTTTGTCAGATTTAGGGTTATTACAAAAAAATATTTTAATAATGAAAAAAATGGAAACAATATAAGGGAAGATAGTCACACCTCAGATCATAAGATCATAACTCTGCAAGGCAAGGATTTATAGCTACCAAAATATGAATAAAGGGAACTTAAGACAACACATAAGGAATCGATTGTTTATAAAAGATAACATAAATTGAGGAGAACTGAAGAAGTCACATGAATTTATATTAAAAAATAATAAATAAATTAACATGATGCAAAAGATAGGGTAACACAGTAATGGTTGTTTGATCTGAGAATCACGATGTGATCTACCCTAATCTCGAAAGAGACAAAACTCAATTAAAATCATTATAAACAAGAAAGGAGATCATGTATTTGTGTTAAAAACTCCTTATTTTAATGAAAAAAATCATGTTTTTTTCTAATAATTTTAATGTTTCATGATATCAAATATTTTTCTAGTCAAATTATGAACAAATTTAGATAAGTGTTGATCTATTTTTAGTTCTATGGATCAACTGTTAGTTATGTAATTATATCATTATATCTATCATTAGAAACATATACCACCAGATACATCTACCATCAAGAAAATATACCACCAGAAAATATTTTCCTCTAGAAAGATCTACCTTCAAACAATTCTACCACCAGACAGATCTACTACTAGATAGTTTTACCAATAGATAAATTTACCACTAAACATATCTACCTCCAAACTGATAAACCACCAGACAAATCTACCACCAGGAAGATCTATAGGAATATAGATCTACCTCCCTGTTTATTTACCTCTTATCATATCTAATTCTTAGAGTTTCTGCATCCAATGCTACTGTTCGAAGTTTCTACCATCATTCTATGCTACCATTTAGATTTTCTACCGCAAAACTGTTATCACTATTGTGTATATTAATTTAAAATTTTAATTTATCTAATGTATTTTTTTAGTAATTAAATATAGTAAGCTACATGTGCATATAAGAATCATAATTCTAAAACTAATCTATAGATACATTAAATAAAGAGTAATACTTTATTTTTTTCTTATTATGAGGATTTAGGTTATATTTTCATTATTCACTAATGGATAATTGGACCTGTAGTGATAAGAATTCAAAATAACTCCCTCATGAATGATAAGAGAGATAAATTCATAGATATCATTAATCTTCTTATGATAAATCAAGAAGAATATCAAATACACCTACGTGAAGAAGGATTCTGGTAATCTATAGACTGAAAACAGAATGTTTTTTAAGACCTTCATGATACTTTGTTTTGTTGTATACTTTAAAGAACCTATTCAATATCCTTTCCAAGATATATTCAAGGATATATATATATATTAATCTATTCATATTGAGAAGAATAACTTTTTAATATATTTAATCACTTACTCTTTCTATTTATTCTTTATATTTAAGTTGGGTTTAGTTTTAAAATTTTATTTATATGTCACAGTCTCTAGTACATAATTGGAGAGTTCTCAAAAATCTCTCTCAAATTTATTCATTTCTATAACCATTACAACTGTGGAAGAGGTCATATGTGGCTTGTATTTATTTTTACCTCACTAATAATTGTGGAAGAGTCTTGGTGCCTAGATAGCATTGTGTATTGTTTCCTATAAAACATGATCGAGGTTGTGGATCATGTTTATGATTTAATAAAATACTTGGTATTAGGTGATTTCAAAGTAGAGGGGATTAATAATTTGATTTATACTGAACCCCTTGTTTAAATTTCATTGTGTGTTTTATTAGTTTTGTATATATTTCAAATTTCAAATTTGTATCTATTTTAGAATCTATATCAAAACATTACTATCATATTTAATCATAATATTTGTTCTATATAGAGTGTTTAATAAAGTTATTTTGTTTCAAAAGTTAAATTGGTTTCAAATATTATTTTAAGGGGTCATTTATCCTACTTTGAGAATCTGATTAAAAAATAAAATTATATATTTCAACTGTATTGATTAACTGGGTATTTTATCAACTTGGTGTATTTTAGTTTTAATTTTTTTTAAACATATATTTTATTGGGAACTCAGTTCACCACCTCTTTAAGTACTCACTTTGACCAACTTTATAATTAAAGGATTTACATAATATCTATTTTCTATGATCTAGTTGTAAATTAAGGATCTTAAAATTGTGTTTATTCTAAATTTATAACTTTATGGATAATAATAGACAACTGATAATTGATACTAACTGACCTCCATATTTTAATAGTATTGATTATTCCAAATGGAATATTAAAATGAAAATTTATATTGAAAGTATGGGTTTTAAAATTTCGAATGTTATTGAGGATAAATATGAATTACCTGAAACATCTAGAGGTGAATGGAGTGATCCTACTAAAGTATCTTATAATAATAAATATAAATTTATAAATTATATATACTATGCTTTAGTGGATAAATAGTTCAATTGAATATATTCGTATACCCCTGCATTTAAAATTTTGGATACCTTGATTGTTTCTCATTAAGGAAATTCAAATGTGAAAGAAATATATTTAAATACTTATATTATTAAATATGTTAACTTTAATATGAAGCATAACAAAAAAATTATGATATGTATCTCAATTTCAATGAGATTGTGAATATGATGTATTCAATCAGTAAACTGATTATTTCCAAAGATCGAGTGATGCTCTTGATAAGATGTTTACAAGATAGATAGAGAGAAACTTTAGTTTCAATTCAAGAGTCTTTTGATACATGTAAGTTGAATATTAAATTGGTAATACGAAATCTCATGATGTCTGAAGATGAACTTAAAGTAAATATATAATAATAAGATGAAACAAAGAGGATGTATTTGGCCTTCAAGACTTTTGACTCAAAAAAAGGGAAGATTAAAGAATACAACTCATATGATGGAGAATCATCTTTCTATAGTGATGAATAAATGGATAAATTTGCTAGAGGATCCATGAAATTTTAAAAAATGAAGAATTTATTCAAAAAGTCAAACTAAAAAGGTAAGTATGATAATATAGGGAACTAGAGAAAATAATGGAAAAATGATGATTCTAGAAATTAAATAATATGATATGAATACAAGAGAAAATGAAATATCATAGAATAATATCTTAATTTAAAGTCTAAGAAAAATTATGAGGATAGAGATAAGAGATATAATAAATATGTAAGAGACTCTTGGAGTGATTTATTGGATAGTTCAAGTGATTCATACTCAAGCTGAGAGGACAATCATGATAGATCCAATATGTGTTTTATAAAAAAACTCATTTGTGGTATCTAATATTTTTCATGTAAGTCCTACTCATAATTCCATCCATTCTAAAAAATGAAATAGTGAAAAAAACATGTCTAGTAAGGAAATATTTGAATATTTTAATATATTATAGGGAACATTAACTGAATTTAAAGATAAATACAAAAGTTTAAAGAAGTAGCATTCCTTTTTTTCTCACCTTAAGGTACATCTGCATATAGAATAGTATAAATATTCTAAACTACTAAAAAATAATGAGATACAATTTTCCAATGAACAATTTAGAAATTATATGGATAGATTCACCCATGGAATAAATAATTTAACCAAAATTCGTAGAAATAAAACTACACCGAAATATATGATAGTATTGGATACCAACGAAGAGAGAGAAAGATCAATAAGACTAAATTTATTTCTTGTTCTAGTTATACCATTACTATGAATACTTATTATTCTTGTAGACATAATAAAATTTTTATTTATAAAAGTATCAGATATTTCTAAAAGAAACCAATCAAACAATTATTGACTCATAAATCCCTTATTATTAACATCTTTGGACTCATAAATATATGGGTACGAAAATCATTTATTGTTTAATTTTTCATTGTAAAACATTATTAAAAATTTATAGTAAGTACTTATAGTACGTGGATTGTGGCTACTCCAGAAACATTACTAGGGACTAATCAAGTTTCAAGAACCTAATCAAAGTTGATATTGTACATATCACCTTCATTGACAATTCCAATGGAAAAAATAATTATACTTGTCAAATAAGTAACTCTAATATTGTTTTCATTTCCAGATTTTTATTTGTATATTTCTTAACTCAACCCACCAGGGCCTAAGCCATGACTAACCCAAGCCCGCCTCAAATTTTCTAGAGTCTGGTCATGAATGACGAGTAGGAATATCACACACAAGGTAGGCCTTAGCCTATGGTACCTGTATGCATGCACCCACTTACATGAACCCACATACATCTCTATAAAATAGAGCATAAATAAAAAAAATGAAACTAAAAATGCATGTATACAACTATCTCACAACCAAAGTACAATGAAATTATTGAAATTTTAATAAGGTAAAAATATATTCCAACTAAAAACTACGAAATAGTGTTACCTTCTCAGAAGAATGGGAATTCTATCAAATGTAACCAATGGAACATGCCTCGATCAAGCACTGTTATACACCTCAACCTTTCTATCTCAATAAGATCCACATGATCTGGATCCTCCTGGGAATCCGTTCAATGGCATATCATCTACACAAGACATGACACAAGTTGGTAAATCACATGTATGGTTGAGTATAACAATACCCACTAGGAAACATAAAAAACTCAAATATATAAGGGATCAATTGAATGGTGAAAGTTTGATTGACCCATCTAGAGGGATCCTAAAAAAGAGAGAACAAGAAACTCTTTATCAAACAATCATTGACTATACATGTCTATTTAGCTCATCTTCACATGGTGTGTCAACCATGAAATGTGACAACAATAAAAGGACTCCTATAAAAAACGTATATATAATAATCTCATAGTCCAAGTCTTATGAAGTCCCGACCTCATAAATAGCCATAGGATTCTACTTAAGGCTCAAAATAAATGTTTACCTTGGAACACACACATCATGAGCCCTACCATTCTAGATGGAACTCATTTGAAAGACACACTCCATCATGGACAGTTATCTAGGACCAAATCTAATGCCTAACACCAGAGGTCCTATCCCTACTATCTTATTCCCCATATAAGCTCACAGTAACCCAAGTGGAGAGGCCATCCCCTCACCACATCCCATAGTATATGGATTTATTCTCTAGACTATGAACTATGTGAAATCTCTCTAAATACAGAGAGGAAGGTGTGAACCACACCTTGCCACATACATTTAGCTGAGGGTGTACTAACTCCTAACCCTCTCACGAAACCTCTAATATACCTGTATAGAGAGGCCCATGCCTCATCGTGTTTAGGTATAATTACCTACTAATGTGGTGTCACATATAACAGGTGGATATTAGATGATTATAAATGTATATATGAGAAGTGTTCTATATGGAGTTTCGTGTTCACTCTTGCTCGGGTTTCCTATGGATGGGTCAAGTAGACTATTGACTTTTAGTTTCTCCATTTTATTTTGGGTTTTGGGGTGCCTACTATTTATTGTTATAGTCACTCATGCTTGGGATTTTCCCAAAAATGTAATTCCTTGTGCAGATGATGGTCCTTTATATGGAATCCCAGGAGGAACCAAAGTACGTGAAGCTTAATAATCTATAGATATCGAGGTGTGTTCTGGTTTTTACATTTGACAGTTGTATCCTTCTTATGATCATGTTGGAATATTTTACAGTTTTTGGTGGGATTTTATTTTTTCTATTTTTATGATTTCATTAATTTTTTAAAATATTTTCTTCAGATAGTTTAATGCATGAATTTTTATTTTTGGTTTTATTATCTTTTCACTATTACATACAGATGTATATGGGTGTGTGCGTACTCGTACCAGAGGATAAGGCCTCCAATGTGTTTGATATTCCTAATCAATGATAGCCACCAACCCCTGACCTATTTGAGGTGAAATTGTGGTATTCATGGCTTGCTCTTCATTGGTTTAGGTCGTGACATAGTGGTATCACAGTAGGTTCCACATTGGGACTGCAATGTAGAGGTTTTTTAGTGGTGATCTTGGTTTGAGTTTTATGGAAACAATGATATGGTGTTTTGAGTTTGGATTTTAGGTCTAGGACTCTAGTGTTAGTGTAGTATACAACATATCCATTCACCAAGCCTCTGATAACGTTCTTATTGACTCGGCACAGTTAGGCACTATCTGTAGAGAGTTTTGGTACATGCATCATATACGATTGGGTTATGGGTTTCATGTCCTTGAATCAGACCCTAAAGATATACTCTTTGATACTATCAGATATTTATTTTATTTTATTATTTAATTATGATAACAGATGGATAGACTTCGATGGTAGGATTATGGTGATGATCCACAAAGTGATGAGGCTTCAGTGTAGGGAAATGATCATGAGGTAGTACCTCTAGGTGGTTTGCCAGTTGAGACACCACCCGTTGAGAAGAATATTATGATAGAAGTTCAGGCTGAGGATGCACATAGGATGATTGTGTTGCATGAGTTCAAGAGGTAGTGACCTATGTGGTATCTGGGTGATCCAGACCCACATACAGCTGATGACTAGCTTGAGGCAGTCACATGCATTTTCCTCCTTGTGAGGACACCTCCCAATCACATGGTTATCCTAGCAGAGAGTCTTATATAAGGCTCAGATGGGTGATGATGAAGTCTGGTGAGGTAGACCCGTGAAGATATAATGCTTACCTTGATAGATATTGAGCAGCTCTTATGGGAAGATATTTATCTGGTCACATTGAGATTTATGAGTATCTAGGACCATCTACAGCTTTGGTAGGGTAGGATGCTTATTGAAGAATACATGGAAAGGTTCACCAAACTTTTTTGATACTCCCTAGGTATGATTAGAGATAGATTTTTTAGAGTATGAATCATTGAGTGAGGCATCCTAATATAAATATGAGAATTTATGGTCTCCTTTTACCTTTAATAAAATGTGGGAGTGATAGAGAGAGCTCTAGAGATAGGGATATTTTTTGTGGAGGGTTGGACAGATAGAGCTAGTAGTTGTGATCTTGTGGTTGAGTCATCTAAAGAAGTTGGTAGAAATAAGTCGATAGGATAACGATGTAGGAAGAAAACCCATTTCTAGATACAAACACATGGTTCAGTAGTGAATGAGTTGTACTGGGGATCTGGATAGCTGTAGGATAGGTAGTGTTATGATTGTAATGGATGGGGACACCTCACGTTAGAATTTCTAATTGATTATTCTATTGATAGGTAAATGGTCAATGGACTACCCTATAAGATTCTACATTTATAACATGAAGTTCCACATGATGGGACATGATGTAGGAGCTTGGAGAGAAGTGGTAGGTGGTCGATGTTTGCATTAGAATATTGGCTTACTCCCGTGGAACCATGATGTAGGAGATTAGAGAGAAGTGGTAGGTGGTAAATATACCATACCTCTAATAGGTGTTTGGAGAGAAGTGTAGCAGTGAATTTGAGGACATATACTTGAAGATGTGCAGAGTTTACATCCCACATGGAGAGTAAGTATTTTTCTTAGACTAGAACACAAGAACTATCCTGATGTTTGCGTTAGCATATTGGCTTACTCCCGTGGAGCTTCATGAGTTGTGGTGTAGCTTGAGGTCTACAAATTGAGGTCCATGTAAGATCCATTGTGTGATGTTGGGCAGACCTTTATTGTTCATTAGTACCGTCATGCTGTTTTCATCAAAATTGTATGTGAGATTCTTGAGGATGGAATGATGTAGTTCATTCATGGATGGATGAGAACTATTGGGTTATGTCGGTATCTATGATATTCTAGTGGGAAGGTATAACATTAGACCCAATGACCATAGATGGACCAGTTTCTTGGTGATTTCCACTTTTCATAATGAAAGAGACGTGTTTCCTATTTTTTTCATGATATCGAACTAGTTTGAAATAGAAATTGGGTGTGGGATTTCCTTTGTAGTTCCCTTGATCGCATGATTATAGGTAGAACGTGAACATTTTGATGAGCTCATTGGCATGGGAGACTTGGTGGAGAGCCCAATTTTTTTCTTATTCCATGGATTTCGCTTTTTAGGGATGAAAATCCTCAAAGTGGGGAGAATTTTTTAAATTGTATTTTTTCATGTAACACTTTGGAATATTTTAAGGAATATTTTGGAATCCATGTGTTTATTTGACATGAGATTCTGGAGCCTGGTAAACCTTAGTGTGAAGATATTAAAAAAATTAAAAATATTTTATCACACATGCATAGTTATTCAGGTAATGTTGGATAACTCTTGAGAGGAGACTCATATTGGAAATCTAAAACCATGTTTGAGTTTTGAATGTAGGGTTTATCCTAGTCATGTTATAAGGTTTTTAGACTTTGGGTGCTCAGTTGAGGGTGTGTTGGTGGGAGAGTTTATGATAATAGTTTTTTAAAATAAACTAACCCACCCCCCCTCTCATGTGCATAAAAGGGAGAGGAGGATACCCCCTTGATTTATGGACTAAACAAGGAAAAACTAAAGTTATGAGGTGCTATATATTCACAACTTTATCATTAATAATCACTTGATCATGATACAATGGCTCTCAAGCATTGTTTTGAACCCGAAGCTTTAGTGTTTCACCACGAGGGAGGCAAATTTGAGTTTTAAGTCTTGATCCCCATTTATATACATTTTTTAAGGTTTTTAAATACCTTTTATGTTTCTGTGGATCCCTTGGGGGTCGATATGATGGAATTTGGGGAAAAATGGGGGGTTTTGGTGGTTTTAGAGAATTCCTATACAGAATTCCCTATCACAGAGTGTATAGTGCAGGTGAAGAGGTTGTGTTCTTTCCATTTTTGGAAGAATACTTTTAGGTACTACACATAAAGTAACATGAGTGCATGTCATATACTGATCCCACATCATCTATCCAAGGGATATGGCCAGACATGTTGTGTTAAGGGATATGGTCATGTCGAAATACATGGCCATAAGACACATACACGGGGTTCCTTACATAGGCCTTAGCTAAGCGCGTGGCCATGACTTGGGATGGGAAATAAATTCCATGTACAACATGTACACATTCTGTAAGCCCATATGGTCATCCAATCCATGCAGTATAGGACACGAGTAGGTGTTTTGGAGGGGAAACATTCTATTTGGACCCCATTACATGTTGTGTAATTTTCATGGGAAATTCCACCAAGAATATCTCTTTCTTCAAGACTCAAATTCAGGTATATGAGTATCCCATCCTGAGTAGTTTTATATATAAAATGTGATGATGTAATTTGTGGAGGATTGTCAGATACAATGTGATGTGATTCAAACGTGATGTTTCCCTAGTGGGGATTGACCATTATTAAAGATCAGGATGACTCTTTGGGGAGATTTTAGGATATGTACCTTACTTTATTTCCTCGTGATTCATGTACCTTAGACTCTTTAGGATAGTGGAGTGGTACTCCCCATCTGTCAAGATGTGGGTACCCTACCCATGGTTGTTTTGTGACGTGGGGCATGATGAGCATGACACTCCTTTTAGCAATTCTTGATCGATGTTTTAGATCAGTTTGGTTTATCAAATAGAGACACTGATACCTATAGAAACCCAATCCTTTTAAACATATCTTTACATGATTTTAATAAAAATATGAACTAACAATCAATTATTATTTTGTCATTGGATGAATAGGTACATTAATATAAAACATGAATCCAAAATTGAAAACATCTTTCATCAATTATCTATAATGAGCTCCTAACTCCCTTTGAGATCTGATAATTTCATGGGATAACCTGAGGAATACAAAAACAAAAGGGATGCCCATAAAATACTAGTAAGGGAATAAACCTGGGAATGAAACACAGTAAATGAGTTATAAAGGGAATAAAATGATAAAATAAAAGGTATGGCTTATGAAAGAACATTTAGAAGAATAACATAAAGAACATGGAATCATAGGTTATTGGAAAAATTGCAATGTGATATAAACATATAACATAACATAAACATGAGTCAAGACTAACTTCCAATACTATATAACATGGTGGATAAATCCCCATAATGGAATATATTCACATCATAATCCCATACATGAAGTATCATGAGACTAATCACTACCCAATGAATTGGATCGCTATATGGTTTCACACATAATAATATATTCATTCATATGTGTTCCACATAAAGACTCAAACATAAGGAATAAACATAAGGGTTACTCATGTAAAGAAATGGGTATTATAATCATGTCATAAGGCATAACCAAAGGGAATATAACAATATTATTCATTAAATAAGGGATTATAATCATACTTAGACATTAATAAAGGAAAAATAAACATATATCATGATAAATAATGGTCAAATAAAGTGGAAACATGTAAAAAGAGTGGTTAATTAAGCAAAGAAGTGTTACACTTAAGCGGGGATTTTGAGAGTAGAGGTAAAACATTTTTAAAAGGGGTAAGAAAATAATAATTTACCTAGAACCAGAAGTGAAATTAAATTATTTTTAAAATAAGTATTCCTTTTATAAATCATAAAAGTTTTATAACATTTCATTGAGTGGTACTTTAAAAGAGTCAAATAAAATAGATAAGTTCCCTTTAATTGGGTTTTCCAAAGGAATTAAGAAGATAACTTTTAATATATGTATATGCCCATTAAGTAAACATTAAATTAAAAGGGTATATATTTTTGAGACATATATATAGAATATATAATAAGTATATAATAATAATTAAGTGATATATTTAATCAAAATGAGAGAGAACGTAACCTAAATGAAATATGCAGGTTTGGAATGATCCCTTACCTTATGTCTGAATGTGTTCTACACTTTCACTTAATGTACTGTATAATAAAATAATATTAATTTATTAGTTAATTAAGAACCTATTATAGATAAATTTTATTTATTATAATTTTGTGAAGGTTAATAATGTCCATTTCTCTGAGTTAAAAAGTTCAATTCGGTCATTTTGGGAGCGTTTTTTCATCGTTTTATGGTCAATTTACTTATATATAATTATTGAAGTTTTTTTCAAATGTAAATAATTATAAAGAAGTGAATTTATATGGTATTAATTAACTTTAATAACTTTAAATGGTCTCATATATCATTTGGTTTTTTGGTATGAGGATGATTCATTCGATAAAACATTAATGATAATTGTTTAGTTTATTTTGGTGGGTTTTTTACGATCATCACGAACTAGATTCATTTTATTTAATATTATGTCTATATATTAGATAAATAAAATTAAAAATGTTATAATATACATATTAAAATCTTATTTAACCATAATAATGGTTTTATGACCATCCATGAAGGTGTTAATCTAAAACAAAAACTCACCGTCCATAAAGTTCGTGAACCAACATATTGTGGATGATGTTTTCATTTTTAGAATAAAATGAGATGAGAAGATATTTTATGATGAATATTCCATTAAAAATATAACACTATAGTATATATATGATATTAGATTTATCATTCCTCTTTGGAAAGGTTATATTAGTAGAGGATAAGAATGGAAATGACATTAAAAGAGAAAGACTGGGGAGTTTACCTCATGATTGTTGTCTCCCTGAGAACCTACTTAAGGCACTTGGGTTTGGTTTTTTGTTGATACCTATAGCTATTGGATGGGGGGAATATGATTGGGAAGATAAAAGTGTATAATATTGACAAGATACAAGGATTTAAAGGTGTTAGGAGAAGGGGTGGTATTTATAGGAGAAGAGAGAGCTGTTTTTTTATTATATTCATTTCTTTATTATTTTGGCCCAATACTATAATGAGTGTTGATTCCTATGAAAAAATATTGTAAATATTTTAGGGTATTTTTAACCAATTGGTACTTACATCATGTTTAAATCATCCGTGAATCAATATTCATGTATTTACCTTATAATGATAAATAACGCAAATTACTACATTTCACTACTCCCCAAAAAAATCAACTATTTTAGAAATATCCCAAACAATCACCATAACCATTTATTGATGTTTATATTTAAAAAATTTAATCCATTTTATGAAAATAAATTTCAAAATATTTAAAATTTAATATTTAAATAAAATCATCATTTATTCGAAAAATACACACATTCTAATATTCGAAAAATACTGACTTTAATATTATAATTAATTTTATGACCCTTTGAAAATTTAATTAAAGTCTCATAAAATTATATTATAATTACAATAAAACATAATATTAATTTATGAATATATTTTAGTGAAAAAAATTCATATAAATCACTATATTAATTATAAAATTGTAAATAAACATTTATGTTTTATAAAAATACCAACATATAATTTATCATTTTTTAAACATTTATTTAATTATACCATGATATAAATATATCATATTTTCATTTATAAGATACTAAAATTTTATTTATACATTCATAGGTGAGGTTACTATTCTAATGTCCAGATTATGATTCCTAATAGTTAGATTATTATTCCAACGACCATGTTAGTATTCCAATGGTAAAGGTTTCTTACCTCTTCTGTCAGTCATTCTTCATTCAATTATATTTTCTATAAAGGTTATATATATAATTTTATCTTCAAAATTATTATTTTATTATTAAAATTATGTTTTATTTCTATATCATGTTTTTTAGTTCATTCATTCTAGTGGATCAAGCAGTTCTAAATTTTCCCATTCTTATTATCTTATTTTCTATTTATTGTCCTGTTGTAATGTTTTTTATTCTTATTGGTTTATTTAAGAACTAATGTATAATTTTTTATTTATTATATTTCTATTTTATGGTATCTCTATGTGATGTAATAGTTTTGTTGAATAATAATGGAAACTCCATTGATAAAATTCTAGGTCGTGACATTCTTCCCCCCTTAATAAATTTCGCACTCAAATTTTCATTTTACATACTAAGGTGAAAATAGGGGAAGTTATTTATCTTTTATCTCTAATTATAGTTTCCATTTCATTACTTCATACTTATGGTTTCACCATAATAATTTTACTCAATGAATAGTACTGTTGCATAGAACCTTGTTTCTATGGTCCAAAATCTTTACCAGATACTCCTTATAAGAGAGATCATTTTTCAGTTGTACCACCTATGTGTTCAATACATGTGAGGGATCTGTTAAGTACTTAATTAGGAAGGATACGTGGAATATATCATGTACTTGATACATGGTTGGTGGAAGTTAATGTCAATAGGCTATATCTTTGGCATGATCAAGAATCTCGAAGGGGTTGATGTACCTAGGAATTAGCTTTCCTTTCTTCTCAAATATCATTACCGTCTTTCATAGAGATATGTAGAGGAATACCGTGTCACCAACCTCAAACTCTAAGTCCCATCAATGATTTTCTATATATACATTCTGTTGACTTTGGGTAGCCCTGATATACTGCTGGATGGTCTTCACCTTTTCTTCCATTTCCTCAACCATTTCAGCCCCCAACAGCTGACATTCACCAACATCATCCAAGGATGTATGTGTTCTAAATATTTTCTCATAAATATATTCATATGGATCAATTTGGATTCTAGAGTAGAAACCTTTTTTAAGAAAATTTCACCAAAGTTATATGTTGGTCACATCCTCCTTTAAATTTCATTGAGTATGATCTCTCAACATGTCTTCTAGTGTCTGAATTTTAATGTCCCGATTCCGAGTGCTGCCCAAAGGTGCCCCATTGTAACACCCCAAGATTTTATGAAAAATATTATTTTTAATTTCATTGATGTCTTTTGTTTTATGCTACACCAAAATGAGCATGCACTACACGCATCCCTGACTTGTCTTGCATTACAAGCAATCGCGACCTTCCATGATAGTGTGTGTTGTACGCAATACCGAGTTTCACTAAACAACGATATGTTATATAAACTAGCCATTATGAATAGTAATACCCACTTTTTTAAATTTAATTTTTCAAAACGGACTTCATTTTTGGATTAGTAATATCAAAATTATCCTAGGGTGAATTTTTGGTATTTTTATGAAAACTTTCAATTTTTGATGAATAGTGAAAACACTATGTTACTATTTAAAACTGAATTTTTAATTAAATAATTATATATTTTATTTAAATTTATTCTAGGTCAAAATTGATACATAATACCTATATAATTTCAAGGTAAATCTATTGGAGTCATTTTATAATTATTTTAGATATATAAAAATTTTATTGAACTTTTGACCGTCTTTTACCTACATCCAAGGAGAATTTGCAAATTTACATAAAACATAATTTTACCACATCTGTGAGTGGAATTTTAAAAATCCGAGATATATGGTTGATATCAGTAAGTAAAATGTGGTTCAATGAGATTAAATAATTTTTGGTGAATAGTAACTTTTTACTTTTATTTTCCACAGTTAAAAGTATATAGGGTAATTAAGGGTAAAATGATATTATTATTACCCTAACACATGTCCTAATTCTATTGGATAAGTGTAATTCGACCAAAAACAACCATAGAGATAAAATATTACCCTTTAGGTCCACTTGGATTTGATTAGGACATTTATTATTATTTTATTTAAAGAAGAGTTAAAATAGTTAAAATCAAAGTTTAATAACTAAAAAAATTTTAATATAGGGTTATACATAAGATAAATTAGACTATAAATAATATTTCGAAAGATAAAAATATTTCCTGCATAATGGTATTTTATTTATAATTTTTAGACATTAAATAATTTAAGTTATTTATGACACAATGATGATGCAGTAATTACCATATTAATGAAATATAAACATAATTGATGTTATAAATACCCAAATAAATGTAATTTTTGACTTTTTATGAATTAAACTAAATTTTTAGGTTAATATGACATTTTATTATTGATTTAATTAACTTTTTTCGAACTCATCATGATGATATAAATTTTACAAAAATCAAGTACCAAATTGTGTCACAATTGTCATAAAATAGTTTTTAAAACAAATATTATATTATTAATTGTATTTTATTCCATAAAATCTAAGGTTAAAAAATATGACTTAGATAAGGTTATATATATTAATAATGAACCACTTGGGGTTATTTTGTCTTGTTATTGTATGTTTATTAACCATATAGTGTAAGAAAACAGAAAGACACAGCAAAAGTTAAATTATTTAACTTAAAGTTAAATCTAAACGATAAGATTATAATAGTGACCTAAACTTGTCTAAAACCTATTAGTTGAGAGGATTTAGACCCATCCCCACCTTATATTCTAAATAAATCTATTTGGAGCTATTATAAACCAAATATGACTTTATTATAAAATAATATTTTAAGTTTTTCTTAAGGTGCCCCTCTCCTCCCTTATAAAAGGGAACCTCTTCCCTCTTCTCTTTACAAATATTTGAGCATTCAATCTCTGCCAAACGCTAAAAATTTCCCTTCTAAAATTCCCTAGAAACATACTAGATGTTATGGTATTCTTCAAAAAAAAATTTTAGTGCCCTAAGAGGAGGTTTCAAAGAGGCGTGTCGAAGAAGAGGTAATATACTTTACCGATTCTTTCAAATTTATTTCTTCTTCTACTTCCTCTTATTTAGTTGTTTCATTATGAATTAATAGAATCATTATCACTCATATACTAATATGTTATTATAAATATGAAACAACCCTATTTCACCTTCTATCCATCCTACGGAAAACGAAATCACTGCGTGTGTGTAGGTACGGAATACCGTCTCCACGCCGTGGTGTAATCTGTTTTCCACCACCACCTTACTTAGATGGGTATAATGGTGTAAAGAATAACTATATATGATTATTTTAAATTTATATTGATTCTGAAATATTATACATACACTTCAATACAATTCCATGATCATGGGAATGATATCATCACTCATGCGGACGTACGACCTACCGTCTCCACGATGTGATGTGACTCGTTCTACATGATCTTCATTGAATAATGATTATATAAATGAATAGAATGTATAAATATGATATATATTATACTAATACCATTCTGGAAATCATGTATATATAACCTAAATATAATAATAAGAATTTATTCGACACAACATGCATAAGAACATAAAGCAATGAACACCCGAATAACAAGTAGCAATGAAATATTATTAATAAGAAGATAAAAATATAACCATATATGATATCATAACAATGAATATTATTCTGTAATAAGTCAATGACATTATTTAAATCATTATACTGGAGGTTCTGATATGTACGAAACATATCGGACCTAAGGTGAGGGATAATTTTTCAAATCTCATTTTTATCCGAGATTGCTTATACGTAAGTATTTACTGGGGTTATATTTTTCATCCATGCCCATAAAATGTTTTTCATAAAGTGTTTAATATTCTTACATGTATTTTAAATTTCATCTTTACCCCAATTTGACTTTTATCTTGTGTTATGGAAGAAATCTTTCTTTTGTTTACCATATGAAGAACTTTTTGACTTTTCTGACAAAAGTATGAAGAGAATGTATTTTTTAACTTATATGGCCTGAATGGATTTTTATGGTTTCATAATGACTTATTTCAAAAGAGTTTCCTCTACAAAATTTCATGATTATTTTCAACAAAATTATTTTCTTTTAAAATTTCATGGCATTTTTTAAAAGGAAAATGATTTTTGAAGAAGAATGGAAATTTTCCTTAAGAATTCATTTCAAGTGTTTTATCAAAACCATTTTCCATCAAAGATGAAATTATTTCATATGAGTATGTTTCAAGTATAATGTCTCTATTATTTACATGGTTTGATTCTTATTATGATGAAATGATATCCATTTGTTTTATATGGATTATGTTATGATGGGATGATGTTTATGAAACCCATTTTATTCTTTGGGTTATGATGAATGATTTATGTTTGTGTTGTGGAACAAGTAAGAATGATTTCATTATGAGATTGGTGGGACCTATATCTCCATCTAATGCATTGGGTAAAGATTTATATCTCATGAGATAGACATGGCTGGAATGGTAAGTTAATCTGGTTCAGTAATACAGGACTGGAACGAGGAGTGAACTCGGTTTAGTAATGGACTTTGTCCACTAAGATGGTATTGGAAGCAATGCCTTGGCTACTATGGAAATCATATAATGTCCACAATGGTTTTCCACAATTACGTGTTTTATTACCATGCTATTTTATCATGATTGATGTTACTTTTTGATATATGCCTTACGTACTTCCCAGATTTATGTCTTTGCTCAAGATTTTGATGTTTAGATTTTATGTTCAAGTTTTTACACTCAAATGTTTATGGATTGTTTTATGTTCTCTATGTTTACCCTTACTGAGAATTTTAGCTCAACCTTTATATTTTTTCTTTTCCCTGTGATTTAAGGAAAGGTTTTAGGTAAGAAAACAAAAAGGGGAAGATCTTTATGGGAGATGTTGAAGATCTTTCACCACGATTAGAAGATTATATTCCAAGTTTCCAAAGACACCAAACTATTACGGTCCTTTGGTGTATGTTTTTGTTATATATTAGATATTCCACAAAAGTAATGTAATTTCTATGTACATCAATCATTGGGTCTCTACAGTTGGTATCAGATGGAGGTTTAGTTAACCTTTGGAAACTAGGATGCGAGAACATTAGTGAGATCCCTAGAGATATTTCTAAGGTATGTCTAGGGATGTCCCTAAGGTTAAGTATAAGTATAGGTTATAGTCCTAGAATTATGGTAATGATATTAGAATTAAACCTAAGATGTTATATATTGAAGGCACTCCCCCTTTATTATGTTGTTTTCCTAGCATGATTTTTTCCTCTCACACTATTATTTTTGGGTTTTAGACGATGGCTAGAAACCTAAGGAAATGTGTTGATCAATGTAATGGAAAATGCAATGATTGTCCTCTTGAACAACCAAATGTGATGGGAGATTGAGTGGAAAATATTATTTCTATACTTACACAAGCTATGAATCATTCAAGATTTCAAAATAATCAGAGAAGGGAATAATATTATATTGAGTCATTTATGAAGAAACGTCCATCGTCTTTCTATGGGTCTTCTAAGCCACTTGTTGCTGAACAATGGATCAGTACCATTTAATAGATATTTTCCATACTTCGCTGTTCAGAACATGAAAAAGCCATTTTAACTATTTACCGTTTAGAAGGTGAAGCAGACCAGGGGTGGACTCTAGTTAAGAATACAAGGCCCCAAGATGGAATTGAATCCATGTAATGTGACGAGTTCAAGAACTTGTTTTTCAGTAAGTACTTCCCTCGTATTCTTCGAAAAAAGATGGAAAAGGAGTTCCTTGAGCTTAAGAAGAAGGATGATGAATATGTTGGTATATACGAAGTGAATTTTACAAGACTTGAAAGGTATGCATCTGGCTTTAGCATCCAACCTGAAAGAAAAGTTGATCAATTCTTCGGTGGCTTAAAACCAAGTCTTCGAAGGGAATTAGCTATAAGAGACTTCAGTAGATATGAATAAATTGTGCGTTGAGCTATCAAGGTAGAACTAGAAGTTATTGTAACATATCCATCTCATGGTTTTGACAAGAAATGAAAGATGGAGTTTAAGGAAAAACCTCAGAACAATGGTGAAAAGAAAGTGAATGTTTCTTTATGCTCAAAGTGTGGAAAGAACCATGGTGGAGATTTTCTAAAAGGTACTAGAAAATGTTTCAAGTGTGGAAAATAAGGTCATCAAGAAGATGAGTGCCTAAGTAATGGAAAAAAATGTTTTAATGACGTAAATAGGGAAAAGACTACCGAGAACGCTCCACTAACACTTCAATGCTTCAAGTGAAAGTAAATGGGGAATTATGCTAACAAATTTCCTAATACAAGGGTTAGTGATGATCGATGAAAGAAACCTCTTAAGGTAAAGGACAAAGG
This sequence comes from Viscum album, assembly GCA_963277665.1. NCBI lineage: Eukaryota > Viridiplantae > Streptophyta > Magnoliopsida > Santalales > Viscaceae > Viscum > Viscum album. The sequence continues at coordinate 69,913,656 of OY728143.1, forward strand.
GAATTCACATACGATCACTATTGGCAATTTTGAGTATGAAAACGATGTAATGGAATGATTATGTGTTTATGTAATAGGATTCCAAAATAATGTTGTGGAATATAATTTATATTATTGTGGAATATTGGAATATCTAGGTATTGGTTTATTATGGTTTTCAATAATTATATGGTACTGGTAACCATGAAAAGTAATTCAAATATTTTGGAAATCATATGATATGATAAGGAGAAAATGAAATGTTTAATAGTATTCATGAGCTCATGATTGATATAAGGACTAAGTGATATTATAGTTTGAGTATATAGAATTTTTTGGATTTTGGTATGTGGAAAGAGTTAACTTTTGACAACATTCATGTTTTCACTAAGGTTCAATGGGTATTCATATTTCAATAGAATACATGATTAAGGAATTAAAATGTTCAGACTGTGACAAACAAGATATATCGTATGATAAATGATGGTATTCACATGCTTGGAAGATGACATTTCTAGTAATTATTTTCATTATACTATGAGCTTGGACAGAAGTATTTTGGATAAGACTAAAGATTGGAATAGATTATGTTGGACATAAGTTATTATTCTCTAAGGATAGAAATTTTTTCGATATTATGTCACAAATGTTATAATAGTGTAGTTTTAGAAAAAGGGACAACCTGCAGGATGGGAGACAACCCATCGTGTCAGACAAGGTTGCGGGAATTGAACCCACAACCGATGTGTGACAGGCCTTTATTTCCTACCACTAGCCTACAGGATGTCCCTGGTTAGTAGAAACTAGTTTTATTAAGCGTTATGATAGATGAAGTATAAGTCCATTTTTGGAATCTTATATGATTAACCTCACCATAGAAGGACTTATGTACATTTGATAAATTTTTCTAACCTTTTGTTTGAGACATATGGATGACCCATAATTCTATCACATGATCTACTAACAGTTCATGAATGAAAAATTCAACTTCATTTCTTTAAGAGATGAAGTGGAAATTGTTCAAGGCACGGACAACGGTGAGATTATACCGAAATAAAGTAAGTATTTATTCTAATTAAAATTCTTCAACTTTAGGTAAATCATCTTGAAAACCAAAAATGTTGTCCTAGAGCCATTATATCAAATGAATCAGATGGTACCTTAGATCATCACAAATTTATGAATTTGTGATTTTTGGATTTGTGATTTTTGGATTTTTCATAGCCATGTTCTCTACCACTCTCCATCAGAACATGATGGTTAGATATCTCTTCCATATCCATATTTTCACCTATGTTCTCCTATGTGGAAACCCAGTGATTAGTTAATTTGGGTACCCGTTATGTTTCATACTTTAGTTTTTAAAGATAAGTTTTGGTATTCTTTTTTATGATGTGGGTTTCTATTAAATAAACTTTCGAGTAGTAAACCATTTATAACCCCGATGAATTTCGAGGGCGAAATTCATTTTAAGGGCGATAGAATGTAACAACTCGAGATTTTATGAAAAATATTATTTTTTATTTCATTAATGTCTTGTGTTGTATGCTACACCAAAAGGATATTTCACTAAACACATCCCTGACTTGGCTTGCATTACACGCAATCGCGACCCTCCACGATAGCGTTTGTTGTACGCAATACCGAGTTTCACTAAACAAAGATATGTTATATAAACTAGCCATTATGAATAGTAATACCCACTTTTTGAAATTTTATTTTTCAGAATGGAATTCATTTCTGGATTCGGAATATCGAAATTATCCTAGGGTGAATTTTTGGTATTTTTCTGAAAAGTTTCAATTTTTGATGAATAGTGAAAACACTGGGTTACTATTTAAAAACTGACATTTTATTTAAATAATTATTTATTTTATTTAAATTTATTCTAGGTCAAAATTTATACATAATACCTATATAAGTTCAATGTAATTCATTGAAGTCATTTTATAATAATTTTAGATATATAAAAATTTTATTGAACTTTTGACCGTCTTTTACCTACCTCCTAGGAGAATTTGCAAATTTACATAAAACATAATTTTACCACTTCTGTGAGTGGAATTTCAAAAATCCGAGAGACATGGTTGATATTCGTAAGTAAAATTTGGTTCAATGAGATGAAAATAATTTTTGGTGAATAGTAACTTTTTACTTTATTTACTACGGTTAAAATTAAATAGGGTAATTAAGGGTAATTATGATATTATTATTACCCTAACACATATCCCAATTCTATTGTATAAGTGTAATTCTACCAAAAACAACCTTAGGGATAAAATATTACCCTTTAGGTCCACTTGGATTAGATTAGGACATTTATTATTATTTTATTTAAAGAAGAGTTAAAATAGTTAAAATCAAAGTTTAATAACTAAAACATTTTTAATATAGTGTTATACATAAGATAAATTCGACTATAAATATTCATTATAAAGATTAATATATTTCATACATAAGGGTATTCTATTTATAATTTTTAGACATTAAATAGTTTAATTTATTTATGACACAATGATGATGCGGTAATTACCATATTAATGAAATATAAACATAATTGATGTTATAAATACCCAAATAAATGTAATTTTTGACTTTTTATTAATTACACTAAATTTATAGGTTAATATTACATGTTATTATTGATTTAATTAACTTATTTTTAACTAATCATGCTGATATAATTTTTAAAAAAATAAAGTACCAAATTGTGTCAAAATTGTCATAAAATTGTTTTTAAAAAAAATATTATATTATTAAGTGTATTTTATTCAAAAATATCTAAGTTTCATCCAAATGACTTAGATAAGGTTATGTATATTAATAATGAACCACTTGGGGTTCTTTTGGCTTGTTATAGTAAGTTTATTAACCATATAGTCTAAGAAAACAAAAAGACGTGGTAAAAGTAAAATTATTTAACATAGAGTTAAATCTAAATTATAAGGTTAAAATAGTAACCTAAAATTGTATAAAACCTATTGGTTGTGAGGATTACGAACCATACCCACCATATCTTCTCAATAATTCATTTTAGAGCTATTATAAACCGAATATGACTTTATTATAAAATAATATTTTAAGTTTTTTCTAAGGTTCCCCTCTCCTCCCTTATAAAAGAGAACCGTCTCCCTCTTCTCTTTACACAACTTTGAGCCTTCATTCTCAGAAAAACCCTGCCTATTTCCCTTATAAACTTCCCTAGAAACATACTAGAGGCTCTGTTCTTCTTCAAAGACCAATTTTAGTGCCCTAAGGTGAGGTTTCAAAGAGGCGTGTCAAAGAAGAGGTAATATATGTTACCGATTCTTTCAAATTTATTTCTTCTTCTACTTCCTCTTATTTTGTTGTTTAATTATTAATTAATAAAATCAGTATCACTCATATACTGATATGTTATTATAAATATTAAATGACCCTATTTCACCTTCTATCTATCCTACGGAAAATGAAATCGTCGCGTGTGTGTACTTACAGAATATCATCTCCACGCCGTGGTGTAATATGTTTTCCACCACCACCTTACTTGGATGGGTATAATGGTGTAAATAATAACTATATATGATTATTTTAAAGTGATATTGATTCTGAAATAGTATACATACACTTCAATACAATTACACGATCATGTGAACAATATCATCGCTCGTGCGTACGTACGGCCTAACGTCTCCACAATGTGATGTGACTCGTTCTACATGATCTTCATTGAATAATGATTATATAAATGAATTGAATGAATAAATATGATATATATTACACTAATACTATTCTGGGAATGAGGTATCTATAACCTAAAAATAATAATAATAATTTATTCGACAAAACATGCATAAGAACATAAAGCAATGAACACCCAAATAACAAGTAGCAATGAAATATTACTAATAAGAAGATAATAATATGACCATATATGATATCATAACAATGAATATGATTCTTTAATAAGTCAATGACATTATTTAAATCATTATACAGAAGGTTCAGATATGTACGAAGCATATCGGACTTAAGGTAAGGGATAATTTAGCAAATCTCATTTTTATCTGAGATTGCTTATACGTAAGTATTTACTGGTGTTATATTTTTCATCCATGCCCATAAAATGTTTTTCATAAAGTTTTTAATATTCTTACATGTATGTTTAATGTCATGTTTACCTCTATTTAACTTTTACCTTGTGTTATGGAAGGAATCATTCTTTTGTTTACCATATGAGAAACTTTTTGACTTTTCCGACAAAAGTACGAAGAGAATGTTTTTTTAACTTATACAGCGTGAATGGATTTTTATGGTTTCATAACGACTTATTTAATTGGAGTTTCCTCTACAAAATTTCATGATTATTTTCAACAAAATTATTTTCTTTTAAAATTTCATGTAATTTTGTAAAAATAAAATGATTTTTAAAGAAGAAAGGATATTTTCCTCAAGAATTCATTTCAAGTGTTTTATTAAAAACATTTCCCATCAAAGGTGACATTATTTCATACGTGTATGTTTCAAGTATAATGTATCTATTATTTACATGGTTTGATTATTCGTATGATGAAATGATATCCATTTGTTTTATATGGATTATGGTATGATGGGATGATGTTTACGAAACTAATTTTATTCTTTGGGTTATGATGAATGATTTATTTTTATGTTGTGGAACAAGTAAGAATGATTTCATTATGAGATGGCTGGGAACTATATCTCCCTCCAATGCATTGGGTAAAGATTTATATCTCATTAGATAGACATGGCTAGAATGGAAAGTTAATCTGGTTCAGTAATACAGGACTGGAACGAGGAGTGAACTCAGTTCAGTAATGGACTTCGTCCACTAAGATGGTCTTGGAAGCAATGCCTTGGCTACTATGAAAATCCTATAATGTGCTTAATGGTTTGACACAATTACATGTTTTATTCCCATGCTATTTTATCATGATTGATGTTACTTTATGATATATTCCTTACGTACTTCCACGATTTATGTCTTTGCTCAAGATTTTTATGTTTAGATTTTCTGTTCAAGTTTTTACATTCAAATGTTTATGGATTGTTTTATGTTCTGTATGTTTACTCTTACTAAGCATTTGAGCTCACCCTTTATATGTTTTCTTTTCCCCAGGATTTAAATAATGGTTTTAGGTAAGAAAACAAAAAGGGGAAGATCTTTATGGGAGATGTTGAAGATCTTTCACCATGATTAGAAGATTATATTCTGAGTTTCAAAAGACACTAAACTATTACGGTCCTTTGGTGTCTGTTTTTGTTATGTATTAGATATTCCACAAAAGTAATGTAATTTCTATGTACATCAAGCATTGGGTCTCTAGACCCACACCTGGTTGATCACATGGCCTCAAGCATATTTCCCAAAAATCCATAGGCTTTTTACTAGTAGTGAATTCCTTGGGTTTGATAGTGGGGAAACTATTCCCACATTGGCAGAGTATACACAGCGGAATAATAAATAATAAATAGTATCGGAAATAGTAATACCATATGACAAGTAAAAAGTGGAAGACTGAAAGTAAATAAACAACTGGAGCACATATATGTAAATTATGCATGTTACATATGTCTAGGAAAGCATCCAAACAAGTCACAATGCTGAAAATATAGTACTAAACCAAGTAAAAAAATAAAACAATTACAATCCAGCTGCATCGCAAGCCTCAACATGGTCCCATGATCTCCAACTCCATATCAATCAAGTACATGATGACAAAGGGTGCATTCACTTATTTATACATGTAACCATATAATCGACTTGGGTCCAAAATCATGACCCAAATAGGGTGTGAGACGAATCCCAGTAAGAAACCACCCCAAGATCTGTGTATAACTACCATTGAGTATATATTGTTGGTAATAATGGAACTGAATCAAAGAAACTAGAAGAACACAAAGTTACCAATCCTACCATTTACATTTACATTCATTAGCATTCAATGTTCATCATTTAATCAAGAAAGTATCACAAACATGTATCTCATAAGACTTCCTAACAGGATTGAATATAATCTTGTTCTTTGGCTTGAAAAAACACGTCACAACACTCAATACTTTCATTAACCCTATGGGTATCTCACTTAGTCTAACACATCTGGATAAGTAATGCAATAAAGGAAAATAATGTCTAAGGAAGCACTCACCGTCAATCCCCCCTATGGTATTTCCACAATAACTACAGACTCTCTAGGTAATCACTCACCATAAATTCCCCATGTGGTCTCGAAAAATAAACTATATACACTCTAAGGGAGAACTCACCATAAAACCCCCATATGGTCTCAGAGCGTGAAATATAACAAACACTCTAAGGAAGAACTCAATTTCAATTCCCCCAGTGGTCTAACTACACTAGGTTTTCACAACCCTATGTAATTCAAATTTGTATATACGATATCAATCATCCCAAAGTAATCTCAACTAATACGTGGATAAATAATTCTAATTCATACCAAAATCATTTAACAAAAATAAAAAGACAATTTTCTCCACCCTATCAAGAAAGGCAAGGAAACAAGGTCTTCCTCATAGGCAACCTAGACCAAACAACCCTAAAAATTTAAATAAGGAAATTAACCCATGGGGTGTTCCTTAAACATAAAATTTTACATAATATCACATCAAAAACCCTTAATCCACAATCAATCTAAGGAAGATAAAACAGGGTTCAATTTTCAAAACATAAAATAACCGAATCATGGGTAATCAGAACGTCAGCATATAAAACTCAAAGGAAACAAAACACCTACCTTGACTTTGTACGATGAACACTCTCAAATGTTGGCCCTTGAATTGAACTAGAACGTTTTAGATCTACAAAAAGGTCAAAAACATTCAACCTTTAATAAATTATGAGAGAAAAGGAATCAGGAGGAGATGCTCTAAGAGAAGGAAGAAATCACTGGTTGGATTCCAAAGCACACACTAGAGATTGAATCAGACCTTGCAAGGAGAAATTGTGGGCTGGAGAAGAATCAGTGATTCCAGACCCTCCTTTGTGAGGGAATTCTAGAAGAAGACGTTGCTAGGGATTAGAAGCGACCCCAGTATGATTAGTCAATTAAAAGCAAACCTACATGGTGTGCACTGTTAATGAGCACACTGTGTATTTTCCTCAACCAGCCCCCAACATTAGCGGTATACCACATCACCCCACATGGCCATTTATTAGTCGTTACATGCCCACGATGTGGTTGTATGCAGTAAATAGGTACACAACATGTACTCAAGAGTACACGACGTGTACTTATAAAATTTCCAAAAAACACAATTTTTACTCAAAAACACCCGAAATCAGGATCCATAACTGAAAATAAGATCTGTGTTCTTACAAACCTTCCCACATAAAGTAATTTTTCCCCAAATTTCCCTTCTAAGGGTGGTGAAGAAGAAACTTCATACAACACTGGTCACTGTGATCATTCATCGACCTCCCTCTCCCAAGTCCAATCATGTAATCGTCTCTGCTACCATAGCACCCATACCATTGGAATAAACTGGCCATGGAAAACATTTGTATTGCGGTCCACAGTCTGAATTGGGTGCTCTTCAAAGGATGAATCCACCTCCAAATCAACCTCCTTGGGTTGAAAAATGTGAGACGGCTCTGAAAAGTAATGATGTAGTTGATAAACATGGAAGATATCATGCATGGCTCTGTACCTCTTAGGTAACTACAACCAATAGGAAACTGTCCGAACTCTCTCTAAAACCTTAAATGGCCAAAACTATCTCATTAAATTCTTTTCTTATTTCCTAATATCTCAATGTCCCAACCTCGGAGCAACATGCAAGAAAACCTGATCTCTGACCTCGAACTCCATAGGTTCTCTCCATTGATCATCATAAGACATTTGGAGAGACTAAGCAGTAACCATCCTCAAATGAATCAACTCCACCTACTTAGTGGTCTCCTAGACAAGACAAGGTCCCATCATAGCTGCCTCTCCAACCTCTATCCAACATAGGTGTGAATGACATGGCCTACCATACAAAGCCTCATAAGGTGCCATCTGAATCATCTTCTAAAAATTGTTATTATAGGAAAACTCCACTAGGTTTATGTTTCTCTACTAAGCCCCCCCCCCCCAAATCCAAAACTCATGCTCGATGTATGTCCTTAAACACCTGAATCGTGCACTTAGACCGCCCGTCTTTATGAGATAGTAAGTTTTACTCAGAAGTACATGTGTTCTCAAATCCCTCTGTAGTGCCTTCTAGACACAAGAAATAAAATGGGCATCTATTTCTAAAATGATATAGCATGAAACCCCATGAAAATGTACAATCTCTTGGATGTAAATCCCCCCCATCTCATCAACACTAAAGATTTCCTTGATCAGCAAGAAATGTGAAACCTTCATGAGTCTATCAACAAAAACCCAAACTGCATCATTTCCTCGAGGAGACCTTGGTAAACCCATCACTAAATCCATCGCGACATCATTCCACTTCCACTCGAGAATGAGTAACTGCTATAAAATCAATAACGGTCGATGATGCTCCTCCTTCACCTGCTGACAGGTGGAACATATCATAACAAAAGTAGTTGCATCCCTCTTCATACCTAGCCACCAATACTGATGGTGTAGATCTCGAAACATCTTGATAACATTATAATGAACTACCCAAACTGAGGAATGAAAATTTATCAACAGCTCCTCACATATGTCTTCTGAAACCCATACACTCCAATGAAAACACAAGACCTCATCCTTGCTTATGGTCCACCCAGGAGTAGGGTCCTCACCTGACACACTATCCCATAGGACTAGGCCTTCGAAATCATATAACTACCTCATTCTCACCCAATCCAGTAAATTAGAGGTAACAGCTATAGAAGAAAGAAATTTCTGACCCTATCTATCATGCGCCTCTAAATTATTCTCAGTTAATAGAGGCATAAGATTCCACTCACTACTAAACTCTTGAACTTCTTAAATATGAGTCCTCCAACTCAACTCATCTGCCACTGTGTTTCCCTTCCCAATCAAGTAGACAAGCTCAAAGTCAAAGTAATGAAGGTACTCAACCCACCTTTGATGTCTCAAATTTAGATCACGCTGAGTAAATATATACTTGAGATTTTTGTGGTTAGTGAACACCACAAAATTCTCTCTAAAAAGATAATGTATCCAATAGTGTAAAGCATGCACAACTAGAGCTAACTTGATACAGTGTGTCAGGTAATTCCTCGCATGTGGACTCAACTTCGAAGACTCATATGCAACGAATCCTTCCCATTAAATCAACATTGCTCCCAACCTGATACCTGACGCATCATAGTATACGGTGTAACTCTTGCCCAGCTCTAGAAAAATCAGTATTGGTGCTAAATTCAACCTCACTTTTAGCTCCTGAAAGAATGAATCATAGGAATATATCCACAATTACATTGCACCCTTCTTAGTCAAGATCTTCATTGGTGCTTCTAAGCATGAGAAGTCCTATATAAAGCATTTGTAGTAACCATTCATCCCTATAAAACTTTATACCTAAAATATGTTCTTCGAATTCTCTCAGGAAACTACTTCCCTAACTTTCTCTGGGTCTGTTGATACTCTTGTCTCTGATATAACATGACCCAAGAAGTTAATCAGGTCTATCCAAAGTGTCTTTTTGAGAGCTTAGCATACAAATAATTCTCTCTTAGTGTACTCAAAATGGTCTCAAGATGGGTGGCATGGTCCTGTTGAGTGTGAGAGTACACGAAGATATCGTCCATAAAGACTACCACAAAAGAATCCATGTAAGGATAAAACACCCAGTTCATCAGTTCCATGAAAATTGCCAGTGCATTTGTGTGACCGAACGACATAAACACATACTCTTATAGACCATACCTACTCCAAAAGGATGTAAGAGGTATATTTGATGGTCAAATGTACAACTGATGATAACCAGATCTCAAGTCAATCTTTAAGAACACCGAATCTCCTCTAAGTTGATCAAAGAGATCATCAATTCTTGTCAAGGGATATAGGTTCTTGACCATCAATTAGTTCAGCTTCCGATAATCCACACAAAGTCTGACGGGATCATCCGCTTTCTTAGAAAATAGGACAGGCGAACCCCTAGGAGAAGTACTGCGTCGGATGAATGACTTTTCTTGCAACTCCTCTAACTACTTCTTGATCTCTTGTAACTCTAGTGTATCTATCCTATAAGGAGAAGTAAAACTGGTTTCACCCCTATAACAAGCTCAATAGAAAAGTATACCTCTTGCAGTGGAGGAAAACCTAAAATGTCATCTGGAAAAACATCCAGAAAATGATCAACCATTGGAGGAAAATCCTTCTCAGAAATACCCTTGTCATCAAGATACAATCTAGAAATTTTGGTTGTAACACCGCTCAACCCATGATGCTTGGGTCCAGATCTGCTCACTTGGACATCACATTTTCCTTATGTAGAAACAATTCACCCTCTGGTGACGTAAAACTCACCCTACGACGTTAGAAATCAAAAAAGTCATATAAAAAGAATAAAAAATACACCCAAATAATCCCATTGAATCCTATCATATCTAAGACATATAGGCCCCAGAAGAAGTGTCACCCACCATCCTCAATAAGGCACTCCTTACACTAACGTACACTTGTCATTTTAATACCCAACGGAGTGTCTAGCGTCATTACATCCTCATAAGTAAAGTTACAGATTCCAAAGCTCTCCAAAACAACAATAGATATAAATCTAGGAGAATAACCTATATAAAAAAGTGTAGAAGCTAAAAATGAGGCAACTAGAATCACATATCTAACCGTAGAGGGTCCGGGATCCTGATCCTATTGGTTCTGCTCCACTTCAAAAGTCTGGCCTATACCATGACCCTGTGACCATGCCTAACTACCCTAAGCTGATTCATCCTGTTTTCACTAAAATATTGTCAACTGGCTACCACATCTGTGGCCTCCTCCTCAGCCTGAATAGCTGGATGAACTCTAGTTACCAGACTAATGAAAAGTTGTTGGCCCTTCTCCTGAACATAGAATCATAGCAGAACTCATATCACTACCTGTTGGTGAGAAAAACCAGAAAAACACTGGTGGTGGCCCATCTTGCAACAAAATTGGCACTAAATGGGGTCTCTTAGGCACTAAGATCTTATCACGACCCATCCTCAGGGCCCATGTCGTGACTACCCCAAGCCCGCCTTCCATAGGCCAGGGGCTGGTGACTAGCACCAAAGGCATAAATCCTGATAACTAGGAAGGCATTGACTTTATAAAAGTAAACAAAACACCACAGAGTACAAGCGGAAGTAAAACACTAAGTAAAACTGAAACAAGCTATGATAAAAGTAAAGGGGCCGGAAATACAAACCCAACTGTAAAGTACAAGGAAAAAGATAAAAATAGCTGGAAGGTGACAAGAAGCTCCTTGATCGTCCACCAAGGATCCTACCTGAAGGGTAGGTATAGATAGCATAGCTCCTGGATCGTCCACCACGAATCCTACCTGAAGGGTAGGTACAGATAGCCTCCGCAACGCTCTAGCCCGTAAACCTCCTCTGAGTATCGCCTCGTCGTGAATTCCACCACCGGATACTGTCTCGTCGTGAGGTCCACCTTCGGGTACTGTCCAGTCCTCGAACACTCGGCCTCTGTCTGCGCTGCCCGTCGTCTGCAACCAACACAACGAGGTGCGGGCATAGCCTGTGCAGGGGTGAGTATAACGATACTCAGTAGGGACCCCGAGACCCTCAAGGTCTCACTAAATCCAACAAGGATAACCACAAATAAGATCTCAACAGATAACCTCTACTTAGGTATATGCCCATACATATACCCAAGTTTTCAAGTAACTCATCTCAATCATGAGGAAACACAAAGATTATGAAATCAACGGATAACCACTACCCAGGTATATGCCCATACATATACCTAAGTTATCAAGTGACCCATCTCAATCATGAGGAATCACAAAGATTATAGACTCAGCTCAAACCAGGATTTAATCATGAAGTCGAAACCACTGCTGCTGGAGAACTCCTCCTCTGTCGAGTATAGTGGGCATGCCGCCACAACCAAGCGCACCCCACTAACCTTGGAATGTTGTAGTACTCCACATGTCGAGTACTGTGGGCCTGCTGATATAACAAATCTCTTCCCACCATGGGTCTTCCGCTACAACCAAGCGCTCCCCCTCACAGGCTTCATAGGTACTCCTTCTGTTGAGTACCGCGGGTCTGCCGCTACAACCAAGCGCTCCTCCGCTGTGGTTCTGCCGCTACAACCAAGCGCTCCCCCTCATAGCCTCTAGAGGTACTCCTTCTGTTGAGTACCGTGAGTCTGACACTACAACCAAGAGCTCCTCCGCCGTGGGACTGCCGCTACAACCAAGCGCTCCCCACTGGGCTATCTGAAACACAACGAGACGATATATCAGCAGTCATCAGGTCTCAGCCAGCTACTAGGTCTCTGCACTCTTCTAGCTCGTCACCGGGAGGGTCCGCTACACGGGCTACTAGTTGATACTCCAAGTATCACAAAGTTCCACGAAGAAGTATCTCAAAGGACCGCCTCGTCATAGGGGTCTCAACGCAACAGACGGCACGTCAGTCGGACGCCCGGTCTGTGAGTTACTAGCCTTTTCGTCCTAGGGGCCCGGTTGGTTTCGTGTGCGAACCAACCCGGTTGTATCTCGACTGTACCCTGAACTCTCATAAGGTATGTTTATAGGGACCGTTTCTCAATGTGATCACCAATGTCGTTGACGGTTCATCAAACGGACGTCCGGTCTGAAAGTTATCAGCTTTTCCGTTCGAGGGGCCCGGTTGGATTTCAGGTACAATCCAACCCGATCACTATCCAACTACAAAAAAAACTCAGGAGAAGTATACCAAATGTTCCTTCTCATCAGGAGGGATCCAACAAATTCGACGGCACGTCAATCGGACATCCAGAGCTCAAGATATAAGTGTTTCCTCTCCGAGGGACCGGTTGGTTTCATATCCAAACCAACCCGGCCATACTCAAAGTTCTCCGAAACCTTGAGTGTAATATACCTAAACGACCGTCTCGATCCAAGTATCGTATCTCAACTGAAGGTATGTCGATCAGAGGTCCGTGGCCCAAGATATGGGCGTTTGAACGAAACTGTCTGAAAAAAGGGGGTCCGGGCCAGGTCCAACGAAACCAACCGGGCCCTCGGAGCTGAAACGCTTATATCTTGAGCTCCAGATGTCCAATTGACGTACCGTCGACTTTGTTTGATCCCTCTTGATGAGATGGAACATTTGGAATACTTCTCCTGAGTTTTGGTTACAGTTGGATAGTGGCCGGGTTGGATTGTACCCGAAATCCAACCAGGCCCCTGGAACGGAAAAGTTGATAACTTTTAGACCAGATGTCTGTTTGACGAACCGTCAATGGCGTTGGTGATAACATTGCGAAACGGTCCCTATGAGAATACCCTATGAGATTTTGGGGTACATTCGAGATACGGCTGGGTTGGTTCGCACACGAAACCAACCGGCCCCCTAGGACGCAAAGGCTAGTAACTCACAGACCGGGCGTCCGACTGACGTGTCGTCTGTTGCGTTGAGACCCCTATGATGAGGCGTCCCTTTGAGATACTTCTTCATGGAACTTTGTGATACTTGGATTATTGACCACTAGCTTGTGGAGCGGACCCTCCCTATGGTGAGCTAGCAGAGTGCAGAGACCTAGTAGCTAGCTGAGACCTGACGACTACTGATCTATCGTCTCGGTGTGTTTCAGATAGCCCAGTGGGGAGCACTTGGTTGTAGCGGAAGACCCACAGTAGAGGAGTGCTTGGTTGTAGTGGTAGACCCGCGATACTCAACAGAAGGAGTACCTCTGGAGGCTATGAGGGGGAGCGCTTGGTTGTAGCGGC